>CM035768.1:16532500-17732500 GCA_020466155.1 Pachypeltis micranthus
ATTGTGTTTTTGGTCTTTGGTCGGCGTCATCATTTCGAACACTGTTGCGTATTATACTACCAATTAACTGTAATTTGTATTGATTTTCATGTTTTCTCTTAAGCCGAGCAGCTGGCAGGGAGCTATGGACTGTTCCGTAAGTCGCACCATTTTATTAAATACGCATCTTCCGATTGGACGCTGTTTTGAACGAGTGACAAAACGTAAATTCAGAAATTCGAAATTTATTTATTTGCCAAGATTTAAGTTGGTAAGCAGTTTACGCCTTATTTCATTGTTAACTATGATATCTATATGTTTAAATCAGTCTAATGCCTATTGACGTAATAATCACAAGGTGTAAATCTTTTATTTTAATTTTTTAATTTTGAAAGAAGCTGGTGAAAAATGTAGCCTTCAACGCCTAAGCGTGTGCTACGGTATAAAGTTAGAACGAGCTGAAAAACGTACGTACGTACGTCATAGACGCGTGGAGCCCCACAGTTGGGAATTTTTGCTAGCGACATCGAAAAACACGACTTTGAGCAGATGCGGAGTAACGTCGGAACTAGAATAAATAATTATCAAGAGGTTGAGACAGGCCCCCGAATAAAATAAAATAATCGTGACACAATCGGGCGCCGAATTGTGGAATCCTAAGTTATTCTGTTCAGTTCTGGTAATTCAAGTCACCAGACACGTCCGTCGCCTCAGTTTCGAATCAACCCAGCAACCAATTTTCAGGTAGACGCCACGTTTCAGTGAAGCAAGAGACGAAACTTGTTATATTTTCAACTAGAACGTCAATGAAAGACGACGCGAAGACGACGTCGTTATCCAATTTCGAGGGAAGAAAAAAAATAAGGCGGATATTGATTAAATGTGCGGTTCACGTGCCCGATGCCCGACGGCGCATAATGTAATGGTTGAGATAAAGTCGTAGGCCTTCGAGAGGCCCAGGAGAGCGGCGAGGGCCAGAAGAACTTTGGGATCTAGTGTGCATGGCGGGCAGGACGGAGAGAAGAGGCTAATGGAGGGAAGGACCACCCGGGAGATCCACTGGGTGGCCTCAATTTTACTACCCACGTTACAAACATTCCCTTCCACAGAACCTCTCGTGAGTCCACCACTTTCTAAGCTCATTAGTAACTAGGTGGGTATACCACGCACGTATCCATCGCATCCACTTCATTTTGTAACAATGGAAACAGTTCACACTTGAATTTCCGCCAAAGGGTCGAAAAGCCTCAGAAAAAATCATCGATCTGAGAGGATGAGGTCAAACCAAAGCAACAGCCGGCCCATAAAATTGAAACGATCGGCTCATTTTTATGTCATTTTACTTTTCGTACGAGGGCTCGAGTTGAGAAACATCTCGTTGGACGCGGAGGCGCCGACAAAGCTTCGAATTGAAAGGTTACGACTTAACAACGTGACTTGCGACGGATCGCCAACTTTCCTCGCAGCACGTCCTTTTTGCATTCTTCACAATCAAAGACCTCAAGACATCAAAATTACTCCTCAATTACCACCTTCTTTCCTAGGCCTATTATTCATCGTACCACTCGTCCACAAGTCTTCTCGAATATACGATCCGGAAGAGGGGCTGTTTTGAGCGCCAAACCCTCGTTTCTCCATGCGCTATTAGGGTGAACACTTCAATTCTCTACAATCACGCTTTCAGAAACATTTCGCACAAAATTATTATATTAGAATCGCACGGAAAAAAGTTCTAGCCCCGTTCCACGACGAATCCAAATGTGTTCAGCTTAGGCAAATATAAACAATAGTATTAAGCAAGGGGAAGTGAGAAAGAAAGAACACTCTTAAAGTATTACATACCCTCGAGCTTCCGACTAGACACCATCATCAGACCCGACGATATCAAGCCGATAGTTCACTGGTAAATGTTTCCCCGTCTAATTTACCTTCGGTTAATTTATACATACACTAGCGTTGACACATACTTATCTCATTCACATCACATTTCAGTCAGGATCTGAGATTTTGATTGTAAGTGCATTAAAAGAATAACAGATAAGACGGTTCCTGCAGCTGTTGGTACAAAATATAAGCGAGTAAGTTATTTGTACCATCTCCCCTCCATGACGTCCAGCACTGATTTACCGAAAGCTACAAAATATTTGATGTGGGGAATCACACAACTTTCTACAGCCGCACGTGCGCCCTCGGCGTTTTCGGTCTGTTTACAAGCCCCCCCCCCTCCCATCCACCCACCTCACCGTCAAAATTTGACACTTTACGTATCTAGGCATGGGGATTCCAAATGTGTAATGTCCGCCCTCCTTCCAGGCCATTTTATGCCTTTTACGGGGCTTCGGAAATCCATTCCATCGCATAAAAATTCCATTTGGGAACGGACGGGCACACCTACTCGGGATTCCGATCGGACGAAACACATGGTTGCTATGGGGAGAAAATGGTTTAACAAAATTAGACAAAAATTCAATTTTGGCTGTTCTATTGCAATTAGGTCGTATTTGGTATCGTTTCCCCATGCACTTCTCGTTGCGGAGTCGAATAGGACGGGCCCTGGAGGTGGAAGACTGCGTACAGATGGTAAACCGTAAAATCTCAGTAATTAAAGGCGAATTCCACTCTTTGAAGGAACTCGCGGGCCAATAGCAATAATTATCGTTCATGCCACCCGTCTCGCTGCAACTACCCGTCGGTTCGACACGTCACTTCGTGCCAATTGCTTAGGTATTTTGGTTGTTTCGTCGTTTATTAGTCTCTATCATGCTGTGCAAGAAAATAATGAACCGTTGTGTAATAATTTGCAGCGTTTTTAACTTTCCTTGGCTCTACAAAGTAGAAAGGAAAGATATGTAATCGGCTGAAAGAAAAAGTTTGAGTATTCTTCAGATCTTTACGTTTTAGACCCTCCTGAGTCCGAAAAACACTATTTGGGAAAATGGTCTGTGTGTATGTGTGTCTGTGAACGATTTTTAGAGAAAACCACCAAACCAAATCAGCTCAAACTTCATATCTCGCCCGCAGGTCATCATGGGACGTCAAAATGAGGGTATGAACAAAATTCAGCGAAATTTAACTATAGTTATCATAGTGATCAAAACACCAAATATTTTTTTTCTCAAAAACGGCTCTAACAATTTTGATTAAATTTTTTATATTGATAGCTCCCAATATGGCAACTATACCATAAAATTCCCATTTATGGGAAAATGACGAGAGCAGCACAATAAATAATCAAAATTTTCGACGAACAGCGTTTTTAGCGCAGTTTTTTCCTTATAAACTCCGCTGGGATGTTAGTAGTAAGTTAAAGAAAATTGGTATTGTAGTCCAATCCAATACCTAAAGTGTGAGTGTTTAAAAACGCTCATGAGGTACATGAGGCTCACTTCAGAAATTCCTGAATTTCAACTACCGCCGTTTCGCTTACTGCCAGTTCTAACAGTTATTACCCATTAACTCTGCAAAAGTGATTATTATCCCTGTTCAAAAAATTCGTGTACAGCCTCATTAGTTTTCTGTGTACCAATTGGTCCTATAATGAGTATGAGCAGCACAATAAATTCCGGAACTGTAAGCGCTACCGCTTCCTGCTGCTGCGTTTTTATTCAGTTTAAACTAACGTGGTAGAAGGTTTATGCACTACCAACCTAATTTTTCTGAGAATGTTAGTATCATAAGAGAGCGATTTATAAGAGAAAAACTAGTTTTTCATAATACCCACTTACCAAAGTGTTTTAATCACTATAATGACCCTTATTTTAGTGGCCCATGGCCATTTCCGCAAAGTTGGTTTATATTTTCAGCTCCAACAGCTGGATTAAAGCGGTTCAAATGAGATATTTAGCAAGTAGATCACGATGTTAGACGCGGAAATGAGAGTATGAGCAAAATCGATTCATCAGGATCAGAGTCGACTAAGGAAAGTTAAGGTGGTAGTTTAATAAACTGCCTACACGACGAGCATTTAGTAACCGTCACGATAGAATTATGAGCAACTCCAGAATCTCCGGAATATCGACCAGCGCCGTTTCACTTTTTCACCCGATAATTCCAAAATAGTCAGCACCTAGCTTCTCAAAAAAAAAAATCAAGTTTACACTCTCATGAGTTTTTGAATTTCCTGTTCAATGATTGCTCAATAATGGTCGTCGTATAAGTGGGAGCACCTCAATAAATTCCGGAACTTTAAACTTTACCACTCTCCGTGTAAAAGTTACGTTTTACCAAGTTGAAATGAACTGAGCGAAAAATAGATTAATAGTGAGGCAAGTTGTACGATACGTCGTATCAGATACTTAGACGTTTATGGAAGATAAAAAAATCGTAATTTTTCCTGATTTTTCAAAGACCGCAACGACGAATGTGATGGAACTCACGGGGCAGCTTTCATCGACTGATAACTCTATAAACATTAGAAATACGACAACCGAAGATGTAACGCTCGAAACACAAAATGTATTATCGAATTTAGTTTTGAACGAGGCCAATTGTGTGATTCGATATCTTGGGTAAGAATTTTCCGGATGAGAGCATCCCAATAGATGGGAACGTACTGAAAAACGACAAAGGTTGACGATCTAATAACCGCTTTCACAATGTTTATTCAAACGAGCCCACGATATAATTGAGGGTAATGAGCACTCAAATAAATGCCGTAGTTCTCCTAATTATCGGTTCCCCCCTTTCACATTTTCCCATTCTCCGGGATGATCGGCTATAATGCGTATCATTTACTCTCGTTTGAGCGACGAAAAACTAAATTTGGCGCATTGGCGCGGGCGTTTTCAACTCGATTATGAGAAAAAAAGTCGTATCAAATTAACAAGAATCGATTAATATCGAGCGGTAAAATGAAGGATATTTATGACCACTTAGCCATAAAAGTAAGAGCGACAAGACGAGCAGCGTCGAATGAGACAGGGGAAGTGATGAGATGTTCCTCACCTGATTGTCCGTCGCAATTGAGAAACATCACAACTTGTTGCTCCACAGTAAAAACACGAAAAGAGCATATACATACTGCTACTACCATTTTTTGTAACAGTTGATCCTGTTTTTGCGAGCTTCCATCACTACAGCACATCCTAGCAAAAGTCAAGGATTCTTCTGGTTACTTCAACTCTGCCCTTTTTGCTAGACATGGATCGCCCTCGCACTGAACGCTGTAAACAGTTGGTGTGCAATAAAAGCCTAATGTTCGATCAGACACAACGATTCTCTACACATTTTTGTAGTCGTAGGTCACAGCTACCGCAACTAAATTAATTCAGTGAATTTACGATGTGCACAATTCAAGTACAGATTCGATGAACATGTTTTAAACTTCATTCTTTAAAGAACAATTCAACTAACAAATACCACGAGACACGTTTTGAAAGTTAAAAAACAAAATTGGTAAACACAATTAACTTTTATAATTCGCAAAATATTAACACGAATTGAATTTTGGGACATACTGGTCTAAAATGGTAGTTTTCCGTACGTCCAAAATTTGAAAAGTGCTCTCAGAGAGGCAAATTATTCGCATTTTAGACACATCGTGCGAAATTTTTATTTCAGAAGTTAGTTTATTGATAATTTGCATCTTCTGAAGTGTCATTTGGTAACGTCTTTATAAACAGTAAGAAAGCGTATAAAAAGGAACGACAACGGTGCAAAAATGTGAGAGAACAGCGCATGAGTCGAATCGCAACTACAGATTTTTGTTTAGAAACGCTTGTCAGACAAGACGAAATTTCCTCTCTAATGCGTTTGCATAGTAAATTCTATTCGAATTCGAACATCCTGCACGCCCATACTCTTGAATACTAAAAACAACAATTCACACATTGTATGGTGCCTGGGTGCAGCATCGTTTGGTCAGATGGGTATAATGAACCGCTATCGCGCGTGCTAATGTATCAAGTTTGCTACGAGTATACTAACGAATGAACCTTAGAGGAGATTGTGTGTAAATATTGTTACGTTATTAGGTTTAAAACAAACAAATGAGGTTTGATTCAGCCAGGGAAATCTGAGAGACGACGTCAAGAAATTCGATGTCTGCGGGGAGGTGGGCCATGATATAAGTGTCTCTGTCTCCAGCTCAGAGTTTCACAGTCTGCGGCCCGCTCCTGACCCAGTCTGAACCTTTCTCTTCCAGTACCGTTTTATATGATTATTCTTACTCCCTTGGCTCGAGCTGTAGGGAATAATCTACAGGTTTTAAACCAAAACCGTTTCCTGCTTGTTGAGGCGTGGTTGGAAGTTTTAGAGTACGATACTATCGTTAGGGAACCGTAGTTGCCAATGCCTCCGGGAATTTTTTATACGCTTCAATGAATCATCTACGATTGAACGACTGTACGTCTGAATTACATTCAGGACTGAATTAAAACTTTTTATTATTCGCAGTAGTGCAGGGGGTCATGTCAAGAACTTTCGTCCGACGATTCATGCGGAGAACATTAAAAATAAACGGTGACGTTTTAGCACTAATTTACGACCCATTATCGATAATATGAGTAGTTGAGGGAATAAAAAATCGCGTGGGGAATCTCGGGGCAACTGCATCATGACGATTAGAATGCAGTGTCACCGGAACGAAGGAAGAAAGTGTTCCTGGGAGGATTCGCCGGGTCAACGACCTTCCAACATAAACGCCCTAATAGGAGCTTGGGAACGGAAGCAAAGCCGATTTGCTCTTCAGATGAGAACCCTCAGCCTGTGAAGCAACCGCTCAGACGAAAATCCGTTCAAACGGCGATTTCTTCCGGATGTTAATTCCTCTAACGGTAATAAATAACTTATTACAAACCTTCAACGCGATTAAGATCAAAATTGCATCAAACAAGCGAACGGTCGAGCTTACCTTCTACCCATAGTTGTTCTATTTTTGAATGGAAAACTACGCTTTTGAGGCCGACGCAGAAGGAGGCCAAAAGGAGGATGGCGACGAATATCACTTTGCCGGGATGACAGTAGACGAGACATCCCAAATGAAATAGTTCCGCTTGTAGCCTGCTTCGGACCCATATGGCGGTCCTCGAGCCTTCGGCTTTACCCTGAAATTAAATAAAACTTGGCGTGATAGAGAAACTACAATATTTGGACAACAAAATAAACGTATGTGACATGTTGTTAGCACGACCAAATCAAGAGGGGTTCAAAGTAAATCCCTTCAGTTTGTGTACAACAACTAGAACGATACTAATTTTGTGGAATGGTATCAAACTCTAAAGGTTACAATACTAGTAATAATTTCAATCCATTATCAGACGACCGTAGCAAATCACCAGTCCAGAGTTTCTACTTGAGAGATAACTATCGATAACTTTAATGCATTCACGTACGATACGTCTCACCCGAGTGTTCACCATTCAAGTCTCGCCATAAACTCAGTTACCCAGGTAAATAATTCGTTATTATCTATAGCATTACGCTGACACACTTCGTCATTTAGCAATAATGTAAACTGCCGAAAATCGTGTGTCATCGTGCTGCAAGGTCTTCAGAGTCAAATACCAAACCTGCGACGTGTCTCTGCAGTGAACATCGCTAGGAAAAACTGCTGAAACGATGAAGCACATTCCTTTTAAAGGTTAAGGGCCATTTTTTTTGGTGAGGGTTGGACGTGTGGGTGAAAAATTTATCTCAAAGTGAAGTGAAGCATTGATGAACTTAGGGCATATTTAATTAGTCAACGCCTACTTCGTTCAACAGTCAACAAAAAAGTATTTATTTTGAAACTGTATTGAGAAACGTATCTTTTAACGTTTAAACATTTGATTTTAAACATAACACCTAACAAGATGGTACAAAGAAGGCTCAAGGTAGTTTTGATCGTCTGTAGCCGCGCCTACGGAAACGAACGTGTCAATGAATGACCTAGACATCAAGCACTGAGTGCACCACGGGTTATATTTGTCATTTTGGAGCGGCTCATACAAATGTAGAAGTGTAATTGAGTCATTCATCATGTATCTTCGTGTATTTGATGATCTGTTTTACTTTCATTCGCCCTACGAAGCAGGCGGGAAAGTCGTATAATCGGATCACCATGGAACGTCAAAATGAGGGGATGAACAAAGTCGTTTTAGATAGCGATCAAAACATCAACTTTTTTCTGTCCAAAATGACTAACGATTTTGATTAAATTTCTTGTATTGAGCATCAGGTATCACACATTTCGAAGAAACACGATTTTACTGCAGTTTTCGTCTCATAAATTGACCTCACGTGATTCGAGTGTTCTCTGAAAATTCAGGGTGGTAGTCCAATACGTTCTACACGGCGAGAGCTTAATTTCGCTCACAAGATAATAAGGAGCAGCCCAAGAAATACCGAAATCCAAACCACTGCCGTTTCACTACCGCCTCTCGCTGTTTTCATCCGATAACTCCATGCAGTTGACATAAACGTTATTAGAAAAATGATAATGACAGCGTCATAAACCACCTACGCGCATTCAATGAAGAACATAAGTAGCAGTAACTCAATAAATGCTGAAGTCTCGAACGTTATTAGTTTACATGTACAACTTTGAACAACGTGCTACCAAGTTTATATAAACTTGAAATGAATGCATGAAAAACGGATTGTATTAGTCCAAAAATCGCTGAAAGCACGCGTGGCAGAGGAGGATTTTTTTCTCTAAAATTTGTATACGAATATTTTGTCGATGGGATCACATAAGCGACCAATAACAGCAGCTTCCCTTAAGCGAATGTTCCATCTTTACCTCTCGTTGAAAACGAACACCTGACGGAGCACGGAGAAGCGGCGGCTACGCTTCCAACAAACCCCCAGCTACAAAGAAGATGACGAAGGACCGTTTTTTAAGAGACGGGTGCCGGTCAAAAGCGTGAAAAATTACAAGCAACTCGGGAGAGAGAAACTCGCTGAATGCAGTCGTCACATTGTCATCCGGTCGCTTCTCCCGTGAAATTGAAAGGAAAGAACTACCGTGGACCTGGGCGCAAAACCGGTTTTGTAATCCGAAAATGAAAGGTAATCAACCAACGAGCATCAATACCTTTTACATTCGTTGACGAGATTCACTCCGCTCCTCTCGCAGCAACGTTTTATTTCTATCACGACATTAAATTTCCTTTATGATTTGTTTTTACAACGCTCTCGGCAGAGAAAGTACTCGACGAGAACTCACCGGCTGACAACAGACGATAAAACAACGAACAATACTTCGACAAAAACTGAAACACGTCTCTACGCACACTAACAGAGTACAACTCACAACCTCTTATTGGTCAGCAAATAGGACTGTTAAACGTTGGAAATTAACCAAACTAGTGATCTCAATTTTATACAAAATTTCCACCTTAATTTCGAATTATCGTCATAACTGTCAACAATTTCGACTTGTAAATAATCCTGTACACAGTGATCTAATTGAACTTTCGTCGCCAGCGAAATAGGATGAAAGGAGATGGTTCAAGTTACAGGCATGGCCTAAAATGTACTGCGAGGATTCAATTTGTGTTAATTGTACGCTGAGAGTAATAAGCGTATTTTCCCCCTTCAAGGAAAACAGACGACACACGACAGTTCCAAACAACACGACAGTGCCAGGAAATTATAATTCATGGGAAAACTATGAGAGCAGCACAATAAACAATAGAAATGGTTGTATTAGTTCAGGGGTTTCCTTATAAATCATAGCCGTAGTCCTATACATTGCTAGTTAATGACGCTCGTAAAATAATTAGGAGTAACCCCAAAAACTCCCGAGTTATTACACCACTCTGTCACTTACTACCAGTACCTGATAGTTCCAAAACACAATCCTTCCCGGAACAATCGTGTAGACAGTCTCATGGACCTCCTATGCACTGACCAACCCCCGAATAAATTATATACAAATAATCGTGCAATTTGTATAAGTGCCTTAGCTAAACGCCACGTTTGAAAGTGAACGAGCGGTGATGGACCATGGACAGATCGAAAAGTGCAAGGAAGGGAAGAAAGGCGAAGGAGGGTAGTGAAGAGTCAACAATGAAATGGGGCGTTACCAGGTTTTTAGAGCAGGTAGGGGAGGCGATCGTTTACCGAAGACATACCTGTGGTCTCCACCCTGCATTACCGAGCTACTGAATTGCTCGGTGCCTCACAGATCTATTCTCACAATTTGCGTTCAAAGCTGAGCTCACGGCTAAGTGAGCCCACCCAAAGGTTCCTCCTACTCAAACGAAGAACGATACTTCATAAATAAAGTACATCGTTTTTCAAGTATCATAGAATACCCATTTTGCCTGCCAACCAGAGGAACTTGAGGACCTTTTTTAGGTACTGGAGAAAACTATAATAAAGTTCCAGGCGCACAGCGCGTTGAAGTGCACATTTTCAGGCATCATCGCGGAATCAGGGGCAGAATTGACATTTCCTCTGTTATTAAAGTACTTGTGGCACATTGAAGCTCACGAAATTCCATCAATTCTACTGGGATGAAACCGCAAAAAAAAAAAATCTGCCGCTTCAACTTCTCGTTAAGTTGAGTTTTCGTTTTTTCCCCTCAGCTCTTGGATATCCCATGAGAAGTGCTACGCAACTCCCTAATAAATTGGACGGTACAATGTACATACAGGTGCTGTATTGTCATTTCAACGCATATTTAGATACTAGCTACTTGAAAGTATCCCGTGAGTTCCATCAAAATGATTAGAGCCATTTTCGGGAAAATCGAGGAAACCTCCTCTTTTTGGAGCCTGTGTTTCCCTCCTCCACTTTTCACCTTAACGACTTCGACGGAAATTGCTCATTTCTCGTGCCCCAGCGAAAAACAACAACGAACAAACCGAAAAATGACGAGCTCGATTGGTTCGGCCGTTCTACAGCCAAATTGACTGCTACGCCAACACGCACAGAGCACGAGCCGAATTTCGGGTATTGCATTCCAGGAGGTCTCGAAACATAAATATTGGGTAGAGGGGGATCAACTGTTTGTATCCGACGAATCGCTCTGCTGTTGAAGTTGAGGACTCAAGTTCACGAATCGAAAATCGTCTTATAGAATCTCGATTTGCCTTCCAATCGCAACACTTTCCACAATCTTGATGACGAAGGACGTAAGTCAAGTCCAACTCCGTCGTCATCACGCTGCGGCCGTGTTTGTTTTTTAATTTTAGGACTATTCAATAAACCTGTCAACTTTTATAACAAAGTAGTTTCTCCCTCAAGGTTGACTACAGACAGACCACGCGTCGACATTGGGATGTTTTGATGCAAGAGGCCTGATGAGATGAATGGAAATATCTGACGGAAACTGAGATTTTTATTTACTTCTTAGCTCCGCGGGTTGCAGAACGTAAACGTTGCACGAGTAACTTCCATCGCAATTCTAATAAAAATAACTTCAAAACGTAAATAGTTTTCGAGAAGTTCTAATGAGCATGAGTTTGGCTATTTATCACCAGACAATACAAATTCGTCGAAGCCGTCAACTCCAAGTGATCGAAAGATTCGGAAATGAGGGACGCCGCGGCATCTCAAGCCCGTCGCTATCCTCACGTACTAGACCGTGTCTAAAACGGAGTCGTCATTGTCTCCGCGGCGTCCGTGCGTGCCCTCTCCTCCGTTGTCCCGTCCACGTCCACCACCACGCTCGAGAACAAGGGAAACTCGGTGAAGAGCCGTCGGAGACTCTGAATCCCTTCCTTAGGTTCACAATTACGAGAGATGTGAGCCTTTTGATGGAGAAGCCGCACGATCTTTACAATCCATTTCCACTCTGCTGGAGAAACGGTCTGCTGACCTCCATGCGATACGTGTTGTTGGAAGTCGAGACGACGAATCCACTTCGACATTATCAACGGCGTTAAAAGAAAACCTCTGATTGGAAATCTGAATAGTGATTCCCCGCTTATTTTTTATTTCAACGGGTCGTATGCGATGCGCACCTTAGTACTTCCACAGCCGCACTTTATATTATTTTTCATCACCAAATCTTCTTCCCATTAAGGGACAGTTTTAGGAACTCAGGTTTGTCAATTAACGCTTCAAGGTTTCATCAACCTCTCTCTCAATTATAACTCCTCAAAGCCACGCAATAACAAGCTGACTAGTTACATTCTCAACGATGTGTACACATCAAGTGATAACAGGAGCAAAGAGGGATCATCAAGGGATTATAATTAGCTTAGAAGAGACGGTACTTAATTTGAACATTCTCGTAGAAACGCTGCCAATGTTAATATTCTAACGATACTAAGGCGATTCAAATCTTTGAAATCAAACCTTCCACAGCTTTTGTACACGTTTACAAATCATACTTCTTCCACAATCGGCCCTCGTATTGCTCACGAGCCTATCAGCCCTTTTCACTCCATAAAACACCAGCAGGTTTTTTCAAACCATTAAACGAGTTTCCACAGCCTTGTGCTAAACAACGCTGATTCAACCCAACCTCCTCGAGTCAGCACAAAACAAATGGTCTGTTCTCGTAACAATAATAACAAGTGACATAGACAAAGAATGAAATAGTAAAAATTCTTTAATAATTGCTGTCTGTGGGCACTACGATTTTGAAGCCTCACGACTTCTTGGCGCGTTTACAAGTAGGTTAGCAATTAAAATTATACGGAATCCTCAAATAACTTTTCTTTTTGGATTTGATTGATTGAATGCATTGTACGATAGTTCACGTAATAAACAATCCTCGATCCCTAGTTCCCAACGAGTTGTGATTTCGTTCGATTTATTTGTGTATATTAGTTAAGTTAGTTCGTCTAGTTGTTCCACTAATGAACACCTATATTTTACCTTTTATACAAACTTTTGTGAAATAAGCGGTTAATTCACTCCATTTTCACTAAATTCATTCGAATTTGTAAAACATAACGTTCTACGTAAGAACTCGCGGCGCCTAAAGTTACGGAATTTATTGATTTCCTGCTACTTATGCCACGACGTTACTTGGAACACCAACCAAACGCGAGATTAAAGGGACGATAAACGCGGTTTTTTGAACTGGTTTGGGTGTAAATGTCCAGAACTATGGGCGGAACACGATGAACAACAGTTGAAAAATGCCAGAATCTCAGAGGCTGCTCCCGATCATTCTGTGAATTTTATTAAATTCACGCTAATTGGATTATGCGGGATATATATAGACCAAAAGTGCACTTCGTCCTAATATTTGTTATTTTATACTGTAGCTCTCGTCATTTTCCTGCGAATGGAAAAATCCTAAACCTAAAAAACCTAACCAACCGTTCGAGCAGTTTTTGAAAAAAAAAAAGAAAAAAAAGTTCGGTGTTATCATCAATACGAGTTTTGAACCGATATCGCTCATACTCTCATTTTGGCGTTCTATGTTGATCTGCAGGCTAATTATCAAATTTATTCCGTTTTCTCTCCCCAGAACATTTTTTCGAATGGGAGTTTTCTGACTCAAAATCCCGTGAAACGTAAAGATCAGAAGAATAATTGTGAGCAGAAGAAATGAAAATATCTGGTGCGTTGCAACACCCAACTTTCCTTAGCTCCACAACAATTCACTTTGTACATGGCTAATTCTACTTACTCAATTCATTTATCACTCAGTTCCTTTGAACTTGGTTAAACAACACGTCACAGCAGCAGGAAGCGGTAGCGCTAACAGTTCCGGAATTTATTGTGCTGCTCATACTCATTATTGGACCATTATTGAGTAATTGGTACACAGAAAATTAATGAGGCTGTACACGAAGTTTTTGAAGAGGCATAAAAATCACTTTTGCAGAGTTATTGGGTAATAACTGTTAGAACTGGCAGTAAGCGAAACGGCGGTAGTTGAAATTCAGGAATTTCTGAAGTGAGCCTCATGTACCTCATGAGCGTTTTTAAACACTCACACTTTAGGTATTGGATTGGACTACAATACCAATTTTCTTTAACTTTCTACTAACATCCCAGCGGAGTTTATAAGGAAAAAACTGCGCTACAAACGCTTTTCGGCGAAAATTTCGATTATTTATTGTGCTGCTCTCGTCATTTTCCCACGAATGGACATTCTATGGTGTGATTGCCACATTGGGAGCTATCAATATAGAAAATTTAATCAAAATCGTTAGAGCCGTTGTAGAGAAAAAAATTTTATGTTTTGATCACTATGATGACTGTAGTCAACTTTCGGTGGATTTTGCTCATACCCTTATTTTGGCGTCCCATAGTAACCTGCGGTATAAATATCAAGTTTGAGGGGATTTGGTACGGTCGTTTTCTCTAAAAACCACTCTAAAATCGATTACGTCGAAAGTTTTGGCAATTTATTGTGCTGCTCTCGTCATTTTCCCATAAATGGGAATTTTATGGTATAGTTGCCATATTGGGAGCTATCAATATAAAAAATTTAATCAAAATTGTTAGAGCCGTTTTTGAGAAAAAAAATATTTGGTGTTTTGATCACTATGATAACTATAGTTAAATTTCGGTGAATTTTGCTCATACCCTTATTTTGGCGTCCCATGATGACCTGCAGGCGAGATATGAAGTTTGAGCTGATTTGGTACGGTCGTTTTCTCTAAAAATCGTTCACAGACACACAAACACACAGACACATCGACACCCGAGCCCGAGCAGGCCGTCATGGGACGCCAAAATGAAGGTATGAGCCAAAAATGGACTATAGTTATCACAATGATCGAAACAAAAAAAAATTTTTTTTTTCAAAGATCGCTCTAATGATTTCGGTTTCCAGTATCAGTACACCTTCAAATGAAACGACAATACCATAAAGTTATCATTCGGGGAAAATCAAACGAGAAGCACAATAAAGTACCAAACTTCGATTTTAGCGCAGTTTTTTCACTTATAAATTTCTCTCAAATGTTACTCGAACCTTCAGAAAACGCTAATAGGCTGTAAATACAAGTTTTTTGAAGAAGGACAGTAATCACTTTTGCCGAGTTATTGGGTAAAAACCTTTAGGACTGGTTGTAAGCGAAACGGCAGTAGTTGAAATTCAGGAATTTCTGGAGTGAGCCCCATGTATTTCATGAGCGTTTTTAAACACCCACCCTATAGGTATTGGATTGGACTACAACACGACTTTTTTTTAACATTATAGTAACATTCCAGCGGGGTTCAAAAGGAAAAAAACCGCGGCAAAAAATCGTCGAAAATGTTGATAATTTATTGTGCTGCTTTCGTCATTTTCCCACAAATAAAAATTTGGGGAAAAAAATTTGGTGTTTTGATCACTATGATAACTATAGTTATATTTCGGTGGATTGTGTTCATACCCTTATTTTGGCGTCCCATGGTAACCTGTGGGCGAGATATCAAGTTTGAGCTGTATTGGTACGGTGGTTTTCTCTAAAAAAACGTTCACAGACACACATACACACGGACACACAGACCATTTTCCCAAATAGTGTTTTTCGGACTCAGGGGGGTCTGAAACGTTAAGATCTGAAGAGAACTCAAAATTTTTTTTTCAGCCGATTACATAACTTTCCTTTCTACTTCGTAGAGCCAAGGAAAGTAAAAAGCCATGAAGACGAGTGAATTTATGTAGAGCTGAGGAGAGTTGAGTGATGCGGCGCACCTGATATTTTCCGAGTTTTTGGATTATTTAGTGAAACGTAATAATACCGATATACGGCTTCAATTCTGGTTGATCTGGATCAATTCTTACTTACTTGTTTCTTACGAATGTTCTTGCAAAAATGCGTTGAACGAAGGTTTATATTAGAACATCGAATCAAAATGGTGAGGGGGCGGGGGAGGGGTTTGGCGCGTAGCGTCAGATATTAGTTAACAAGTAAACACGAATGAATGAAGCAATGTTTTCCTCAGAAATTTCTAATCAGGTGACGAAGGGAAAATTTCAAAAGGAAGAGCGACGACCGGAGGACGCATGAACTTGGCATCAGAATGAATCTCAAGTAGAACGAACTTGAGCAGCTGCGAAGTGAACGTAAACAAATTCCAGGTCAAGGCAGCTCTACACCTTATCCCAGTCTATAACGATTTATTTATGACGTTCCGTTCGAGTAGTCTGATTGCCCTTAGCAGATATTGAATGGGAAGGGGCAAGGGCAGAGAGCGCGACGGTCTCGTTACGACCGCCTGGATTTAATGGTAGGGAAAATGACATAAGAAAAAAAGGTTCCGCACACGGCCGCCCTTCCGATGTTTGGATTGTCAAGGACCGTCGCGGAATCAATCGCCGGTCAAACACAAATAACCTACATCGCGGCATTTATCACTTGCGTGGAGTACGTATCTCCTTCAGGCCCAATCGAATTCCGAAATTGATATCCCTCTAGCAACTAATCAGAACCAATTTTCGTTCAGTGTGCATGAATTTGGGTAGAACTTACATCACCGATACGGGAAATGATGGCGCTTAAGGTTTGATTTAGGGGCATTACATCCTTCCCACGAATTAGGTGTAAAACCAATAGGAAGTCGCTGAAAATACGTAAGGCTGAGGGTGCGCCGCGCCTGAAATGTTTTTTCGTTTATTGGTATATTCGTGTGGGGGCTAGGCGATGGCTGAGAGTGTAGTTCTGTAATTATTCAATTTATGTATTTGCTGCCACGTTACAATTCAGCGAGTCCTTCTATCCCTCAAGGAATCGATTGGATGCTTGTGCTCCGCGTGTCGATTTAAAAGCCCTTAAATTTTCATCAGTCGACGATCTGAGCTGTTCGCTGATTTGTCTTGCCGCGGCAGACAAGGATGGAGGGTGGATTCTTCCAGCTTTTCCCAATAAAAAATTATAGTACTTTATTAATTACCAGAACGAACGTTGCGCACGTTGAAGACCGTTTTAGGTGAGATACCGACTGTATCAATTTCAGAGTAAATTTCTTCGGGCCAAACGCTAACAAAACTGCCTTTTCAGTCACTGAAAATGGTTGTGCAATGAATGTTTCCGTAGACATGCGTTGAGCGAAGGTACAGGTTAGCGGTGGTTGCGGAATGTTGTGAGTTGCTACGCACCGGGTACTTTTTGGTGCGTTTAGGCCTCCTCTCGTTCCCCTTTCTGCCGATTGAAACTGCTCAGTTATCGCACCCAACAAACATTTCTTTGACATACTCTAAAATTCAACTGCGGCTTACTGTCAATTTTTGACAGTTTTAAAAGTGAATTTGGAGCCCAATTTGTTGTCCGATTCTGCTGGTCAATGAATATAGCTAATCTTGAGTCAATTTTGAACTCGCACCGAAAGTTATCGAGTGAAGTGACGGGTACGTGCGTCCAAAAACGATTGAGTTGTTGAGATGTTGTAATAGCTTCATTTTTACGAAAATTCAGTCACACGAAAAACTGCGGAGAAAGAACATCAAAAATACGTGGAGTGGCTTGAATTCGTCTTCAAATCAACTCGGTAATGTGTAATGTAACAGCTGCGTATATTTGGAAGAAAATTGGTTCTAAATCTTCGTTGATTTGGGCTAACTGATGGTTGGTCTGAATAAAGTTACGCTAAGCGCGGTGTTCACGTTCCAGCTTCTTATTTTAAGCTTCAGAGCAGAAGCAGTTGATAAAAGGGTTCTGAATTGGTGACTCAGTTCCATAGTCATCGCCATCGTTTTGGACAGCAATAAACCCCTAATCAGTCGAGACGTTCGAGGTGAAATGTGGCTGCTCCGAAGGCGTGATAGCAAATGAAGAGGAGCGATAGCTGAGCGTGATAAAGAAAATGGGGGTTGTTTTGACAAACTGGCCGCTAAGTTTGTGATTAGTCATCTGGAGACCTTGAGGGAACTTGAATGTGTTTCAGCGAGTAACTTTCTAAGGGGTCGGAGACGAGGCTCGTAGTAGAAACCACAAGTGGAGTAAGGAATCACCTGTTGGAGGAGGGAGAGGTGAAGGGCCTTCTCTGCCACTGCGCCCTCAACTCCCACGTTGGACTTCTCGAGTTGAAGCTTCGACCTGGAGGCCCTGACTCTGGCTCTCGCTCTGGCTCTGGTTCCTGCTGGGTGGTCTCCGCCGGGTGCGTAAATCCTGAACGAGAGCCGATGAGACGGTGCCATCTAAAAAAGGCCTCGTAATAGGGAAATTTAACCAAGTCGGCCGTTTGATGTGCGGCCTCCTCTCGAGCTTATCGAGGCGTCTCCTGTTTTTAGAGGCCGGCTCCGATGAATTATGTGAATATTTACCGGTAGCTTTCAGCCTACAATTCAGTTCAAGTGCTCAACTGCAGGATCATTAGGTGCCTGCGTGTACATTCCAGAAAACATATTAGACTTCTCCATGCCCCAACACCGGTTCTGGCGGACAAGCCACCATATAAATTGGATAATACGATATGAATACAGTTGCCTTATCTTCATTCATTAAGGTAATACAAACGCACCCTCTTGTTTAATCACAATTATAAGGGCAATTTTTAAGAAGGAAATAACGCTGTTGTTCGAAGAATCACATTTCCTTACGTGTTTTGGCTGACATTACAGTTCAAAAAGAAGTCAGGAAAATACTGATGCCGTAAAATATAAAAGTATTGACTGTTTACTGGCCTCTTCTCCCCTCTGTCTGGCAAAACTTCAACCAACAGCTTCTGGTACTATCTTATTTGATAAACGTATTTCTCAATAGTCTCTGTGATTCCAGCACAGTGAGCGTAAACGTTCTGGATAGCATTTGGACAATCAAATCAATAGGCTATGCGCTAGTTATTCAATGAAGATAGCGAGGGCGACGACCCATTTCACCTTACAATTTCCGAATATCTTACCTGTTCGACTATTCCCATAAAACAGCATTAATTTGCTACTAAATTATTCACGATGTTGCTACGTATCGTCCTGCACAGGGGTTTTATGAATCTCCAAGATAGCCGAAAGAGATAGTTCGAAATAAAAATAAATATCTGGTGCCACGCATGACACAATTTTCCTCAGCTCCCAGCCCCATTCCCAGCTTCAGCTAATAATCCAAATTATTACTTTCCATGGCTCTACAAAGTAGAAAGGAAAGTTATGTAATCGGCTGAAGAAAAAATTTTGAGTTCTCTTCAGATCTTTACGTTTCAGACCCCCCCGAGTCCGAAAAACACACATATTTGGGAAAATGCTCTGTGTGTGTGTGGACGATTTTTCGAGAGAACCATCGTACCAAAACCAGTCAAACTTGATATCCCGCCCGCAGATTACTATGAGACGCCAGAATAACGGTTTGGACAAAATCCATCGAATGTTAACTATAGTTATCATAGTGATCAAAACACCAAATATTTTTTTTCTCAAAAATGGCTCTGACGATGTTGATTAAACTTTTTATATTGATAGCTCTCAATAGGACAATGATTCCATAAAATTTCCATTAATGGGAACACGACGAGAGTAGCACAATAAATTACCAAAACTTTCGACGAAATCGATTTTAGCGCGGTTTTTAGAGAAAACAACCGTGCCAAATCAGCTGAAACTTGATGTCTAGCCGACAGGTTACCACAAGACACAAAAAGAAGGGTATGGACAAAATCCACCGAAAGTTAAAAATAGTTATCATAGTGATCAAAACACCAATTTTGTTTTTTCTAAAAAAGGGCTGTAACGATTTTGATTAAATTTTTTATGTTGATAGCCCTCAATATGGAAATTATACCATAACGTTCCCATTTGTGGGAAAATGACGAGAGCAGCACAATAAATTATCAAAATGTTGGACGAAAAGCGTTTTTAGCGCGGTTTTTTTCTTATAAACTCCGTTGGAATGTTAGTAGAATGTTGAAGAAAATTGGTATTGCAGTCCAATCCAATACCTAAAGGGTGAGTTTTAGGAACGCTCATGAGGTACATAGGGCTCACTCCAGAAATTCCTGAATTTCCACTACCGCCGTTTCGATTACTACCAGTTCTAACAGTTATTACCCAATAATTCCGCAAAAGTGATTACTACCCTTCTTCAAAAAATTGTAAACACGAATTTTAATTTCCTGTGTAACAATTGCTCAATAATGGTCCTGGTATGAGCAGCACAATAAATTCCAGACTGTAGGCCCTACCGCTTCCTGCTGCTGTGACGTGTTGTTTGACCAAGTTCAAAGGAACTGAGTGATAAATGAATTGATTAAATAGAATTAGCCATGTACAAAGTGAATTGACGTAGACCTAAGGAAAGTTGTGTGTTGCAACGCACCAGATATTTTATTCAGTTCATACGAACTTTGAAAAAGATAATTTGACGTTATACTTTGAAGAGTGATGGCGCTCAAAGTTCTAGTATTTATTTAAGCTGCAGCTGCTTTCCATTGAAGAACCACCGTGTAGTTTTCCTGCAAACGTTTTTGTCTGCAGCTGTGGAAGTAGAAGAGAAAAACTGCGAAAACAAATTTGTCAACAAAACGACGTTAGTTTAGAGTTCTCGAACTTCTGAGGTTGCAGCAAACTATAGACATTGGCAGTATTAAACTTCGATCGTATTTTTAGCTTATTAAACAACCACCCGGAAGCAAGCCTGAAACGTTGAAAGACTAGGCCAGGAGGTTTTAGATTATGAAGATATCGAGCGCGATTGTTTAACGTCATGCTAATCTTTCATGAAGAAGTAAAGTGCGTGAAGGCAACTTCTACATCAGGTGATGATTGCTGAGCAAGCGATCTTACCGAGAAGTATTCCAGTGATGAAGAAATGTAAATACTTTAAGGAAAGCGGCACACGCATTTTTCCAGAGGCGATTGATGCGAGGGTTCCCAAGACAAGCCATAACTTAAGAGACTATTGGCATTCTAATTTTTGAACTAAAAGAGAGAGTTATTAAAGGTAATGGGATTTGATAATGGGGCTAAATTTACATTTACAAAAGATGATTAGTAGGGTTTCACCAGGTAGAGCAGCAAAGAATTGATTTGACAAGATCTGGAAGAGGAAATTAGGCCAACATTGTCATGGGAATTGCTATCAGAAGGACCAGGAATATTTGAAACAATTCAACAAAACGAGTCAGGCGTGGTTAAGGTCGACCTTTTGCCCCCAAGATGAAGGAGTGGCAACTTAGGAACAATTACGGTTAAGAATGACTCTCAGAACCCGTCAAATTTATCGGAATCAAAGGGAATTTTTAGGTAGGTCAATAGACATACGGTATTTAGAACAATATTGTCTAGAGGAATAATATTGTAAAGGAAATAATCACGGCATGTAATATTGGCGTCGAACATTACGACGAAACACCACCTTTTGGAGAGCAGCATGCGCGAAGATGACAAAATATTCAAAATAAAATGTGTGTCAATCTAAAAGTACAGTGACGTGTAAGGATGTTTTTGCGAAAACTGACATAGCCAATAAAAACTAGGTCATTTCTATTGCAGTGGACTAATGACGAGCAAAAATGGCATACTGCGACACGAATACAGAAGCTAAGGCGATATAAGGTGAGTGCAATTCAATGATGTCAACGTTGTAGCGAACTACGTATTATTTTTGCTTATTGGCTACCTGTACCGCTTAATATCTTTCAAATAGTCGTCATTATCGTTGACCCGTGCTACACATTGAGCACGTAACGTGAAACAATGCTGTGCTTCAGGCAATACAGCTTAGTTACAAGTTTGACGAGCACAGTCTCCCCGTGATTAGGACCAAAACCGATGGCAGCAACAATTGAGCACGCAACTATTGAAAATGGCAAACCCTAAGGCAACTTAAAAGCACAAATAACCTGAACCAACGAGTTGAGCATTTTACGGTGTTTCAAAAAATGACTACTAGCGAGATTCATATTGAGCGAATTAAAAAAAAAAAAATGGCGTCTCAGCTTAATAATGTTGAAAGGCGTACAAATGTCTGCGCGTCGTTTTCGTACACAATACCAACCAACGGGGCACTAACAAAGGCGACGTAGAACCGAGAAATGTCCTGAGCAAGAAGCCAACTGGGGTCAAGAAGTTAGAACACGGGCAGGTCAGAGTGCGTTCAGAAGTAGATCTTTACAGACGTACTTTTGAACGTTCTAAAACGAGCAAAATAAATAATATCTACCTTGGTCCGAAATTTAACCGGTAATTGTTTGTATATTCGAAGTGAAATGCAGAGAATAAGGAAAATGGGGAGGACTCAACAGTCAAATAAGTAGCTCAACTTGCTGTTTAACACATCACTGAATAGAATGAGAAACCCTTGTCCCTTCGCTTGGTTTGAGGCACGTAACATATTTTAAGAAGGGTAATGACATGGATATGTCTGACTTCAAAGCCAGAAGCCACGACTAAATGGTTTCTCGGCTCGGTCCTTCCCCACTTCATGGGCATTTCAGGATAAGAAATGAGAAGACGTCTCACGATTCATTAGCTCCGTCAATTTCGTTTTTTGTATTATCCCGTAATTAAGAACGTAATATCAGTAGGGCACATCTCGCGTTGGGAGGAAAAATAAAAATTCAAGTTGTACGGTCGATACAAAAAGAAAATTATAAAACGTGTAAGAAAACTCACTAACCCCCGGCCTTGCCAAGAAGATCAAAAACGTATCATACGAGTCCCCATTGGCTTATGGCCGATTGCTGTGCTCAAAAACTCGAACCTGAAATGCTTCACTCAGTCTTTCCAAGCCAGAGCAAGGTTCTTTTTCAGTTTCTTTCTGAAGTTCTGAAAAAAGTTGGAAGACCACTTGAGGAAGGGGGCTTTTAGACAATCGTGGATCTGCTTCTGGATAATGCGTGCACAAATGAACTTATTACATCCTATGTAGGTAAGGACCACAGATGCTGCAGTAGCAATCCCACAGCTGCTTCTGCAACTCATGTCTGCTTCCAGGAATCTTTCGCCAGACGGAAGAGGCAGAGCAGGGCAGGAGCCAACAAAGCCAAGGAACAGCGTCGAATATTTTAGTCCGGAGAAAGACTGGTTGGGGGGGGGGGGGAGATTGAGATGTCAACGTGTTTTCACGGCAGAGCCGCTCGAGGGCCGCCCGACAGCCACTTTTCCCTGGACCTAACGAGGGCGATTATTGGCGTCCCGACCTTCCTCCTGAACGTCTTAATCTTCGTCACAACCTCAACAATTTCCTGCCATCTTCATCTACCTACACCTTGTCGTCTTTTGCCATCAGCAGGGCCCCTGAGCAAGTTGTACGGTTTGTTCCAGCGACGAACAATTCTGGCACAGGTCGGAGCGGCGATTGGAAAACGTTTCGCCAATTAAAAAATTAAAATGAATGGAATCGCTTCCTCGCTTTTTATATCGCGGAGCTAAGGACTCATTGGCCAATAAATTGCGAATTAACCCTTGACCTGATATCCACTTTGTGCGTGCGCTTCCACCGACAAAAGCAGGTCGAAATTGTACAACCAGTGCGTGTTCCAAGGAATTGGTGAGGTACTCGTAAGGCAAATGGGCATTACTAAAAATACTTTGGCAGCCGACTGTGAGTAGCGAAAACTGTTCCGTCTCCAGTTTTTCTCCAGACAGATCTTTGGTTCTCTTCAGATCTTGTTGAGTATCATGCACGATTTTTTGGTTGTATAGTACCCAAAATCGTAGTTTTCAATTTTCATCTTCATTAATTTTATATTAAATTGAGCAAGTCTGTTCGCTTCGTTTTCTGAAATTTTATTTTTTTTAATCAATTAACATCACAATTGTGATGATTTGCCATTTATAGTAGGAAATCCCTGATTCACAGTAAAGAGTGGCGTACTTCAAATGCCACGGCGCATCAGTGATGAGTCGGAGTACCTAGTTCAGTGCTGTTTGTGTCTTCTTGTATGAAAGTTTGCTCCCGATCGTAGTAGTGAACGAGTCGGTCTGAGCAGTGGCAGGTACAATAATCGTTTTGTTGAGAACGACGAAGGTGAGCGGTTGAGATCCTAGAGGAAACTGAGTCCACATTAATTTCTTGTTTAGTTGTAAATTGAGGTATCTGATCCTCCAGTGAGATCAGCTGGTCACAAAATTGGATCGATCGCGAATTGTATCTTCTCCAGTTGGTAAACGCAACCAATACAGACTATTGGGGGTTCAGAAAATAACACTCCTAGATTAATCCTGGAAGGCAATCGAGGAGCATCTAGCTGTGCTGAACACCGCCGCATCACTGCTATATTGTTGTGGCATTGGACCATGGAAAATCGCCAACATAAACCAGATACAGGTAAAGCCCGAGAACGCTTCCTTGGGGGGGCTGAACGTTTCAGAGCGGTACTCACTACAGAGCTTCGCACGTCACTTTCCTGTTTTCCCAAAGAGCTATTTTTGTTTTCTTCTGGATTTGAAGTGAGTTTTGGTTTGCTTATTAGTTTGGGTTCCCATACGACTTCCAATCGCGCTGTGAATGGCAGATTTCGACCCCGAAGTCCCCCAAAACACTGCAGCAACATGTCAAACAGTTCTTTTGCAACTTCTTGCGCAGATATTTGTTTTACGTTTGGCATTGAAAGGGGAACGCGGAACCCAGTACCAGTTTACGAGACATTAACAAACTCGGCAACGAGATAAGAGTCAACCCCGCGCAACGACATCTCATGTATCACAAACTCTAACCGTAGACCTATTTTTCACGAATTACCGCAAGAAAATCACCGCTGGTTTTTATTTTGATTTGAAAACGAAAGCGGCTGTGAGAAGTTTGGTTATACAGCGGGCACACAGTACAACTTACATTCAAATAATTCTCAAAAACGACTGACTGAACCGGCAAAACAAATTTGGGTGGCTACTAGTCAACTTGAAATCACTTCAACTGTTGCGATTTCACACCAAACACATAATTTCGGTGAAATACAGGACGGCAATTTCCACAACGTAGTCTGAGCTCTGAACTCAGTAAATAGGAAGAACTAGAGCGACCCATTCCATCGCAGCACCAGGATATTTCGAGGGCATTTCAGAAATTTGTTCCTGAATCCACACAGGTACGGTGATACAATTTGTAAGGTGAAAATTCATTTTGGAAAACTGAGGGCGTGTGTGTCTACTGTAAATACGGAAAACCAGAGGCCTGGGCACACCTCAAGAACGCCCGTGACTGAAACCCTGGGTGCTCGTTTGGCGCATTCTTCATCCACGTACATAACAACTTGATAGTGAAGTGCCAAGCTACGTCATTGACGGGCGCACCTGCAGAATCAATATACTTTTTTTAAACGCATTAGACGTAACCAGAATACTTGATTGCTACTTGAAATAAAGGCGCCAGTAGTTTGCACCAATTTGTATCGCCGGATTGCACATTTTCATCGCTTTTCTTACTAATCCGACCTATTTTTCACTTAGTTCGTTTGCAGTAAAACATAACTTCGCGTGGAATGTTGAAGCGCATAAAGTTCCAAAATTTGCTGCGGTTCATCTACTCAGGCTACGGTCGTTAATGAGCAATCAGTGCACGCACAGGGGACTTATAAGAGCGCCAACGTTATTTTTTTTAACGAGGATAGTGTTCACTATTTTGGAGTTATCGAGTAAAAAGTTGTTTGGAATCCCGGAATTTCTGGGGTTGCTCCTAATTTTCTTATGTGGGTCGTTGTAACTTAAGGTCAGTTAAGAGATGATCGCAGTAGATCCTGTAAGTTGCCCTTAGCTTGGATTACATTTGGTAAAGAAAATCACGCATCTTACTTGGACGGATCACACGGGCAAACAGAATTTATTCCGAGGGCTTCCTATCCGTCGAACGATTCCAGGTTCGCATTTCTGGTAAGTCGAAATGTCGAATGTCGAGATCCGAATGATCTTCGTGGGGTTCGCGAGTTTCATCCCAGCGAGAGCTTCATTCAATAAACAGGAATCTCCGCGCGTGAGCTCACGACGCCAGAATCGGCCTTCAAGAAGAGTTCGCCTCCTCGTTTTCTTCATCAAGGAGAAATCTCGGTTAAGTGCGAGCGGCGTCACTAGGAGGAATGTTCCAACGGGAACCAGACACAAGGAAGATCCAGAGATCCAGAGGTGAGTTCAGCTCTTCGCGTCTTCGCGCAATACGACCTCAAGAGGCCAACCGAGGAGCGCTCGTCACTAAACCCTCCAGCGCAAGTGAGACCCCAAATTTTCAACACGTCTGAACAATTTATAAGGTAATAGCGTAACGTGTTTTAGAGCCGATTGTGTATTAAATTGGAAGGTAAGTTCAATCCACGCTTTCCGATAAGTACCCCAGTGTTAACGGCTCACTTTTTTACTTCCTTTCGATCTTCACGTAATCGGCAGAAAAAAAAATCTATAATTTTCCCAGATCATTACGTTTCAATAGCTTCTTTTTTAAAAATTCATTAATTTTATTGACTATACAACTCAATAATGAATAACATTGGTACAATAATAGGATAATAATGAAAGTTAGTAATTAAGACCACTAAACCGTCTGCTGCACGAGTAATCTGTCTGTCACAAAAACATACTGATTTGTGCATCGACGTTTCTTCTGAGATCAGTGCTTGAGTTGTCTATCGAATCTTTTACACTCCATTATGAGGTGATCTGCCGTTTCCTCTTTCTCATATGTGTTGCACTTCCTTTCAGTCTTCCCAACTCGATTTGCTCACGCAGACGTTGCTTCGTAATCGGGTGATGATTTAAAAAAAAAGGTTCAGGGCACTCACTGCATGCAAACAACCAGAGTGAGGCTTTTGTCTCGGCATGGATGTTGTAATTCTGTTATTAGATAGAAAGCGAACATCCATTCTACGACAATTTATTTTTAAAAGCAGCAAGAAAGGTTCCAAGTCACATACAGGGTCAGCCATAACAAATGGTGCAGTTTCAAAGGGCGGTTTAAAAAAAACGGTGCAACTTAGAAGATTACGGTTTGTTTTATTGAACGCCATACATCACCCCATTTTGGTGAATTAAGTCCTGAAAATTACATCAGGAAGGTGGGCGCCCTCAGCAGCGACGCACTGATGTAGGCGATTCCTGAAATTTTCAGCCGCCCTCTGGCACATTTCGATGGGAATCGCGGCGATTTCTTCCCTGATTCGAATCTTGAGGTCTTCCAGAGTGTGAGGTCGATGTTTGAACACCTTTTCCTTCAAGTAGCCCCATAGGAAAAACGCACTCAAATCTGGCGATCTTGCCGGCCACCCCAAGTCACCCCTGGGAGAGACGAGGCGTGCGGGGAACATCTGCCGCAGTTTCACCATTGAGATTTGCGCTGTGTGGGCCGAAGCCCCATCTTGCTGAAACCAAATATCCCCCAGATCCTCTTCTTCAGCTAACTGGTTCAATTCGGGTTCAAAAAATCTTTCCACCATGAAAAGATAACGCTGAGCATTGACGGTAACAGTCCTTCCATCCTCCTCGAAAAAATAAGGCCCAATCACCCCAAATTTTGGAATGGCACACCAGACAGTGACTTTCGGGGAGTGGAGAGGTCTCTCGTGAATTTGTCTTGGGTTGCGGTCACACCAATAGCGGAAATTTTGTTTATTAACCGCTCCAGAGAGATCGAAGTGGGCTTCGTCCGAACTGAAAAAAGTGGACGTTGGTGGGATGCGGTTTATCATCTCTTGGCATCGATTCAAGCGGTTTTGGTAGTCTGGAGGTGACAATTCCTGAACAATCATAATCTTGTACGGATGGAATGACAAGTTCATGGGCAAAATCCTCCTTAGTGAGGTGTTAGAGATGTTCAGTGCTACTGCGTGCCTCCGAGCAGAGCGCCGAGGCGACTGTTCCACTGCTGCTCTCACTCGAGCCAAATTTTCAGGTGTTCTTGCGTTTCTTGGTCTTCCCGCACCTCTACGCCTTACTGTGGAACCAGTTTCTTCCAATGCTCGAACCCAACGTGCGATAACATTGCGGTGAACGCAGTCGGAAGGCCCGCTGGGTGGCGATGAACGAACAGCCACTTTCAAAAAACGTGCGAATGACGAAACCTCGCTGCTCTCCGCTTCAAACCATTGTAACGACTGAAAACGGGACCACTGCCCGGGCACAATGAGACCCCTCCCAGGTCGTTAACCCCACTACAAGGCATGCAGCACCCCTTCGAAACTGCACCATTTGTTATGGCTCACCCTGTATAACGTCAATCTCATTATTGGAAGAAGGCTTTGCACCTTAATTGTTTTTCACACTTAGATAATTTCAAAAATACAACCAAAAACGGTTTGAAAACGTCATGTCGGAAAAGTTTCAAAAGCTGACGGCAGTTGTTCCTTCATAAATCGCATTACGCGAAGAAAGTTTCGATCCGTTGCACCATGTTTTGGTTTATTATTCATTCTGAATAATAACCCTATGTTTTCGGTCACAAAAAATTTTTTACAACTCCCCCTCAAAATTTGATACTTTACGTTTCAAGACATGGAGATTCCAAATTTGCAATGTCCATCCGCCGTCTGGGCCGTTTTGTGCCTTTAACGTGGTCTAAAAAATTCGTTCTTTTGCACAAAAATCCCATTTGGTATCTAGTTGTGCCCGCCATCTCGGCAATCCGATCGGACGAAGCCCATGGTTGTTATGGACAAAAAATGGTTAAAAAAATTAATGAAACGCAGTATCGTATCGTTTTCAAGCCCGCTCGACTCCCAACGCCCTTTGGACTCGCAAGGTCCCAATTTCCTCGACTCTTTTTGCCCGATGGGGCGGAGGAAGGTTAGGGCCACTTCCTCCGCACACCCCTCCATCGGATCATAAATGCCTACAGATGTTTACAGACGCCTGGCGCGATGGGAAATATTTAGTTTCCGTAGTTCCATTGTAATCAGGTCATGTTTCGTATGGTTTACTAGTATTCGATGCTGAATTGAATGGGATGGGTCTCGGAGCAGTAATACTAGGTCAAGCTGATCATGAGAATAATAAACCCATGTGTAATAATTTGCAGGGGTTTTACGTGTCACCTTTCCTCCTTCCCCCCCCCATTAGAACGGGACATAGCCGCATTTTCACTCTCACAAAGGTAACGAACGAAATCAAGAATGAACGAATCCAGCAGCCCAGCAATTCCCAGGCCAAGTTGAATGCACACGCTCACACAGAATATGATATTGCTCCGAATTCAAGATTTCCGCTAGATTATCGCCCTCTAGACATCTTTGGAGCCTTTCCTTCCGTTTCCTGCCCAGAATGTCAGTTGGCATATGGATAACATCCTAATTGTCATCCGATTTCGACTTCATATTGACAGATGAACGCTGATTAGTTGCGTCATTTGCTTGCTTTCATTTTTCACGATTTGCCACGATAAACTTCGAAGAAACGACTCACAACTGGGCGTCGAAGAACCTCATGAGAGCTGATGCTTGACTCTCGGAAGAACGCTCAACTCGGCGAATTGATTTCGTAGTTGAACTTGGAGATTTCGTCCTGCAATTTGGCGGCTATTTCCATTTGTTGTGTGCGTGCGGCTGGTGCTATGGACTGTTTAATTGGAACGCCGAATGCAGTTCAACCAGCCAGGTGAAGTGATTCAATTGGGTTGAGTCAGATGGTATCCTAAAGTCTAGGAATGCTACACTGCTTCTTCTTTTTCTTTAGTGAGTATGAAAATGCTCCGAATCAACACCTTTCTCTAGTCAATGACGCCTCCTGTTTTCTACTGGAAGCACATCATATTAACACTGCGCAACAAGGCGTTCCAATGGAAAACTATATCAAACAAAGCGTTCATCCCTTCGTATTGCCAGGCTCGTGGATCATTGAGACTGGAAGCAGTGGCGTATTCCACTGGAACAGTCTCATGACAGCGACAGGGTGAGACAATATGTCACGTGGAAAGTGGAGGAAATTGCTCGGGAGCGTTATCGCAATTAGGGAGACACGGTTTTGCAGGCGTCGAGGATGATGTTTAAGGGGGGGGGGGGCACATTATTTGAGGTAGTTGTGCCAGGTACTCGAGAAGCAGCGCCTATTGTAAGACCGTTAACGGTAGAGCAGGGGGGGGGGAAGAGGGTTTCGAAGCCAGAGGGACCAAGAAAGTAGCAGTGGCGGGGTGCTGGGGGAAGTTGGCTGCCTGGGTGGGCTGCCGTCAAGACTGTGACGCCACGAGTCCAGCTGTTGGCTCCGAGCACTATTTGGCAACAGCGTCCTAAATCCCCTCGCCACCAACCTTTTCTTCCTCATTCTATTATCCTCTTCCTTCTACCCTTCCACTCCATTTCTCTTTTAGAGCCTCCTTCACCTTCCACCGGCTGACGCGACAATTATTTCATTCATCTTCCGCCACTTCCTTCTACTCATCCGACACCACTAATATCCTCTCTATCAGGTATTACCCCACTTAGAGCCCAACGCCGCGACCACGACTCCATCCTCCACGCCACAGTCTAATCTGCTTGTTCACCATACACTGAAAACAGAGAGTCATCCCCTTGAAAATAGAAACAGGATGGCTCAAACACCCGCCACAGTAAAATACTGAAAAACGTCCCTTGAGTTCCAACGCGGAGAAATTCGACTCCCAGAATTTAGTGGTTTGCTGATAATCGTTTTATAATCTACACGATTCTATGGCATCCCCAATCCATCTGAAGACTGCATGTCGAAATTGAGAGCTTTTGGTTTTCCCCCAATCGTGTTTATACACGCAGGCAGAACTTTTTCCCCGAATTTTGTTCTTCGGACTCACAAGACACATAACGAACTAAAACAAAACAAATTTTCAGCCGACTGGGTAACTCACTCTTCCTCACTTCAGAAAAAGTAAACAGTTCATTCTTACGATGGATCATTTGAACTCGCCTGTGAATTCGTACACCTTGATTTCCAGTTGTTGCAAGTAGGCTCGCACTGGTTTTTGCCGTAAAAGGCGAATTCGAATTGTGATGATGATGTTGGTCGCCATGTAAAAAAAACTTCCATTGACGACCCATCAATGTGAACTAGCAAAAGAGGTAAGGCACCAAAATGTACGCGCAATCATTTTTATGCGCCACTATAGCGATCTCATCGAATTTGGACAAACGATGTTCCTTCAAGAATAGTTATGTTGTGGAGTGAATAGCCAAGATATACAAAACATTAATGAATTTTATATAAAATAGATAATCAATTGAAAAATATATTGCGTGTAAGATACCCAAGTATAACACATGAATCTCGAGTATTCTTGGAATTCCAAATTTCACGAATCACGCATTTTCATTTGAAATTTGTCTACAATTAGCTATTTCACTAATGACAACACCAAGCCCTTCAACACGTACACGGAAATCGTTAATTCGTAGGGCCCCTTAGAACCCATTCAAGATCCCATTAAAAAAAGGCCGCGTTTATGTGCGAAAGCTGCAAGATTCGAGTAACACTAAACACTTCGATCCACTTTCCATTGGTCATCAAGTTTTACTGGCTGTTAAACCGCAATGACGCGATATAACGCCCGACTTAGCCAATCCAGAAATAACGTCGGGAAAATTTCTGCGTTAAGTGTTGAGCGAACACGACTCAAGAGGGTTAGAGCCGTGAGGTGAAAACGTGTGACCGAAAATAAGTGAAAAAAAAAGTATACGAAACATTTGGGAATAAAGAAATGATAAAGGTGAGAGGCCACAAAGGACACACCCAGCGCTTCATACGACGCCTCATGCAGTTAGTAAAGGAACAATCCAGTCGATGATGTTGGTAATATTTTATTTTTAATTCTAGAAATTAATTGAAATATTTGTACAGCGTTTTAGCTATTTGTATGTAGGTTACCTGCGTGTAGAAGGGCCCAAAACATCATTAATGATTTTACTTTATTCAAGAACTTAAGACGGCTACTCAATTGAGGCAACACGCCTTAAAAAAAAACCACATCGAGCCTCGGAGTTTGTTTAACGTCCGGGGTCGGTCGAAGAGTTTCGAATTAAATCGGACGTTTCACGCGTTGAACGACCAAATTGTCGACTTGGGGAGTTTCAGTTGTTTTCGATAAACGACTCCGCCAGGACGTGACACAACAGAACTCGCGCCTATGGAACAGCGTAAATTTTCAGGTAACGGAAGACACGTCCTCGGGACCACCCGTGATACGCCCAGCAGGGTCAGGCCGCACGCGGCTTCCGATGAAATCTCCCTAACAGAAAACGGTCATAAATCAGAGCAGTTCATCTCCGATCGCCGTCCAACTTTCCTCTTTTTCCAAGAGCTGACTCGAATCTTCTTCGGACGAGCTCATTCTCCGGCTCTCCAGGTAACCGGCGAGTTGTGCTGTGCCAAAGCCCTTTCTTTACACACGGTTTTATGGTCGTGGAGAGGAGGGATAGGGTTGGGGGGGGGGGTGTACGAAAACAACACAAAACCGCTCCAAAGGGCGACGGTTTGATTTCACTAGAATGCAACTCGACACTAAAAGCGCCAAAATGAAAGGCTTTTAAACGAAAGTGGCGTTATTTGTTAATAACGCACTCAGCACATATTTGAAGGGCGAATGGCGACACTGGTGTAAGGGACTCCTTTGAGCCTTTCCATTGAACCGCGCACTATTCAATTCTGACACCGAAGAGGACAAATGACTACTTTAACAACCAATTCCCTCAACTTGGCAATCGCTTAAATTACGTTAAACATACATAAACAAAAAAATTACATACACTGCACGTTATAACCCAATATACCAAATTATAATAAAGCTCCAATGTCATAAATACGAATAATAGCGCCCAAATTACTCAAGAAGTGCCAGCAAATTCCGTAATATTATGACAGAAGAGCACAATTATTTGTGCGGCCAAAGGGGGAAGGTATGTTGGATATTTTGTTGTGTTGTATAAACACCAAAAATAAATCTAAACACAAGGGAGGAAAATAAAAAAAGTTAGCGTGATAAACAATAATTTTACTGTGGTAAACAACATGATAATTTGTAATATGCGTAAAGTAACTTGTGAAATATAAGATATATTATAAGAGTGCGAGGTAATAATTTGTAGATAGAGCGTAATAATAATAAATTTGATAAAAATACCCCTGGCGGTCCCATCAATGCCATAATTTGAAGTTGCTGTCTTATACTTTTTATTTCCTTGGCTCTACGGAGTGAAAACCAAAGTTATGAAATCGGCTGAAGAAAGAAATTAAGTTATCTTCACATCGGTACGTTTTCAAGGGCTTCTGAGTCCGAAAAACTCTATTTGGTAAAATGATTTCCGTGTGTGTCAGTGAATACGTTTGAGAGAAAACGCTATGGGACGCTAAAATACGGGTATAAGCAGTAATTTCGAGCAGGTTCATTACGTTCATTCTTTACGTTTCAGACCCTACTGAGTCTAAAAAACCTAATTTCGGCGCGTGGTCCGTGTGTGTGTGTGTCTGTAGTTCGATTTGCGGGAGAACGGCTGATTCGATTGAGCTGGTTCTTTTTTTGTTTTGCTCATTATTTTTTTTAGACATCAAAATAAGGTTATGGACGATTTCGGCCGATGGGAAGGGGGGTGGGGGTGGGGGACGAAAATGTACCATGTATTTTTCAAACGGCTCTAACGATTTTGATTAAACTTTCAAATTATCTTCTACTAATCAGTACCTAACTTTTCTTTTCCATACATATCTCCATGAAAATACGGTGAACGGAGATATAGGCCTATGAAGCAAAAATAGGTTTTTTACACTTTTTGGCAAAACGACTTCAGCGATTTTCACCAAACTCACAGGATGTTTTCAAATAGTTAATACCTACATATTCTTCTCAATAAATGTTCCTGTGACGGTCCATTGAACAGAGATGAAAATCAAAAGGTGTCGAAAATAACGTGTTTTCTAACATTTCCGTGAATTCCAGGGTAACTTTTTCACCAGATGTGATAAATCGTAGTGGAGTGTCTTTAAGTCACCCATAGCCCCATTTCGTTCTCCATAATTATTTCTGTATATAAATGTTGAACGGAGATATAAGCCATGTTAACTCAGAAAAGGAGATTTGTCGAATATTAATTTATCGGTATTCCAATTTTCTCAAAAACGGCTCTAACGATTTCGATCAAACTTTCGGAGTACTCTCAGCTAACTAGTCCCTACACTTTGTTCTCCATAAATGTTCCTGTAAAAATGCGTTGAACGAAGATATAGCGCCCGCCTATGTAGGTGGTGTTCGAACTTAAAGGGGTGGCGGAAAGTAGTGTGTTGCTACGCACCAGATATTCGACGATCAGGCGTTCGTTAAATTGTAACTTTATGAATCTGACGTATGCAGTGAATCAACGTCAAAAATAAACCAAAACAAGTTTCTTCATTTTTCGACACCGGAGCCAAAGTAACATTTCGTGGATACTTGACTACTGTTCAGTTTATTTTAGCTATTAAAGCAAAGTAGCAATGTTCACTTAATTTAGGTGTTTTCGAAACGAGAAAGCTATAAAGCGGAGTTGTGGCGATTTCTTCTCTCTCTTTATTTGTAGTAGCAAAAGTTATCATTTACATGGCGCCAATCACTTCACAAAGACTAAACATAAAGCATATCTGTGCTCAATGTAATGGCAATATACAGAATGCCCCGTAATAGGGAGAATAATGTCGTGAGCAACGGCGAAAGACTCGTTTTGCTCGGAATTGTTTGGAATAACTTGTTAGATGGGGGGGTCTCTTTGAAACGTGGCGTCCGTTTACGACTTTTACTACGCTGCGAGGGGAACAAATGTTTTGAAAGGACAAATAGCTACTCACGAGGTAAATTGACGACGCAACGCGGAAAGGACTCAATTCCTTTCTTGTCAGCTCGACGAAGAATCTAATTAATTTGTTCCAAAACAACATCTTAAACCTACGGTTGCCCTTATGTCATAGTTTGGCAGTACTGTAGAGACGTTTCGCTTAGACGAGTGTAAACTGGGTCGACGACGGTCTGGCAACTCGCCGTCGGACAAAGAAGAAATTGAGAAATTGATGTCGACCGGGCAGACGTTGAGACACCGGGAAATGTTCCAGGAAGAACTTGCAATAATGACGCTGGAATTAGCCGACAAGTTCGTTGTCCTCTGCGAAGTAACTCAGGCTCGTTGGGCGGCTGTTTGTTACATGTGAGAGCCTCGGAACGCTAAACGGGATGATAAGAGTGATCAAGGATAAGCCGAAGAGTTTTTCTTTTATTCGAGGATGCGGAAGGTTTCCTAATTAATCCCTCCTCAGCCAGGCAGGGCTGAATAACAATCAGTAACAGTGCCCCTGCACTTCAAAATTCCTTCAATAGTAACTATTCACACGACGGTGAGATCCGCCACAAAAGAAACACCAAATTCACAATATCGAGAAAGTAGTGAAAAAGGCAGGATGATTTAGGCGACACCCCAATATTTAACCTTTCACAAAAAAAAGGGATTACCCGTTTCGTCACCAATGTACAAACTGACGAACTTAGCGGAGGGATTCAGATTAAATATTTTCGTGACGCATTTTACGCAAGATGTGCTGCGAGCGCATTTCTTTCCCAATCTTCTAACGTTCCCCCACCTCATGTTCATTTCGTACGGGACGGAGACTCGTAATGCGTACAAAAAATATCAAGTGCGCCCCATCACACAACCTTCCTTAGCTCCACATAAATTCACTGGTTTTCGTGGCTTTTGCTACTAATTAAATTCACTTGTGAACGAAGTAAAACTAGGTGGCAGAAAGTGGCATCGTTTTTAGTTCTGGAATTAATTGCGTTGCTCGTACTCATGCTCAGACCACTATTGAGAAATCCGTTGAGGCTGTAAACACGATTGTATTGAGAAGGACAATAATCACTTTTCCAGAAGTTATCCAGTAAAAACGTGTCGAATTGGTGGTGAGTGAAACAACGGCGGTGGATGAAATTAACTAAAACGTCATTAAACGCTCATCGTATTGGTACTTAATCGGAGTACCGCATAGATCCTTCTGAAGACTATTACTTTCTAAGCGGGGCTTATAAGGGGAAAAAAACCTACGCTAAAATCGAGTCTTGTCGAAATGTTTGGTAACTCATCTCATAAGAAATTCAATCAAAATCATTACGCTACATTGCTCGTACCCTTATTTTGACGTTGCGTGGTGACCTGCAGGCTAGATATCAAGTTTGTGCTGATTTAGTTGAGCAGTTTTCTTCCAAATCGCGTTGACGGACACACGCACACACGCCGTTTTCCCAAATGGTGTTTTTTTGGGCTCAGTCCAACCCATCAACCGACGTCATTCATTTTTTAAGGCGTTTGATAAGAAAGTTTAGCTAAACTCTGGTAGCGGTTAATGCGTCGGAATTCATTGAGAAGCCCCTATTTATTTCCTCGCTTCCATCGAACGACCGTTTGGCAGGTAAATCATGAGAATTTCAAAGCTATTTTATGTGTGGGAACATTCATGGGTATAGTTGAGACATTTTGAAGAAATCATTGTTCAAAGATCTAACTTTCCTCAGCCCCGCGGACATTCAACAATTGTCAGTACAACCTTACGACTGAGCAACCAGTGCACAGGTGATGTGTGTGATTGTCAACATGACGTTTCAAATCAATGTGGTGTTCACTGTGTGAGATGGTAGAAAGTTAAACGGCGGTGGTTTGAAATTCGGAATTTCTGGAGTTGCTCCTAATTATCTCATTAATCTCTTATCGTATAGGTGGTGTATTGAACTACCGCCCTAATTTTTTTGAGAATTTAGCATCGTATGAGTGGGATTTGAAAGGAAAAAAACTGCACCGAACTCTTCTTTGAAATCTTTGACAATTTATTGTACCGCTCTCGTCATTTTTGAACGAATGAGAATTTTATAGTACTGTCGCGTTTTTCGGAACTGTCGATATAAAAATTTCATTACAAATCGTGAAAGCCGTTTTTGAGAGAAAAAAAATAGGTGTTTTGATCACTATTATAAATAACTATAGATAGTTTAAGATCGATTTTTCTCTACTGAGCGTTTTTTGACGGGCGCTCGAAATTTACTCAGCCAGCGACACCGAACGATTATAATTGGCCGTTCTGGGAGCTCCCTCGGCTTAAAGAATTGGCTTGAGAAACCAACCTAAAATTGGACGTGAAAAAATGGGCAGCTTAGCTCGCGGGTGATCGGATTTCTGATCGCCTTACAAAATAAGGGATTTCCACTTTCCTTCGGATCCGAATAAATTAATCGTAGAGCCTCGAAGAACTCATGTCAAGAATGTTTCGTTAACTCCCGTGCCACTACGCGCATGATTCTTGGCGTTTTAATCGAAGCAGAACTTCATTCTGCCACTCGCTGCTGATCTGGAGAATTTGGGTAAAAAATGCGCTGAGTGCATCAGCAAATTTTGAACTACTGTAAAACGTATATTTGTCACACAGCAGGAAAATTAAGTCGCTCTAGGAATTGCCCCATAACGCCTATTCCCTAGGGAATGGAATGATGGATGAAGAACATGACGTCAGTATACACGAATCATACAATTATCACAATCCGTTCGTTTTTTTATTTATTTATTTTTTCGCGCACCGAAATAAGAGACTCTAGGAAGATCAACTCCCGACAAATTAAGTACCCAGTGCGAGGCACCACGCATTTTTCCGCTTCATTTTCTTTAAACGCATCTCTACTGAAAATGATATAGAAAACCGAAGCCGGTATCCTTAAAGCCTGTTTCCGAGAAATTCGAAAATTAATTGTAAAACTTCCGAAGAATCTCATTTTCATGGATGTTGTGGTTTATATTTTAGTTCTACGGATTTACAAAAAAAAAAAAACACTTGTAGAGAACAATATACAGACACTGACTAGATACAAATATCCTGTGAGTCTGATCCAAGTCCTTGGGAGTGTTGTCTGGGAAATTAGCGCGAATAGAAAAAAGGAGCGTCGACTTTGCGCGTTGGAGGATAAAAATTGGATGAAGGTTATCACAGGAGTGAAAGAAGAGAGGGGAGGTGGTAAAGTTGGAGTAGGGCCTTACTTCGGAGAAGTACCGTGGAACACTCGGCGTGTACACAATCGAAAACGGCTGTTACGAGAGGTTTCCTTCAGATGAAATGAACCTTTTAGAAAGGATTAACGGGACAACAGCAGCTGACCGAGGGAATTTGAAAGGAGCATTGGCCTTCGATGCAATATGCTGACACTAGAATATAGAGCTTAGCGAATTTGACCAACTGTTGAATGTAGTCGTTATAATTATAGTTATGGTAGCTGTGGTGCGAGGCCCACGGGTAAGCACGAGGTGGCTGCTGATGATTTACTCTACGCTCCTACCAAGGATGGAGGTGTGGGCCAATACACACAGGCCTGGCAAGTTCTACTTTCGCCACCTCTTCTGGCTGAAGAAAGGGCCTCCCAAACACACAACTGCCGCGAGTCCATCGCACACACACAGCACCTGCTGTGCCGTCTCTAGCCCTTCCTCGCAGAACTTGCATATCTGTACCTCGCACTTGCCAATATTTGCAAGGTTGTACCTCAGCGGACAGTGACCTGTGAACAGGCCACATATGATCCTCATATCCTTCCTCCCCAGTGCAAGCACCTCCTTGGCCATCCCTCTGGAGAGTCGGATGAAGAGTTTTGACTGTCTGAAGCGCCCTGCCTTAGTCCTGAACCTATCCTCCCATTTGCCAACCTCTCTACGTAGGTGGCTCCTGGTAGTCCCAACAAAGGGCTCAGGACTGATAGGGATTTGCGCCGATCCCTTCTTTGTCAACCCATCGTGCTGTTCGTTTCCCTCTGTACCCTGACGCCCTGGCACCCAACACAGTGTTATACTGTTGTCCTCGGCAAGGGCCTACAGTCCAGTCAGACACTCCCACAACTGCCACGATGTAAGACAGTATGAGGCTAACGCCTTGAGGGTGGCCTGACTGTCCACCATGATGTAGATTCTCTGCCGCTTCAATCCCCTCTGCAGCAGCCGCTGCACTCAGACCATTACCGCAGCCACCTCTGCCTGGAACACCGTAGCCAGCGACCTCAATGGGATCGCCGCTCTGATCCTCGGCCCAAAGATGCCTGCCCCTGCAAGGCCACCCTGCACCGAGCCATCAGTGTCCATTCAATGCTTATCACAGGACACAGCTAACGCCATCCACCTTCAAGCAACTGAGCGTACAGAGATTTACTCATCAAAGGGGCAACTTGATTACAGCTACTAGAAGAAAACAACAAGGAGTGTGAACCTTGAAAGGTGGTAAAACCAGTGGGTGGCAGCTCAAAAGAGGCAGTGGACCAGATTCCAGCACTTAGCCCATGGCTCAAAGCGGATCAGCTCCTCACAGGGCATGGATCATATAGCACGTACATGCACCGAATTAGTAAGGCTGCAAGCAATGCAGGGCAACAGCGGATGATGCCTATCATGCCATCTTCTCGTGCCACAGGTAAACAGTTGACGACAAAATTGGCTCACAGCAGAGACATTCGTTCGCATTACGTTAAACACCCGATAGGAGGCGGGAACGGTTTCAACTTGACCGTAGGAGTACTGCGCCAGAAGAGGATGGAGCTAGCTGATGACGTAAAGGGAAGACCGCTCCTGAATCTCCCGAATTGCTGGTGATGGGAGGATGTGTGGGAATAGCGGCAAGTTTCTCGTGAGGTTGAAGAGCTGCCATCTATCTCAGAGAGGCGTGAAGGACCTAATGCAACGTGCGCGTTGGTTCTCAAGCAGTTAATCAACCAAACCCCGCAGAAAATGTTGAGTTGTGATGGTAACAATCGAGTTGGCAGGAATAAGTACCTGTACGTGAAGTAAGTTCGTGTAAATCTAAAACAATTCAGCTCGATAAATTCGTGAATCAAATGTAGATAGTTTCCTGTGAATGACCTCGGAATAGCTTCATCTAAATCAAATTTCGCGTGAATGGTAATGGAATACGTTCGCGCGAATTATTTGGCGCGAGTGTGTGTTAATCGTCCAACGAGACTGTTATGGCACATCAGAGCCAAAAGAGGGGACATCGCCAGCATCACACGACGAGAACCTCGTGCGAATTACCTTCATCCGCTGACACAAATTCGGGTTTCTCATTTTTCCATTCCTCAGCTTTACAAAGTAAGAAGGAAAGTTTTGGAGTTTAGAGCTACAGAGTCCGAAAAGCACCAAAATGGTCTGCGTGTGTGTCTGCACGAGGGGCGGAACCAAACTAGTTCAAATGTGATACCTTGCCTGCGAATCAACGAGGACCACAAAGTAACGGTATGGGCGAAACAGGTTCCAAACTAATTATAGTTATCATAGTGATCGAAACATCAATTTTTTTCCAAACCGGGTATAACGATTTCCATTAAATATTATGTATCCACAGCTCCAAATAACAAAATACCACTATACAATTCTCATTAGTTGGGAAGCGACGAGAGCAGCACAATAAATCATCAAACATTTCGAAAAAATTCGATTTTACCGAATTTTCTCTTTCCTTGGCTCTACAAAGTAGAAAGGAAAGTTATGTAATCGGCTGAAAAAAAAAAAGTTGAGATTTCTTCAGATCTTTACGTTTCAGACCCCCCTGAGTCCGAAAAACACTATTTGGGAAAGTGGTCTGTGTGTCTGTGAACGATTTTTAGAGAAAACGACCGTACCAAATCCATTCAAACTTGATATCTACCCTGCAGGTTACCATGGCACGCCAAAATAAGGGTATGGGCAAAATCCACCGAAAGCTAACTATAGTTATCATAGTGATCAAAACACCAAATATTTTTTTTCTCAGAAACGACTCTGGCGATTTTGATTAAATTTTTTATATTGGTAGCTCCTACTATGGCAACTATACTATAAAAATCCCATTCGTGGGAAAATGATGAGAGCAGCACAATGAATTACCAAAACATTCGACGAAATCGATTTTAGCGCGGATTTTAGAGAAAACAACCGTACCAAATCAGCTGAAACTTGATGTCTAGCCTACCGGTTACCACAAGACACAAAAAAAAGGGTATGGACAAAATCCACCGAAAGTTAACAATAGTTATCATAGTGATCAAAACACCAAATTTTTTTTCTCAAAAACGGCTGTAACGATTTTGATTAAATTTTTCATGTTGATAGCCCTCAATATGGCAATCATACCATGAAGTTCCCATTTGTGGGAAAATGACGAGAGCAGCTCAATAAATTATCAAAATTCTGGACCAAAAGCGTTTTTAGCGCGGTTTTTCTCTTATAAACTCCGTTGGAATGTTAGTAGAATGTTACAAAAAATTGGTATTGTAGTCCAATCCAATACCTATAGGGCGAGTGTTTAAAAACGCTCATGAGATACATGGGGCTCACTCCAGAAATTCCTGAGTTTCAACTACCGCCGTTTCGCTTACTACCAGCTCTAAGAGTTTTTACCCAATAGCTCTGCAAAAATAATTACTATCCTTTTCCAAAAAATTCTTGTTTGCAGCCCCATTAATTATCCGTGTATCAATTGCTCAATAATGGTCCCGGAATGAGTACGAGCAGCACAATAAATTCCAGAACTGTGGGCGCTACCGCTTCTTGCTGCTGTGACGCGTTGTTTGACCAAGTTCAAATGAACTGAGTAGTAAATGAATTGAGTATGTAGAAATAGCCATGTACAAAGTGAATTGACGTAGAGCTAAGGAAAGTTGTGTGTTGTAACGCAGCAGATATTTTTCTTCATAATTCCCGCTCATTTAATACTAGAATTCTTAAAATAATGGTAGTCCAATAAACCATCTATACGATGAGAGTTTAATGACGTCATAAGTTAATTAGGAGCAACGGCAGAAATTCCGAATTTCAAACCGCCGCCGTTTTACTCACTACCATTTTTCAGAGTTCTTAATCGATAATTCTAAAACCGTAAACACCGTGTTTATCAGACCGTGTCGACAGTCTCATAAATCGCGTACTGGCGGACTCTGTAATGGTCGTGGCATAACTCAATATATTTCGGAATCTCAAAGGCTACCAGTTAATAAGTAGAACGTTGAGCTACATGAATTGAATGAATTGAACACAGTTTATATAAACTGAATGACAAACCGACTTTATTAGTTTTTAGAGCCATAAAAATCAATGCACATAGGGCTGAGACAAATTGTGTGATGATATTTACTAACTGGAACGACCTAATTTAGCAATACTCCCAAACTTTTGCTGCTCCACTTGAGAAATGAGTCAGTCCCCCCACACTACCGCAATGCTTCAATATCCAATTAAGAGAAAACAACCGCGCATTTACAGCGTCACGTGTAATACCAAACTCGTTCTCGGTTCTACCATATTGTTCTGCTGACGTTACTCCGTATGAATCTAAATAAACGAACTCCCTTCGAGGGAATGACGAAGATATAACTTGCCGTGGCGTATACAAATAAGACCACACGTGAACGAGCAGAGTTGCTTCTTGTTAACAACACGCAGACATTACATCGACAGACTTCACACAGATTTCGCAAAGACAACATCGCGTGAATCGATTGAGGATAACATCGTATGAAACAGGAAGTCTTTCACGAGAGGAAACTTTCACCCGAATCACAGAGTTAACATCTTTTGAATAGCAAAATAGACGAGTTGTAGACAACATGCCACCACTCAGAGTATAACTCTGCGTGAATAGTTAAAGGGATAGAAAACGAGAGAGCCACATGAACATCAAGGGAATAACTGTAGGGTAATCTGGCGTACGACCTTTGCGTGAGTCACCTAATGATAGTTTCACATGAATTAACGAAGGAACGTACTATCAATAAAAATACGTTAATTGCACACTATAACTTCACGCGAACAGCATGAATCCAAAAAGAAGAGAAAGACTCACGCGACCTACTTTAATGTAATCACATGGACGGCATGTAAATCACAAAAATATCAATTACAGAAGAACTTCGTGAAGAACTCCAAAATTAACTTCACGCGAATCACAAAAAGATGACCTAACGTGCAGCATAAGAGGACAGGGCGTACGATGAGAGTTCATTCATCAGATAACAGCACGCCTTTCATGACAGAGGAAAACTTCATACGAAAACGTCAAACGACGTCCACTTGTGAAGCGCAAAATAGATAATTTTGTGTGCAAACGTCAAGAAAGTAGCTCGACAAGGATCACATGCACTCTACGTGAATAACAAATACAAGAATAGAGAGCTACATGCCCCTCAATGGAATTACTGCAGAGTAATCACTCGGAAGACCGAATTTTATATCAATCACATAAACATGAATTACAGGTGGAGGAGTTCACAAGAGCCGCAAGAAAACACGCGAATCACGAAAAGATCGTTCCACAAGAATTAATAATTATCATTGATGAAACGAATTAATATTGAACATTCACAAAAAGTATTTACAGAACCCAACGAGATTTATGCCAATTAAGTATTCTGTGATTGAAAAGAAGATAATTTTTTTTTTTCACGGAATGTAATTCAAGTACAAGAAGTGGGGATTCACACGAACTACAAATTGATAACTGCACGGTGCACGAGACAGACGACAAGAGGAACACTTCGGGAGAATGACAGAAACAGGATTTTACAAACAGTTCAAGATAATTCAAATGAATACATACAGATGAAAAGGGAGGGATTCATTCATTAAAAATCAAAGTTGTGTGTGTGTGTAAAAAGGGGATAATGCCACTTCATGCGCAACAAATCAATTTCACAAGGATCACAAATTGAAAACATGTATCGAAACTTCGCAAGAATCACAAAGAGAGTAACTTCACACGAGACATGAGTAAGGGATTTCAAGCAAATTGCTATTATTATTAATTGACAATGCCACTTGAAGCACAATACTTCAATTTCATTTTCCAAAAAGTGGGGTAACCAAATGAATGGCAAGAGGAAGACTTGTGAATCACAGAAAGATGAATTACAGCTGGAGAACTTCGGGAAGATCACAAGAAACCAACTTCGCGTGAATCGCAGAAAGTTGCAACCTTTTTCGATTTGAATGCCTTACCAAATGAACGGTAAAACGATCATTTCATTTGAAGCGCACCGAGGATCACAATAAGAAACCTTCGACAGAATCCAAAAGGAAGTAAGGCCACACGAGAAAGTCCTAAGATTATAAAAGCAGAAGAGGCTTGTGCACTCTGCTTGGCTCTCAGGATCCTGTCGAGGGTCGTCATCCTGGGGATTAGCAGTGATTTTGCTGACCGCGCTCAACACACTCGACCACTCAGGTTTTCCTGCTGCCCAGTGAGTCCATTCCTCCACCCACCAGGTCCTTTAGTCGCTCGCAGGCATCGTCATTTTAGGTACAATACTAAATTTGCCAGAACGATGCAGGCACAACGCGTTCAAATTGCTTTGTTTACAGCCGCTCTGTCGCGTGATAACAAACAGCGGCGTGATCAGCTGATTGTGATGGAGCAGTGGGGGGAGGAGACGGAATGGGTTCCCGCGTCAGGGGCACGGTGGCCACCGTCAGGCAAAGAGAGACAAACAGTTAGAGAGCGAGAGAGAGACGTAGAGATGAGTCGTACAGAAAGATGTCAGGAGATGAGAACGCAGAGAGAGGAAGGAGCCAGAGCCGGTGGCGGCCGACCTCACAGAAGCAACAAAACAGAACGTCCTCATCAGACGACTTCGCCGGCGCGCTCGTTCCCTACGACCCGACCGGTAAAAATATCGGTCGCGTCCATCAACTCACTCCTCAGAATTGGTCGCCATCGGCGATGATGTTGAAGACTCAAAATCAGTTGATAAGCTACTAATTACTTCCAAATTGTGAAACATAACTGACGAATGTTTAGGATTGGGGGAGGGACGAGGCCGAGTGTTGGGGCAAAAAGGACTGACAGATCAGCTGATGAGTGTCGCGAACTGGTCGACGATATCGCTGTGCAGTTGTCAAGGAGCAGTGTGACAACGACCACGCGCAGGCGGAGAAAGTAATCATTTGTACCGGGGGTTTAGTACGAATAAGAGAAACAACGAAAAATCTCACCTTGTTGATCTGCGAAAGGGCCTCTTCAGCATTAGCCCATGGAGTCCTGATGTAGAGATCTGTGGACTTATCAGCTAGCATGCTTGCCGTGCATAACTCGACTCGGAGATGACATTGGTAGCGGCACTTGACTGAGTTCAGAACACTGCGGGGACCGAGGAAGGCACCACCGCCATTGAGGACCACCCTCGAAGACAGGCCCCTACCACGAGCCCCGACCCTGGAGGGGGTAGACGCTTCAACCTCGGGCCCCCGGTCCTCGGAATCACGGGACTGAACCCCCAACTGCCGGAACCCCCGCGTCCGACCGTACCTCCTCCCACCCCCCTCCTACCAACAATTCCCAAAAACCCGGCCTGTACACTAAACCCTCAACGCACACCCTGCGACGTCGCGAACGTCGTCGCACCGTCTTCGTCCCGCATTCACTCACTCACTTTTCAATCTCCGCTCCGACGACGACAGATTCGCCGACCATCTGGCGACACATGTTACGTTCGCCACCGGACGTCCACACGAGCGAATTACCGCGAAAGGTGAAGGGGGTGCCACGACGCTACACGAAAACGAGGGAATCGCACAAATGTCCTCCCTTTCCTAGAAACCCACGAACATCATTAATTTCTTTGAAAAGCGTCGTGATGAACCTTCTCTGAATGAATGACTTTATTCCACGTAACAGGCACGAGTACAGACAATAACTACAGCAAGCCATTCCCAAAGCATCACGAAATGTGTTCATTTACCAGAACACTATAGCTCGGGAAAATGAAGAATATTATTGGACGGAAAAGCTAATTCCCTAAATCAGAAGAACTACCTACAGCTCATGTAGTGGGGTCCTAATCAGAAGCTAATTTCATTCTTTTTACTTTCCTGAAAGTTACGTAATCGGCTGAAAAAAAAAAGTTAAATCTTTTTACAACGATTTCTTCGAAATGTCGCAACTATACACATGAACGTTCCTACACATAAAATAGCTTTCTCTTCAGACCCTACTGAGCCCAAAAGCACTATTTGGTCTGTGCGTCTGAGTGACTGTAAGCGCAATTGAGAGAAAACGGCTGAATCAAATCAGTTCATACTTTATATGTATCCCACAGTTCAGTATGGGACGCCAAAATCCACTCAAAACTAACTATAGTTATCATACTGATCAAAACACAAAATATTTTTTCAATCAAAAATGGCTCTAAAGATTTTGATTAAATTTTGTATATAGATAGCTCTCAATAAGGCAACTATACTATAAAATTGCCATCCGTAGGAAAATGACGAGAGCAGCTCAACCAAACTTTTCAACGATTTTAGAGCTGTTTTTCCTAATAAACTCCGCTGAAAAATTACAGGAATCTTTAAACGAGCGGTAGCAACACACAACTTTCCGCCATCCCTCTAAGTTCGAACACCACCTCATATGCGGGCGCTATATCTTCGTTCAACGCATTTTTACAGGAACATTTATGGAGAACAAAATGTAGAGACTAATTAGCTGAGAGTACCTCGTAAGTTTGAACGAAATCGTCCGAGCCATCTTTGAGTAAAGTGGAATGCCGATAAATTAATATTCGACAAATCTCCTCTTCTGTGTTAACTTGGCTTATATCTCCGTTCAACATATATATACAGAAATAATTATACAGAACGAAATGTTGTTATGGGTGAATAAAAGACACTCCATTAGGATTTATCACATCTGGTGAAGAAGTTACCCTGGAATTTACGGAAATGTTCGAAAAAACGTTATTTTCGATACATTTTAATTTTTATCTCTGCTCAATGGACTTTCAGAGGAACATTTATTCAGAACAATATATAGATGTTAATTATTGAAAAACACCCTGAGAGTTTGGTGATAATCGTTGAAGCCGTTTTGCCAAAAAGCGAAAAAAACCTATTTTTGGTTCATAGGCCCAAATCTCCGTTCACCGTATTTTCATGGAGATATGTATGGAGAAGAAAAGTTAGGTATTGATCAGCAGAAGATAATTTGAAAGTTTAATCAAAACCGTTAGAGCCGTTTTCGAGAAAAATGCGAAAAACCCTAGTTTTTGGTACATTTTCGTCCCCCACCCCCCTTACCATCGGTCGAAATCGCCCATAACCTTATTTTGGTGTTTAAAAAAAATAACATACAAAACAAAAAAAGAATCAGCTCAATCGTATCAGCCGTTCTCCCGCAAATCGAACTACAAACACACACATGGACCACGCGCCGGAATTAGGTTATTTAGACCCAATAAGCCTCAAAAAGATCTGAAGAAAATCCTTCTTTTTTTTTGACACGATTACTATACTCTCCTTTCCCTTTGGGGTAGCGGAAAGTAAAAATTGGCGTGGTAGTACAAATAAATATCTACAGGATGAGCATCTAAAAAACACTCCAGAAATTCCGAAATCTCGACTACCACAGCTTGTTACCATTTTTTTACTCGATAATTCTAGAAAAGTGGTTATTATCCTCCTCAAAACAATCGTGTTGACAGCCTCATTAATTCTCCGAGTACCGATTGCTCAATAATGGCCCGGGAATGAAATACGGGCAGTAATGGAATAAATTGAGTTAGTAGAAAAAGCCGTGAACACAAATGAATTGACGTGGAGTTAAGGGAAGTTGTGTGATGCGGCGCGCCCGATACCCAGAGTTCCTCAGCCGGGAATCTCGCTACCCATTAATTGTGTTGCGTGAGTCACAACAAAAGTAATGCATAACGAGAGATATAGACAAATATTGTCGATCAAACTGAAGAGAACGCTATTCATAATGAGTCGCCAGCTCACGCCTACGTGCTCAGTAAGAACCTAACATTTTCACGACAGGTGGTGAAACGTTCAACAGTTTTATCTCTATAATCGTAAATCTTTTGTCCGCAAGTCGCGTTACCCGAAAGTGGGCTCATGCCACTTTTTTTCCGTATGAAACGTATTTTACCGAGGCTAATTTCCTTCGTGATTCTCACGGGAGTTAACTTATCAACGAGCTTCTGGCGGTCTGGAAGTATCATCCACTCTGTACACTGCTCAACTTGAAGTAAATTCTTATCTTGCACGGCGCGTCACACAACTTTCCTCAGCCCCTCGTACATTCCGAAATTCGCGTGGCTTTAGCTTCTAATTCGAACTATTATTTATTCTGATCATTAGAACGTGGTAAACTATAATTTACGTAGCAACCGGTGGAGCCTAAAGTTCCGGAATTTATTAAAGCGATCCTACTTATTGGCCAATTACTGCGCAGTGATTTATGAAATTATTTTATTGCGCTGCCCTCGTCATTTTTCCGCGGATGGGAATTTTGCGCTATCGCCGCGTCATTTGGCCAACTGTCCATACTAAACACAATACAATTAAATCATAATAGTTAGTGCAGTTTCAGGTTAAAAAAAAAAAATGGATTTTTAGATCGTTAAATTATAATTATTCCACTCATACGATCATTTTGGCGTCCCATAGTGATTTCCACGCTGAATGTGAGATTTGAGTCAATTTGGTTCAGCGAACTTCTCTCTCTCTCTCTCTCTCTCTCTCTCTCTCTCTCTCTCTCTCTCTCTCTCTCTCTCTCTCTCTCTCTCTCTCTCTCTCTCTCTCTCTCTCTCTCTCTCTCTCTCTCTCTCTCTCTCTCTCTCTCTCTCTCTCTCCCTCCCTCCCTCCCTCCCTCCCTCCCTCCCATTAACATACGCACAGACCATGTTCTCGTACGGTATTTTTTGGATTAAACGGGTGATTCGGTTTCAAGAGGTACTTACCGAATTGTAACTGGCAGCTTCAATGTGAGTCACAGACCACTTCTTCCCACGCCGGGAGTAAGGAAAGTATGTGTTACGCTTTGCTGTTGATTCAAATATCCGGCGCGACGCAGTACACAACTTTCCTTGGCCACACACGTATCGTAATCCTTCCAGCAACTAATAACATTTATTTTTCGTTCAATTTATGACAAAGTTCCAAAAAGAAATCGGTAGCCTTCGAGGTTCCGGAATTTATTCAGTCGCTCCATGACTATTATTGAGTGATCACTCACTCACTGCATAGGTGATCTATAAGATCGTCAACTCGATTTTTCTGAAAAGAATCGATTCTATCGTTTTCGAATTATCTGGTAAATACCGTGAAAAATGACAACGAAGGTAAACGGCCGTGGTTTCAATTCCGGAATTTCTTGTATTTCTCCTAAATATTGTACGAACGCTGTTAAGCTCTGATCGTATGGGTGAATCATTAGACTTTGATCCTGATTTTTGAGAATTCTAGAACCATTTGACCGGAATTTATAGGGAAAAAGTAGCGCTCTAATAATTTTTCGACATTATAGTGTGCTGCACTCGCGATTTTTCTACAAATGAGAATTTTATCGTACCGTAGTGTTTTGGAGAAAAAAGAGATTTGGTGTTTTGATCACTATGATAACTATAGTTGATTTTGTTCATACCCTTGGCGTCCTGGGGTAATTTCGGCCATTTTCTCTAAGTTGTGATCAAACACACAGGTCGCTTTTCTAAATGGTGTTTTTCAGACTCAGTAACCTTAAAACGTAAAGATCTGAACAGGATTTGTTAGACATCGTAGAGCCAAGGAATGTAAAAGGTGTTAGTTTGAGTGACTTCTTTAAAGTAAGTACTTCGTACTTGATATAACAAATAATACGACTTAACCCGCTTCATTAATATTTTTCATATTTAAATAAATCGCGTGGGTATCGAGATTTGTGTTGATGTGCGGATTGCCCTCCAAAAGTTGCCAAGTTGGTTGTGAATCCACCGGAGGAGCCCCAAAACCTCGCACGTTCGATCCCATCAGTCGCTCATTTCAATTCATCAGAGGCACGACCTCGACAACCTTCACGACAGTCGAGTCGACTTCATTCTCAAATAGAGACCACCTTTGAGTTGGCATCAAACACATTTTGCACGAACGGTTTGCGTCACGGCTCTGTGGCTTCCCATCAGAGGGGACGCACTTTGGAGTCGCACCACGTTCTGGTTGCTCGGAGCTAAAGGATTTAATTTCGGTGTCAGGAGGAAACGAATCCCGCCCGCCGGGCGAGCTGCAGGATGCACTGTCAAGGGGGATTAGTCCATCAGAAACCAAGCGCCGAAGCTATTGGAGAGTGGAGAGGGAGTCGTCAAAGCGCTATGACTCAAGTCGTCAATTGCGTTGACGTCCGCGAAGGCTACCATTGATTTAACAACCATCAAACTCATGGGGGACATACGCGGCACCTAACCCGCATTTCCCTGAATTGACCCACACGCAGAATGGCCGTCATTGATCCGATTTGTCATCAAATACTCATAAAATCGTCTGTACATAGATTCTCAATTTAAAAAAATCTACGAAAAATTTACGTTGACGTCTTTAAAAGATGAAGGACATGGTAGGGATGAGGTTTGCTGACTATTCCCGGTTCTCTGAGTTCAAATGAAGGAACTATGTCCTCCAGTGCACAAAGCGTTCGCTATTTCGTGGGAACATGTATACAAAGCGAATTGCTGAAGGAGTTTATATGATTCCTCCGTCATTATTGCCTTCTTCCTATTTGGAATAACTTATTGACTGTTACTGCCAATAAACGAAGAGTATTGGGCAACTAAATGTAGCTAAGTCTTGGAAAAAATCTCATTAGTCGGATAAAAATCAAATCTGCACTTTCCGGGATAATGTCGAAAACCTTTACAGAGAAATACTCGTCAAGGACTTCAAGTATTGACTCGTTAACGAAACCAAGCTTTTCTTAACTTTCGACACTAAAATCTCCGCCTATCAGTTGGACTCACCTCCGTTTTTTTGGTACATAACCCCCTCCCCTTTTCAAACTCTTATTGCAGCGAATGGGGACGGTTCATAACCTCATTTCCGTGTAATGAAAGTTCGAGAGAACGAACTCGATTGGTTGCAACGGATTTTCGTCGAAAACGAACCGAAAACCCTGCAAATCAGTACACATTGGTTTATTATTCTCTTGAACAGCTTGGCGAAGTTTGTCCCACCCCACTCGATTCAGCATCGAAAAATACCAGTAAACGGTACAAAACATGACCTGACTACAATGGAACGACGAAAACTGAATATTCTAGGCGTCCGTAGGCACCTGCAGGCAATTGGCACGACGTTGCGAGTCGAACTGGCGTGTGGTTTTAATGAGTCGGAGGGAAGGAGTGCAAACGATGCAATTACTTTCGCTCTGGTTATTTCAATTAGTAGCATTTGGCTCGCTATAATTACTGTGATTTCACTATATGCAGTTGTACACGTCCGACACTCATCCCATTCGACCCATGATCTGAAAATACCTTGAAACCGATACCAAATGCAGCGTATATGCGATAAAATTGCGTTTTTGTTCATATTTTTGAACGGTTGTTTGCCCATAACAACCATGGGCGGGCACAATTAGATATCAAGTTGTGCCGAAGGACGACTTTTTTAGACCACGTTAAAAGCACAAAATGGCCCGGGCGGCGGTCGGACATTACAGATTTGGAATCCCGATGCCTTGAATCGTTAAGTATCAAATTTTGAGGGGGAGGGAGGGTTGTAACAAAATTTTCCCGACCAAAAGCATGGGGTTATTATGCAGAACTCTCGAGGAAAAATTGCTCCCGAATTCTCTTTCGAATGTTATATTTTATGTTACTAGGTATGTGTGTACATACGCAGTCTAATCATTTAGCACGATAACATTCGACGATAGTGCGCTGAATGCTTCAAAATTGGCACATAAACGATTCTACTAAATTGTGCACTGTACTTTCGGTGACCAACGAATCCGGATTACCTAAAAGTGTGATTTTAAACGTTAGGAAGATCTAACTCTATAGCTAGGAGCCTAAGGTAGCTGTGTAGATCTCATTCGATTTTAAATTAAAATGTCAGAAGCGGCGCATCACACAACTTTCCTCAGCCCCGCGTACATTCCGCGATTTTGATCAGTTTAACAACGAATCAAACGTAGCTCAGCATTCTTTATAGAAACTGGTTGTGGTTAACGTTTGGACTATCTGTATTCAGAGGATGACCACCACATAGACAATTTATGAGAGCGTCAAGATGATTTTTTGGGAACATTCACATTTATAGCTTTGGAGTAAAAGAGAGAGAGCAGTGTGAAAATATATGACACATCACACAACCTTCCTCGGTCTCAAATGCGTTGAGCGATTTCTGTGGCTTTACTTACCAATCCGATCTAGTTATCGCTCAGTTCGTCGGAACTCGTAAGTTATGGTTTCACGTAGTCGTTGAGCCTTGAGTTCCGGAGTTTATCGAGGCGTTTATTGACTTATTCCCCCGCCATTAACGAGCAATCGGTGCACAGGTGAATCATGAGACTGTCAACGTGTCAACTGTTATGGAATAGGTCGCGTAAAAAGTGAGAAATGAAAGTAAGTAAAACGGCGGTGGTTCGAATTCCTGAATTTGTGAAGTTGGTCCTAACAATATGAATGTTATTACACTTTCAAACACTTATGGGGCTGCTTTCGTCATGTTCCCACATATATTTTGTGGTACTGTCCGGTTGTTTGAAACTCGACACAAAAAATCTAATCAAAACCGTTATGACCGTTTGTTGGAGATTTTGCTCATTCTTCTTTATTGGCGTCCCGTGGTGATAGGCTGAAAATAAAATTTGTTCGGTCGTTTTCTCTCAATCAACTTGTCAAACTTTCTCTAATGGTGTTTTTCGGACTGAGGTGGGTGAAATTTGACGAAAACTAAAAAAAAGGCGGGCAGTTACTTAACTGGTTGAGGAACGTAAAAATCGTCCTAACGTTCTCAAACATGACTGGAAGTTTTGAAATTAGACTACTAAAATGTATCGTGCTCCAAATTGAAGTCGATATATACTTTAGCTGTGATAATGTCGGAAGTAACACTCAAATGAATTATAATACGTATAGAAAAAAGGTGCAACGCGGGACGCGGATTGAATAATTTAACGCTCCAGGCAGGAGACAAGAACATTTTACTCTGACCACCACCAACATGTTGCACCAGATTCCTTGTCTCATAACCGTGGACCGCAGACGTGTGGCATCGTGGATTCGGGGAGTGTTCCCAAGTTGCAGAAAACGGCCGCAGACCACACAGGCTCCCGGGACCGCACTGACGGCACCCACTCACGACGAGAACAAAGCCAGGCAGGTGTTACCCTTCTGATGGGCAGACATCGAGTTACTTCGCCCATTCGGTTCTGGCCAGCTTTTCGCTCGTCTTTCGGCCGCTCCTCTTCTTGACAGTGCAGTCAAATCTGAATGAGGCTCAATGAGGAGGGCTATCGGCAAACAGAATATTTCAAATAAGCTTCGTAACGTCGATGTACGAATATCTGTACTGTCAATTCCGCTACAGGAACGGCACCTAACGTCATAGTTGAATTTTATACTAACGGAGGGGGGTTTGAGCGAGGACCACGCGTGATTACCTCGCATCACTGAGCATGGAACGCACTAAAGGCCGTAGTTCTCAGTCTAAATAACTATCACCTTGGAAAAGAAAGCGGAATATAATTTACACGAGTCTGAACGCTGGAGATAACAACGGGATAGCATCAAATGATACCGGAGCTTACACAGACGACGCCGTGACGGTTTTTATGGCCCAATAAAAAGTGAATGCGTTGGAATTGTGGCAAGAGACTACAATTCACTTTATTCGAGGAAATAAAGGGCTGGGTCTCGCGTTCATAAACTACTCCATAAAAGTGGCACGATGATTCACAAACATCACCGAACAAAAGGGATTAAAAGAGGGTGATGGTGCACTACGACAAGGTTTCGATTGTGATCCTTTTAACGCCCCCTCACTCAACTTGGCGCCTTTCTTTTTATAAGCGAGTGCAGCGAGTGGTGTGTTTACATTTTGCCGTGCGTCCTCGGGTCCCATAATCTCTGTTTTATGAGTTCAATATGAAGAGATCAATGAAGAACTTCATTGTGGAGCTCGTGGAGATCCAACGAGCTAGACAAGACGAATGACGCTACGTGATACTTGAGCTATTGCCGGCTGTTTTCAAGAAAACGTTTCTTCATCAAATTTCACGGAGGAACGTGGCAGATATTCTACTGAAAGAGATCCGGTCAGCTCAAAGGCTGGGGAATCCCTCGTAACCTTTACTTGCTGGTCAGAAATTACCCGATCAACAGAACTCCTAGGATTGAATGCAGACATGCCTCCGTCCAGAGATCGATTGAGAAGAGGTAGCCACAGGGTTTGGTCCTTGGACCAGCCCTTTGGAATCCCTTCTTTGAAGGAATTCTTAGGAGCCTGATGGCGGCTGACTGCGTGTCATACACCATATGGATGACCCAATGCTGATCCGTGGTCGGTCCGCTAAAACCAGTCATACTGCTCTAAATTGTCAGTCATTCGTGTGAGTAAGGGAAGTCGCGAATGGCAGAGGAGAAAAATCAACTCGTTCTACGAAATCAAATGGCCAACCATCAACATTTCGGCGACCGTAGGCTCTTTCTTAAGAATGAAACTAAGTACTTCATAGGTACCAATAAATCAAGTCCTTAAAGGCTCTCGCAAGATTAGCCTTATTACGAGCTGTTAGCAAAGCCACTTGGGGCGTGTATTATCGTGACACTATAGTCCTGTACAAGGCCATATAATCATGCTTGATTGGTGACTGCCCCATTGTCTCAGATAGTAAACTTAAAGGTCCAATCCCAGAGAGCTGCGTTGTTATGGATAGCCAAGGGCAGCAGAAAACATCCACTGAAGATCTCCAACAATCACAGACCCGTTAATCATTTGCTTGTCTGTTGAGTGCATGATTGGACAGCGAGAGACGAAAATAGAGCTTTCCTCATTGCAGGCTAAACTCTTCATCTGAAATTGCCAGGAACGACTCCGATAAGCTAAACCTCATTTCATTCCTTGGTCACCGAACATTATGGAGCATGATCCCTCAGGGTGGTTACATATAAGCAGCAATCGTCTATAAGAGACTGGCTAAACGACAACCTGCTGTACCTCCACAGGTTTGGGTTTGGAGGATGCTGCCCAATTGCCTGTGCTCTCGCATGCTAGCAAAAGAGCGACGTGCATGTTACACGGATTCTCTTAGTGGATCGCAATGTTCCACTCTGAGGGTTTAGGAACAGAAGAAGAAAACAGACAGTTTCCAGAATCCGAGAAGATAACAAACCCGCGTTCTAGCCAAATCGTTTTCGCAGCTCATCTGTTGTGAGCATAAAGTTACACACTTGCGGTCACATAGATATGTGAATTTACTTTAATCATCACTGAACTGGTCTCAGAGTTTCCTGAAAGTTCTGCCATTTTCTCTGACGTAATCAGTCGAAAACCCCGTTCTTGGAATCTGGATGAAAACAAATTAATTGTTCCTCAATTGAAAACCCAAGCTGGAAATTTATATTTGCTGGAGATTGTCCAGCAACTTTAGGCGTAGGTATCGCGAGAAGCCTACAAAACTGTAAAAGGCACATTTAATTTGATATGAAAATGTGAGGAGCGAGGATGTTTATTCAGCCTCCGGACCTTTGCATTGTTTGTTGATAAGTCGATGGCGAGTTTCCCTTTCCAATTATTAACGAGAGCTAAGGGAAGTAGATCATTTGCGATAGGACAGGCCGTTAGTTGAAACGCATTATTAGGTTTCCGTCGGGCCTATCTTCCGTTTTGCCAAGTTTTCGCAAAAAGGGCAGCTAACCTGATATTACGAGGTGAGCCAATAAGTAGTACGCGAAGCGACCTTAACTCGAGGATTTTTTTTCGCTTTTTTTTTTCTTCAGTCTCCCTACCACAGGTGGCCTGAACCGATTGTACTCCATAACACAATAAGAAGTTGGCTGGTGGCCGGAGCACCCCCTCCTGAGAAAGTTCCCAGAAAAGTTTGAGGGAGGTCCATCCTCCTCCTATGAGCCCTCTTCTTCCTAAAACCCTCCGCCGGCTTTTGGTGTCGTTATTGTGGCTCTATGTTTAGAGCCTCGCTCGACTCCTTTCTCATTCCTGTTCCTGAAACTGTACAAAAAAGTTCAACGTTCCCATACGGCCGTTCGGGTCATACGGTCCTGTCACCCGTCGCCCTATTCAAATGTTTAGTCCCCTTTTATTCGAAACAGGAGGGAAGTTATCGCAATGAGATTTCAATGTTTCGGGACATAATAGGAATAAACATCCGCCTAAACGATTCTAACGACGGGTCAAAACCGTTTTGAGAATTGCCAAAAGTTCCCTGCTGTTGGTCGTCACAACATTGGAAAATCTCTGGTACGACGCATCACACCAACTTTCTTCAACCCCCCCCCCCCCGGTCCAACCTCAAAACATTCTACGATTTTAGTTAGCAATTCAATCTGTTTTTTACTCAGTTCCTTCGCCCAATTAAACCATAAAATTCCCATTTGTGGGAAAATGACGAGAGCAGCACAATAAATTATCAAAATTTTCGACGAAAAGCGTTTTTGCCGTGGTTTTTCGTTTTAAACTTCGCTGGAATATTAGTAGAATGTTAAAGAAAATTGGTACTGTAGTCCAATCCAATACCTATAGGGTAAGTATATAAAAACGCTCATGAGATACATGGGGCTCACTCCAGAAATTCCTGAATTTCAACTACCGCCGTTTCGCTTTCTACCAGTTCTAAACTTTTTACCCAATAACTCTGCAAAAGTAATTACTATCCTTCTCAAAAAAATTTATGTTTACAGCCTCATTAATTATCTGTGTACCAATTGCTCAATAATGGCCCTGCAATGAGTATGAGTGCTACCGCTTCCTGCTGCCGTAAAGCGTTGTTTGACCAAGTTCAAATTAACTGAGTGATAAATGAATTGATTAAATAGAATTAACCATGTACAAAGTGAATTGACGTAGAGCTAAGGAAAGTTGTGTGTTGCAACGCACCAGATATTCTTTTTTTGCGAAGGACGTGTTTATTGTTTTGGAATTATTTTATAAAAGCTGTACGAACACGTTATAAGGTTGATATTCCTGAATTTTTGGGGTTGCTCATAATTATCTCATGAGCGGTATTAAACGCTCGTCGTACAGGTAGTCTATTCTACTACCAGCCTAAGTCGCGGGATTTAGAAGGAACGAATTGCACTAAAATCGATTGTATTTGTCATTTTTCATCATTTATTGTGCTCCTCTCGACATTTCTTCGCGCAGTAATACAGTCGCAGCAACTGCTCATGAAAAATGTTTGTTCAAGTTGAAGCCGTCCGAAAAGAATTTTTTTCTTTTTGACGTTTTGATCACTATGGTTAGTTTAGTATAAATTTTTCTCACACTGCAGGATAAACATGTCATTTACACTATTTTTTTCTACCGTATTCTCTTAATCGCATTCACATCCACACAAAGACCATTTTTACTCTCCTTGACTCTCTTTAGATCATCACTATTTGAGCAAACTGTCCATTTCTATGCGGCCACAGGCCCTTCCTTGAGAAGCAAATTAAGTATTAAGAAGTCAATATAAGAGAGAGATGGTCTTTTAGCCAACACCACCAGTCCCTCGAAGGCACTACCATCGACAGGTTTCCCTTAGTACTAACGTCACTTGGGGGGTGTGTAACCTTGACTTATCATCGCAACCCTTCTACTTAGGCGTGATTGGCTACTGATCCACTGTCTGAGGTAGCAAACAAACAGCCAATAAAAAGAGAGTATTGGTCTTCCCGAGGATCACCAAGGCCTACAATACAGTATCTACTGAAGCAATAGAATGATTCAGTGGCCAGTTACCCGTTGACACGGCCGTTGAGTGCACGGTGGGCAAGAGGACAGTGAAAAAGGAGCTTTTCCCATTCTTAACTCCGTGTAGATCTGTACTGACTGACTCCCATTAAAAGGCACCCTCGCGATCGTGGTCTAGTGGTTAAGACAATGGTTCATAATCCCGACGAATGTCGGTTTATTTGATCGGAGCTCCTCGCGATTGCAGTAATTTTTGCCTCAGTCAGCGGATCCCCAAACATCTCCAAACCCTCTGAGTGCAAGTGGCGTCCAACTAGTGGTCGAACTTCTTCATTCCAAGAAAAAGAAGAGGCCCAGAGAGAAAAATTAAAAAATTAAGGGAGAAATAATGAGACGAATTCTCGGGTCGGGGATTCGCTGATGCTGGGAAAGTTCCGGCTCGTAGAGAAAAATGGGTGACGCGCTGCTAGATAGCAAGCTTATAACAGTTTTGCCCAGTATGCGAAGGAGGTTATGTTACAGAAACGTGGCCACAGTTGACCTGTCCCCTTGAAACTTGTCACCCAAGTACATAGTTAGATCGGTTGATAAACTTAATTGAGAACTCCCAGATGGTACAGGGTTCCCCAGGATCGTGGTGAGTAAGCGGGCACAGCTGCAACACCTGAATGACAACGGGCATCCACAACGATACAATTCCAGCCTCTTGTACAGCGACGCCACACGAGCAGCGTCATTCTACCAGTCCATGCAGAGCAGCCTCAAGCTCAGAAGGCGCACTGGGCTTAGGGGCGGATGGAGTGGTCATGTCAGCCATAGTGTGTGGAACACCTCAGTTCTTAGTTAGATGCCTGTGGATCAATCAAGTGATTACAGTAGCAAATAGTAGCATAGAGAGATATAATCCAGGGTCCTCCAAAGTGAACCGGAGCGTTGTTAACTTCCTAAAACTCCATCCGTGGGTTAGATTTCAAAGCACGTCTGAAGGTGCTTCAGCTTCAGTGGCGCCTTAGCAATTTAGAAGATAATTACCAAGTCGGCTTCCAACTGAGACTGGTGCACTGAGAAACATAACCCCAAGGTACCGCTACATCTCAAGGTGTATTCCGGATAGAAGGGCACCAACGAGACAGAGCTTGACATCCCAGGATTCACCTCCAACCCACACACCATGTCGAACCGCCAAGGCCTAGTGGGTTCCGACTCAGGAGCTTTGACAACGTCCAAGGCAACCCTACGCAATTTCTTCTGGTTCTTCGTGGCCAGGGATGAAGAAACCAAAGTCGTAGAATCATGGGGTTCTCTGCAGTACCATCCATTGGCCGGGGTGCCCTCTAGACGTCGTCAATGACACAACCCCCCTGGAGGCAAAGACAGTTTGGGCAATCGAGAGGTTTTCCCGGACGAGGACAGCGATTTTTCATCTGCGGAGGGAAATACCATCACGTTCTGCAGACGGCGTCAGCATTGAAAGGAAAATGCCAAAAGAACCACACATATCACCTTGATAGGCAACAGCGCCACAGAACTACACATCTTCTTAGAGAAATGCTGACTTAAACGTTCGATACGAGTCGTTTCATTTTGTTCATATCTCTGTCCGTAGGTGCCATGTGAGCTTTTGCGAATAAACATTTTCAAAAAGTCTGTCGATCCTTGAATTTACAAAATTCAAATATGTGCGTGTGCTTGAGCATTCAAAATTAAGAAGTCGACGCAACTATGGGAGTTGATCGTAAAGGAACCCTGACGAACACAGCGCATGACTGACAGTGTTACTACGCGTTTAGTTATTTCGTAAAACAGTAATGCACTTTAAATGCGACTGACTACATCCGCGCCGTCACAGTGCAACAGTATCAACGACTGGCCGTAAATTGAAAAAAGGGAATCGTTTGCTACCGAACGAGAATGGTTTTTTGCAGGAGCCTTGAGCAAACAGCACCTCAGAGCAACAATTGAGCCGAACGTCTGTGTTGTGCGGGTCATTGCCGACTTGAATGGCCGCCTGCCGAGCGTTCATTTTTACTTTCCTGGCCTAATGATTAAAGCTGCCGTTTTTGAGACGATTAATTTTGATTCTCACGTCGGTTCAAATTAGATTTATCACAAGCTAGAAAGTTTTGACTAGCCCAAAAGTCGTTATTGGAGATCTCTTAACCTGAACCATGCTGTGAGCTAATGTAGTTGCGTATATGTCTTTCCATATTGATCGTGTTGCTTGCCAGAAACTATTCTCCAGGCCCGGAAATTGCGGAGGAAAAAGGAAAAGAGCTACAAACTTTAATATTCACCAGGGGGGGGGGGCGGCAAGGGAATGTCATAATGTTTGAAGTGTAAAGTTGGAAAAGGATCTTGAAGATGTGTGGTGCAACATACAGCCCCACATACCTTCAGATATTGTTGTGGTTTTATCTAACAATCCAATCGATTTTTTGCTCATTTTATATGCAGAACAAAGCTCAAGGTTCTACATAGAAACTGGCTCTCAAGGCTATGGAATTTACTGAGCAGTTCCTGCTTGTATCACGACCATTATTGACGCATCACTGCATAGGTCATTTACCAGTCTGAGTGATTGTTGCGAGAAGGTTCGTGTTAGCTGTTGTCTAAAATCACGGAAGAAACTGTAAGCAATGACTATAAGTGAAATGGCGGAGGTGCCAGACTCTGAGCAGGACACATCTCCTCTCAGTGGTCTAGTTTCAGTGTAATTTTTCAGGAGTTTTCCAGGGGCTCATCGCGAAATCACACAGTTTGTGATGTGTAGCTTCGTGGGTGGTCAAATTTAGGTGCTAAAATAGGGCGAATGATCGCGGATTTAGTTTTCCACGCATTTGATTGAGATCGAAGAAGAAGAAGATATCAGGGCACCAGCCAATGACCGAAGTCGTGGCCATTCAGGCTCATTTCCCATCTCCCCAGAGTTATTGAGAGTCGGCTTGGCTTCTTTTAAAGGGGTTTCGGAATCTACCAGTCCCCTCCACGAATTCTGGGATCTTTTTCCACTCGGTTTCTCTCAAACTAGTGCTGTTTAGTATTCTCTCCCCCAATACGTTGAGTCTAGTACCAAACCATAACGGGCATTCCCTAAGATAGTGATCTACTGTTTTTATTTCTTCGCATGGGCACCTAGCGTTGATATTCAGATTTATCCTATTTAGGGTCTTACCCACCGCATAGTGCCCAGATAGCATTCCAATGATTCTTCGTAGTCTTATCTTGCTTAAGCCCAGTACCCAATTGGTTCTTTGTAGGTTATAACTAGTTATACCCATAATTTTGGAATATTGGTACCCTTCATTGTTATTTATTTCGTCACATACATTTCTCCGTATGATTTGTCTCATCGTAAGATTTGTATTACGACGATTTGTCAGTTTTCATAGAACCGTAATGGTCCCCCTCACCACTGCACCTCTTGTTACAGCCGTCCTGTGCTCTCTCTGGACCGACGCTGCTCGAATCATTTTCAAATAAATACGAAACCAATAATAACAAAGCGAATGACGTTTGGCTGGGAGTGGTTGCGGTACATATTGACCAGAGCGTAGATATGAAGGGGGGAGGGTGGGAGAGTAGGCAGAAGGACAGTTTGACGATAAGATCAACAATATTGCTTCATACGGTTTGGTGCTGAGAACGGGAAGAGAGAGGAACAACGTTCAAGGCAAAACGGCGTGGATGATTTTTTATACATTACCAATCTTTTCAACTGCCAGTAAAGTCTCCGCCTGTTTCCTTCGACCTCAGCAGTAATTTTCAGTTGTTGAAAAGGCCCAATTAGGCACTGATTCCCCGCCTCCTTCCTTCGACGTGACACATCGTTCGTGACATTCTCACCCATATCGTATTAAGTCACTGTGACACGCGTAATACCTAAATCTCATTTCTACTGTTTTCGTTTGAATGTAAAAACCCTCATTTCGGCGTGTGCTGTGTGCGTACTCAGGAGTCAATACGGATGAGGTGTGGCGTTACAGCCAATACTTTGAGTCCCTGAAAGGCATTGCCCTCGCGAGATCAGGAGCGATTCGTAAGGCCGCTTGGGGTGTATTATACCGCCACGCAATCCTCAGGTACAAAACCATTTACTGCCCCGTTGTCTGATGTAGCAAACTTACTGTCTATCGAAAGAGAGTACTGGCCTTCCCGTGGATGACCAAGGTCTAAAATACAGTATCCACTGAAGCAATACAAGTGATCGGTGGCCAAAAGGGGAGCTTCTCCCACTCTCAACTCTGTGCAGATTTCTCTATTGAATGAAAACTTACAGCGATGAATGAATGGGTATTGAACAAATGGCAAGCGAGGAACCCCCAACATTCGTGCATGTCTGAGAAGGAAGTTAGTTGAGCCAGACCACTGGACGAGCCAGTTCCTTACAGGACGTGGCGACTTCAACGCTTGGCTCTACTTCTCTTCTCCCAAAGACTGTCAACCTTGCACGTCTCGCGCCTTCAGTGCGGAGGAAACAACGTGCTGCTCCACGGAAGTTCCTACAATAGTGAGCGACGGTTCTTGGAAGAGCGGCCAAAGCTGGTAGATAAGCAAGCTTATAACAGTTTCTCTCAGTATGCGAAGGAGGTTATGATATAGAAACGTGGCCACAGTTGACCGCCTTGAAACTTGCCACCCAAGTACACAGTTTGATCGGTTGATAAACTTCATTGAGAACTCCTAGATAGGACGGGTGGCGCACACTATTCCCCAGGGTCATAATTCTTGGACGATAGCGCCACTGCAACTCCACGACTGAAATAACCTTCTCACGAGGGTTCACGAACAGTCATTTATATAAGTAAACATACCGTTGTGTTTATAGATCAATTTGCTGGAAGAACGGCTGAACCGATTGAGCTTCTGTTTGTTACTTTTTGACCCCGCATAAATAAGGTTACGATCGAAAGAGTTCCATCGTTGTGAAAGGGGGGTGGCGAACCGTAATATACCAAAAACTTGGGTTGTTCGTATTTTTCTCGAAAACGTTCTAACAATTTTGATTTAATTTTCAAACCATTTCCTATGATTATTACTTAACTTTTATTCTCCATAAATATCTGTGAAATTTTGCTAAATATCTCTGTATACGCCTATGAAGCAAACTTTTTTTTAAAATCATGTTTTGTCGTAACGATTTTCACCAAATTCACAGGTTGCCTTCAAATATCCAATACCTATATATTATTCTCAATAAATATTCCTGTGACAGCCCATTGAACAGAGATAACAACCAAAATTCGTCAAAAATTCGTCGTTTTTTTTACCTTCGCGCAATTTCGGAGTAACTGCATAACTTCACTCAGTCTTTCTTTTAACGATCCATAGCCACGTTTTGTTATACAAAAATATTTCTGTTCCTATCCGTTGAACGGAAATATACGTCATAATAGCCCGAAAAATGAGTTTTATCGAACATTCGATTATCCTTTTTTCGATTTTCTCAGAAACGCTTCAACGATTTCGACATAAGGTATGAGGTAACTAGTACCAACATTTTATTTGTCTATGAATGTTTCCACAGAAATGCATTGAACGAAGGCACAGCGTCCGTACAATAGGAAGCCATAAAACTTACGGAGGTTGTAGAATGTTGAGTGTTGCGCCAGATATTTCTTAATTGAAGTAGGTTTTGGTAACGTGAAATAACTTTTAAAAGTATGCGCCAGAAGATAATAATAATAGTAGATTTGTCAAATGATGCAACGCACGTAGTTGATGCCGATGTTGTCTATCATTCTCAGTCGAACGAAACCACGTGGTCAATCGAGTTCCAGATAGTGACTTAAACAAATTTTCCATAAAAAAATAGTCTTTGTCTGAAGTTTTCTTTTACCCCAAATCGTTCTTGAGATTTAGTGAGCTTTGCATTTTGTGTACTTCGAACGATTGTTGAATCCCATGATCAGGGCAAATAGTAAAAAAAGGATTCGAGTGTTTTGTTGTTTTTACTTTCCTTAGCTCTACAAAGTAGAAAGGAAAGTTATGTAATCGGCTGAAAAAATATCTGGTGCGTTGCAACACACAACTTTCCTTAGCTCTACGTCAATTCACTTTGTACGTGGCTAATTCTATTTAATCAATTCATTTATCACTCAGTTCATTTGAACTTGGTCAAACAACGCGTCACAGCAGCAAGAAGCGGTAGCGCCCACAGTTCTGGAATTTATTGTGCTGCTCGTACTCATTCCAGGACCAATATTGAGCAATCGGTACACAGATAATTAATAAGGCTGTAAACATAAATTTTTTGAACAAGGATAGTAATTACTTTTGCAGAGTTATTGGGTAAAAACGTTTAGAACTGGTTATTAAGCGAAACGGCAGTAGTTGAAATTCAGGAATTTCTGGAGTGACCCCCATGTACCTCATGAGCGTTTTTAAACAATCACCCTTTAGGTATTGGATTGGACTACAATACCATTTTTCTTTAACTTTCTACTAACATTCCAGCGGAGTTTATAAGGGAAAAACCGCGCGAAAAACGCTTTTGGTCCAGAATTTTGATAATTTATTGTGCTGCTCTCGTCATTTTCCCACGAATGGGAATTTTATGGTATAATTATCATGTTATGAGCTACCAATATTAAAAATGTAATCAAAATCGTTAGAGCGGTTTTTGAGAAAAGAAATATTTGTTGTTTTGATCAATATGATAACTATAGTTAACTTTCGGTGGATTTTGTTCATACCCTTATTTTGGCGTCCCATGGTAACCTGCGGGCGAGATATCAAGTTTGAGTGGATTTGGTACGGTGGTTCCCTCTAAAAATTGTTCACAGACACACACACACACACACACACACACAGACAGACCATTTTCCCAAATAGTGTTTTTCGGACTCAGGGGGGTCTGAAACGTAAAGATCTGAAGAGAACTCAAAATTTTTTTTTTCAGCCGATTACATAACTTTCCTTTCTACTTCGTAGAGCCAAGGAAAGTAAAAAAAACAGTTTCTCTCTCTTCAGATCATTCGTCTGTGTGTGTGTCTGCGAACGATTTTTAGAGAAAATCACCCTACCAAATCAGCTCAAACTTGATATCTCACCCGCAAGTTACCATAGAACGCCAAAATAAGGGTATGAACAAAATCCACCGTAAGTTAACTATAGTTATCATAGTGATCAAAACACCAAATATTTTTTTTCTCAAAAACGGCTCTAAAGATTTTCATTAAATTTTTTATAATGATAACTTCCAATATGGCAACAATTCCATAAAATTCCTATTTGTGGGAAAATGACGAGAGCAGCACAATAAATTATCAAAATTGTCTACTAAAATCCGTTTTAGCGCGGTTTTTTTTCCTTGTAAACTCCGCTGAAATGTTACTAGAATGTTTAGAAAATATATATCTGGTGCGTTGCAACACACAACTTTCCGTATCTCTACGTCAATTCACTCGTGTACGTGGCTTTATCATTCCCGAACGAGTACGAGCAGCACAATAAATTCCGGTACTGTAAGCGCCACCGCTTCCTGCTGCCATAAAGCGTTGTTTGACCAAGTTCAAATTAACTGAGTGATAAATGAATTGAGTAAGTAGACAAAAAGCCAGGTACCCGAGTGAATTGACGTAGAGCTAAGGAAAGTTGTGTGTTGCAACGCACCACTAGTTTTTTTTGTAATTGAAAAATATATAACTTCGTGTATGGTTTTATTGTTCATGGAACACAAATTGATATAGTAAGACTTTGCCTTAATTTGCATGGCACGTGCATGTAGGTGCACCCCAGTAATTGCTCTATCTACCAGTAGAATATTTAGATAACATTATTTGCTGATAACAGTAGTAATAACGATAGCTTATCATAAGTGTGGAGGGGTTTGTACTGTGTACTCAGTAACGACACAGTTAAGCTTATTTATGATATCACAGGCATGCAGTGTAGTTTGTTTAGTTTTATAGGATTGAGAAGATGTCGGGGTCGTTTTCTTTTTAGACACCGGTGAGATGGTGGTAGAGGAGGTTGTTGACGATTATCATTGGGATAATGAGTCATAGAGGTGTGCATACGCCGATAGTTCATTAAAACGAGTTCTTCGGTCTGTGGAAGGTCTAAATCTAAATGAAGGACTGAGTTCCAAACTTACCAACGAGATCCAATGGTCATTCTGATGACTATTTTGTATAGTTTGCATCCTGTTGATGTTTGTTTTTGCTGCAGAACCCCATAGTCCATCGGCGTATAGCCAAACAAGTCGGATAAGTATGTTATAAAGAAAACGTATGAAATGTAGAAGTAGAGGTGATCCACCATTCAAGATTAACTCGAGCTGGCGTATTTTTGTGCTGCGCCTGGACACCAGTTCACGTATGTGATGGATGCAAGTTAGTTTTTATCAAGAGTGAGACTTCGACATCTCACACAGACAGAGGTAGTGATGGGGGTGTATCTGAGACTCAGAAACGGAGTGCCAACGTTTTTCCGGCCCACCGATGTTAATGGTGCAGACTGGACTGGATTCGTCGCACCCGAAACTAACTTCATGTAGGAACGCCTGCAGGATGTGATCTGCATCGTCACAAGTTTTAGCTGTACAGAGGGCGGTCCATAGTAGCACTCCCAGCTGGTAAAGGGAAGTCACTCGCACGTATGAGATCAATAATAGGTCCAAGACGCGGCAGTCCTGCTCTGATATCTCCGGAAGATGACAATTCATTGGACTGTGAGATCATAGACCGCACTACACTGTTAGGTAGGATTGGATCAGCCGATAATACGTGACAGGTAAGTACGGTTTCAGTTTGAAAAGCAGTCCTGAGTGAAACACTTTATGAAAGGCTTTCTCCGTATCCAAAAATACCCATAGGAAAAGTTATTTGCTCTCATTAGCTTTGAGAATCTCCTCGACTACTCGGTCGAGCTTCTGCGGAATCCCAGTTGTGTGTTGATGAGAAGGTGAGCGAGGAACGGCATTATTTTTGAAAGTAACAGCCTCTCAATAATTTTGGAGAAATGAGGATTTTTGTCTTACTCATTTGAGTTTTTGGAACGTGGCACTCCGGAAGCATTATGTATGTAAGTTAGCAGAACTATTGCCTTGCTTGGTAGTGATAAAAGAAGTGGGTGGACCACGAGACCATGGCCAGACACATTTTTAGTAGCAGACTGGTGAATGCTATTTTTTATAGTACTTGGTGTGAAATAGTTTTTAATGAGCTGCAGCGAACGAGATGGTTGAAGGTGACCGCTGCGTAGTCGGGGTTGTTGTCAGGGAGTCGGGAAGAATTGGTGTCTAAGCATGTCCGCAAAAAGACTGTTCTTTTCATGAGAGGAAGCACACCATTCACAGCCAACTCAGCGGTGAAATTTTTAGTTTTTTGCCACGGAGATCCATTTTGAGCTAGTAGGGACATTATGTGGTTGCGTGCGGCTTCCTCTCTCTTCTCTCTTTTGTGGCTCGGTTTTACTGCGGCTTATCTTCGGAATGTTTTCTCCTTTGCCATAGCACGTGAAACGTTGAGAAGTATTAGAACCGGTAGGTGATCAGAATGTAACTCTTTCAGAACTGTCGAGGTTGAGAAGAGAGAGCCAACTCTTTTCCCAACAACGACATATAAAGCATCAGGAAAGCAATCAGAGTCTTGAGGGTTCACTGATTTGCTTGCATTATCGGGAGCTCGGCTTGATGGATGCATGTTCAGTGTGCACTTGACAAGTAGTGCAGATCTACCTTTACGACGCCCAATCGGATCATCTAGTTACATAAAACATATTACTTGACAATTTCGTTTCTTATCACGAATTAATGAGAATAATTACAGATAATGATACTAATTGTTAAGTCCTTGCGAAAAACAAATAGAGATTTTGTTGTAAGAGATCACGGATTTTAGTCAATAACGAGGGCAAGATTTGAAGTAGGGTTTGCACTGAGGGCTGTTGTAAGATCAATAATGAATCGATTTTGTTCATAAAATTATCTACCGTTAAGCTGTTGTCTACTGCAACTCGTCCGTATGTTTTGACCAGCTGCGTGAGATTCTGGAGGTAGTGTGTACAGAGGGCGTTACTTGATAAGACGCAAGTGATTATCGCTGGAAACAAGTAGTCATGAGTTGGTCAAACTGAAGTATTGCTTTGCTGGAGTTGTTTATGCGCAAGTCGACTTTTATAGTTACCTGTGCGCGACCCTTTACAGTTGACACACTTGTTGGTTTTGTGCATTTTTCAGTAGAGTGAAGTTGTCACATTTCCCGCGATGGCAATCGTTTTTTGTACGGCCGGAGTCTTAGAATTTTAAACATTGCAGAGCGGTACGAAACACGTTTGAAAATATAATAGACTGTGTGAAAATCGTCGTGAAACGGATTAAACTTGTTGGCGTGTGAATGGCTAGTACAAGGATCGGTTTGAGCAGAGGTTTCCCACAGCGCAGTTTCTGCTCGTAGAAATAACTTCTTGACTGCTCCAGATGGTGAATAAGATGATGTTCATAATGAAATTACATTGGTTTCAAAGATACTTGCAATGGTGACAACGATAGCTAAGATTTCACCGTGTCCTGATGGTTAGGGCACAATGCTCTATGCTTGGGCTTGTTCTTTATATTTAATATCTGTCGTTGCTGCACTGCCACTGTTATTTCACTTCCGTCGAACTGCAACCTTTCAAGTTAATTACTCATTTTGAGTCTTCACAAGCGCTACACCCCAACACTGGCGAATGCAAGGCTAGGAAGACATTTCTTGAGGTAACCGCTTCGTAATCCCGACTCCACTCACTCGCAACCTCTATTTTTTTCTATCAGGAGCTGGAGATGTTCTGTGATGACACGGCAATGATTTCTTGGGGTGACACATGGCAGGAGATGTTTGTGTAGGCGGGATGTGGAATGAAGCTGGTTTGTGAATGGCTCTTAGAACATAAGATCACGCTAAACGTGGACAACGCTGTAGTTACTCCGCTTGCATGGTTGGCTGCGGCCCCAACACCTGATGAGGTGAAACGTAAAATCCACAAAACTGATTGCTTCGCTCTTTCTTTTTAAGTAGTTTTACCCAGGTAAGTACTTGGAGGGATGTGATTGAAGTGGGATAAACTGGCCCTGTCAAGTACATTAAGAAAGTGTATTCATGTTTTCTCTTTCCTATTCGAAATTGCCAAACCTACGCATTTAAGACAGGTCTACTGTGCCATCGTGCAGTCGACTCTACTCTATGGCTTACCTATGTAGGGTAGAACCTATGAAAATTTGGTAAACAGAGTAAAAATTTTGCAGATATATTTCGTTTGCGCTATACGGAAAGACAAGTGCAGAGTTCGTGGAACTCCCTTATTCAAGTTCGTAACTAAAATTGAGATAACATAATGAAAGAAATTATGTCCACCAATTATATTTCTAGCAAACAATATCTGCGTTAGTTTCAATTATTGAGAAATTTAAATAGAAAGGTTTGATTTATGTTTAATGCTGCTGTAAATATGTATGGAAAAACATTAGTCACATAGCAGCAGGTTGAGCAACACTGGTGCATATATGCTACGAGTGAAGTGGTCAACAGTCACATGAAGCGTTTGGGTGACAGTTGTGCTCCGTACCAATCGTGCCTTATCATACGACGCCATCGTCCGTTTGAAGTAAATCCAGGGCCAATTTATATGCCATTAACTTGAATCTGAGTGAACAATAAGTTAACGGTTACGAGTCAGTTGATCGTTTTTCGAGCCGGTCGTTCCTAAGCACCACAGGTGGCAGGAGCCAAAGGACCACCCAGTTCGTACCACAGGTTTCCCATTCCAGAGGGCACCTCTTTGGAAGCCCCACTTCCGGACCTCTCCTGTATTTCTAGCCGCCGTTAACGTCAGAGTTTTTGACGCGTTCGGCGCTAAGTGTCATTTGACGATGCCAAGCGTCTGCCCTGTGGACGTCACTGTGCGCTGCCGCTCGTTTCGATGTTAAAACAAATGCATTCCGGTCGGAGGTGGAGCAAATGAGATAATTCGCATTTCCATATCGGCAGTCTCAAGACAACCCATTGTTTTCGTCGTTTCATGCTCCGTTGCGTCGCCTGTAAACTTGACAAGTTTCCTGTCGCACTTTAGGGGCGAATTTATGCAAATATTAGACCACACAGTCTCAGTCTAAGCGGGCTGGAGCTCGAATTACGTTCAATTGCACTTCACGATAAGGGGAAATGAAAAGTAAAACGCACGAAAACAATGGACAAGAGTAAGGAGTAGGAATATTTTCCGGATCTGCACTGAACGTTTTAGTGTTGACACACACTTTTAAACATCTTAGGAGCAGATAAAAACGCGTAGCCAGAAAATGGAAGAGAACAACTTCGAAGTTCTACAAACATGTAAAACAACTGCAACTAGTGTTTTTCGCATTTTTCTCCAAAACGGCTCTAACGATTTTTATTAAACTTTCAAATTATCTTCTCCTAATCAATACCTAACGTTTCTTCTCCATACATATCTTCATGAAAATACAGTGAACGGAGATATGAGCCCCTGAAGCAAAAATAGGTTTTTTACGCTTTTTGGCAAAACGGCCCCAGCGATTTTCACCAAACTCACAGGATGTTTTCAAATAGTTATTACCTACGTATTCTTCTCAATAAATGTTCCTGTGACGGTCCATTGAACAGAGATAAAAATCAAAATGTGTCGAAAATAACGTTTTTTCGAACATTTTCGTAAATTCCAGGGTAACTTCTTCACCAGATGTGATAAATTCTAATGGAGTGTCTTTAAGTTACCCATACCAACATTTCGTTCTCCATAATTATTTCTGTATATAAATGTTGAACGGAGATATAGCGCCCGCATATGTAGGTGGTGTTCGAACTTAAAGGGGTGGCGGAAAGTTGTGTGTTGCTACGCACCAGATATTTTTTCAGGGGAACGCTAGTGTCAAATGAACGAGATTCGTGATGGAAAAACTGCACTAAAAGCTGAGATTTTAAATAATTTATGGTGCTACTCTCGTCATTTTACTTCCGGTGACAATTTTATGGCACTGTCGTATTGTTTACAACTGCCGATGTAAAAGAATGTAATCAAATTTATTATAGTCGCTATCGGAAAAAATCGGATTTTGATCACTATGATAAATATAGTTAACATCGAACCGATTTCGCTTGTGCCCTTGTTATGGCGTCCCATAATGACCTATAAACTAAATATTAAATTTGCGCTGAATTGATTCAACCGATTTCTCTCAATCGCGTTGACGGACACACAACAAACAGAACATTTTCTCAAATGGTATTTTTCGAACTCAGGACACAAATTTCAAGTTTCGTTTACGTCGTTTTCTGACATTTCTCAGGACGGGGGGAAAACGGAAATAATAGTTCATTTGTCGTTAATTGCTGCCTTATCTCTTGCTTTTCTAGGAATGAAAGTTGTACGTTACTAGGAAAACGTTTTTCCTGGATCAAATGCTTTGTGCAACTCAGGGGGAGGCTATGATAATTGCATCGGGTCTGTTTTGTTATCAATACAACTGTTGCTGGGCCCTCGTGAGAGAGTTAAATCAATCGTTCCTTAACTAACACACATAGAAGATTCGTGGTTGCACGAGCACTCGCTCAGCATCCACCAAACCCAGCCGCATTCCCTTCTCATTCATCTAGCGCGGCAAGTTTTAGTTCAGCGAAGAGGTCTATGCAGAGTTCAGCCCAGAGCGGAGGAAGCTCTTTTTTCCCTCTCCACTCGCCCACCATGCACTCAATGGCCAGGTCGACGGGTAACGGGCCAGTGATCATTCACAGATGCACTAACACACACTGATGCTGAGTATATTGCCAAGTTGCAAGTATCGCTTTAGTCTTTGGCTGTTCTATGCTCCACGCTCAATACAATATGCATTTCAAAAAAACTATCTGAACTATAAACTACCTTTCAGCTTAAGTATAAGTACATCGCTCGCTAATCTGTGCTCCTATTGACGCTCAGTGTAAGACACGGTCTTGACTAAATTGGTTGTGTGTGTGTCAGTGAGGGGGGATGCATTCAGTAAGGATGTTATGTCGTTTCAGATTGGGGTGAGAGGAGGTCTAGCGGATCCGGGTAGCACGCAGCAATTTTTTTGTTTAGTCGTAATGTCTTACATTCCTATCGAATGCCAGGGGTATTTCCTCCAACCGTCTTCTTTGATGTCCACCAAAGACCAAAATTCGCTTCCTCTCAAGCCTCTACACCGAGAAGTGTCGACTATGTCCATAACATACATACGTTAGTTCATTTTGCAGAGTTCGTGATGATTCCCACTATCTCCATTACCAGAAGAAGCGTTTGGAGTGTCGCAACCCAAAGTGTTTCTAAAAGTTGATGTGCTCCCTCACAGTCTTCCTTAGTAATGACTGAGATGTCCCGCAGCGATACCATTAGGTGCGCTGGCAATAGCTTTCCAAGTAGGGACGGTCTGCGTACAGTACTTTCTGTTTAAGAGGTTGAAATGGGAAAAGATTTACACCTTGTCGTTCAGAAAGACTGCTCTTGAAGTCTTTCCATTAGGGTTCGTTTGAAATGCCTGACTGGGCTGAAGACCCTGGCTGAGGAGAACACTATGACCCAAGGCTATTGAACGGTCTTAACCCCAAACCGAATCCAACAATCACCGAAACAAGGACAAAATTTTCCAAATCAAGTTAAACATTTATCATATTCAATTCATCATTTTTCAATACAAAATCTACGTTTGGCAAACCACGTTCTACATTTCCTAAACGAAGTTCACTATTTTACCATCCCAATTCTCCATTTCTCAAACCTAACACTTTTACTAAACCCAACCCACAAATACTGGAGATTTACGTGAAATAATTTGGCACCTTCCGAAACAGCTACGCCTATTGTTCGAAAATCCTGCGGAATCTGACTTTATATAGCGTGCTCAGGGCTGTTGGTTGTCTAGAGCTTTGCACTGAAGGGCACTCATCACAGCCGGTAAGAAATGAATACAAATCCTACCGAATGACATCCCCGCTCGTACCCTTTTCCAACCACGAATTGCCAGTCAAGGTACCACTACAACAAGTAATCCGTCGAGTTTTGAGCATAGCAACTAAAAACGGTTGAGGATAACGTCTTGCTACTAGTTAGATGAAAGTAATCTGTGAATTTGATCGTCCGTCGCTCAAGCTTTTTTACGTTCGGAGAAACTGATGACATCTCCATTTAACAAATTGTTGCAGAAACCATTGAGGGTAATTCGAACTGCGAATTACTGAAAGGCGCTAACCCCCAATTTACATTGGTCAAATGTTGTTAGGAGAACAATTGAAAACGCAAAACCCAAATAGAATTTTCGAAGTACTCCCTCACAGCTCGTTCTCATTGATAACATGTTCTTCAAGAACTTCACCGGTTGAGCCCATTCACTTTTCATTCCACGCTTCTTCGACCCTCCTCTGCCACTTGTTCATTTCACTTTTTCGCCTTCAACTCGTGAGAGCCTACTGACGAGTTGACGTTTAAGACCGGAACTCACGTCGGCAGAATCACGGTGCATTCGCTCTTCACTTCGGTAAAGGATAATTGTGTAGTTACTGTTACACTTTTCGGGTGCATACGTATTTTTCCACACGCATAATGTTTCACATTGGAACCATATTAAAATATCTGGTGCGTTGCAACACACAACTTTCCTTAGCTCTACGTGAATTCACTTTGTACATGGCTAATTCTATTTAATCATTTCATTTATCACTCAGTTCCTTTGAAATTGGTCAAACAACACTTCACAGCAGCAGGAAGCGGTAGCGCCTAATGTTCTGGAATTTATTGTGCTGCTCGTACTCATTCCCGGACCATTATTGAGCAATTGGTACACAGATAATTAATGAGCCCGTAAACACGAATTTTTTTAAGAAGGATAGTAATCACTTTTGCAGAGTTATTGGGTAAAAACGTTTAGAACTGGTAGTTGGCGAAACAGCGGTAGTTGAAATTCTTGAATTTCTGGAGTGAGCCCCATCTATCTCATTAGCGGTTTTAAACACCTCACCCTCTGGGTTTGAATTGGCCTACAATATTAATTTTCTTTAATATTCTACCAACATTCCTGCGGAGTTTAAAAGGAAAAAACCACGGCAAAAACGCTTTTCGTCGAAAATTTTGATAATTTATTGTGCTGCTCTCGTCATTTTCCCACAAATGGGAATTTTATGGTTTAATTGCCTTATCGAAAGATATCAATATAAAAAATTCAATTAAAATCGTTAGAGCCGTTTTGGAGAAAAATATTTGGTGTTTTGATCACTATGCTAACTATAGTTAATTTTCGATGGATTTTGTTCATACCCTTATTTTTGCGTCCCATAGTAACCTGTAGGCTGGAGATCAAATTTGAGGTGATTTGGCTCTGTCGTTTTCTCTAAAACCCACTCTAAAATCGATTACGTCGAAAGTTTTGGCAATTTATTGTGCTGCTCTCGTCATTTTCCCATGGATGGGAATTTTATGGTATAGTCGCCTTATTGGGAGCTATCAATGTAAAAAATTTAATCAAAATTGTTAGAGCCGTTTTGGAGAAAAAAACAATTTGGTGTTTTGATCACTATGATAACTATAGTTAACTTTCGGCGGATTTTGCTCATACCCTTATTTTGCCGTCCCATTGTGACCAGCGGGCGAGATATGAAGTTTGAGCTGATTTGATACGGTGGTTTTCTCTAAAAATCGTTCACAAACACACACACAGACCATTTTCCCAAATAGTGTTTTTCGGACTCAGGAGGGTCTGAAACGTAATGATCTGAAGAAAACTCAGCCGATTACATAACTTTCCTTTCTACTTCGTAGAGCCAAGGAAAGTAAAAAGAAAGAGAGCGAGATTGATTATTTATCGTAACCACCAGAGGAAATTTGGGACATATAGGCCCTATCTGCCATTTCCCCTGGAATCAAAATACAAACATTCCTCTTAAATTAACATTCAATGGCCGCCCATTATGACAGGTGTATGTACATAAATTAGTATCAAATGATCTTCTAATACACAAAACTATTTGCGCGAAAAAAAATTACATTCACACCAAAACCTTAAACGCACACATTTACTCACAAAAAGTAATCATACGAAATAAATCAAATGCGCACCAAAAATCGTACGCGAATGTCGAATAATCAGACACGCACTATTCATACCTGCTTTCTAGTATGAATGGGAACTCTCAGCCAGTCCCATACAAGCAATTTCTCAATACAGATTACAACTGACACTTGAAAAGAGCGAGTACGCGTTTTTCCTCTCCTTTCAAACAAGACACGACGCTTCTCATGCTTTAGGATTGTACGACACAATAATCAATATTTAAAATAATAACCAGGATTTTCATATTCTTCAATATAGTATATTCAATAATATTTGGAGTAATTCATCTTAAAGTCTGACTTTCGTATCCTGCGATCTGCGTTCATTTCTGTCTTGGAACGCGGACTCTGCAACACCTTGAGAGAGTGAGGTTTACAGTTTGAATAAAGGCGCGAATGCACGTTAATGTGCTAGGCACAGCCAAGCGAGGGGGACAGCTCTATCCAAAGCTGCACGCCTTTTCAAAAATCTGTTCATAGTGTAGCTTTGTATGCCCAAAGGAGGTGTATAGCTTGGGCTTTGGCTGAGCCTTGTTAGCTTCCCTTAGATATTCAGGTCGTGAAAGCTAGGAAGCCCTCACGCGTCCCAGAAAACTCGAACCAAAACGGCTCTACAGTACAAAGCCCTGGATTCGCCAATGCTAATCCACTATTCACGATGACAAGTCAAACTTTTGACATTAGCCCCCCAATCCACTACCCACTCCCATACATAAGCGTAATACATTGGCATAAGCCGCCGACTGCCTCAAAGAGTATTCTTTTATTTGAGCTCAGAGGTGGAAGGATTCGATCGAACAGCGAGGACAAAGTTCAGCCGACTTTCTTTCGAACTTAAAACAATGGAAAGGAAAAGAGCGCAGGAATGGATGAAGTGTCCCCTGTTTCGAGCAACGAATCTTCAAATCCAGCGGAAAGCGGTTGGACACGAAAAGGACAGTCTTGCGGTTGAGGGTAGCCGAGCGATCGTACGGCCGCCAAAGCATGGGACCCAACGCAGCTCGACTGCTCTTCATCTTCAGGACTACATTAAAAGAGATTTGTCATTAGAAGGTGTTGTTGGCTTTGCGTGGGTCTACATAAAATAGAGTTGAAATCCATGAGGCAGGAGGGAGGACGGACCACATAAGATGTTGCGGAGCTGCGGGACCACACACGGCGATGGAAGGCGGCGAGACCACCCAAGTGGAGGTCCCTGTCACTCATAGCGGCCTGTATCAATTACTCCAGGGCCAGGGTCCCCTCTCCACACTGCTACTCTACACCCGCCCTTTCCACTCCCCTCCAACCATCACTTCTCCTCCCGCCCCGCCGCTTCGTCACCTCCTAGTCCACCTCTACAACACACTCATCCGCCGGAGCCGCTCAGCCTCTCCAGCCCCCCTCAGATCTCATTCATCTCCGATGACAAATTTCATGCAACTTCTGATCCATCGAGATTCTGACTTTGAAACCTTCAACTTGAACTTCTTCTGAATCGCATCCAACTTTAAGATTCAAACATTAAATATCTGGTGCGACGGATCACACAACGTTCCTTAGGCTCACGTACATTTACAATTTTCACGGTTTCAGCTCCTAATCCAGTACATCGCTCACTAAGTTCATTTGAACTTCTGCGGTAGCGGTTAAAGTTCCGGAATTTATTGAGTTGCTCCTCCTCATGCTACGAACATTATTGAGTAACCAGTGCCTAAGTGATTTATGAGACTCAACGAGCTTCAATTGAGAAGCCCGTTCATCACATTCATTGTTTTTGAATTATCAGGTAAAAACTGTTAGAAACGGTAATAAGTTAAATGTTTTGCGTACAGGAATTTCTGGAATGTTTGATAATTTATTGTGCTGCTCTCATCATTTTCCCATGGATGAAAATGTCATGTCATTGTTCTATTTGAAGCAGTCAACGTGGTTAGAGCGATTTTTGAGCAAATAATAAGATGTTTTGAACACTATGATAAGTATAGTTACTTTTGGCAGATTTTGCTTATACCCTTATTTAGGTGTCCCATGGTGACCTGCAGCTAAATATATTTGAGCTGGTTTGGTTCACGCAGGCACTCGGGCCATTTCCCTAAATAGAGATTTTTACGCTCGAAATGTGAAAATCCGAAGACAAGAAAGATTACAGAATCAGTCAGTAGTTTGGTGCATGAAAATAAAGTTATGAGCAATACCCATCAAAGGGATTGAAGAGGGTGGGGAGAGGCGAATGCACCAGTTTCACTTTCCTCTCGAACAGCTCCAACAAATATTTGCAGGATTATCACGAAAGATGGACAGTAGGTCGCTTTTTATGTACATTACTAATTTGGAACACAGAAATATTGCAGGAAAATCATAGGCAGTTGTAGGTATTATTTGAGATCAATAGAAACCCTAACTTTAAGTACTTGCGACGCTGAATATTGATAGTTACAGCAGGATTTTGATGAAGTTGCAACAGTTACAACATACAGCATTGGTTCAGTAGGTTTCCAAAACCCCCAAAGGGTATCTTGACATTTATTGGACCCTCTATGAGTGAAGACATTCTGCAGGCTCTCAGAAGTGTCACTGCCATTCGCTCATTTTCAAACTTCAGAGTGAGGCATTTCTTTTCTGTTAAGGTCAGCAGCCACTTTTCGTCAGACCATCTTTTTTCGTCAGTTTTCCCTTGATTGAGTACTGAATAAATCCCATCAATTGTGTCTAGGTTACTGGAAATCGTTTTTCAAACCTAGGAACAATTTTTGTCCGAAGAACGAGCATTTCTTTTTCCTCTGATTTTTAAAACCTGTTAAGGCCTGTGAAGGGATCTTGACAATCTCTATTTAAAATGAGGTAAAGAGACGACGTAAGTATGAATAATGGTGCTAAGATAACCAGGAGCAACCTCAAAATTTTTGGAATTCAAACTGATGTTGTTTTAATGACTAATTTTTGTCCCAGTTTTCCCCATAATTCCTGAAAATGAACACAATACTTCCAAATAATTACGTTACAGTCCCATGAATTAGATACGCAGTCAATGAAGGCTGCGGAGCAACCCAATCACTGGTTGAGCACAACTAGTTTTTGTACGGAATATTAGGTTCTACAGAGTTCATATTACCTGAAGGAAAAACTGATTTTATTATTTGTTAAAGACTAAAAGCTGCTGAATGCACGAGGGGCTGAGGAAAGTTGTAGCATCTGTCGCACCAGATTGTTTCTATTGATCAATTCAAGGTTTCTCTCTGATTCGAGTAATTTATTTTATTTTCTTCCCACACGAATTTGTGAGTGTTGTCCCTCTCCCCACAAGATGTCGCTACCACATCACTTTGTCCTCCCCCTGGTCCATAACCACCAATGTCCAAAGCTGTATTGTGAGTGCTACAGCTCATTACCCGAGCAAAAATCTTAAAATTCGACTGCTGTTATCAATTCCTGCATTGAAAAGGAAAAATTAAATTTCAAATGTTTGAAATCCAGGAAGCAACTTACCTGACTTCCTACTGAAGTGGCTGAAATGTGAGAAAAAATTAACAAGTTCAACAAACTTCAGTTGTACAAATGAATTGTGATTCCGCCCCTTTAAATCTTATAATTTTTCGCTTAGAAGCCTGCCAGGGCTATCAGTATCATAAAACTGTTCCATTTCTGTAAGGTGTGCCGGACCATTTCCTGAACCTGTCTCCCATGTCCACTGCTTATTGCTAACTTCAGTACTCCACCTTATTTTTTATTGCTCAAAAGGTGTGTTGAAAACTCTTTCAATTAAATTGTGTTTAATTTTCTGTATATAACAGAAGTCGCTACACATAAGGGCAAAGGACATATCTAACTGTGTTGACCAAGTGAGGAACTTCCAAGGACAATTGTGAGCGTCTCACTCAAAAAGACCGCACAATGCCTGTATCAAACACCAATAAGTTGAAAAATGCTGCAAATTATCACACAATGGTTTATTATTCTCTTGCACAGCACGATAGAGACCTATCCTATTCAATACTATGTCGAAAATCATTAAGAATATAACATAGGCTCAACTCCAATTCGGAAAATGACAACTCATATGCAAACGAGTATGTTAGTGAAGCACTTCTGAGACCTATCCCATTCGAGTCAACAACATACAATACTAGTAAATGAGACGAAACATGACCACTACACGAGAACAATGAAATTTGACATTTTCTGCGAGTCTAACTGATAGTTGGTTGGAGTTAGGCGGGAGGGAGTGAGAGGAAATTAGAGCAGGCAGGGGAGCAAATACAACTTTCGCTACATTGTTCCACAAGCTCCTCCAAGTAATACAATGCGCCTCACTATATTCATCGTAATTTTACTGTTGTCCAGCCTTACACAGTCCTACACCTCTGAGACCCTATCCTTTTTGACTCAGTATCTAAAAATACCCAAGAAACACTACTCAACGCAACGTAATTGTGATATATGGCACGACCTCGTTTGTCACTAATTTTTACGTTCCTTGACTCTACAAAGTAGAAAGGAAAGTTATGTAATCGGCTGAAACAAAAATTTTGAGTTTTCTTCAGCTCTTTACATTTCAGCTCAAGCATTCAAAGCTGAAATCCCCATGCCTTGAAACGTGAAGTGTCACATTTTTAGGGGGGCGGGGTGTGAAAAAATAGGTGTATTATTCAGAATGAATAATGAATAAAAACAAATGGTGAAAACATACCGGGGAGGCCAACCCTAACCCGAGGGGTTTTCCAGAATTAGAAGTGAGCTGCATTACCCAATACCCTGGATTCAAAAGAATTTATTTCCACCTGCCCTTGGTTGAAACTGGGCTTCTGCCGATGCCTAGACCTCGCTGACCTGAACAGGAACAAGAGGAAATAGAGGGACCCACCTTCCCGCACATGATGGACGCTTTTCCCTGGCCAGGAAACATGGAACTTAGCGACAGGAAACATGCTTGTCACATCAGAACGCTACTTAGTTGAAGCTTCACTTCCAATGCACAGAAAAGGGTGGTAGAAAAAGATGTTTAGTATGTGGAGTTGAAACGTTAAAATTAAGGGCTCCGTCTTGATCGACTGCTGGATGGAATGTAGAAGAAGGTGAGAGGAAGGGTTAGGGTCATGAGAGGTGAGCTGGCCTCCGTGGAGCGGAAAAAGGCGTTAAGGAAAGACCGGCGGGCACGGGTGATTTGGCAGGACGTAGCTTATGTTTCCAACAAAAAATTTAATTAAAATATTCAATATCAAGTAAGCTGTGTATGACCAGAAACACTCTGACAAATAACTAAAAGCAAGCATTGAAAGTTCATGATTGCTATGATTCAACCAAACCTACCAGTGAAGTTACGTGTTTCCAAGTTCTAGTGTCAGAACATTCATATTGGAATTTTCACTAAATGTTTTTCTCCACGTTCAATCATTTCTGAGGTAACAATCACACTTAAGTTGACAAATATTTGAAGGCTACACTGTTCCTATTGGTGACTATTTAAACTTCTTCCACGATTATTATGGTAATTGTGAGCTTCAAGCCACGAAGGTAAGTGTGTCTGGAACAATCTCAACACAGTTATACATCAAAAGTTACTGAAACACCATATGGAAGACTATACATGCATCAGAATACTGGTGAAACACATTCCAGTGCTCTAAAAAAACATTTATGCTAGCAAATGCAGCATTGCTCATGTCATTAGTTGCATTGTTCCAGAAGAGCTGCGTATGATAAACAACTTGAATCTCCTGTAGTTATTCAATATCACAAATTTCATCACCAAAACATTCTTCTCCAGAACTTTTCCATGCAAGGGACATGTTTGCAGCATTTTGAGCAATACTTTTTCTGTTACTGTAATCACAAAAAGTCCCAGAAAAATAGTCCATACTGGATTGAGTCAAAGAATTGTCCATAGAAGATGGAAGCGAGCACTGTACTTTTCTTTCTTCATTTTTGTCTAACCCCTTCAATTTCATACAAATTGGGTCTAACTGCTGCTCAATACCGGGTTCATAATTCCTGTTAATAGCTTCTGTCTCCCTCTCACGAAAAATTTCTCTCCTGTCTTCAAGAACTGATTTCAGTTCAACCAACAAATTTTGAGGGTAACTGATCAAGTATTTTCCATCTGATTCTTGTGGATCAGAACTAGGTGTACCATCCAGATCCCCTATAGATATATAAACATTATCTACATCTGCCAAAGAGTAATCTGATTTGCCAATCTCAATTTGAGTTCTTGACGGTTCGGTAGTGGAAGATTTTGAAACTGTCAGCCATTCAACATTGTTGGGCTCGATTTTGTCATTATGAAGAAGTCTCTGAATTTTTTTACATATAATTGCGTAGTCATTAATGCTAGATTCAAGCGCGCTCAACCCTAGTTCAAGGCATTTACCATCTTCATGCGAAATCGATTCTTTGTTAGTCATGAAATGTTTGAGGCTGAAGGCATCGCGTAGAATTCGTGAGAGGACGTACTCCAGTTGTATATACTCAATTTCTTTGGCGTTGGATGATCGAGTGGGGGCAACTTCAGTTAATTTTGAATAAACTCCTCTAGACAGCTTTTGGTTAGCTGAAGACAAAATACAGGAGATTTGGTTCATGAACGAGTAAACTCCCTGCAGAGTGGCACTTCGTTGGATGTCATTAGAACTGGAGAATGCAAGACCCAGAGATTTCAAATACTCAGATTGGAGCAATAGGTACAGGTAGAAGAGCTCCTAAAAATTATAAGAACATATTAATATTCAAGGTAATATTGAAACACACACACATTCTTGATTCTAAAGAACGACTCAGATTGACTTTCTTTGTGAACTATCTCTTATTAGAAAATGAAGGTTATGAACACACGAATTCCGTATTTTTTGAAAGACGACTTTCCAACATGATAAAATCACACAACGTGTCATGTAGTTCTTTGAACTTTTTAACTAGTGGATACACTGAGATCTGCCTATCTTTCAGTTTTGCTGAACCAGCATTGGCAAGCATAAGGAAATAGGAAGTAATTGTGCCCTAAACTAACATTCTCATTGATCTACACACATTATAAAAGAAAATCCTGAACCAAACTTAAAGAACTGTTCTTAAAACAGGAATACTTCTACAAGATATACAGCATTTGTGACGGTAATCAAATTATAACGACAGTTTATTGATTGGAGATTCACTCAACTCCCAATCCAATTACAGTCCGAATTTTCGTTTCAAGATTTAGGAGCAGAAATGTCTAATTATAGTGTTAACTTATAATAGCAAAAAATATAGGGCCAGACAAATCTCACATCTTTTCTCATTTCATTAATTCCTGATGCAATTTTTCCATGGGCATCATCTGAACAGATTGCCGAGCAGGCAGGTCGAACTAGGAGGTACCAAATGGAATTTTTGGGCGAAAGAATGGATTTCTTAGACCACATTAAAGGTACGAAACAGCCTGGGCGGTGGGCGGGCATTGCAGATTTGGAATCTCGATGTCTTGAAACAAAGTATCAAATTTTGAAGGAGGGTTGAAAGAAATCTTTCTTGACTAAAAACATAGGTGTATTATTCAGAATGAATAATAAACCAGAAGAGATAAACTGGGTGAAAAAACAGGTTGAATCAGTTGCAAGAACAATTAAAAAACGCTGAATATGCATGGGAGCGAGGAAAATTGTGTGGCTGCATCAGACGTTTACTTAAAAACTTCATTTTCAGAAACTCAAGTTTCTTTTAAAGTGTTTTCGAAATGGCAGTCTGGTTTACTGATTAAAAGAGAAAGATATTTCTCCATATGTTCTAAGATGAATTCACGGCTGCCCATCTGCATTTAAATTTAAATGTCCTCATAGTCTGATAGCATACCGAGAGGTTTTGGATGCAGGATTTGCCTCTCACACAGAGTCCAGCAATTGGCTCCACACATTACCACACATGAGAAGTCCTTAGTTTGGCTCTGCCCCTGTGGGCTCTGGCTCATTAGTAAATAAAGCCGGGTAATGAAGGCTCTCCAAGTTTCCCACATATGAACTAGGTTGTTTCTGCAAGGGGCTATTTGGCTCCTTAGTCCCGTTGTGTATAGGCATCCTAAGACCCAACTCTATTCTCTGTTTGAAATTGCAACTCCTAGCAGCTTATTATATCGGAATATTGCAAAACAAATCAGTGCTCAAAAAAGAGTAATTTATAGTAACTGAACTAACTTTGTCTCACCTCTATCTTGGGAAGGGTTAAATTCTGGTAGTTTCCATCGGGCAGACCAAGTTCTTCTTGCTTGAGATTAGAGAGGAAGAAAATGTCTTTATTATTGTTCACAGTACTCATTGTAATGTTCATCTTAGTAGCTTCTTTGATGAACGAAATTGCAGCCATCAAGAAAGAAACTAATGTATCAATGTATGAGATTAAGTCATCCTTCAGTTTTGCATAGAAGATGTCAACCAGTGCTGTATTGCTCTTTCTGAAAAATTATAACAAAAGTTAGCTTTTCCATATGGAAGAGTAAGTTTGGTACCTCCCACTTAATATCTCTGATAATTATGTATCTTATGTGTATTTCATGATTATTGGTTATCAATTGGGAATATTAGGTGACTTAACAACACAAAACCTGTACTGCTAGTTGTTTTTGAAGATCAATGAAAATTCAAGTACCAAGGAACCTTTGGTACCTTTCCTCTCACAAAACAAATTTGATAATAAAATAACAGTTTGGAACCATGCACATGAGAAGTTTGATCATGATTGTTGTTCGTAAGCAGAAAAATATCTTGAGCAATTCATCTCACATTTTTCCCTGCCAACAAATCTAACGATAGTCCTTTTTACACACATATTTTACTGTCAGCAATGTTCTGCAGAAATTATCACTGCAAAGAAAATGTTGCCATTCCTCGCCCTTTTAAGGAAATTCGAAAGACAAATTTTTAAATTAAAAAAACTGTCACTGAAATTTGTTTATAATTCAGATAGTTACAAAAATAGTTGCCAAGTACAAGATGAATGTATCTATATATTGCTGAGAGATCCAATACTGGAATGTACACATCCATTAGTTTTATCAACGTCAGTATTTGCCATAGAAAACTAGAAAACATAAGAAGCTCTGGTAGAAACTGGCTTATATGCCTACCTGAGGGATTGCTGGATATGGAGTAAGTAAATTAGATGCAGTAAGTTTGACCCTAATTGTTAAAGTCAGTTAAAAAAAAATCCCATTCAATTCTTGGAAATCACTCACAGTGTTTTTCTAATCTTATTTATGAAAGAAAATGATGCGTATTAATTAGTATAAGATACATTGTAGATTAATTCAAGATCCTTACAGCTACAGAAAGAAGGGAAAAATTAATGCCTAGGTTATTAAATAGTTACCTGTTGTTGAGCAGAATACTTCGAGAATCAATTGACACAGCTGTCTCTTTAGCGTGGGCTATCGTTTTCCTAAGAAGTTTACTAATTTCAGCCATTTGACGGATGAGATTGCTAATTGACCTTCCCAACATGAATTTTTGATACTTCTTCATCAGAATTATGACAGCACAACTAATTGATGAGATGAAAACTGGTAATAGGCACCAACGGTATCTACTGAGTGATGTGTAACCAGTAAACAGAAGGATTGAAGAAATTGTCAAAGGAACATTGCTGCTAAACCTGAAAGAATATAAAGAATTAGGCATTTGTAAACTTCCTAATTTACCACTTTCACCAATTTAGTAAGACGTTACTTTGAACTGTGCATTGTTTTCTACCTTTTTAGAACATCAGTGTAGTCCACTTTGTACTAACTGATATAGTCTATACTTAATTACTGGAAATTGCAATGCAGAAATAAATAAACTACTGTGGTTAGAAGACCAAGGCAAAGTAATGTAATTAATACAAGTATGATTTAATTTTGGAATTTTCCACATTCAGAGTGTTCTGAACATTTCCAACATTTTACAGCTCAAAGATTGAATTAACAAAATTACGGCCAAGATGAAGGGTCAATGCTCATAACAATGATGCATCAATCATTGCTAACAAGCTAATCAATGGAATGTTCATAAAGAGTGGTTATAGTCTAAACTCAACATTTCTCAAGAAGCAGCAATTTTTAAGAAAACAACGCAGATTATTAGGACAGTTCATGTACAGTTGTCTTCCTCTTTTCAACATAAAGCCGGGGACCAGGAAAAATTTCGCATGTAACAAGTAAGAACCTTTTTGTATTATGCAGTCAATGTTGTTCGAAACTCCTATGTAAAACTAAACAACAACCCTCTACTTTCATATTCCATGACATGAAAGAAGGACTAGCAAAATCCATTACTAGAAGAGTATATCCTATCTAATTAAGCAGAAACAACCATTCTCCTCAGGAGACAAAAAGAATATTCGCTGAAAATGAAAGCAATGCAGAAGAAAGAAGAGCAAAGTACACAGCAGAAGTTGGGGGGGGGGATTAAGTTTTACAGTCGTAGCAAGCAATTGTTGAAGTTATTGTTTTGAAGACGGTTAACCCGTTTAGTGCCTCCCAATAAAAGTTGTGATTTGATTAAGTCCAAACGAATTCGGTTTAAGTTCACAACACCATATTTTGCTTTGATGCTTTATAAAACATGTCCCATTACAAAGGAATAAGCACGAATTAAGTTGTTGTTTGAATACTATGCTAGCGGGTTTACTGACTCAATGGATAAGAAAAATAAAAATGCTGCAAATTATTATACAATGATTTATTATTCTCATGATTGGGGCCTATCCTATTCTATCAAATGTCGAAAAATACTACGAATATAATATGGCTACATCAGCAATCCAGAAAACTACAACTCATGCAAACAATAACGTTTGTAGAGTACTTTTGATACTCATCCCATTCGATTCAGCAACAAAAAATGTTAGTAAACAATACGAATTGGGACGGCACAATGAAACAACGAAAATGGATATTTTCTAGATGACGCTAGACAATTGAAACAATGGGACGAGTCAAATTGGCAGGTGGTTGGAGCAAGGCATGAGGCAGAGAGCAGGCTGGGGAGAAAATATAACTTTTGCTACATTGTCCCCCGAGTTCTTTCAAGTAATATAATGCCCCTCACTATATTTGCGGTTATTAATTGTAGTCCACCTACACACAACAATGCATCTGAGACCCGTACTGTTTGACTCATTATCAGAAAACATCTTGGAAACGACACCAAACACAATGTAAATGCAATGAAACTGACAAAATTTCGTTTTTAGACCGAATTAAAGGCAAAATATGGCCTGGATGACAAACAATGCGGATTTGGAAATGTACATCAAAACCTTTTTCTGACTAAAAGCACGGGTCACTTGTGTACTAATCAAAATGATAGTCCTCTCAGCATCAAGCCTGGAGAGGGTAAGGGAAAATATGCTCTACCACTTCAACCAGAAGTTGGTATTCAACCTCGTTTCTCTTAAATACTATCAAATTGGTAAATCAGCATGGGGCAGGTAAACTGTAAAATGCCTTGAGTTTAATAGACAAATTGAGTGTCCAGAGATCGCTGAAACACTAAACTGTAATTCTCATCTCCACATTATAGTCTCAAGAGTTGAGCCTTCTTGAGCACTTCTACCAGGCCATCAGTGAGCCTAGGATTAGGAACACCAAAGTGATAAGAGCTACAATGCTATTCTAACTCCATCAATCCAGCATGCACAATATTACTGAGCTTGGACCAACCACCTTAGGAAGAATGTTGACAGCTGGAGACATAGACATCTGGCATACCATGCTGGGAACAGCTACTGCTGCAATGCTCTCCCTCCCCCATCCCACTCCTATCACATTTGAAGTTTGGTCCATTTGTCGACCACAAATGTAAATCCTTCCATCAAACCAATCACAGACTTCAGTCTCGTTACTGCAACACACTAACCCCAATTCAATGCTTGATTGGAAACATACAAGGTCTAAAAGTCCTAAAAAGTACAAGGTAGGTCTAAAAGTACAAGGTCTGTCCTAAAAGTATCCGACCTCTGTTCATATTTTACGTGGAGAGACTCAGGCGACCTCTGGAGAACCTTGTCAGTAACCCAGGATACCGATAAAATGCCTTAGTTCTTGCACTGTGTGTATTAGTTTACAACAACTATTCAGCGTTTGTTGCAATTTGTTCATTGCTGAAAATGGCACACCGAACTGAACGGCGAATTTGCATTTAATTTTTGTTTGGTCTCGGTAAAAGTTGTGTGGAAACTATCGAAATGTCGCAAAACGCCTTTAAAGACGATTGTATGGGCGGTTCAAAATCGGCTGCACATCTGTGGTGAGTGATCCTCATTTTAGTTGACCATCAATGGGAACATCATCGGATAAAGTGGACCAAGTGTGTCGCAGTTGAGCAAGATTATCGTTTGACTGTGAGAGACCTGGAAGATGATCTTGAATACCAAAAACTGCTGTTTGGCGATCTGTAACCGAGAATTTGGGAATAACTAGTATGTGAGCGAAATTCACCCCATAACTGCTCTCAGACCAGCAAAAAATTCTTCAATCAGGGCAACCTGTACAGTGAAATAATAGTCTAATCATCTTAATACCTTACATACTCGTTTTAAGCCTAATACAATAGAACCAAGCAAAGTCAAATAATAAGCAGAAACATCTACCACTTACCTTCCGATTGAAGACTCTTGAAAAATACTATCCCGGTGATCTGCCAGAGCTGCAGCATCTTCATCCAGAAGCAAACCACTACTAAGTAGACTGTCCAATACATCTATAACTGCTGGGTCCCTCCTAACAAACTGGAAATAAATACACCCACTTAATAACCCATTAATAGGCGTACAACTGGTTTTCAAAAGTTTCGCAAGAAGATATTGAAAGTCTTGGAAGCTTGGATAACTTTAGTTCCGTATAGGAACTAGGAAACGGAGGGGTAGGTAAGAGGCTAAGTGCAGCACACACTTGGTTTATTTGGCTGAGTTTTGGGCATTGAACCGATCCCGGTGACTTGACTTTTCTTTACTACAAAGAAATAACTACTGTAGTACCCGACATTAGCCTAAGAAGGCGGTGTCGATCAGCAAATAAATAATGAGATGTGAAGGGGGAAAACACAAATAAACAATGCAATCGCATTTGATGAAATAAATAATCTATTACTACGGACTTAACTGTGACAAAAAATACAGTAGAATGCTCAGACCCACTTGGCAGAATAATAGGTGTGTAGCAGAATAACCAGTTACAATTGAAACTGGGAAACTGGGAGGAATAAATGACTGATGGCAGCACTGATATGACTGGATTACCACTCCTGATCTTTCTAAGACAACATTGAAGTGTGTCAGCTGAATCGAATAAAAGATATGGGAGGTGACTGCCAGCACATCACACAGAAAACGAAGTTCAGGACAGCGCAAAGCAGCAATCAAGGGCAGCAAGCAGCAGCTTGAGGTGAGTTTACTATTCGAATGGAGAAACATGATTCAAGAAAATATTAAGCAGTCCCTTCCTCATCATAAAAGTGAAAAAATCCTATTTTTGCTTCACCGTTTACAAAATTTTCATGGAGATACCTATGGAGAAGAAAAGTTGGGCACAAGCTAGTAGGAGATAATTTGAAAGCATAATCAAAAACATTGGGGTCGTTTTCGAAAAACAAGTAAAAAACTCTTGCTCGTAACCTGATTTTTGAGTCTTCAAAAAAATCACGAACAAAGAAAAACCTCAATTGGCTCAACCATTTTCCCACTAATGGAAGTCGAAAGACACACACGGATCCTGTACAGAAATTAGGTTTTCTAGATTCAGTAGGCCTCAAAACCTAATTTCCTCACCTTTTGGTTAGTGGGAAGTTAAAAGGTCTCATAAAGAGAGTAAAAAATATTGAATTCTCCCGGAATGACACTATTCAAAGCCAAAACTGCCTGCATCCCAACAGGTTTTTACGTGACTACTGTGCTGTGGGAACTTGAAAATAGCTACTGTCTTTGTCGTGAGTCCGAAAGAAAACTACAGGGATTTCCATCAATTTCTCAAATCTGAATTATGGCACTTAAGAGGTGAGTGGTACATACAACGCAAGAAACAACATCTTTCAAATAATTGAAGCTTAAGATATGTGTCATTCAATACACGATTATCACATACCTTAAGTTTTACAACCCCATTAACGATGTTGAATACAGCGTTAGCTATTCAGAAGAGTTAAACAATATCATTGGTGAGAAAAAACCAACATCTCCCCCCCCCCCCTCCAACCAAATTAATATAGCTCAGCAGAAAGACTTCAACAAGAAATAAGAATGCAGGTAATTAGAAAATATCCAATGCCTTTCATTACACTCACAATTGGTTACTTATATATTTTTTTAAAAATGATTATTTTTAAGTGTTCTTAAATACTACATATAATTCTATGATAAATTATAATCAACCTTTGTGTGTGTCAAAGGCTTGAATGAGTCCAAATACACATTTTTGGACATCAGTAAGCAAGACATTGTGAGTGGCTTAGAAGAAAAACAGACCACTCCATAACTGAATATGGGACTTACAAGAACACTTTCTTCAGGATTTTCCCGAAATGGTTGACTCGGAAATTCTAACAATTTCGTATTTGTGCAGTAAGTCCCAGTCTTGATTCCATGAAGGGAAAGAATAGAGTCCAAATCAGAACCCTGAAAGCGACAATAAAATTTGGAATCACACATACCCTATGCGCAGTGAAATGAATGAAAGTGACACGCTACACACAAAGAATACATTTTTTCAACCGTTATTACAATGTTCTATACACAAAATATAATTCTAGGCTACACTGGACCTGAGTACAACCATGCCCAACCCCTGGGAGCGTATGCTACTATATACCAATACTGGAATTCCAGCTGTAAACATTTGTGCTCAAGAGATAATAGACAATAACTCGACAAACGACACGTATGTATACACTTACGTATACATATGTTTGGATAGCCAAGCTGCCCTAGAGCTGACCTGAGAGTTCTGAAAAAATGCCCACAATACGCCGGTGACTTATTGTTTAACATTTTCGAAAAAAACTCGGCGTCCACAATAAGCTTTCACTTATCTGGATTCCCATTAACCGATGCCATGCAGGTAATGAAAATGCCTGGAAATGAATGGCATTGAGCCCCTTCCAGCAGGCCTGAACTCCAAGTAGAGGCCACGAAAAGTCAAGTAAACCACCACGTGACCTCAAGGGAGCCACACAGTAAAACTGCCCACCGTTACAGTCAGCCAATACTAAAAGGTTTATTATGCATTCATGTTCAAGAACCTAAGATCTGTTTAATCTGCCTGGAGGATCATTCTTACTAGCTTCCTTACCGCTGCTAGGTACGGGATTTTTATACATCATTCAAATAAAATGGGCAAGAGCAGTTGAATGGTCCCTACACGGCGAAGAGTTTTTGTTTACATGTGCATTTTGTTTTGTAACATTGACTTAAGCTGTACTGTCTGAGCATAGCATTATTCTTGTGATAATATGCATACTCAAATGTATACCCATGGTTTCCGTAGCAATGTAGCCAATGAAGTTTGTTGTAATAAGCATTAAAAAATAATAAAGTGGTTCCAACCATCTATGACAATTGTTCGGAAGCCTCCCATATTTGAAACGCGGGCGTTGAATCTCGCAATCGTTATGAAAGGAACACTTTGAGTCAAGTCCTGGCATTGACAGTCCCCGCTAGGATGACACATTTTTTCATTGAGGAGGCTAATTCAGCCACCCCACTTCCTTGGGCTACACCAGCAGCAGCAGAACCAGAACTCATACACACAAACAGGTATTGTGTTGGTGAGACAAAGACACCACTATCACTATTTCAACAAACATATTTAGTGTACTGGTCATTTGCCTCGTTTATCCTGGTTGGTGTGGCAAATATTTACAAAATAACCTTGGTGATTTTGGGAAAATTAGAAAGACAGGCTCTGAACAAACGAAAAAATGCAGACCTAGGCTGATAGCAAACAAGGAACCTGGTGGTTCAGTATGGTACAGGTGTAGCTAGATCAGTTCAGTACTGGTAGAGTGTGAAGCCAAATAGTACCCAGGTCGAATTACTAACTCTATATCAAAGAGTATGGTAATCCTAATGGTACAGGGGCTATTCAAATACCAGAACTAGTTTGCCTTTATTGCTCCAAACGTACTACCTCAACAATAACATAAAAATAATAAATCGTTATTTTTGGTCACCCCATACCCCCGAGTTAAAATAACAAAAATCTTTCAAATTGAAACTTCTACCGGGTCTGTTAAACCAGCTAGGTTGATGTTGATATTGCAGTTCAGAGCAAACAAAATAATACAGCGTTCACAACAGGAGTAAAATAACATCTATTGACTGAATTGAAAACTAACCTTCAGAACTATCTCTTCATCTTCGCTTTCACTAACATTACAGCATGACGAATCCTCCATATTTCAACACCCTGACACCTGTATTAAGAACCCATACAGACCAAAACACCATCCCTGGAAGAAATGAAGCAATCTGTAAAAAAAACAAAGCGATTTTGAAGAATATTTCAAACTAAACATTGGGTAAGCTCTCCTTAACACATTATTGGAGAAAAGAAGTTCGTATATTCTCCCAGTAAATTCGACCCTGGCTTTTCAACAAACGCTCAAGTTTCAAAGTCCCCAGAATTAAAAAAAGTTAAATATCTCCTGAGAGTATTGAGCCTATGTATTTGGTACATGGATCACAATATTTTGTTAATAATAATAAAATAAAGATTAACAATACTTATCCCAGAAATCAAAATCTTTTATTTTATTTTTGTAAAAGGCTCCAACAATTTGAGAATATGGCCAGTAGTTGGATGCGTATCTGTCAACTTGATTGAGAGAGAACTGCAGAAGTAAATGAGCTCAAATTCAATATTCATACACTTCAACACGGGATGCCAGTCCATCACAACCTCATTATAATCACCCATAGAAATTCATTCTCAAATTCGGGTTTGATAACATTTTTGCTGTGGACAGTTCCAAGTGGCATAGCAGCACGACATAATTTTCATTTGTGCAGAAACAAATTATTAAAATATAAACTGATTGAACTGAGATTAACACGGATAGATTGATAAAAATCACGGAATGCATGAGAGGTTGGGGAAAGTTGTGTGATGCGTGGCACCTGCTGTTTCAGCTTTTCACAAACGAATGTGTGCTGACTGACTCCTATCAAAGGCAAGCGGTTCATCGTGGTCTTGCGGTTAGACGGTCGATTCATAATTCTCGGATTGTGGATCGAATCCCCGGCGCGATTGCCGTAATTTTTGCCTTAGTCAGCAGCTCTTCAAAAGCATCTCCAAACTTCTTCGTCACAAATGGCGCCCAACGTGGGGCCATGAATTTTTCCCCACGTTGGGCGCCATTGTTACGGGGGGAAGGAAATTTGGAGATGCTTTTGAAGAGATGCTGACTAAGGCAAAAATTACGGCAATCGCGCCGGGGATTCGATCCACAATCCGAGAATTATGAATCGACCGTCTAACCGCAAGACCACGATGAACCGATTGCCTTTGATAGGAGTCAGTCAGCACAAATGTGCCTAATTAATCATCTCAGTACACAAATACGATTTTTCAATAAATTCTACAAGATAATTGGGGCTACAGCAATACTTTTAAGCTCAATACCAATGATTCCCTGTCAAACTTTCCACGTCTGAGTTTCGTACAGAATTGCCTTCATTGAGTCTTGAGTCTTCATTGAGAACCTCCATGCTGCTTAAACTCTATGAGTTATGAAAACAAATATTGGGATGCTGGTGCCAACAGTTTCAAACAAGGGTTCATTCACAATGACACCATTCACAGATGAGGATTTCATAATTTGGAACTGTTACTCGACATCTGCTAGGGACAACTGTTATCACTGGCTTTTATAACTGTTATAACTGATGCTAGAGTTCTTTAAAATTCAAACTGAATCACACGACTATCCATTGAACTAGGAAATCAAACTGTGAATACCTTTGTCTGTTTTCCATTGTAACCCTCATATCATCCTTCAGTTCTCTGGTAGCCACTAAAGCATCGAAACACAGATTTCCACCTTCACTGCTTCCCTACTGCTCTCTACGTTTAAAAAAAATTATTCGACCAGCCATGGATCGGCAAATTAATACAGCTTTGATTCATCAATTAAAAGTAAAAGACTGGTAAAGTGTAATGAATTGGTGTATGGGAGTTGGTTTCATCACATATAAGGATGGTTGTCCTGAATGCCCCTGAAAATTTGGAATCGTTACTTGAGAGGTAAGACATATTTTTAGTTATTATTGCATTTCGCATCATATTGATCACGTTACCCACTCACGGTTTGTTCACATTCTCTGTCTGTTAAAGCGAATCAAATTTAGTGCATTGCATTTGTTTACATTACTACCTGCTACTTTAGCACGTGTTGTTCTCATTGACTTTTACGACAACTCCTCAAGTGCTACTGTTATGCTAACTGCTACCACTACCATTATCAAGTAACAAATTCCTTATCTACATGGTGTCACAGCCTGGACATTGGGAATTAACCTAAACGTGATTTGGAATCTAATAGTGTCCGGCATCTCTGACACTTTGCCCTCAAATGGATTGCAACGCCTACTAAAACGGAACATCTCATCTCAACTACAATCAACTATACTTGTTCCTAGCATCGGCGGCTCTTACTTAAATCCACTTTCTACCACTATAATTATATATAAAAGAGATGGCACATGGGACACGCCTTCTCCACACACTTCATGCATTATTCCAATCGGGTGAAACTAAGAACATGGACCGAGATAACGCTATGACTGCATGTATCGATAGGTCGCTTGACCGATCGCTAGTATCGATATGCGTCACAGGCGCAGTTGGAGGGAAAGAGATTCGGAGACTGCAATGAACTCTGAGAAAGAGTGAGAGCGATAACAGAATGAGAAAGAACAATAACCGTAGTTGAGGGGGTTGTTTGACCCTTCACCCTTCCACCTTATTCCGCCTTTCTGTATTCCTCAGTTCGTTAATGGTTCTCGTGCCGGTAGTTCGCGCCTTTCCTTCACATTTTACCTTTACCACCCTTCAAGTTTGTGCGTTTCTATTTTTTCTACGTTTGAATCATGTGAAAGTCTTCTGTCCTGCTCTATATTTACTCTTCCCAACTTTATATTCATAAATCATGAGTTCTCAAAAACTTACAACTAACTTTTTCCATCGTTTGAGTGTGAAATCTCTGATCCTACTGCTACCGACTGGATGATGTTTTTTCGTGAAGTATGTATGGAAGTGTGTCGTGATCAAGCGTGCAAGAAGTTAGGTGGCGATGGAAAAGTTGTTGAGATTGACGAATGTAAATTTGGTAAGAGGAAGTTTAATAGGAGCAAATCGGTAGATGGACACTGGGTGTTTAGCGTGGGTCCCAAAAGTGCTTTTTCCGGGTCGTTGAAAACCGAGGGAAGGAATTCATTATTCCAGGCACGACAGTGATCTCCGATTGCTGGAAGGCCTATGATTGCCTGGAGGACGAAGGTTTCCGTCACTTAACCGTGAACCGCTCCTTGTTTTTCAAGGAAAGGGCAACAGAGGCCCACACAAATTTGATCGAGGGAACACGGGCCGCTATCAAGCGAGGGATTCCCTCTAGATCGGTCACAGATCATTTTGATTCGTACCTCTTCGAATATATTTGGAGAAGGACGAGAACTGACTGTGATGATCTAATGAGGGCATTTCTGAAGGATGTGGTACAGGTGTATAAAGTGAACAGTGGAGGAGAGGAAGCATCCGGCAGTTCGTCAGGGACTTCTTAGAACCTGTTAGTACACAATGTCGATATTTCTAATTTCAAACATGGCGCCAGAGCCTACGATGCGTCATAGGCGCAGTTGGCGGGGAAGAGCCTACGAGCGATGTCGGGCATATCGATAACCTGACCTCGGTCGTGATATATCGATATATTGCCTTATCAGAGGGGTTGGTCCATGTTCTTTGCTTTTACCTTCCAATCAACAAAACTGTACAGTCAAGTTAAACAAGAAAAAGAGTGATCGAAAACATGGCTACACTTAATTAAATGACAAATAATTCTCAATCACGATGCCTTCAAAAGGGCAATTCAGAATTTATCAGAGGAAAGAATACAATATCGGGGGATTCATTCGATTCTTAGAGAGCTTATAATTCCAAAAACGTGATTGATGTAAAATCAAAACAATCGACAGCAACGATTTGCCGAAAGTGCCATTGCGTAATAGACACAATAGGCTACACGCAACTACAAGCAATAAACCGGGGATATCATTTTTCAGCCTTGATAAAACCAGCAGTGCCGGCATCAATATTTTTTCAGTGCCTCATTTGCCATCTCAAGTAAACCACAGTAGTTTTTGGGGACGCAATATACTAACCATAAAATTTACAACTACATCGAACAGAAATTCTGTTGCAATCTCATTTCGAGCAAACTGAACTTACCAAACAGAGATCTGGTGGCAAGAGAGACGAAGATAGTTATAAAAGCTCCCACACGACGATAAACAACAGGGCAGCCGGTCCATTTTTGTTTTTGTTGTCATCCAATAATAATAATAATACCGGGGTTCGTAATTTGATCGTTGTTGTTGTTGTTATATATTTCTCCTCTCTGAGGTTACAAATGACGAAAGGTGGAGGTAGTGAGGAAGTTGATACGCCACAAGCGGACGATAGGAGAACATGGCGAGTGAGCTCCAGTTCCCCCCTTAACAGCAGCACCTTCTATTTCTTAAGCATCCGGTGAAATTATTAAAGTTAACATACCTGTTTGGTGGGTCCGTCTTCTCTCACTGGTGAGAGACAGGTACATCAACCGAAGTGAATAGAAAAATATCTGGTGCGTTGCAACACACAACTTTCCTTAGCTCTACAACAATTCACTTTGTACATCGCTAATTTCTACTTACTCAATTCATTTATCACTCAGTTCCTTTGGACTTGGTCAAACAACACGTCACAGCAGCAGGAAGCGGTAGCGCTTACAGTTCCGGAATTTATTGTGCTGCTCATACTCATTGCAGGACCATTATTGAGCAATTCGTACACAGAAAATTAATGGGGCTGTAAACACAAATTTTTTTTAAGAAGGGTAGTGATTACTTTTGCAGAGCTATTGGGTAAACACCTTTAGAACTGGTAATAAGCGAAATGACAGTAGTTGAAATTCAGGAATTTCTGCAGTGAGCCCCATATATCTCATGAGCGCTTTTAAACACTCACCCAATAGGTATTGGAGTGGACTACTACACCAATTTTCTTCAACATTCTAGTAACATTCCAGCGAAGTTTAAAAGGAAAAACCCGCAGCAAAAACGCTTTTCGTCGAAAATGTTGATAATTTATTGTGCTGCTCTCGTGATTTTCCTCCGAATGGGAATTTTATGGTATGATTGCCTTAGCGAGAGCTATCAATATAAAAAATTTAATAAAAATCGTTAGAGCCGTTTTTGAGAAAAAAATTTGGTGGTTTGATCACTATGATAACTATAGTTAAATTTCGGTGGATTTTGCCCATACCCTTATTTTTGCGTCCCTTGGTAACCCCTAAGCTAGACATCAAGTTTAAGCTGATTTGGTACGGTGGTTTTCACTAAAAACCGCGCTAAAATCGATTTTGTCGAAAGTTTTGGTAATTTATTGTGCTGCTCTCGTCATTTTCCCACGAATGAGAATTTTATGGTATAGTTGACATATTGAGAGCCATCAATATAAAAAATGTAATCGTAATCGTTAGAGCCGTTTTTGAGAAAAAAATATTTTGTGTTTTGATCACTATGATAACTATAGTTAACTTTCGAAGGATTTTGTTCAAACCCTCATTTTGGCGTCCCATGAAGGCCTGCGGGCGAAATATCAAGTTTCAGCTGATTTGATACGGTCGTTTTCTCTAAAAATCGTTCACAGACACACAGACCATTTTCCCAAATAGTGTTTTTCGGACTCAGGAGGGTCTGAAACGTAAAGATCTGAAGAAAACTCAAAATTTTTTTTTTTCAGCCGATTACATAACTTTCCTTTCTACTTCGTAGAGCAAGGAAAGTAAAAAGAAGCAATTTTTACTTTTCTCGGCTCCATGTAAAAACAAAAGTTGTGTAGCAGTTTTTTTTGTTTGTTTTTTTTATTTTTATTAGTTTTCCTCAGATCTTCATATCTTAAGGGCTACTGTGTATGTGTGTGTGTGTGTGTGTGTGTGTGTGTGTGTGTGCGTGTTGGTGATTGAGAGAAAATGGCTGAACCAACCCGGTACTTAGCGAACCATGGGGCGCCAAAATAAGAGTATAACCAAAAACTAACTATTTTGATTGAAACTTCAGTATGGACGTCCAATTTATCACGAAATCGCCATAAAATTCTCATTTGTGGGGAAATGTTGAGAGCAACACAATAAATGATCGAATGTTTCAACAAAAAATCGATCAGGGCTCATATGAAGACAGCATTCCCAGAAAAATTGAGATGGTAGTCTAATATCACCAACGGTACCATGAATTTTAATAACGTTGACAAGTTAAGTAGAAACAACCCCAGAAATTCCTGAATTACAACCATTGCTGTTTCACTTATTATCTTCGCTCACAGTTTTTAGTCGATAATTCTGAAACAAATTCCATGATTCTTCTAAAAGCTATATTATACTGCCTATGTTCCTGTGCACTGATTCCTCAGTATTTGTCATGGCATCTTGATAAATGCTGGAACTTTGAGTAGAACGACATTCTGCATAAAATGTGGAGTTATACTTAACCAAACCAAATAAATTGAATGAAAAATAGATTGCATTGGTATGCATGAAGGGAAAGTTGTGTGATGCACCACGCGGGCTATTTCAATGTTTAAGGACAGCTGTATTAAAACGTACGATTGAAACAGAGCATCTCTGTCATCTTGATATGACTGCCAACACACAATGCACCAAGGAGACCTTATACTGGCAATTCGTGAGCTCAGAACTGAAAGAGAACACCAGAGGATGTCAAATTAGTTGAAAGTTACCAGGTTACCAAACCAAAATGTCAATGAAAAGCCTCTTTCTTACTATGGAAAAGGGTGTCCATGGATATCTTTGAGTACATGGGTCAGAAGTACAACATAATCACCAAAGTTAACGTATATGTTTAGCGGTCCATCTTCTCTGGCTGGTGAGATCACCCAATCATTTCAATCCATCATAATCGTCTATTCATACTGGGATTTTTGTAAAAGTAAAACGAACTAGAAGCATACGAGCTGAATCCATGATCAGATTTTGTAAAGAATGAGTTTGATACGAGATAACTGTTATCCTAATATCTGACAGTGCATAACCTTTCATTGAAAATGGGAATTCCTATACTCGATATCATCCTGAATGCATAGCCAAGGAAATGGCAAACCCGAATCAGTTGTTTACATTGCAGAAAAGCAGATAACCAAATGAGACTGAGATGACACACTTCTATGCTGCTCTGCTAAGATGGAAATGAACCCAATGTCAACACTTTTTTTCAAGAAGAATCTGAACTAACCTACCTGCCAATTTCACGGAACATTTCAGCTCCTGAAGTCATTCCTTGGATCCATGACTCATTAGTGTTCCAAAAGAGAAAAACTGAACTCATTCCAAATTAAACAGCAAGGTGGATAAGGTGGAAAAACATTCCAGCAAAATCGCTCTTGGTTCGAGCCACTGTAGCAGTCTTCAGGTATCGACAGACCAATAGCCAGAAGATCTAGCACAGTTGGAAGTACAAACCAGGGGACCATGGAAATAGGATTTAGAGGGGAGAAGGTGGAAATTCATGCGACACGAGGAACTGAAGATTCACCACAAAATCCTGGGTCAGTCAGGTGCCAAAAAAAAAAAATCAACCACTCTCCAAAACAACCTTTCTCAGACAAGTGGAGATATCCATTGCTGCAATTAGATGCAAATCCAACAAGCTCCAAAATGAGACTCGTTCAACCAACAAAATTTCAGACCAACCTTCAACCCACTATGAGCAGAGGGACGACTACGGTAGGGAGGAAAGCAAAAGCTCTTATAAGTGTACACTATCCTTCTTGCACAAACAAAAAAACTACGTGTGGAAAAATATTTTTTTAAAGAGTAATAATGTTCTCTGTCTTTTCCAGAAAGCTTTGTATGTGTGTTCAGTGAACTGCCTCGCGAGGGGAGGTCAACCAGTGCAAAGTGTGGCTTTCGGACCATAAAACCTCCACGATCCACACCTATTTAACAAACTGCATTAAGAACAAGGAATCAAGTAGTATGCAAGCATTTTTATTGGAGACTGTTCACAAACCCATGTAACTTCACAATGACTAGTCGACACACCCTAGACCTTGACATTCCCTTAGTCAACTGAGATAACCTACGGAACTAAATGAACTATAGAACAACTTTTGTGCTGATTCCGATCCTCCTAGCTGATACATAACAAAGATGATTCGTTTTTAAGAACTCGAAAAAATTCAGCGAGTGATTCGTTGGAAACAAGTTTATGTAAAACCTGCCAGCTAAGGACAACATGCGGGGAGAGCGCCATGTACTCCAATCCTGGGATTCATGGAGTTCTATGCGAAATCGATTTGTTTGAAAATTTTTCTGTAGTACCATGGAGATGTAATAATGCACTTGTCGTGAAACACATTGAGTGTTGGGCACAAAACTATAACGTCTATCATATTACTTAATTGCTATTCGATTGATTGAAGGTACAAGAGATTGTTGTTTTAGGTACATCTACTGCAGTCAGCCGTTTCAAATCAATTTCATTGAGGTTGACTTTAATTTTTGAAGTATTCAGTATTTTGAAGTTCGTAAGGGAGAATAAGACGTTTAACGCTTTGTTTAGTACTTTTCTGGTCCGAAAATGGTTCGTTGTGATGCTAAATTTCGCCGTTAGTAGGATATTGTTTTCATTCGAAAGTTGGTTGGTTTCAGGTAGGAAGGTAACATTTCTCTGGGATTTCTAGTTGAGAATATTCTTTGCCTTGCCAACGTTTTACACGCTAATTTTTCGTGGGCTAAAACGGTGGTCATTTTGACCTTTTAACGTTGAAATGTCATTGTTTTGAGCGTCGGAGAGAGCGATAACGTACTTTGGGACAACAGTTACAAGTCGGTCGTCCGTAACGGAATGCAGTGGTTGGATATCGATGGGCGACGAAGCTTTGAAAAAGCAAACGCAAGACGCTTCGCGTTTTGATATCGATCGAACTCTCCAGTAACGGACTCAAGCAGCAGTTTCAAACGTGGTCGTAAAAACTGGTTTCAACAACACTGCAGATTTAGTCTGAGACGTTGCTAAGTCAACCAATAAACAAGCCTAACATCCCAAAGCTAAGTTCGATGGACGCAAAAGGTAACGATGACTCGAAGACGCTCAAATCCGGCAGAAGGCGGTCTGTCACTGATATTTCAGCTGTAGTTGGCGATCAGGAGAGTGAGGTAAGCATATTCGTCATCTAGAGGTTCATACGTGACATTTTGCGTCCACCTGCTTAGATACAAGATTGTTCATCGACGATACGGCAATGTTCAGTTAATCTCGGCCTAAGAATAGTGACGAAGGACTCGTTAAGTAATTACATTTCCCCTGGCTGAGTACGTTGACTGTTGGAGAACGCTTTCGATGACAATATCGTGAAGAAGATGTCATCGGATGCAATGTAGACTCAAATGAGACGTTGGAACAACTGCGCTGTGTCATGGAACAATATAACGCCTATTCTCTTCAACATAGGAGGCAACAGGTATATCATATGTTTGCCATTAGTTTGTGACAGCAATAACATAGCAGTTGCGGTCCGGTTAATTCAAGAGTCTTTAGTAAATTTCACACCAGTGAAAATGATTCGCACCGAAAATAACAATAAAAACGCTGTAAATTATTACATAATGGTTTATTATTCTCTTGCACATCTTGACACAATTTCATACCATCGATAGCCATCCCGTTCGATTCAGTGTCTGAAAATACTCGTAAAAGAGACAAAACATGAAACAACGGAACAACGAAAAATTACTTCGTCTAGGAGACGCTAGGCAATTGGCACCACACGACGAGTTGAATTGACAGGTGGTTGGAGGAGACGGGAGGTTGCTATTTTGTCACGCGATTCCTCCAAGTAATGAGAAACGGTCACTGTGTTTACTATGATTTCATTGTTTTCCATCTAGACGCAGTCCTACGCCTCTGAGACCTAGTCGACTCAGCATCGAAAAGTACTCGTTACGATACGAACAGTGACCTGACAACAGAACAACGAAAATTGTTTTTCTGGGCGTCGTGAGGCACTTTTCACGACGCGACATGTCGAACTGACGTGTGATTGGTGTGAGGCGGGAGGCAGCTAAGCAATAGCGTAAGTTGCTCTATTCAAGGGTACTCGTTGTAAATATGCATCAGTTCAAGCATGTTGGACCATGGCGCATGCTGCAGGAAGTTGTTCGTCTTTTCCTTCGACAAAGATATCGGATCAGCTGATGACGCTAAAACATTGGAGTGAGGTATTCAGTCTATGTGAACGCGTGATTTAGCTCACACGTAAAATTACGTTGAACGCCACACAGGAAATTCGAAACGGCAACAATAACTGTAATGTTGTTGGAGGCATCAAAAGGAGAGTATTATAGAGGAAGTTGGGAAGGCTATTGCTATCGCCATCGGTAGTTCTTGCTAATCAGAAGTGGACCATAGCTGCCTAATTCTAAATTGAAAGTGCATATTACGAATAGGAAGCTCGGCTGTTAGAATGGCGTTTACTGATTTCGTTCTCATTTCCAGATTGCAAGCCACTTTTTTGATTGGGTGACGGAAACGGGAATGGTGCTTCGCATCAATGAAGACGTGCTGAAATCGCTGTTTCAAGTGGAAATGGACAATCCTTCTGTCAGGTCACTGAACGTTGATGTGCAAGAATTAATCTCCGTTCCAAAAACCGTATCAGACCTATTCTGATGTCTCCTGTGAGTCTTCACTGCCTCATTTTGTTTTTGAAAATAAGTTCGATCACAGCCTCAGATTTACAGCGTTTACGTGTGTATAGGAGTGAAATTCGATCATTTCCATGATGGGAGTATTACAATCACGATGGAGAAGGAACAATCTTATATACCAAGGTGATAAAATGTAATACACGGATAGCTTGCGGAACTCTATTCAGAACACTGTACATTGGGCACATCAGGTGTGGGAATTGAAAGGAGGATTCGAGTAGTGGCTTGTGAGGAAGCGTATTCCTTCGACGACGCGTTCGCAACTTTCTAGTCGGCATTCCATTTTTGTTCCTGATGATGAATGGAAAGGGTTGTGCAGCCATTGTGTGGTAGAGGATATTAATTGCATGTTGTGATTTGTCGTTATTGAAGTTCAGGCTAAGGTATGTTCCGAGAGCGAAGGTGGATGGTTAAATTAAATAGTTGTTATAAAGTACGGATGTATCAATAGAGGTTCATACAGCAGAGCGTGAAGTTGTGGATATAATCTTCGGCAACGGGCTAGATTTTCTTGTTTTGGTTTATTATTCATTCTGAATAATAACCCTATGTTTTCGGTCACGAACAATTTGTTACAACCCCCCCTCAAAATTTGATACTTCACGTTTCAAGACTTGGAGATTCCAAATTTGCAATGTCCGTCCGCCATCCCCCGTCCCCCGTCCCCCGTCCGGGCCGTTTTGTGCCTTTAACGTGGTCTAAAAAATTCGTTCTTTCGCCCAAAAATCCGATTTGGTATCTAGTTGTGCCCGCCATCTCGGCAATCCGATCGAACGAAGCCTGTGGTTGTAATGGGCAAAAAACGGTTAAAAAAATTAACGAAACGCAGTACAACACGGGAGCTACAGCATTTAGTCCTCCCTCCCGCCCGTCTCATTGAAAAAGCAACTGCGCTCGAGGCGAGCGAGCCCGCCTCCCGCTCGCTTGCCTCCCAACGACGCTGCCACTCAACTCCCCTTTCACCTTTCGCTTCGAGCGCCCCCGTTCCAATTTCCCCGACGTTTTGGTTTTAATACGATTCAATTTTTTTAAATTCTTTCGTTTCAATCTCATTTTGGTTTTTTTCATAGATTTTTGGTTAAATTTTGATATTAGTATTTAGCGTGCATGTTTTCATATTAAAATTCAGTTTTTTCTAGATACTTTAGTTTTTTTAATTTATTTTAATATTACGATTCAGTTCTTTTCGACCTTTTTTTGGGTTTCATTATGATATTTTTCGATGCTGAATCGAATAGGATGGGTCTCGGAGCAATAATGCTAGGTCAAGCTGATTATCCGAATAATAAACCGTTGTGTAATAATTTGCAGGGTTTTTTTGAAGCGTTTTTGAGCGGTTTTATTACTTTGGCAAGATCCGGAAGCTTCTGGATAAAAGAAAATACCTATAAATTGCACTGTTGGGTGCAGTTCCCTCATAACCTTTTTAAGTCTATAGACACCTGGAAAAAACGTGGTTGAGAGGATGTTCAATCGTCGCTCAGGTGGTATAGGATGTATATGCACAGGAATAATTTGTTTCCTTAGCTTACTTTCAGAGTAACCCCTGTCCTTCCTAAGCCTACCAATGCTGAACAGTGGATCACCAAAAGATGTGTATTCATCACTCGCGCGTCAAACTGTCGACCGACCAATGTGGGATGTATCATCCCAAAGAGAAATGCCCTCGTTGAACATGAGGCACTAGGCCTCCACCGATGCAAGGTCTGTGGAATGGCGTTGGTCGGCAGCACGTTTTCGTCTTCCAACGACACTAACTCATAAGGAGTTAACAGCTCAGCCCCTTATGCTTCTACTAACTGTGCCTAAGAGTTGGACGAGCCAGTTCCTAACAGGACACCGCGACTTCAATGCTCGGGATCGATCTCCATTCTCCCATAGCCTCTTCATCCTGCACAAAAAGAAACCACCGCGCTGCTCTGCAGTTCTTTCAACAGTAAGCGACGTTTGTTGGATGAGCAGTCAAACCTCCCAGCTCTTAACAGCTACTAAGCAAGATTATAACCTTTTCGCCCAGTTTGAAAAGAGACACTGGCTAAATGACACTACCTGCCGTACCTTCATAGGTCTAAGTTTGGAGGAAATTGTCGATTTTAGCGCAGGTTTTTCCTCATAAATCCCACTCGTACGGCAGTAGGATTCTCAGAAGAATTAGCATGGTAGTACAATAAACTACCTACACGATGAACAATTAGTATCTCTCATTAGATAATTAGGAACAATCCCAGAAATTACGGAAATCCAATTACCAGCGTTTCACTTACTTACATCACCGTACTGACTGACTCATGAAGCTCTTGAGTACTTCATAGTGGGCGTAGCATGAGTAGGAGCAGCTCATCGAATTCCGGGACATTAGACACTTCGACTCTTTACGTAAAACGTGAAGTTATATGTCAACAAGTTCTAACGATTTTACTGCAGTACAAATTGGTTAGTAGCTAAAGCTAAGGCTTATGTGACGCTAACAAAAGTTGTGTGATGCGTGGGACAAGATATTTACTTTCATTTTATTCCGCTTCCGTCTGTCCAACGTTTTCACTTACTTTCCGCTGGTATCGTATTGAACCTCCCGCCGATGGCGACCCCAGAAGATTCCATATTCCATCCCATATAACGTAGCAGAGGAAAGCTCGACGGTATGTCCTCATGTTCTATCACCCCTCCCCCTCGTTCAGTTTCTTTTTGTCCTACTTAAATTAATTATATTTAGTCGAAACGAGTAAAAAATAAAAATACGAACGCGTATGATTGATATGAGTGTTTATAGGTTTAGTAGTAATTAATTGCCACGAAACATTTTTGCCGTCTTGATTTCATTGACTAGAAATGTGATTGCTGTTGTCCTGATAAATAGAAGTTAGTTGTTACATGTCGACAATAATATTACATAAACCAAAGGGTACAAAATTAACAGTGCCAATTTTCTAACGAATTCTATATTTTACTGTTTCACCACATGAATCAGAAAACCAGAAAATACGCTGTGATCACAATCATTTTAATAATGCATAAAATAGTGGGCATAGTCAAAAGGATGCAAATGATTACACATTATTATTCTCTTGCACAGCTAGTCTCACACCCCCAAGACCCATTCCATGGAAAAATACTAGTAGAAGTAGTAGTATTTTACCGTAGTAAAATACAGTACGGAACACGAACTGACAACGAAGCCGACGGGAGCATTAATAACTCATCACAATAAATATAATGCCAAAGTGTACTACTTGAAAGAATTCGGGGGAAGATGCAAGGAAAGTTATTGTTTTTCCACGGCTAAAGCTCTTTTAGCGTACTACCACGTCGAGCCGGCGCTTACACTTAGTCAATTTCCTTCGTTTCGTTGCAGTCAGGTCGTGTTTCATATCGTCTACCAGTATTTTTTGTTGCTGAATCGAATGCGATCAAGCTGTGCGAGAGAATAATAAATCGTTGCGTATTTTACTACATCTGAATAGTTAACACTTAATTGTCATGAAGAAAGAAGAATTGATTTGCAGGGTTTGAAAAATCTCTTGTTTGGTTTCACAATTTATGATGCTCATGATGTATCGTGATTTATTTTCAGGTATATAAACGCAGTTGATTCGTTACCAAAACTATTGGAGGCAAATGACCCTAATAATTATGCCCAAGAATAGGGTGCTCTCCACTAAATATTTTATTGCCATATGAAGCATCGAAATGAAGGCGAAAGTTTTAGCTGTGAACGGCACGAAACGCTCAGCCGAATTATCTGAAGCGAGCGGCGCTAAATCACTCGAGGTACACAGTCAAAAACTGTAAAGCTATGCAACAATGTTAATTTTAAATATACACTGATTGGCCAACGTTGATTTATTAATAGAAGCCCTCGTCCAATACACAATAGCTTAATTTGTGGATCGTTCGATTGACTGGATTTTTTTGTGTTGCTGCTTCAATTTAAAACGATAAAAAAAATATTAACGACAAATTTGTTTTTCAATCACTGATGATGACTATACATAGTTTTGAATTGACTTTGCTCATGACGTTATCTTGGGGTTCCATATTGATCTGCAGGCTGAACGTTCACATTTTATTTTCACTTACCGCTACCTAAAGCTCAGCTTTCTTCCGTTTTTAACGTTTTGAGGCCCATTGAATCCAAAAAACCTAATTTCGGATCTAACCCGTGTGTTCGTAGTTCAAATTGCGGGAGAGCGGCTGAACTGATTGAGTTTAGGATTGTTTACGGGTTTTACCGACGCGAAAATAAGGTTATTAAAAGTCCCTACCGACGGGGAAGGGGGGTGAGGGACGTAAATGCACCAAAAACTAGGATTTTTCTCAAAAACTGCTCCAACGATTTTAATTAAACTTTCAAAATATCTTTTAAGAGTGACTCAACTATTCTTCTCCACAAATATCTCCATGAAAATTCGTTGAGCGGAGAAGACGTAAGCCACGATAGCACAGAAAAAGAGATTTGCCGAATATTAATTTATGGTTTTCCAATTTAATCAAAAACAGCTTTAATAATTTCTATCCATCTCACAGGGCACTCTGAACTAACTAGCACTTACATTGTGTTCTCCATAAATGTTTCCGTAGAACTGCGTTGAACGAAGATACATAAACAGGTCGACTTTATGGAGGTTGCGGAAAGTTTTATGTTGCTGCGCACCATAGTTTCAGTCGAGTATATTACGTTCTTCCAACATCACGGGGCTAAGGAATGTAATGAAGTGATATAGGTAATGTCGAAATGTACTGATGAGAAGCTAATTTAAGAACCCTATAAAAATATTTGGTGTCTACACATCGCACAGCGTTCCTCTCGACTCGGCGATTTTTTTCACTTTAGCTACTAATGAAATCTGTCTTTCATCCAGTCAATATGGTTTTTTGGAACTATTAAGTAAATACTGTGAGAAGTGGTAAAAAATGAAACGGCGCAATTCCTGCATTTGTAGGGTCGCTCCTAATTATTTTACGTACAATATTAAAATCTCTCCGTTTTCCAAACGACCTCTATAAAACTGTGCAAAATTACTTTTCGTAGAAATGTTTGATGAACTGTTGTGCTGCCCCCTGTCATTTTCCTACAGAGGAGAATATTCTAGTTCTGTCCTATATTTGGAGCTTTCCACGCTAAAAGTTTAATCAAAATCTTCTTTTAGAGAAAAAAAAATAAAACAATTTGGTGTCTTGATCACTATTACATTAGTTTGGAGTCGATTTTGCTCATACCTTTATTTTGGCGTCCTACGGTGATCCGCAGGCTAAATCCTTTCTCTGGACTCTTTCTTCTTTTTCAGTCTATTACATTAAATTTCCCGTCTACAATTTCTTTGAGGTGAGGAAAGTAAACAAGTTGTAACTGTTGGCTGCTTCCTACCCCTACTCATCAATTAATTTACCTTAAGACATCATCGGTTGAAGAACGTGATATCTTACTTTTAATTCAAATTTTCGGTTTCTCGAATTATGAAAATTCGGGATGATGAATAAATAAATATATGGTGCGTTGCAACACACAACTTTCCTTAGCTCTACAACAATTCACTTTGTACATGGCTAATTCTATTTAATCAATTCATTTATCACTCAGTTAATTTGAACTTTGTCAAACAACGCTTTACGGCAGCAGGAAAGGGTAGCGCTTACAGTTCCAGATTTTATTGTGCTGCTCGTACTCATTGCAGGACCATTATTGAGCAATTGGTACACAGAAAATTAATGAGGCTGTAAACACAAATTTTTTGAAGAAGGATAGTAATTACTTTTGCAGAGTTATTGAGTAAAAACGTTTAGAACTGGTAGTAAGCGAAACAGCGGTAGTTGAAATTCAGGAATTTCTGGAGTAACCCCCATGTATCTCATGAGCGTTTTTAAGCCCTCACCCTTTAGGCATTGGATTGGACTACAATACCAATGTTTTTTAACATTCTACAAAAATTCCAGCGGAGTTTATAAGGAAAAAACTGCGCTAAAAACGCTTTTCGTCGAAAATTTTGATAATTTATTGTGCTGCTCTCGTTATTTTACCACGAATGGGAATTTTATGATATAATTGCCTCATTGAGACCTATCAATATAATAAATGTAATCAAAATCGTTAGAGCCATTTTTGAAGAAAAAAAATTGGTGTTTTGATCACTATGATAACTATAGTTTTCGGTGTATTTTGCCCATACCATTATTTTTGCGTCCCATGGTAACCTGCGGGCTAGGCATCAAGTTTCAGCTGATTTGGTGCGGTTGTTTCCTCTAAAAACCGCGTTAAAATGTATTTCGTCGAAAGTTTTGGTAATTTATTGTGCTGCTCTCGTCATTTTCCCACGAATGAGAATTTTATGGTATAGTTGCCATATTGAGGAGCTATAAATATAAAAAATGTAATCTTAATCGTTCGAACCATTTTTGATTAAAAAAATATTTGGTGTTTTGATCACTATGATAACTATACTATACTATACTATACTTTCGCGGGATTTGGTTCAAACCCTTATTTTGGCGTCCCATTGTGACCAGCGGGCGAGATATCAAGTTTGAGTGGATTTGGCACGATGGTTCTCTCTAAAAATCGTTCACAGACTCACATACACACAGACCATTTTCCCAAATAGTGTTTTTCGGACTAAGGGGGGTCTGAAACGTGAAGATCTGAAGAGAACTCAACATTTTTTTTTTCAGTCGATTACATAACTTTCCTTTCTACTTCGTAGAGCCAAGGAAAGTAATACGATGGGGATAGCAACAACTTGTCATGAGCAGTTGGATGTTGCCGTAAGAGCGATACTTCGGTTAGTGTGACCAGATGGAGTAGGTAGAAGAGGTGTAACAAGCGCAGGGTGAGGGTCGCATGAAGTCGGATGGTCTTTGGAGGGCGATGGGAGGGTACATGGTTATCGGGGTCCCTCGTTTCTTTTTATTCCACTTAGCCGCCCCATAAACGCCGTCTAATCTCAAGTTTCCCTTCTGCACCAAATAATATCAATTATTTTCACACTTGGTTCGCCCTCGCGGCCATCAACTTGTTTATCTCCTGTTTGTCGAAACGGAGCCGGTCGGCGGCTATCGGAAACCGTCGTCGTCTTAAGGGGATTTAATCCCCCGGGCCACAGATAACGGCCGCCCTATGCGCTCGACCCGACGACGACCGGTCAAAAAAATGATACAAATCGAACCCCCTCATCATCCATATAGACCTTTTTCTCCTTCTACGAGTCGATGAGGGGGGCGACAACCAAAAGCCAAAGCTGCCCCAATGATTTGAATCGATTATTTCCTCCGATGAATGAATTTTCATGAGTCATGACCAAAACAGCCTCAGAACCTGCTGAGAAATCGGACGTGTTCTGAAATAAGGTTGGAGATGGTGTCATGCAGCATACGAATTGAGGTTTGTGATGTGTCTAGTGGGTTTGCATTACAATAGTTCGTGTCTGTGCCCAATACTTAATCAGACAAACTCACTAAACTCACCTCAGATATCAAATAAATAAATAACTCTTCTTGAAGAGAAAATAAGGAAATGAAACTAAGAACGCAACGAGACCCCACTTTGAATTTAATCGAATAAATAGAATAGAAATTAATAAATGACTCGAACTATTTCAATATTTAATCACAGTCAGATCGTTATGAAAGACAATATCGGGGGATCATGCGGTGGAGGAGGAGTTCCTGCCACTTGATCCTTGACAAGGTGAAGGTGGAGGGGCCCGAACTGCATGTAGGCTCAATGCCTACGAGGTTCCACTTTGTGTTACCCTTTCGGATACTCATTCATGAGCGATTCAGGTGGGAAGGGGGAGGGGGTTGCCGCTTTTGAAGCTGGGGCACTGGTATATTACATTGATGGCTCGGTGCAGGGTGGCCTTGCAGGGGCACGTATCTTTGAGCCGGGTAGTTCCAGCAGCGGCTGCTGCAGAGGGGACTGCAGTGGCAGAGGATCTACATTATGGTGGACAGTCAGGCCACTCTCAAGGCCTTGGCCTCGTATTTTCTTATGCCACGGCAGGCGAGGGAGTGTCTGACTGGACTGAAGGCCCTGACCGAGGACAACAGTGTAACACTGTGTTGGGTGCCAAGGAATCAGGGTACAGAGGAAAACGAACGGGCTGATGGGTTGGCAAAGGGATCGGTGCAGATCCCTGCCGGCTTGAGCCTCCTTTTTTGGGACTACCAGGAGCCACCTACGTAGAGAGGTTGGCAAATGGGAGGATAGGTGTAGAGCTGCCCATTGTCAGGGGTTGCCTGGCCTTAGGCAGCCAAAACTCTATATCCGACTTTCCAAAGGGAGGGCCAAGGAGGTACTTGCACTGGGGAGGAAGGATATGAGTATCATATGTCAAGGTTAGCGCTTGATCAGGGCTAGAGCTTAACCCGATCTGGTGAAACCCGTTTTTGTGGTGGGAGGCGGTTAGGCACTGTTAATCGAGTCTAAATGGGATCAACGCAGTTGGTGAAAACGGCCCTCAATAATCTTTATTAAGCTCCCTTCGTTTAGGCGGTTTATTGGACTTCGCTATATTTATTTGAAAAAACTGTTAAAAATAGGGTTTTGTTGACTGTGTTTATTTTAATTTATTTTACTGTGCTGCTCTCGTCATATTCACACCAATAAAAATGCTATATAACACCACTCAGTAGTAAGGTGTTTTATGCCCACGCACTTCTGGTATGAAAGGCATCACTCCATGATTAGTTTTATCCAAAAACTCCTGCTCCCGCCTATATATAGGTAATATTTTTGTTAAAATATTCCTTTTTATTACATTCATTCGTATTTATGTAGTTACCCAAGACAAAAAAAAACACTCACCACCTCCATTACACGGTTAGCCCTATCCCATTGTTCCAATGTTCAAAGGGTTAGCTTTTCTGGCTGGTCGTTCAATCATTCTTTCATTGCCGGAGTTTTGACGAAAGGTTCTTTGCTAAACTCATCTGGAACCACCGTTGGAAGGCAATACAAAAGAATTACGTCGTTTGCGACTTGGAATTTTCAGAGCGGCGCTTCAATTCATAACGCCAGGAGGACTCCAAAATGCACAGACAAGGACATAAGAAGACCTTCGTTTATTTGTGACTCTTCAATTTAATTCTATCAAGAAAGCGTTTTTCTTCTCATTGGTTTATATTTGTGTAAATATAAATTCAAGCAAAACCGACTTTGAGGCTTTTTTAAATTTATTTTTTTAACTCCTCTCAAAAGGATTGCCAATCGGTTCTACAAACATTTGACACACAAGAAAGTTGATTAATTTCATTACAGCCGTTTCTGAGAAGAGCTGATTTTGGTACTTTGATCACTACAGTAGCTACAGTTAGTTTTTGACTGCTTCTGTCCTTACTGTCGTCTGATGATGAAAAGGTACACACCGAATTCGAGTTAATTAAGTTATAACTTCCTCTAACACTTGCCCAAACACATACTAAGACTTTACCGAGGGCGTTTTTGTACTTTAATTTGGAAAAATTACTACAAAAGCTAGCTGTTGTGTCTCCCCAATAAACTCATGAATGAAGAAAGTCGGAAAAATATCAATCGACTAGCTCTGTTGGGTAATACATTTTTATTCAGCCACATCCCACAAAGTTCTCATATGGTCCGAATTTCCGAGCCGAGCTGAGCAGAAAAAGGGGAGAGTTGTACCTATAAAGAGAGCAACTGGAGTGTGCACATCAGAATAAAAGAAGAAGGGCTGTGACTCAAGGGAGGTGGTAAGACGAGGACGAGGTGGTAAGGACAAACTCAAATAGACGGTGGACCAGCTACATGGACACTTGGTTCATGGCTCAGGCGGACTTCCAATGCACCTAGTTAACCCAGTGTACCTGCACCAAATTGGTAAGGCTGCAAACCCGAATTGCCTGTGCTGCAGGGCAATGAAGGATGATGCTTCTTCTTCTGCCGAAAGTGGCTGGTGTTGTACGGTGAAGGACACAGTCCGGCAGTTCGTGCTAGAGGCGTTCGGCCGTTCCATGTTCCATTTTGAGGAAAACTAGTACGTTGCTCAATTTGTCAGGGCAGTGCTCAGCCAGAAGAGGATGGAGCTAGCTGATCCAGGGTCAAAATCTCGCAAGGATGAATAGTGGAGACATGAAGGAAAGACCGCTCTTGAGCCTCTCGAACTGCTGGGTAGTATGGGAACTAAAAAGAAGAGCTGCCATCGCAGGAGGCTAACCTTTATGCAATGTGGTGAATGGTTCCAGGTTGGTTCTCAATACGCATAAGTAAATTCATATGGCCACTGGGAGCAGACCCTCTCTCTTGCATCCCGAACAAACTAGGTCCAACCTTCAAGCCTCGTTTAACGGAGTTCGTAGATATTTTTATAACATCATGAAAAACGAAGGATTATTCACTGACTCCAATTTTATTGAACGTTGTTTGTGTCATTTCTCCTAAAAAGTAATTGATATTGAAAATGTTGCGTGTTTGCCCGAATTCCGTTATTTCGTAGTTTACTGGTTGAGTATTGATGTTGTTCACATGCTCCACACATTTGCGAGGAACAGCCCGATGGAAAGGTCAATCGTTAACGTACATTTTAACTCACTTAAATTTGGGCCTTAAATATTTTGATTTTGTCGAGTCACTATCTAAAGCAGTCACTCCAGCGGGTCCCCTTTTCTGTTCACCCTCTGACGTCAATTGTCTCTTGTGATTGTGATACGAGAGACGGGAAAAGAATTAGGAAACAATCAGCGAGTCGAGTGGCGTCGGCAAACCGAGGCGCGTGTTGGAGATTACTCACAATCCACTCGCTACGTCGCAAAGAGTGAGGACATTAGCAGCGTGAGGGTGAGAGCTTTTCGAGGTGGGTTATCTGGCTCAACGGAGCGTATGAATTCAAAGGCGATGCTGTGTAAAATCAAACTGCGCTTAGCTCCGACTCAAGGCTGATGTCACCAGCTCAACAGGAAACTGAAGAGGCTGGTTATCGAATAGTTTCAGACGTTCTACTTGTAGCGGGAAACTGTGTCGGTGTTTTGCATCCACCAATGACTTTGATATTATAAGTTTTCTCGAGATCAGTTCCTCGCGAGAATGCCAGATTGAATACGTCTAAAGGAGCTTGTTCCCCAGGCTAACTTTTTTACAGTTGACGTTATTCAAAAGTATCACGATTGAAGCGCTTACGTTTCCAGCATTTATTAACCTGCTGCTGCTTATATCGCGACCGAATGTCAATTCGATTCTGGGATTAAAATACGAAAACTGCTCAACAATTTGTCAAGAAAACCACGTTAGTTGGATTTCCGAAATGTTTACTTCTTTTCATAGTACAGTTAGCTTATTGGATTATCAAACTGACTTTTCTAGAACGCCAGTATTGTATGAGCGTGTTTTATGATGCGTTGATTGGAGCTGTTTATACAGAAAATTAATCAAAATCGCCGAGGCCCTGTTTCTGAAAAGAAAAAAAATTGTAATGAACGCCACGATAATTATAGTTAGTTTTAGGCTGACTTTGCTAGTACCCTTATTTTGGCTCAACATGGTAAGGCTAAATATCAAATTTGAGCTGATTTAGTTCAGCCGTAGTCTATCAATTGCTTTAACTGATACACGTTCACACACGAACCATTTTCTCAAACCGTATTTTTTCGGACTCAGAAGCCCTTGAAATGTCAATACCTGAAAACAACTCCAAATGTTATGCTCAGCAGATTACATTACTTTCCACATGGAAAGTAACAAATTTAATAATATACTTTATTTACACAAGGCTAAATGTCAAATTAATTGGGGTTGTTATCCGCATATACTATTAACGTAGTACTTGACAGTTGGGCATTTGAAACTTTGGCTATTTTAAGGCTTACAGGCAAAAATGCACGTGTTGGATTACAGGAACGTATGAACGTTAAGAAAAGTGAACATTTCTATGAATTCACAAATTTTTCTTTCTAAGTTAATTTTTCAACTGTTCCGTCGATGCAAATAAAAAGTTTCAAAATTTTACACGCTTCCCAATGGGGTAACCAGATTTGAATTTGCTTGTAAATGTAGGGAGGTATAGCCGTTTCAGTGTGATAAAGTCAAAAATACGAAATAAAATTAAATGGTCCACATTCGGATTTCAAGAGGAGTAAACAAAAAATTATGTCGAGGGACAACATCGATCACCCATTAGCGGTTGAATCGGTTCCTTGCGGGAGGACGTTACCAATTTCAAGGCCCTCCATAAGTGAACTCTTCTACGATCCCCACGTGGCTTTTCGCGACGGAAAACCTCAGCATACTGAAAAAAAGACCGTTCAGGCATGTAGTAGCAAGGATGTGAGCGGTGCATGGGCTGAATTCAACCGGAGTGAGGTTGATCTAGTCGCAGATTATCGTTAGAATATTTTCTTCCTCCAATGCTCCAGTAATTGATGTACAGCTGGACGACACAACGTCACTTGAAGTCCACTCTAACATACCAACAGTTGCGGTAATGTAAGTGGGAAGTTCTGAGAAAACTACCCACCAATCCAAAATAAAAAAACACTAGTGTACTGACTGACTCCTATTAAAGGGGCGATCGTGGTCTAGTGGTTAAGACATTGGTTCGTAATTGGCATATCTTTGGACTCGATGAAGCAGTATGAGGATGTCTATTTTATATGTGGGTATCCAAATTTCCTACTATGCGTAAACAATAACGACAAATGTTCAATGGATGACAAAACAGCTTGGGTGACACTGTGCCGGCAACCAATGCGTGCTGAATCAAATGAGTGGTGAAATACGAGCCTGTTGAAAATCCCATGGTGCAAACAGCACACTCAACGAGAAGGGCTCCTGTGGATTTTTGTAATTTGGGATTACCTTCGATATGCCCGTGGTAGTACGCCTCTAAGAACACATTATTACCCTCATCACAAACTGATTTGGTAGGTGCAGCGTCGCTGTCGATACTTTCTTTACCTGTTGAATCAAATCAAACATACTGCAACGAATTAGCACTGAGGTAAGTTTGGAGATGCTTCTGAAGAGCTGCTGACTCAGGCAAAAATTACGGCAATCGCGCCGGAGCTCCGATCCACAATCCCCGACTTACGTCGAGAACCATGAACCAATGTCTTAACCACTAGACCACGATCGCTCGGTGCCTTTAATAGGAGTCAGTCAGTACACTAGGATATGGTTTGGTTATTGGTGATGTCCTAAAATGATTCCTTTTAATAAAATAATGCGATGGAGGATGGTAATAAGTTATGCTGCCGAAACCTGTGGAATCTCTTAAAGCAGTGCTGTTCATACCCATCAACATCTGCTACTAACCTGTTTGGGGTGAGACGCCTGTACTAGAGTAGGCAGATGCCCGTGGCTGTTGCAGGGGGTTCCCTGCTTCGCAGCATCAACCCCCTCCACCAACACCAATACTGACGTATTAGATCCATGACCCCCACGAATCCAACATCATGGCTTCACAGTCAGTGACACTCGGTGCTGTGGCAGTGGCAGAAGTCTCCAGTCGTTCCCTTTATATGGAGTAGCCTATGAAACTGAATGGGTGGGAGGCCCTGGCGCAGGAATTGATAAAAATACCCCGAATAGCCCAGAATATTGCCTGTAACTACACTTCTTTCCCACAGTGGTTCTCAAGGTAGGACTGGCAAATGGCGACCTGCACTGCGATCCCCTCTATCACTTACGTTAACCAGGCAAGAATGTTCTCACTTTACCATTCACACAGTAAATACGTGCACTCACTCATTCACACCCCTACGCGAGCCAAGGACAGACTACTTGATGTTCGGCAGCCCCAGTTCGCTACCCGTCACGATCTAATCTAATACATGCACTCAATAATTACTTTCTGCCCTTATATACAGTCATACCAGATGGCTCAGGAGTGGGCCAATAACCCACCTATGCCTATGGATTGAGACATTTGTACCAGTGTTGGGCTAATGCCCGTGGCATTGGAGAGGGTACATAGCATAGCAGCTTTAACCCCTCTCCTGCCTGTTTGGATTGAGACAGAAGCATTTCACCACGAATAATATAGACTCGAGAGCTCGGTGAGTTTGGCAGAAACGAAAGCCTAAAATAGTCATGGAGAAAACCGCCACCCTCTCGGTAAATTTTTAAGCGATCCTTACAAATGCTAAATGGATCGTTACTTCCGAATCAAATTAGAAACCTAAGCCAATGGGTGCTGATGTATCACAACTAAGTAAACTTGGCCCCATGAACCTGCTTTACACCTGAGATTGGAGTCCTAGATGATACCGATCAGTCTCAGAAAGATAAATAGGTTCATAACTGTAGCATGGTCGTTAGGGCGCAGGTGTGAACTTGCACGGCTTAAGCTATCGAAAGGCGCATGACATGCTCAAGTGCATGGTCGATGCACTCTGGGATATTGTAATCGCACGATGTATAGGTAGAACCTATTGACCACCTGCATTCGGACACAATAGACAGTCCTTTTCTTCCTGTTGGCAGAAGCGGGATATGGGCGTTGGGAGACCCTCACTTGCCATAAACTACCAGTTGCCTGTCAGAAAGAGAATGGCACACATTACAGATAGCATTTCACTCGGCTTTCTGTAGTTTATCAGCGATCTCACAAGAGCCTCGCCAAAAATTGCTGCCGTCTTGCTATCGAGCAACACACCAAACGCTTCCTCGCGCTCCTCTCTCCGGGCGCTCTCCAACGCTTACCCAGCAAACGCCCCATTAGAGACTTTGGTATTATTTGCATCTGGCAACTTCATCTCTTTCAGGGTGTCAAGATACAGTCTGAGCGTGTGAGGTGAGAAGGGCCTTGCATTGGTTTTCCAAGCGCAGGATAAGGCAAAGAGAAAACCGTCTTGAAGAAGCGTCTCAGCGCAGACCCAACCCCACTTTTGAGACTATAGGATCTCTAGCTCAGCATTAACTCGATCCCACAGCTGAGTTCCAAGCACGTCACACCTCTATTCCACAGTGGCCTTTATCTCATGCTCATGAAGCGCAAATATGAGAAAGGGAATCATGAACACGGTCAGCTACTTGTACTTTTTTACACTACTGACTCCGTAGCGTGCAGGGCTCTTTTGGTTGATTGAATTCCTAGACGTAGAGGTGAGTAAAAAGAAAAGAAGACGCTTGCTGCCCACGTATTACTCTCCTCCTAAAAATTGAGGACTTCGCAAGCATATTAGCGTCCCTCTACTCGTCCATAGGAAAATGCTCCCGCAATCTCGAGCAAATGCGCAGCCGACTCGGTGTGGCCATGGACACCTGGGGTAGCGTTGAGAAATCTGGATGCCCAAGAGCCAGTACCACAAATAGATTCCAATGACCACGTCGAGTGTTTGAATGCGCTGTTCGATGAGCCAATGTTTTTCACCGGTACGCGTCTATCGTGCACACACTTCCACATTTTCGTCTGGAGTGTGTACGACATTTGTTATTATTGATAAAGAGAAATTTCTTTTTCCGTTCACACTAAACTCGCTAGAACCATTGAAGCAAGTATTTCAACGTTGGAATAACAATAGGATGGGATTATCCGTTATATTGGTTAACTCCCACTGTCAATTTACTTGTGTTCAGTTTCCGCTCGAGTTTAAGCGTACACAACGCCTCACTGATTATAAAGTGGTACGGTAATGGATGGGCTTTGTTAAGATATGTTTAGCGTAGAGGCACGAGTTTCTACTCGGAGCTGAACACAGTCAGGCAGATGATAACACAATGCCATCCTAGAATCAGGGAAGCTAAGGAAGCTGTTAATTGTATCTTCAGGCACTGCACTAGACTGATTTTACAGCGGAGGTCTCTAGTTTCCGGCGCAATAAGGCAGCAATGAATGAAAGTGAGGGGCAACCAAAATACGAATATGACGGGTAATTTGACCTCTTCCTCTGTTAAAATCTGTGGTTAAAAGAACGAAACCTGCAGTCTTCGAATATCAAGTAGGCCGTAGTGTGCTCCTTTCAATACCCTCTGGTCACAACTGCATAATATTTACGTGTCCAGAGTTTTCAAGTTCAGAGAAGTTCACCTGTCAAACAGACTTAATGATTGACCGCGATCACAAGTGAACCGCAGCTGAACAATATTGACTCCTTTAGAGATGCTGGGTGGAAGCTGGGAGATATACAGACGAGGTGCAGGGTGTGGAATGAGGTAAGGGAGACTTTGCTAGTATCGCGTCAAGAGCGCGTCAAGGCAACCAGGAGCTTGGCCATCGAGTCGCAGAACTCGTCTGGTTTTGGTTGGTCCACCAGGAAATCAATTCCTCAACGTCCTCCAATCAGACGGAGCCGGGAAATATAAGGGCCCGCCCTTCGAGTCTTCCAAACCCTCCATCCCCTTGGCCAACCGACTCGCCTCCTGTAATTCCGCTTTCGCTGCCCTCTCAGCACTTTGGTTTTCACTCAGCTCCGCTGACAGCAAATGGTAAGTTCTGTTCCGACGTAAAATTGCTCTTTTCGAAAGTACGACCCAATAAGGCGAAAAACTGCAGAATCGGTGCTCCTAAAAAATCAAGAGAACTAAAAACCAACCGAATGCATCGGGTTTAAACAATCCCTCTTCCAAAACGCAACTGCCCCAAAATGTACGAATGTTTTCACGTCTTTAACTTCAAAATAGGATTGCTAAATTAAAAACGAGTTTTGGAAGTGCAAATACACTTCTGACTCTCAAAATTCATCAAGTATTTCTACAGAAAGTGAAGGTGGAAATGGTGATACCGCACGAATGAAGTCACGAAACAGTTGTACCACGATCTTTGTATGGTAATCGTGCACTGCTCTGAAAATATCATGTTCATCAGGTTCTCACGTCAAGTTCACCAACTCTTACTGATTTGGATCAGAGCACGTAGAAATCGACTTCGTAATGACAATTCGAGGGAGCGAAATTTCAAAAAATTTATTTTCAATAGACTGATCTATTTTTGAGTTGAATTTGGCAGTGGCGAAACGTATTTTCGGCTGGAGCGCTAATCGATATGGTTAGTCCTATTCCCAAGTGAGAGATGAGCGTTTTCTAAAGTGGGAAGACGTCTTGGAAGTCAAGGACGATATATGTGAAGACAATGCTGATTTGCGCTGCTTTTACCATCTAGAATCATAAACAAAGTGCCCTCTTCCAAACTGTAAGAAAAAATGTTTATTGTCCACTGATCGAGCGCACACGTTGCATCGAGCTGATAGCGGTTACCATTCAAACAAATATGAAGCGACGGACGAGCTTCATATTGCTCTTCATTGTAAAGCCGTGGCTCAGTTCATTACCTCATCGCACTTTACAGGCAAATTCCCATTAAAAAGTATCGGACGAAAAGACCCAGCACAAAAGGGCGTTCATCTGGGGCAGCGATGGGCGTTGACTCCGCTATTTTGGTTCCCGAAGTACTGCAAAGTAAACGCTGACGAAATAAGAACTAACCGCTTTCATACTAAAATATCTAGCGAGGCGCATCACGCCGCTTTCCTCAGCTCCGCATGAATTCGGCGGTTTTCGTCGACTAAGCCAACAATTCGATCTATTTCGAACTCAGTTAATGTGAACTTAGTAAAACGTAACTCGCTGGAACCTAAAACCAACGTATAGGTAATTAATAGTACTGTTGGTGTAATTTTTTTTCTGGAATTAAAGTGGAAGAACTGTGAAAAAAGTGAGGCAAACAACGACGTACGTTTGAATTCCGCAATAGCTGGGGTTGCGCTTGATAATCTTACCATTATTAAACGTTCAACCTATAGGCGTCTTATTTGACAACCATTCTCATTTTTTTAAACGCTCGTGAGTCATTTCGTCATTTTTCTTCAAACGTCGTGGTATCACATGATTTGCAACTACCCATACAAAAAATGTAATCAACATCGCCAGTGCCATTTGTGAGAGGGAAAAGTGTTTGGTATTTTTATCACAACTATGATAACTAATTTTCGGCCGATTTCGTTTTTACCTTTATTTTAGTGTCCCATGATGACGAGCAGACTAAATATTCCACATGAGCTGATTTGGTTTGCCGTTCATGCCGTTTGGTTTCGGACTGACAAGCCTTGAATGACCTCAATAAAACTTAAAATTTTTTGTTCAGCCACTTGTAACTACCTCACTTTTTTTTGTACTCCGTCGGGCTACGGAGAGTAAAACAGATAAGAAAGCTGGAACCCTGAAATTTATAGTGACATTTCTAACTATTCTCTTCACCCATCGAATCTTACGCCGAACTATAGTTAGGGTAAGTTGGCCAGATATATTATTCATGCACGGATTTTGCAAAAAAATCGGAAAAACGCGCAAACATCTCTCATCGTGGCACTTGAAAAATTGCGATGTGTGCAGGAATCACGAAATTAACAATTTCAACACAACGACCCATGCTTTTTATGGTTCAGACTTAGAATAATAAAGTACGACAGAATAACCCTTTACGTTTTTGGAATGAATGGTGGGGCATCTCCTGGCTGTTCGTCTTCAATCTGTTTCGCTGCCAAATTTCCTCCTTTCGTTAGTTAGCGACCGTAATGCAGTACGTGAATGTACATATAAATAGATCTATATCAAAGAACGTTGACAGCTAGGATTCGTTGGGGAGCGGAAAAGAAGTCAGAATCATAGGGTATTTGAATGTATTTCATTTTGTCAATGAGGCGTAGTGGGTACTAAATTATATGTTCAAAATTCGTGAGACTTAATTTACAAAATTTAAGTGCAAGTATCTCATACATTTAAAACTTTTTTTTGTGGACGGTATTAACTTCGTTATTCAGCTTATTTCTGGAATGTAGGGGAGTAAACTAATCGTTAACGTGTAAAAAAATAAAAGTCACAAGACAGCATGTTACTGAGAGCTGATTTACAGATTGAAACTGTTTCAAATTTGTTTGAAGTTTGAAGTAATTTTGACTCAGATTGCTGTGGCAACGTGTCAAAGTCTTTTACGACGAGAATTATTAGAGAAAACAGTAAATTTCAGAAGAAGTAAGGAGGCTAACTTGAAGATGACTTAGGTGTCGCAGCACAATAGAAACATTCTTTCGTGAAGTTTGGTCATTTCATTTGATTTATCGCATGCGACAAATCACAAGCGTTTAACAAACCGAACTGGGTGAAAGGGAGTGGTCCGAATTATATAGTATTTCACCCAATATATGTAGTACCACGACAGTCTCGTTTACTAAACGAAGAAACCTGGAAATAGTGCACCCACTGGGCAAGGGCCGAGGCTACAGCTGGCGACTAAATATGTCGGAGTGATAATGTTTCGACCAAGGTAGACTTGAAAGAATCGCGGAGACAGGTTTTACTGTAGCACGAAACTTATAATTCGAAGAGTTGGGAGGTCACAACAAGATTTGAACATTTACTTGTACAAAGAAGAAGTGACTAGAACAGGATATGAGTTTGATTATTCAATATATTCTAAAAACGTGAACTGATTGTAGAAGGAAGGAGAGAGGACTCTGAATTAGTTGTCGGAGATACATGAAACGAGTGTCTATCGTGAGAACTGGGAAAGGAACGAGTATCTGGGAAGAGCTGTATGTTATTGAGAGGAAGCAAAGTGAGGGGTCGGAAGAGGATATTTAGGAAAGTCCAGAAAGATTAAATCCGTTGTCACTAGGAAATAACTGAAGAGGAAGCGAACTTTCCCACTACGAGCGAAGGGCTTGAGAGGTGTCAAAAAAAGGTGTAATCGATGTTTGGGGAAGGCCGGAAACAAGTACTCCCCATTTGGGGCATGTGCCAAGGTTCCTAGCTATCAATTCCAACTAATTCGGCCTGCGCCGAACAGATACTGAAAAAGCGACTAATATGGAACTTACGTGTTGAATATCCGCTGCACAAGGTAACCACAGCTCTGTACACGTGCAAGAGCATGCTACAATAAAAGTCTTATTGAATATCTCACCTCTCCACATACACATTCAAGGACCACATATCTGGGAGCCATAAGCCTTGTGCAGAGTAGTAATGTTTCTACCAGCAAAGGAGCTGTGAAACCGTTCAAAATACAAACGCTGCAAATGATTACTCTCTTGAACAGCTTGATCTAGTCTTACACCTTCGAGACCCATTCCATTCGATTCAGCATCGAAAAATACTAGTAAACGATACAAAATAGCAATTAACCAATGCAAATTTCGAAGAAAATCTATTTTAGCACAGTTTTTACTTTCCTTGCTCTACGAAGTAGAAAGGAAAGTTATGTAATCGGCTGAAAAAAAAATTTTTAGTTCTCTTCAGATCTTCACGTTTCAGACCCCCCTGAGTCCGAAAAACACTATTTGGGAAAATGGTCTGTGTGTGTGTGTGTGTGTGTGTGTGTGTGTGTGTGTGTGTGAGAGTATCTGTGAACGATTTTTAGAGAAAACCACTGTACCAAATCAGCTCAAACTTGATATCTCGCCCGCAGGCCCTCATGGGACGTCAAAATAAGGGTTTGAACAAAATCCATCGAAACTTAACCATAGTGATCATAGTGATCAAAACACCAAATATTTTTTTTCTCAAAAACGGCTCTAACGATTTTTATTAAATTTCTTATATTGATAGCTCTTAATAAGGCAATTATACCATAAAATTCCCATTTATGGGAAAATGACGAGAGCAGCACAATAAATTATCAAAATTTTCGACGAAAAGCGTTTTTGCCGCGGTTTTTTCCTTTTAAACTCCGCTGGAATGTTACTAGAATGTTGAAGAAAATTGGTGTAGTAGTCCACTCTAATACCTATTGGGTGAGTGTTTAAAAACGCTCATGAGATATATGGGGCTCACTGCAGAAATTCCTGAATTTCAACTACTGTCATTTCGCTTATTACCAGTTCTAAAGGTGTTTACCCAATAACTCTGCAAAAGTAATCACTATCCTTCTTCAAAAAATTTGTGTTTACAGCCTCTTTAATTACCTGTGTACCAATTGCTCAATAATGGTCCTGCAATGAGTACGAGCAGCACAATAAATTCCGGAACTGTAAGCGCTATCGCTTCATGCTGCCGTAAAGCGTTGTTTGACGAAGTTCAAATTAACGAGTGATAAATGAATTGATTAAATAGAATTAGCCATGTACAAAGTGAATTGTTGTAGAGCTAAGGAAAGTTGTGTGTTGCAACGCACCAGATATTTTCCTTGTAGATTCCGTTCAAATGATCGTTACATTTTCAAAAAATTAGGGTGGTAGTAAATTACCAATACGAATTAGGAGCAACCCCCACAATTCCCGAATTTCAATCATGGCTATTTCACTTACTACCATTTCTCATAGTTTTTACCTGGTATTTCTAATACAGTGAATACTATCGTTCTCAAAAAAATCAAGTTGAACTCTTAACTTGTCCGTGTACCAATCGCTGAGTCAACCCTCGCTTGCCACACTACATGAAGGGGCACTAGATTTTAGATTAGATTAATCTACGTCTTAGGAAAAGGTGTGTTGAGCCAGACCGCTGAACGAGTCCGTTTCTCAAGGGACACAGCGACTTCAATGAGCAGTTCCACTTCTTCTCTCTCAATGATTCTCATCCTGCACGTCTTGCTCCTCTAGCGTGGAGGAAACAAGAAACCACGTGGCGTTTCACTGTAGTTCCTACAACAGCGAGCGACGGTTGATGGAAGAGCAGCCGAACTTACCAGCTTCGACATCTACAATGCGAAACGTAGCAAGTTGTTTATGACGAAAAAAAAAAAAAGTGGCCATAGTTGATCTTTCCCAGTGAAACCTGGCAACCATGTAAATAGTTGGGTCAGTTGGGCTACCAGATATTCGTTTGGGCCATATGATAACCTACTGTACCCTGAAGGATGCTGATGAAATGTCCAGTGGTTTACTTGTTACAAGAACCGCAGCCTCCATGACATTCGACTGATGTAACTCTCGGGTGAAACAAAGAATATGGACCGACCGCTTGATAACGCTACGACTGCATGTATCGATATGCATCCGTTAGTTATCTCATATTTATTTCATATACCCATTCTTAATTTCATTGAATTAACTCCTTTTCATAGTCTTTGTACATTTAAAATAATTATATAGCGGGGTATTACATAATGAACATTAATTAATTGGCATAATCGTACAGCTGTCGTTATTTCTAATTTCAAACATGGCGCCAGAGCCTATGATGTCGGGCATATCGATAACCTGACCTCGGTCGTCATATATCGATATATTGCCTTATCAGAGGGAGGCGGTCCCTATTCTTTGCTTTTACCGTAACTCTCTAATGAGGGTTGAGAAACATTCAAATGTACGAATTGCTCAATAATTGTAGTGACGTAAGTAGAAGCACCAAAATAAATTCCGGAACTATAACGTATTCTAAGCAAAATGTGAAGTTACATTTTACCGAGTTCGAATAAACTGAGTGAAAAATTGATTGGATAGCCTCGGAAACAATTGAATGTACATGTCGCTAAGGAAAGCTGTGTGACGCATCGCATATTTTAGTTCAGGAACCCCGCTCACGTGACAATAGCGTTCATACAAAAATGAGGTTGGTAGTTCAATAAGCTACTCACGAGATCGGAGTGTCACAAAGGTTATGAAATAATCAGGAACAACCCACGGAAGTCCGGAATTCCAAGTCCCGTCGTCTCGTTGACTAAATTCTCCTTAGTGCCTTCCTATAATTTCAGAGCAAGGAACCTTCCAAACAAATAAAAATCGCATTGACAGTCCCAAAACTAACCCACGCAATTGTCCCTCAAATGAGGTCGTGAAATAAGTGGGGAGATATTAAATGAATTTCTCAAGTTTCTGAAGTAGTGAAAAATACGATTGGAATAGTTGGTAGAGCGATTTGTCTTAGTCGCTACTGGTTTTGCCTTTTCCTGACAACTTTTACTAAGTTCTCTACACACTTAACCCAATTTGCCATAAACGTACACGCGGGTTCTCCGAATTTTTCTTTATTTTCATAAATTTGTGATCGATTTTTCTAAGGTTGCACTCGAATCCTTTTTTTACATGGTTATCAAATGTTTCCCTCAACTTCCCAACTTGCTTGATTTCCGATGTTTGCTGTGTTTCTCAATTAGTGATGCACGATTTTTCAATAACTTTCGCACTAATCATAAACTACGTTGACTCATTTTTTGACCAGTTTTTACGATTCTGTTTCACTTATCAGTGTTTGTAGTGAGTTCTCATAATCTGCCCCAGTTTCAAACTCTCCAGACATCCGATCTCTACCTGCGGCGGTGCGGTGTCAACCGGTCTTGAACGATCAGTCACCCTTAACTCTACACCTTAAATGTCTTCTCTACATCATGCTTATCTGTCGTTTTGTACGCCAAGGGACTGTGGAGTTATGCAGCGAAAACGAATGCCAATAATGTGTGAAACAAACAAAATAAAAGTCATCAGAATGATCATTGGATGAATGGCCCTTGTAGCGTTCGGAATTCAGTCCTAAGCTCAGATTTAGGTCTCTCTGAGATCGTCACCGACCGGGTGGCACCTCTCTCAGACCCCACAGGTTAAAAATAAATTGGGATGGGCGAACTACCTTCCAGGGACCCCAAGAACACGACGGTGTCCGCAAGGGCAAGCGCATTTTCCAGCTTTTTCAGGTCTTGCCATGGATGAGAATTGGATTGCTCCGTTCTACCTAGGAGGCAGCTCCTACCTATTGTGGCCGTAACCCATAATGCACCGGCTCAAGGCTGCAGGCTGTGCATTCCCGTGGTACCATGTTTGGGTCAAACAACCCTTAAAGCTAGAATGGCACTTACGGATTTTCCTGATCCCAGAGCAACACAGTTTGGACTTTCTTATTTGAGGTTCGAAAGAAGCCTCGGCTGAGTTCACCCAAGCCTTTACCCACTTCTCGGTCTCTCAGAGACAGAACTCATAGGAATAATTCACCAACGAATACACAGCTCCATTGAGCAATTAAGCAATTAAATTATTTCTCCTCGCCATTTCACCGATGTCTGATATGAAAATACCCCAAGATGCTCCCAATCGTGGTAATTTAGAAGTCCTACGTTCCATGTCTGTGATATTATGAATAGGCTAAGGTATTTCGTTACTGTTTGTTAGGGGTTCCCTTTGAGAAAATAGTAAAAGTAAAATAAAAAGAAGCCTCAAAGTCTGGTGTGCTCCTAGCTATACTTACAAAAACTAAATAAATGCCCACTCCTCACGAAATAAGTAGGAAAATGAAAATAAATGAAATTTTCCGGCATTCTGAAGTAGAAATTACTGCGGTCTGAAGCTATATATTAGAGCCCACCTGGCATTGTGAATGGATGCGCTGCTCTGAAGTTGCAACTCCTTCAACGACTTGATTCTTCTGAATTAACTTCAAATGGCATGAACGGGACGAATAGTTTGGAACGTGCCAGAAAAAAAATTGAAGCATTTCAAAAATGTAAAACAGACAGGAAGCCGTGTCCCGTGGGCAAGGTAATATCTGAGAATGGCGGTTGTGGAAGAGCTCTGTTCGCGGCTAACTGCATCAGTTCAAAGCCACACAAACTGCGTCACTTCACTGGTTATTATTTCACTGTTGATTATACGAATAATAAAACAACCAAAGAATATTTAAACAAAATAAATAAATATCGCCTTTTTATATAGGCTGAAGCATGAGCATGATTTTGGCATTTCTTCGGATCTTAACGCTTCAAGGGGTCCCTGAGTCCGAAAGACGCCATTTGAGAAAATGGTGCGTGTATAGGTCTGTGAACGCGATTGAGAGAAAAAGGAACACCAGACCAGCTCGAATCGGATATCCAGCCTATAACCCATGGGAGGACAAAATAACGATGTGAGCCAAATCTTTATAAAACGAAGTATGGTAATAATAGTGTTCAAAAAACCAAATTGTTTTCTTCTCAAACACGACTCTCACGATTTTGATTAAATTTTGTGTACGAACAGTTTCAAATAACGTTACAAGTAACATACAACTCTCAATAGTGGGACAACGACAAGAGCAGCAAGCATCTTTACGGGAAACGATTTTCGTGTAATTTTTTCTCGTAAATCTCGCCAATATGATGCTAGCCAGAAATCAAGGTGGTATTCCGATGAACTTCCTACATGGTGGGAGTTAAATAACGCCCATCAGATAATTAGGAGCACCTCCAGACCTCAAACTCCCGCCGTTTCGAGTACTACGATTTTTTTAACAGTTTTTCCCGATAATCCCAAAACTGTAAACACAGCCCTTTTCAGAAACATCAAGTTTACAGCTCCATGAATTTACCTGTACGTTAGTTTTTGAATGAACATCGTGGCGTAAATAGCAGCAAGTCAAGAAATTCCGGAACTGCAAGCGTTACCGGTTTCTGTGTGGAACGTGATGTTTTGCAAGTTTCAATGAACTGAGTGAAAAATAGATTTCTAGTCTGAGGAAAGTTGTGTGATGCGTCACAACATATGCTTGTGAAGTACATCAACTGCAAACAAGTTATTCCGGAGAACGAGCTTCTCTAGGCATGTCTAGACAACTGATCTAGAGCAAACTTGTCTTATAAGGGCCGCGTTCACCAAAACGCCGTTGATCGTGATCCAACTGATCAGGGCTAGATAAGTAGATCAAGGCTTGCTATTTTCGCGCCCACCACGCTAGCCGAGATCACTGTGGTCTGCGGTTAGCATAGACGTGATTACGCTGCGATTAAGCCATATCGAGAAGGCAGTTGACTCATGAGGTTTCAGTAAAGTAAAGAAATTGGACGTCTGTTCAACATCTTGTCCCGTCGTAAACAAGTGTCATGTAAACGTAAACGGCCGCGAAACCGTGTATCCCGTAGATGCCCAATGCTCAATAATCTGGATTTGACCAAATTATTGTCTTACACCAAAGTGGCCGCATTAACCTCTGCCGAAGCTGAATTTTGTGAGGAGCTTAAAGTGAAAATACGCGTACTGCAACTGGAAGAGCTTCAGGAATAAGCCAAATTAGTCCGGGAAAATGCTTTGTGCGTGTAGGAAAAATTGGAAGCGCTACAAGAAAATGAGAACTGAGCAAGAAATAATAAAACCCCAAATTATGAGGTAACAACTTTTGCAAGCAAGGAACTTTAACGAAGAAGGGAGAATTGTAGTGTTTAATATACTAATGTTGGTGTAAAAGCGTGGTATTATTTAACGTTTCCTACTTATCTGCTACTAAATCCACCCAGGTAAGCCGTTTGTGTTTTCTAACACGGCAATATGACGACTGGTTTTTTCAGAAACTGCTCAGCACGTATTTTACGCAAACAACAACTTGTTTTCGACGATCGTAATACTTTTGTTCGCAACAGAATTTAAATTCATACTTCTAGAAGTCGTCGGATCCTGCTCATAGCCATTTGAGGCGCCGGGTGAGATGACGATAACCCAACATATTAGATTATCATCGTAGTGGAATAGCAACTGAAATAACTGAGCGCTAGTAAACAGTATCTTTGTTTATTATTCCAAAATATACGTAAATTATTCACAATAATGGCGGACAAATATCAGAACATGATAAAGAAAGATAAGAGCTAACCGGGCCAAAACGCATAATTTTGTGGGGTTTGCGCTTGATCAGGGCTTAACCCAGTCTGGTGAATACCGTTTTTGTGGCGGGAGCGGGTTAGGTGCTGTTAATCGGCTTTAAACGAGATCAACGCAGTTGGTGAATACGGCCCTAAGGCTCATTCGTGGGTGCGAAAAACCGACTCAGTTGCCCGCTACAAGTAAAACGCCTGAACCTATTAGATAACCAGCCTTCGAGCAAAATCCGGCATCAAACGTTAATTTTCAAATGTTGAGCTGGTGACACCAGCCTTGAGTCGGAGCTAAGCGCAGTTTGATTTTACACAGCATCGCCTTTCATTCAATCGCTCCGTTGAGCCAGATAAGCCACGATCAATTCAAGAGAAAAATGATAAGAGCAGCACGATAAATTATGATTTTCAGAGATAGTCGATTTTAGCGTGGTTTTTGCCTGACGAATCCCGCTTATTTCATGTTAGTGTTCGCAGCAAGGCAGTAGTTCGATAATATCCGCGCGAAAAAGGTCCGTGTAAGGCAAGACCGAATATTTCTCTTCTTCTTGGAAGTTCATACATGTAATATGATAATCAGATAAAGATAAAGATCCTCGGAATGTACGTGAAGCTTTTGAAAATAGTGTGATGCGTGGCACCAGATTTTTTTTTTCAACGTGTAAAGCACACACACACACAACAAGAACGTACTGGTACAATAGATAAGAAGAAGCGTTGCTCTACGTAGGATAATGAAGTCAAACGATAAATGTATACTGTTATTTTCTTATAAATTCCGCTCAAATGATTGGGGTGGTAGGCAAATGAACTAATTATATAAATTTCGTAAGATTGTTAGGGGCCACCCCAAAAATTGGCGGAATCCCAACTATCGCTAACGCAATACATTTCTGAACTTGAAGCGCTACCATTTTCTACGTAAAACGTGAAGTTTAGCTTCACCATTATTGAACTGAGTGAAAAATATCACTTAACTTTCCTTGGCGTCAGGTGCATTCAGTCATTCTCTTGACTTTAGAGTCTAATCAAATGTTTATAACGGGGGCGTCAAGCTCAATTTTTCAGAGCGCCATATATTAAATTTACAACGTGCAGGCGGGGCGGATTCAAATGTAAAAAGTGTACTGAATTATTGTAACATTTTATTGATTCAATCATACATACGAGTATATAGTATATGATGGTGTGGTTGTCAAAAATCATATCGGGTTATAAAAGAGGGTAGTTATTTGGAGCTCGAGGATCCAGATATCAGCCCTAATCAGGTATCACATTCGTTGTAATTATTTTAAGAATTGTTTGATTGTCTAGGTAGACCTTGAAATTACTTACAAATGTAGTGTGCGCATTTTAAAACTACTGTGGAGGAATCGAGTGATTCTCTAAAAAACATGATTCTTCTGTCTGTGACATAGGGGGCCGCATCATTGACACGACTGGTTTATAGCATTCGCACTTTGAGTTAAACCTTTCGCGAATTGAATTAGACTTTTCGCAAAATGAATTAAACTTTTCGTAAAATGAATTAAACTTTCCGCAAAATGAATTAAACTTTCCGCAAATTGAATTAGACTTAGATACCCGAAAAGTACCTAACTACCACGGTCCCGATTGATAGTCCAAACTCTGCCGACCCAGAGCCTGATACCTTCCTGTTGATTGGTCCACAATCCTTCTCGTTTCATGGTTCAGCATTCCTTCTCTGTGTTGTTTTTCCCGGACCTATAATTGGACCGGTAGGAACGGAGGAAAACGTGTTCCTTCTCACATGCCTAGTTCATTATCTCAGTGCCTCCGTCTCGGTTGTTGGTAAAGTACTCGGGACAGGGTAAGAAGACGCCGAGGGAAATATGAGTCAATCTCTGTTGAAAAGCGCAAGATTTTCGTAAACCTTTTTGTTTCGAGCACAAGCTCAAAATATCTGTATATTGACCTCAGAAATCCCCATCCTCACTCAAACCATTCCGCCACTATTTAGCTGTCCAACCCAAGTCAAATTTATTACCGTTAACACCCGACCTAACCAATAATCCGGCTTTAACTTTACCTGTCAATCTCCTCTTGCCGAAAGTGTCCCCACAACAAAGGGATACATTCCTCGGCTTTCCAAACCACGGTCATTCCTCTCAACCCCGTTATGAACCGCTTCAACCCCCTCTGTACGAACTCCTAAAATTTCCAACCCCTTCCTTTGATATCCTCCTCTTAAAATCACGTACCGAGAACTAACTAGAAAGACGAAAACTTGTACGACCTCACTTCTGTTTTGGCCTTCGAGTTTTGTGCTTCCCTTACGCTAAAGTTTTAACTGTTAACCGTATTTATCCCCGATCGTATATAACCGTCTCCTGTAAATATTAATACCGCAACATCTTCAGTAATATTGTGTACATAGTAATCCTGTTTAAATAAAAGTGCGTGTAAAGAACATTTTCTCATTTCGAGTCACCCTGGTCTTACCATTTGGTCCTCGGGCCGGATAAAAACTAATTTTGCGGCTGTAGCATTTCCGGGTCCAGCGCGAAGAGTGACGATTGACTTTTTTAACAAACTAGTAACTTCCTCGAATTAGTTGTTGAAATGGTGCAAACGCGTTCCGGTGCCGGTGTTGAGGAGGAGAATGACGAGTTCTCTCCCGCAAGTGACATCGCCGCCAATGTCGCACCTACAGATCTTACAAGCAACTCTCCTCTGACAACGTCCGGCTGATCTTCAGAGAGGTATAACAAACATATCGCATCTTCACTCTCGTTATTGATGACGTAACACGGCGTCTCTACTTTTACTTTATGAAAATAAGTAAACTTCAACGCAATTGTGAAAAATTAGACAAAACCACCGATTCAGCTGAATTCGAAGCAGAGTGCCTGTTTCGCGAATTTGTTGAAGCTCCGAGAAGAATTTCGCGAAATGGAAAAACACATCCATCAAATCACCGATCTCGGACTGGGCTCTAAATGGTTCGAAAAATCTCAACGCAATTGGAACGCAATGTCGTCCGTTATTGGACTTCATATTCGCCCATTGATGACTTCACCCACTGGTAGCCGCGGAAATGAAGTTCAATCTCGCACGTCCGACCACAAACAGCCTCTACGCCAATCATGATGCTTCGCTAATTGCCATGAAGGAACATAATTTCTAGTTGGGACCATACCAAAGTTCTCAGGAGACATTACGGAATTTCATTTCTTCCGTACCATGTTTGATAAAGCGGCTCACTTACTGAAAATTCCGACGGCAAAGAAATTGGCTTGCCTTAGGGAACACCTATCAGGGCACCCGCTCTCAATTGTCAACAACATTGGCAATACAGATGCTGACTATGAAAGGGCGTACGAAGCACTAGTCAGTGAGTACTCCGGGAAAAGAAGAACCGCCATGGCCACCCTCGGAGCGTTTTTACGAAACGGCTCCAATAAAGTCGAATCCGGATGCAGATGATATCAGCTGCTTCCTCTCAAAATTAATTAATAGTAGAAATTCAGTTCGTAATTTGAACATTGACGACCCATGTGACTTCCGGGACTATTATGCTGCGTATGCGAAACTACCCGCCGATCTTCGTGAAGAGTTTCACAAAATACACCCTGATCCTGAGTACCTCCCGAAATTTCACGATTTGATGAAGTTTCTGAAATCTCAAAGCGATCAACGCAGAGCTCGAAACAGCGACCAGCGTACCGCACGGGGTCAATGGACAACCCAAAATCAACGGAAAGGTCCTTCAACACCGCTGAGAAGAAACTTCATACCCATGAAAAATTCCTTCGCTGCGCTTCAGGACAACGGTGAGTCATATGACCGTGTTGATTGTCTAATTGATGAATGTGATACCCCTAATAATAATTATTTTGCATCGTATCCAAGCGTTAAGCAAAATTTTAGTAGGAATTTACCTTCATTTCAAAATAATAATTTCCGCTCTCACAATCAAACAATGTACAGTTCTATGGCGTGGTTCTCAAAACCTTCCTCTAATGTTGACCACCAAATTCGTTCTTCCCTGCCAAATCTGTAATGGGCTACACGCTCTGAGAAAATGTCCAGAATTTAGGCGAATGTCGGTCCCAGAACGTAGGAATGTAATTGGAATTCATAAACTTTGTTGGAACTGTATGGCGAGTACTCACACAGTTAATAACTGTCCTCTAATTCAACTTGTTTTAGTTGCAATCGCCGTCATCACACCTTCCTTCACCTCGATAATGACACATCTAATTTTAATAGATCTCAACAACCCTCCTCGTATTCTTATCCTAATCCACAGAACAGGCAATCATTTAATAAGCTGCCCAATCGCTCACACCTCATCAGAATTTTCAAAGTGGGTTTTCAGTTGAACCAACTAGACCATCTCCAAGCACTTCTAATCCAGCGTCTCACCCACCAAATAATTCCAACTCCCCCGCTTCTATTTCCTCGTATTATAGTAATCCCAATCAAGTAGTTACAGGAAACGAAGTTGACCCCCACCTCTCCACAAATCGTTCCTGGCCCCCCCTTCCGGTTCAAACGAACAACTTTTCATCTTCCCACATGAGTGGGACAGCACCTTCGATTCAGCGGAACGAAACCTCCTCACCACCCCCCCCTTCTTCATGGGATCCCACGTCTGTAGATTAGGATGTTGCCCGACCGATGCCCCTCACTCACATCAGTTCAGCTTGCCAATGCGTCGCTCTCTCCGTCCTCAGACATACTCCTCTTGATCAGGCAATAATCCCTACTGCAGAGGTTTATATTCGCAAACGCTGGTGGCAGATGGCATCGGTCAAGGGCCATACTTGACACTGGAAGTGAGGTAAACCTGATAACTCCGCGAAGCCGCCCTCAGGACTGGCATGATTATTCTCCTCCTCCTCCTATCAGCATTTCTGGCGTTGGTGGCACCTCGAGCTCAACGATACTAGGAACTACTTCCCTCTGGTTACGCCAACCTACTCGATCTGACCTCTATATAACTCTTCGTGTTGTTACAAAGGGCTACAAATGACATCCCCACATCCTCCTTACCACATCATCTCTGGCCTCATCTTAATTCTTTAGAACTCGCTGACCCCAAGTATTTCCAGCCCCAGCCTGTAGAGATAATTTTTGGAAGCTCCGTCTTTGAGTCAGTTGATCTGCAAACTGTCATTTTCCCAATTCGAGGTTCTCCCACAGCACGCCGGACTAAATTAGGATGGGTAATCACAGGCAGCTACTTCACTCCTCACCATAACAAGAGTGTTAGTTTTCATTCATCGGTCACTGATGTTGGGGACAAACGAACTACCTACAACTCTACAGATTCTTCAACAAATTTAGAAGAAAGTTCCGTAAGCCATCAAAACCCACGCATAGTACAAACACCATCTGCTATTCAAACTGTTTATCTAGCACCAACCCGTAGAAACCATCAACGTTTAGAGAAGATTCTGCCTCTTCTCCTTATGATCCTCCCACCCTCTACGCTTGTGTCAGTGCTCCTAAAGTGCACACTTCAAAATGTACGCCACCAAAACCCCTACTACCTTACAGCAGATCGTCTAAACATACAGACTCAGATCTCCATCACCTTTTGACACGCCTTTTTGAACTTGAATCATCCCCCATTATAAGTAAACTCACACCTGACGAGGAAAAGGCGGAAGAAATCTTCAATTCCACCACCACTGCCAACCCAATGGTCGATTTGTAGTGGCCCTCCCCTTCAAACACCAACCTTCTCTCCTAGGCGATTCCCGCACAGCAGCTCTTCAACGTCTCTTCAAGACTGAAAGCAGGATGCGTCGTAATCCTGAATTACATTGTGCATACAACAAATTCATGAGTGATTACCTAATTCAGGGCCACATGGAACCTCGTGCACGCCCTCCCCCAGGCACTCCTACGTACTACATGCCACATCACGCTGTACATCGACAAGGTGACCCAGCTGATAAAATACGAGTAGTTTTCAATGCCTCACAGCCATCCACAACAAGCTATTCCTTGAATGACTTACTTTTACCTGGGCCTCGCCTTCAATTAGACATTGGTGAAGTTGTTACCCGCTTCCGCTTGAATCGTTTTGTTTTTACCGCTGACATCCGTCAGATGTTTAGGCAGATAGAGCACAGAGAAGAAGATTCAAATTTTTTGCGAATTCTATGGAGATTCAACCCTAATGATCCTATAACTGATTATTGTCTAAAAACAGTAACTTACGGAACGACCTCTGCTCCATGGCTGTCCGGGAGAGTTTTGAAAGAGTTAGCTACAATTCATGCTGTATCCCATCCTCATGCTTCACAAATATTGAAGGAACAAACGTACGTAGACGACGTAAATGGAGGTTCAAATTCGATTAGTGCTGCCCTCAACATACGTGATGAGTTACGTAATCTTCTTTCACTAGCTTCCCTCGAACTTCGCAAGTGGGCTGCGAATCATCCTGATCTCCTAAAAGGTATCCCATCTGAACACATTCTTCCTTCCTCTGAACACTTGGAATTCGATCCCAATATTGATGATTCAATAGAACTCCAACACCTCAAGTTACTGGGACTATGCTGGGACCCATCTTCAGACTCATTTTTCTACAAACTGTCAGTTAGCCAAAATGTACATACAAAACGAGAGCTCATTTCCCAAATTGCACGGATTTATGATCCCCTTGGTTGGTTAACTCCTGTCATTGTCTACTCAAGAATCATCTCCCGCCCAATTGCACAGTCCCATTTTTCAGTGGGATGCACCCTTGCCATTTAACATTATCCACAACTGGAATAACCTCCAAAGGCAGCTTCCTGATCTATCACAATTACATATCCCCCGATACGTGCCAGTATCTGATGGCCCAATTTATTTAATCGGCTTCGCAGATGCATCAGAACAAGCATATGCTGCAGTGGTATATCTGGTAGTTGTTCACACCCCTCAAAACTACTCCAGGCTTATATCAGCCAAAGCGAGGATGTCTCCTATTGGTAAGAACACAACTACTATCCCTAGACTGGAAACTATGTGCAGCACAACTTCTGGCTAAACTGATTGCAAAGTATCACCGACATTCCCAAAACTCAGCTCTGATCACATATTAGCATTTTCAGACTCCACAATCACTCTGTCATGGCTCACAGCTTCTCCAGCTCCAATTTGGAAGACCTTTGTAGGAAACCGGGTTGTTGATACTCTTTCTCATGTACCACCTCAACAGTGGTTTCATATTGGGACTTCAGAGAACCCAGCTGACGCTGCCTCACGTGGACTGACGCCACAGCAGCTCCTAAATCATCCACTTTGGAGGGAAGGGCCTGCTTGGATAAAACAGCCCCCTTTTCACTGGCCTCTCGTACGTGTCCGCCCAGAGCTCTCCAATCCGCATGTTACACATGAAGCTCGTCCAAGCAAATCAGTTACACTAACTGTGGCTAACGTTTTTGATGATACTTTCCATCGCCTCGAAGAGCGTCACTCCTCCTTTGTCTCACTTCGAAACACAACAGCCTGGATGTATAGGTTCATTAAATCTGTCCGTCAGGTTTCTGACCCCTCGCTTCGTGAAAACCGTATACGCCTATATTCACAACTTCGACAGGGTACTTCAATAACAGCCTTCATTCAAGCATATGTTTCTCCCCTCAATGTCGCAGAGTCAAGAGCAGCAGAACTCATTCTGGTCCGCCGAGCTCAGCTTCACGCCCTCAGCCCCCAATTGAGAGAAGTCCACTCAGGTACAATAAAATCACACCTTGGGAAATCGTTAGCTTATTTTATAACCCCTCATGATAACATTCTACGGGTGGGTGGGCGACTAGCAGCTTCACATTTGGACTTCTGATTCTCGGCACCCGATGCTACTTCCACCCCATCATCATCTTACACACTTGCTAATCAATGAAGCCCACATCTCTAATCTACACACTGGACCATCCTCCACACTAGCATTCCTTCGTAGAAAATACTGGATTGTGGACGGAAAGCGAATTGTAAGAAAGCAGTTGTCCAAATGCAACAAATGCTTTTCTTTCAGCCCCTGTGCCATTTCAACCACCAATGGGACAACTTCCGTCTTCTCGGACAAGTCCAGCAACCCTGTTTCAAATAGTAGGTGTGGATTATGCTTGGACCATTCCTCCTTACTTCGTCTTTTTCGTTCCGCACCACGGCTCACTCTGAAGCAAGGGTCAAAGGCCTACATGGTAGTTTTTGTGTGTTTCACCACCAAAGCAGTGCACCTCGAGTTTGCCACCTCCTCTCTACTCCGGCGTTCATTTCATCCTACCGTAGATTCTGTGACCGCAGGGGAAATCCACAAGCGATATACTCAGACAATGGAACAAACTTTGTAGGGGCTGCTGGAGAACTTCGCCGTCTTCGATCACTTCTCTCTTCCGAATTCCACCGAGTGGCTGTGAGCAGAGAAAGTCTCTCTCATGGTACCCAATGGCACTTCATTCCTCCTGCCGCACCTCATTTTGGAGGACTATGGGAAGCGGCCGTGAAGTCGGCCAAAAGATTGCTTCGTACTGGGCTTCGAGGCCAAAGCTTGACGCTAGAATGTTTCATTTCTCTGCTAACTCGTGTTGAGGCGATTCTAAATTCCCGACCATTGATAGGCATGTCCACGTCACCAGATGACCTCCATTTTTTAACCCCTGGACACTTCTCATTTTACGCCCTGTAATTTCTGAACCATTGTCATCACCTCTATCAACTGATCAATCTATCTCTGCTGGATATTCCATATCACCCCCGCCGATTCCTACACCCTCCGTTGCCCCTCCACCGCTCTGCTCTGACAATACCTCCTGGATGAGAGCCATAATTTGGGCTCAAGGTATAAACAAGTAATCCAGCTTACCTGAGCATTCTGGAAAAGATGGCAGGTGGAATACCTGACAACCTTACAGGACAGAACGAAGTGGTGCAATTCAAGAACAGGAATAGATCCTTCTATTGGTCAAGTAGTGATACTGATGGAACCAAACCTTCCAACTACAGAGTGGCGTTTGGGTCGCATCACGCAACTCCATCCTGACAAATCAGGCATCTCCCGAGTTGCTGAAGTAGCAACATCCTCTGGGTCCATCAAACGACCCTTAAGAAAATTCAGCCCTCCCAACTCAGTAAGTTCCTGCAATCTTATTGCAGCGCCGGGGAATATGTTTCGAGCACAAGCTCAAAATATCTGTATATTGACCTCAGAAATCCCCATCCTCACTCAAACCATTCCGCCACTATTTAGCTGTCCAACCCAAGTCAAATTTATTACCGTTAACACCCGACCTAACCAATAATCCGGCTTTAACTTCTTACCTGTCAATCTCCTCTTGCCGAAAGTGTCCCCACAACAAAGGGGGATACATTCCTCGGCTTTCCCAAACCACGGTCATTCCTCTCAACCCCGTTATGAACCGCTTCAACCTCTGTACGAACTCCTAAAATTTCCAACCCTTCCTTTTGATATCCTCCTCTTAAAATCACGTACCGAGAACTAACTAGAAAGACGAAAAACTTGTACGACCTCACTTCTGTTTTGGCCTTCGAGTTTTGTGCTTCCTTACGCTAAAGTTTTAACTGTTAACCGTATTTATCCCCGATCGTATATAACCGTCTCCCTGTAAATATTAATACCGCAACATCTTCAGTAATATTGTGTACATAGTAATCCCCGTTTAAATAAAAGTGCGTGTAAAGAACATTTTCTCATTTCGAGTCACCCTGGTCTTACCACTTTTCGAAGAAGGGTTTTCCTTGAAGGATGCAGCATCAAGAGCTGGTGTGAAATTGAGTACAGGTAAAAGCATTATTACTAAGTACAAGCGGGATCAGTGTGCGGTTCTAGGACCCCAACAGCGTGGACACCGCCCGAAAAAGTTGTTGCCTGATGTGCTACAGAGACTTGAGCACATAGTTGAATCTGACCCAACTGTTACTCTCAAGCAAATGAAGGAGAACCTTCAGGAGCATAACATACACCTAAGTGAAACATCTATAAGAACTGCATTACGTCATTTGAAAATTACACTTAAAAAAATATCAATGGAACTTGATCGGATGAACTGTGTGTCGACGTTACAACAAAGAAAACGCTACGCTGTAGGCTTCAACCAGTCTATTCTTGAAAACTGGGAAAAACTAATTTTTATAGATGAGTCAGGGTTTAATCTCCATATGAGGCGATCTCAAGCGCGTTCAACAGCTGGAACAAGGGCAGTAGTCACTTCCGACGGTAAGAGGACGCAACACTTCCTTAATTGTTGCCCTGAACAATGTAGGAATCGTTCATTTCAAACTCATTTCCACGAGGACAACAACTGCAGCTGTGTTTTGTGATTTTTTGAGAGAGCTGAACTCGAAACTTCAAGATTCCGTGCCAGATGCATTGCTAATCACGGACAACGCACAGATACACAGATCTCTTGCAGTTCGTGAACTCGTTGCCTCTTCAGAAATGAATATAAAATTTTTGCCCCCCTACTCTCCGATGTTGAACCCCGGGAAAAAGCTTTTTCCAAAATAAAAAATCACGCAAGAGGTCTTCTAGGCATCCAAAGAGAACATCTACTTCCAGACGTAATCACAGAAAGTGTTCAATCCATCACGCCAGAAGATTGTGCAAACTACGTGATAGATATGTTTCGACTGCTTCCAGCTGCTGCTCTAGAACGACCTCTCCATTAACTATTGCCTTTTTGTATTGATTTTTTGTTTGACTTTTGTATTAATTTTCTATTTTCTGTACCGTTTTGTATTTTCTGTACACCATTTGTGCTTACGTTTATACATTTTGTTCGAGGTGAAACATTTTTTTTACTACAGATTTGGCTAAGGTTGAATTCATTTTGCGAAAAGTTTAATTCATTTTACGTAAAGTTTAATTCATTTTGCGAAAAGTCTAATTCAATTCGCGAAAGGTTCAACTCAAAGTGCGAATGCTATATAACAACGTTCTACATGACAACGGAAGGCGATTATGGTTCTGGAATTTATCGTCCCGTTCCTGCTTATGCCACGACCATTATTGATCAATCAATTCACAGGCAAATCAAGAGAATGTCTACGTGATTTATCGAAGAAGGGTCCCGTTTACCGTTCCGGAGTAATCGGGTTAAAGCTGTGAGAACTGGTAGTAGGTGAGGGTTGAAATTCAAGAATTTCTGGAGCAGCTCCTGTACATCTCATGAGCGTTATCAAACGCTCCTCGTATGGGTACCAGATTGGACTACCGCTTCAAATTTTTCTGAGGACCCTAGTAACATATGAGGGGAATTTATAAGGAAAAAACTGCACTAAAATCGGATTTCGTCGAAATGTTTGTTAATTTATTGTACTGCTCTCGTCATTTTCCCACAAATGAGAATTTCGTGGTATTTTTGTGTCATTTGGAGCGGTTCATACAAAATATTTAGCAAAAATCGTTACAGACGTTCTTGAGGAAAAAAATTAGTATTTTGATCACTATGATAACTACTAATATAATTCGTTTTTAGGGGATTTTACTCATAACCTTATTTTGGCGTTCCATCTTAACCTGCTGGCTAGACAACGTTTGAGCTGATTTTCCCAAAGTGTTTTACGGGCTCAGGGAGTCTCCTCTCTACTTCACAGAGCCAAGGAAAGTAAAACTATTGGATTAGCAGTTAAAGTTTTAAAAATCGCTGGATGTACGTAAAGCCGAGGAAAGATGGGTCGCTTTAGATATTTATAAACGGGGAAATTCAATGAGTCGGAATGTAATGCGTTGGTTTTAATTTATTTATCATCGTCGTCAGACGCAAGCAGAGGTTTTACAGGCAGGAAGCTCTTGCCAACTTCTGTTCTCCCAATCGATTTCTCAATTCTCCCCTGAACGCTATTTGGGTGGACCTACAGCAGCGACTCTGTTGGCCTCGTACAGAAACTTGGACGTCGACGTGTTTATCAATCACTTCCAGAGAATGAGCCCTGTTTTTCGCGCCGAAATAATAAAAACTCGTGTTTGTTGAAATCAAGTGCGTTTAGATACAAATCAAGATTGTAACGAATTCGACCATTCAAAATCCCATTCAATAAGCGCAGTAAGACGCTGGTGTCATAGTTTGAGAAACTCATCATTTCCCCAAAAACTTGCTATTTTGTGAAGAGCATAACGTTCAGGGATATCGAATAGTTCTTGTATATTTGGGAGTATCGTACAGTGCGACAGTACGAGGATGTGTGCAGTGTAGTCGTTGAAACAATAATTTTGTTGTTTTTGGCGCCAATATTTTAAGTGCCTCTCACTCAAAATCTTTCGGGTTTTAGTTTAACTTAAAATGATTTTTCTGTAAAATTTGATATTTTTTTTTATCATTTAACTCAAAATACTCTGACTTATCCAAAAACGTCCTGATGTTCACACAGTTCATTTTAACCTCTCCCGCTCCCGAAAATGAAGACCTTTTTGGTTATTATACCAAAAGGAGAAACTTCGAGGGTTCGGACACGACGTCCAATTCTCAAATGGCTCACTTAGGGGACTTGTTCCTTTCTAGATCTTCAGTGCACAAGCATAAGCCCAACATTTGAGGGGCTTAAAGACTGCTCGTGAGTGGGCTGGGCACGTTTTACTATATTTGCTGGTCGCAATGCCGATTATATGAGACTCTCGCAGCTAAGCTTTGGGGGCTGATTTCTCCGGAAGGTTACGATGAGTACTTGAATGAGGTGCAGAGTTCAATTTGCATTGGTGTCGTGAGGCTTTAGGCTTTTTAGAGATGCCCTTCGTTGATGGAGTTCGCCACTCTTCCTTCGACTTAACTATCGATTTTACCAGTGCCAAAGATGTTCAAGATAGTGTTGTTTCTTCTCTCTTCAGGTGTCTTGTGGCTCTGGAGAACCATGGGTTCTTGTGCGGTCATTCGGTTGTGACTAATCTGACGGGGTTAAACAAGTGTGCTGTCGAGGGACTAGCAGACTGGCGGGTTGACACTATCAACACGGGCTCTTGAAGAGCGTTTGATCGGGTCAACATTCGTGTCCTTCAGAGGAAGTTTATTAGGTATTGGTGGGCCGTTATTGGGTAAAAGCAAAGAATATGGCTCCCTCTGAAAAGGCAATATATCGATATATCACGACCGAGGTCAGGTTATCGGTATTCCCGACATCATAGGCTTAACTTGCCATGTTTGAAATTAGAAATAACGACAGCTGTACGATTATGCCAATTAATTAATGTTCATTATGTAATACCTCGTTATATAATTATTTTAAATGTACAAAGACTATGAAAAGGAGTTAATTCAATGAAATTAAGAATGGATATATGAAATAAATATGAGATAACTAACGGATTGATATCGATACATGCAGTCGTAGTGTTATCAAGCGACTTATCGATACATGCAGTCGTAGCATTATCAAGCGACTTATCGATACATGCAGTCGTAGCATTATCAAGCGACTTATCGATACATGCAGTCGTAGCATTATCAAGCGGTCGGTCCATATTCTTTGTTTCACCCCGTTATTGTATCGGCTCTTGTCCAACGTTCATGATTGGGTCACTTTTGTAGGAAGGAACAAGCTTATATTTGGGTCCCGTCCACTGAATTCCATTGGTCTTCGTTAACTGCTCCAGCAATTACAATAGTTTTCCTTTAAAACAAACGAAAATTTTTAATATCGTACGATCCAGGGCACAGGACCCGTGTGTTTCGGGTTGACTTGCTCGATAGCCAATAAATCTTAACGTCAGAAGGCAGTAATAACACGTTACTCCTCTCCTTGCCTTATTACTTTCCTTGGCTCACAGTAGTGTTACAGGGGGGGGGGATTAATATAGTAAGCCATATCGCACTAAGAGAGTTGGGGAGTTAGTACGATATCAAGCCGAATGCAATTGGAACAGAGTTTTATTCTCAATTACATTCTGGAGAGTTTTACCACCACAGACAGGGAACTGAGTGGGAGCGAACGCGAGCGCGGGTGATACAGCGACGAGGGAGTCGGCTCGGTTACAACTGACGGCAGCGAAGTCTCGAGCGAATCAGGGCATTTGAGGTGCCCAGTTAGCATAAATGCCCCGGACGAGCCTCCGCTGAATCGAAGGATTTGGTTTGTCCCGTTACGCCACTCCGCCCTTGATGAAGTACCTGTCTCAGGCACTCATGAACACTGCAGTTCAGGGCGTTGCTGTCCACCCAACAAAGGGGAACCTACTCTTGAGCATAGCGAGCGAGAGAGAATTTTGATTTAAGTTCCAAAAGGGTGCCCATTATTGTGGTGGGAGTATTGAATTTAGAACTACAAATAAACAGTCACCTCACAATGTCTCTGACGTACACATCTTGGGATGTGTGGATAGTACGTCTTCGTCCCACGCAGCTGTGACCTCCATGGTTCAGAGAATCGGCCCATCACTCGGCGAAAGACGATTCTCTGAGTAAGGGGAGTCGGAGTTTCCCTCCTCAGAGAACACCTGCCCTCAGGTGTTCCAGAAGGGGTAGTGCAGAGCGAAGATGCTGCGTCTACCGTGCAGTGGTTAGTTGCACTTTTGGGAACAAGTGCGGCGTCCTGGTTGATGGGGTGTAGCAGGGTGTGATGCTTTTGTTGACAGCATTCACTCGCGTACGTTGAGTGGCAGCTCTTGAGCGTGTGTGAAGTTGCCAGACAATTCGTACACAGATTGTGCACTTCCACATTCGAGCCTCCTGGCTGAAGTTGAAGAAACGTGGGCACATTTTTTTTATCCCATGATGTTTGTCACAGATAGAGCAGGGATGTGGCTCTGGCGATGGAGTTTTGTCTTCACCAGGCCATTTTGAAGGCGCGTGGTTTCCCCGGACTCGTTGTTTGAGAGGTCCTTCCGGGACAGACACGCGGGAAGATGTTGATGTTGATGCTTGATGGGGAATTGAGTCGTTGTGAGATGAACGGTCCGTAGGTTTCCGCTGACTAGTAGGTTTATGCTGCTGAGATGATGCTGCGAACATAATGACGGGCGAGAGAGTAGGTCGCTGCAGAAGGACAGAAAATTTGAAGGCAGAGGGTCAAAAATTCCCATCACATTAGAAGAACCTTAAGGTTTTTCTGCATGGCCGGCATCTCGAACTGAAGTAGGGGAAGTTCGACCACTAGTTGGGCGCCAGGGGGAGGGGGGGGGGATTAATATACTAAGCGATATCGCACCAAGAGAGTTGGGGAGTTAGTACGATATCAAGACGAATACAATTGCAACAGAGTTTTATTCTCAATTACATTCGGGGGGAGTTTTACCACCACAGACAGGCAACTGAGCAGGCGACACGGCGACGAGGGAATCGGCTCGGTTACAACTGACGGCAGCGGAGTCTCGAGCGAATCGGGGCATTTGAGGTGCCCAGTTAGCATAAATGCCCCGGACGTGCCACCGCTGAATTGAAGGGATCCCGTTACATTTAAAAGGAAAGTTATGAAATCGGCTGAAATTTAAAAAAAATTTAACCAGACCTTCACGTTTCAAGGGCTATTGAAACAGTAAAACACCATTTAGAAAAATGGTCTGTGTGTGACTGACCAAAAACGGCTGAGCGGAACAGGCTAATATTTCATATTTGGCTTGGAGACGCCAAAATACGGGTATGGGCAAAATCGGTTCAAAACCAATTATAGTTATCATAGTGATCGCAACACCAAATCCCCCCTTAAACACAGCTCTAATGGCATTGATTAAATGTTTTATACGGACAGCTCCAAATCACACAGTATTATCTCGGAATTCTCATTTGTCGAGAAATTACAAAAGCGCGCTGCTACGACGCAAACGCTGCGCTGTAGTACTATCGAAAATCTGAAAGAAAATCTATCAGCTCAGTTTTGGTTTATTATTCATTCTGAATAATAACCCTATGTTTTCGGTCACGAAATATTTTTTACAACCCCCCCTCAAAATTTGATACTTTACGTTTCAAGGCATGGAGATTCCAAATTTGCAATGTCCGTCCGCCGTCCCCCGTCCCCGTCCCCCGTCCCCGTCCCCGTCACCCGTCCCCCGTCCCCGTCCCCGTCCGCCGTCCGCCGTCCGGCCGTTTTGTGCCTTTAACGTGGTCTAAAAATTCGTTCTTTCGCCCAAAAATCCGATTTGGTATCTAGTTGTGCCCGCCATCTCGGCAATCCGATCGGACGAAGCCCGCGGTTGTAATGGGCAAAAAACGGTTAAAAAAATTAACGAAACGCAGTACAACGCGGAGCTACAAGCGTTTCGTCGTTTGAATTCCCTCCTCCCCCCCCGCCTCTTTTCAAAAAACCCTGCAAATTATTACACAACGGTTTATTATTCGGATAAACAGCTTGACCTAGCATTAATGCTCGAGACCCATCCCGTTCGATTCAGCATCGAAAAATATCATAATGAAACCCAAAAAAGAACTAAATCGTAATATTAAAATAAACAAAAACGAAAGTATCTAAAAACTGAATTTTAATATGAAAACATGCACGCTACATATTAATATCAAAATGTAACCAAAAATCGATGAAAAACCAAATGAGAATGAAACGAAGGAATCTAAAAATTGAATCGTATTAAAACCGAAACGTCGGGTGAATCGAAAGGTGAAAAGGGAGTTGAGCGGCGAGCGGCGGGAGGCGGAGTCGTTGGGGAAGCGAGAGCCGCCTCGAGAGCGGTTGGTTTTGGTTTATTATTCATTCTGAATAATAACCCTATGTTTTCGGTCACGAAAAATTTTTACAACCCCTCAAAATTTGATACTTTACGTTTCAAGGCATGGAGATTCCAAATTCGCAATGTCCGTCCGCCGTCCCCGTCCCCCGTCCCCGTCCCCGTCCCCGTCCCCCGTCCCCGTCCGCCGTCCGCCGTCCGGGCCATTTTGTGCCTTTAACGTGGTCTAAAAATTCGTTCTTCGCCCAAAAATCCGATTTGGTATCTAGTTGTGCCCGCCATCTCGGCAATCCGATCGGACGAAGCCCGTGGTTGTAATGGGCAAAAACGGTTAAAAATTAACGAAACGCAGGAAAACGCGAGCTACAGCGTCCCTCCCGTCTGAATAAAAAACAACCGGTGCCGGCCGTCCTGCCTCTGGGCGGGCGGCTAAACTAACTCGCCTTTCCCTTCGAGCGCCCGTTCCTATTTCCCCGACGTTTTGGTTTTAATACGATTCAATTTTTAGATTCTTTCGTTTCATTCTCATTTTGGTTTTTCATAGATTTTAGGTTAAATTTTGATATTAGTATTTAGCGTGCATGTTTACATATTAAAATTCAGTTTTTCTAGATACTTTCGTTTTTTTTGTTTATTTTAATATTCCGATTCAGTTCTTTTTCGACCTTTTTTGGGTTTCATTATGATATTTTTCGATGCTGAATCGAACGGGATGGGTCTCGAGCATTAATGCTAGGTCAAGCTGATTATCCGAATAATAAACCGTTGTGTAATAATTTGCAGCGTTTTTTAAAGAGACGGGGCGGGGCGGAGAATTCAAACGACGAAACGCTTGTAGCCCGCGTTGTACTGCGTTTCGTTAATTTTTAACCGTTTTTGCCCATTACAACCGCTGGCTTCGTCCGATCGGATTGCCGAGATGGCGGGCACAACTAGATACCAAATCGGATTTTTTGGGCGAAAGAACGAATTTTTAGACCACGTTAAAGGTGACAAACGGCCCGGACGGCGGACGGCGGACGGGGACGGGACGGGGGACGGGGACGGGGACGGGGACGGCGGACGGACATTGGAAAATTTGGACTCTCCATGCCGTGAAACGTAAAGTATCAAATTTTGAGGGGGGGTTGTAAAAAATATTTCGTGACCGAAAACATAGGGTTATTATTCAGAATGAATAATAAACCAAAACCAACCGCTCTCGAGGCGGCTCTCGCTTCCCCCCCAACGACTCCGCCTCCCGCCGCTCGCCGCTCAACTCCCTTTTCACCTTTCGATTCACCCGACGTTTCGGTTTTAATACGATTCAATTTTTTAGATTCCTTCGTTTCATTCTCATTTTGGTTTTTTCATCGATTTTTGGTTACATTTTGATATTAATATGTAGCGTGCATGTTTTCATATTAAAATTCAGTTTTTTTTAGATACTTTCGTTTTTTTGTTTATTTTAATATTACGATTTAGTTCTTTTTTGGGGTTTCATTATGATATTTTTCGATGCTGAATCGAACGGGATGGGTCTCGGAGCATTAATGCTAGGTCAAGCTGTTTATCCGAATAATAAACCGTTGTGTAATAATTTGCAGGGTTTTTACTCGCATCCTCTTCATTATCTGAAAATTTATGGCGATGGTACAATAAGGTGCTACTAAAATCGGCGTTTAATAATGCTCAGATAATTAGTAGCAATCTCAGAAATAGAAAAATCTCCAATCACTGAAATCACTAGCAATTTGCTCGTTACGTCTTTTCACAAGTTTACCCCGATAATTCCAGAACGGAAAAATCCATGCTGGCATTTTCATGAATAATCTGAGCACTGATAGCTCGATGGTTGTCGAGGAATAAGTAGGACCACTTTAGTAAATTACGGAGCTTTGAACATTACTGCTTTCTACGTATAACGTCAAGTTACATTACGTTCTAATGAACTAAGACAAAATGGCGAGGAGTAGCCACGGAAATCGCTGAATGTTCGTAACGTTGAGAAATGTTGTGTGACGAGTCGCACTAGATTTTTTGTTGTTGTAAAATAAAGCGATAGTAATTGGTATGCTGTATAGTGATGGACGATTGCCGGAAAGTTTAGGTTTAGCATTTGGTATCTAGTTGTGCCCGATCGGACGAAGCCCTCAGTTGTTATGGGCTAAAAATGGTTTAGAAAATTAACAAAAACTCAATTCTGGCAGTTATATCGCAATCACTCCGTGTTTGGTATCATTTTCTGGGAGTTTTTTAAACGAGTAAAAATATACGATTGCGTCTGAATTGAAAACAGTGAAATCACAAACATAGTCAGCCAAAGTCCACCAAAGTTAACGTACCTGTTAGGTGAGTCCGTCTCCTCTGGCTTGTGAGTTACTGTGGGCAAGCGCTTTCGATGATGTCTTTACATCGAAAGCGCTTGCGCACAGTAACTCACAAGCCAGAGGAGACGGACTCACCTAACAGGTACGTTAACTTTAGTAATTTTCCTACTGGCGGACATAACCCAATTTCTTTAATACCAAAGTCCACCACCTGAAAGAACTCGTTGGACGAGAACGTTATCGTTTCTCCTCGGCCATTTCCTGTGCTGCTGCCTATCTCACTCCAACCCCCCACGTCAGATCGACTCGTCACGTCGTCTCAATTGCCAATAGGCGCTCACAGGCGCCTGGAAAATGTAATTTTGGTCATTCCGTTGAGGTCAGGTCCTGTTTCGTATCATTCGCTGGTATTTTTCGATGCTGGATCGAATGGGATAGTCCTCGGAGGTATGACGTCTAGTTGTGCAAGAGAATAATAAACCGTTGCGTAATAATTTGCAGCGTTTTATGATTTTTCCTCAAGAATCACGAATGTATTCATTACATATACCATGAACGTACTGGTAAAAGAGCAAGTTCAGAATTATAATTCTCTCACCCAAACTTTTCTCAGTGAATGCACCTGCATGTCCTAGATGTATGTACTCAACTTCCCACCATATTCATAGAACTCACAATCAATTTACTATTCCCACCAATCTCTTTCCAATGCACAGTTAAATTTCAACGATTTGTTCTCATCCTCAAAAACTGTTGCTGAATTGACTGCACAAACAATTTTCTTTTTTCCCTCCATCTGTACATCCCCGTTCTTAACCATTTCATTCTGAGAATTAGGTGAAGACATTAGAAAGTTCGGTAATGGTTAGTTTGTAGGCTCATGCCAATGTTTACGTCTTTATCGAACTAGTTTCAATACTACATCATATACAATACATACTATACTACATCAGAAATCAACACAAATACAACACATGTGTTGATAAACACACAACTATAAGGATAATTCTTGTAAACATCTCGACTACACCCCCACTACAGCGCTTGCCCACCAACCAAATTATTCCCTGCACGGCGTCTCTAAGTAAATAATCCAAAGACAAGTAAAGCCAATAGTTCGATCTCTTCCCCGAGTTACTTATTGCCGATGTTGCCCCCAGAGATGTTATAACTGTTCATCAACTGGCTGTCATTCGTTTAACGCAATGCTCGTCACATCGCACCATTCATTCGAATTCAGTGGAAGGCTTTACTCGTAAACGTGAAAAACTTAATGTTTCAGCCCGTCGTGGGAAGTATGGACTGGGAGGAGGGAAGGCAGGGCAAGGATTCAGAAGATGACGTTTTTTCGGACGACATTTCGATTGCTGACGATTCAGACGATGACAGCCCACCGGGAACCTCCCGGAAAATATTTACTAACAGCCGCGAGCGATGGAGGCAGCAAAACGTCAGCGGAGCATTCACTGAGCTGCGCAAACTCGTGCCTACGCATCCACCGGACAAAAAACTATCGAAAAATGAAATACTACGAATGGCTATCAGGTGCTTAAAATATTCTAAGTATTGAAACATTATTCGTTTTCTCACTTATACTTCTGGTAATTAGATCATCGTGGATAGTTGCTAGTGTTTTTTAAATCCGGAATCTTGAAGGTAAGGAGTTGATTACCAGTCTCCATGAAATCGATATTTTCATTTCGAGCTTTAGACTTTTCGAAACAGCACAACATCCATCCGATTTAAAGGAAATTAACAGCAATCTTGGTGACGGTTTTACAAATTTTCTGCAATACCATGCGATTGTATTCATTGCGCTCCACGCATTCCCAGTTTGTCAGTGCACATTTTTGTGTTTTACTTTCTTAAGCCCTACATGGTAGAATGGAAAGTTACCTAATCGGCTGAAATGTTCTCCAAGTTTTATTCAGATCGTTACGTAAAATGATTTGAGTGTGTATGTGTCTGTGAACGCGATTGAGAGACAATTTTGTGGAACACGTCGTTCTAGAATGCCCATGTCACGAGAATCGGAGAAATATGTATAGCATTATCCAAAGCATTTAACTTAAACGGTTTACGAGGAATAGGGGCTGAAGAAGTGCACGTTGTTATTTTCGATGTTCTCAATTGAATAAAGCATTAAAGTACCACAGTAAATAATGTTTACTCAATATGAACGATGGCTGTATGGTTTCGCCAATGTCAAATTAAATAAATAAAAAAGTAGAGGGTGTATAGATAACTTATATTATGTATAAAAGTCCATGAAGCTAATATGACGCAACGTCTTCCAGGAAGCCGTCCGCTAGAAGTATACTAATAGCTAGCCACGCAGACGCATCAGAAAACCTGCTGCATCGACTGTGTGAACCCCATATAAACTCCCTGAATTCTTTTTCATCAGGTCTTTTCCACTCATTTGGTGGAACTTGAAAACCTGTTGCTCATCCTAAGAAAGGCCAATTTGACTCTCTCTGGCTCTGAAAAATGTTCGATTGCCAAATCTGCTGTTAATTTTCTTGGACGTGTTGTAACGTCTAAAGGGATAGAACCTGACCTCAAGAAATCACAAGCAAGGTTTCCAATAAGCAGGCACCAACTGACTTGAAAGGGCTCAGATCCTTTTTAGGCCTGTGTTCTTATTATAGTCGGTTTGTGAGGGACTTCTCCAAAATACCTCAGTACAATTGGCGCCCAACTAGTGGTCGAACTTCTTCATTCCAAGAAAAAAAAGACCCAGAGAGAAAAATTAAAAAAAAAAAATTAAGAGAGAAATAATGAGACGAATTCTCCAGTCCGGGATTCGCAGACGCTGTGAAATTTCCAGCAGGAAGGGAAATAAAATGGGCGACGCGCCTACTACAATGTGAAAGAAAAGACTTTCCTTGTAGCCCTCTCGTTTCTCGAATCAAAGATCGGATTTTCCGGGGACTCGCTCAACTCTCATAAATTCGTTCCTTAAAAGAGTCCGCTCCAGGAGCAGTGGCTAAACACGAGGGGGGAGGGGGGGGAGATGTGCTGACTGACTCCTATCAAAGGCATCAGGCTCTAGTGGTCTAGTGGTTAAGACATTGTTCATAATTCTTGACGTAAGTCGAGGATTGTGGATCGGAGCTCCGGAGCGATTGCCGTATTTTTGGCCTGAGTCAGCAGCTCTTCGAAAAGCATCTCCAAACCCCCCTCATAACATGAGTACAGCTCAGTGTGTGTCTTCATCCTGCCGTTTTGCTTTACTTTACTTTCCCCCGTTAATTCTCTGCCAAATTCAAGTTATTTGCAGTTAAAATAAATTGGCGTTTTTTTTTTTTAAACCTATTCGTCCCTAAGCAGAACTTCGCTTAAATATACCTGGTGTATTCAAAATGTATCATGGACTTTGAATTTCCTTGTTCTCTGTACCAATCTCTTTGAAAGCACACTAAACAAAGATTTAGGCCCCCTAAGTCAAATGAGATATATTAAAAATATTTTCACAATAATGGCATTTAGGTCAAATCCAGAGGGTGTTTTCAACTTTTCAATACTTACGAGGTCTGTGCCAACAATATCACTAATTTTGAATTTCAGCGGCCTACATAAATTTGATTTTTTGTTGTTGCGTTATGTTGGTACTCGTGTCTTTTATGTGAACAAGGCGGAGAAACATTAATGAATGATGATGACTAGCCCCAAAACTAACAACGTATCTGACTGATGGCGTCTCTAGCCATTATTAAAATCATTTTAGTTCAAACAGCAACAAACGAGGTGACACAGGTGCATCCATAAAGCAAAAAATGGTGTTCCAAATGGTAAGGCCGGTTCTTATATGCCTAATTAATGATGGTTGGATGAATTTAAATGGTCATAGTATGGTATTTTGTAGAGTATACAGAATTTTTGTCCTTATGGAGAATCGGGTGTCTTGACTTATCTGAGTGACAAAAGTTGCATGCATCCCTGAATGCATTAAAAATAATAGAAACTGTTAAATTTAATTGTTACTGACGTTCACTAGTAATAGCAGTAAAAGTCGTTTTACTGCATAAGTGGTTGCATGCGAGAGTTAGGAAAAGTGATGTCATGTGTTAAAAAGTACAGCATAAAGGAGCTGCAATGAATGTGAATCTCACTACGAATTCCTAAATATTAGATCACGCAGTACATTAAGGAGTTCAAAGGAGAGTGCCAATTTTAACAAGGTGAGGTGACGAGGTTATTTATGCATATCACTTCATAACTTGTGTGTAACATGACAAATTTCCTCGTCATTGACAAAGGTCTAAGAAGTACAACAAAACTGGAAGTCCCACTGTGAACTGAATATGGCAATTATCATTTTTTTCTTTCGATTTTGTTTGCAGATACATCAAGCTACTCACAGGCGTCTTGGCCTGGCAACAACATCAGTACCTGCAGTCAGCCCATAATAAATGCATTGACCAGAACTGTAATTACAACACCCAAATCCACTCACCCAAAGGGAAATTGCACAACTGCTCAAGTTAGAGAATAAGGGTGAAAATGATCGTCTGATTGACTTCGTCCTGCAATATGCTTTTAACATAACTTGTAATTTCAAGGTCCATTGTGTCATCACGAATGCGAAAAGGGTAGACATGAGCAAAATGAACTTGATAGGAATTGAGCCTGTAACGAAGTTCAATTACGAAAATGAGTGAAGTTCGCATATTCGTGGCGCTCGATTCACAAACAATACAAAAAAGCCACAGATCGATCACCTGCCTCCATTTGGAAATCATGCTGTCTTGATCAGAGTATTAGCGATGATCGATTTTTGGTTAAAACCTAGCTGTTTCTCTGTTTTAATAGGTTCCACAAATGGATAGAACGTTGATTTGACAACTCTTGGCACTACGATTGTTATACTTTGGAAATGTGAGAACCGTTTGATTTGATATTTTCCTTCAGAAAGAGCTAAAACAGTCGTTCTTAGGTGTACTACTTAAGTGCCTCCCTTATTTGTGCAATTTTTCCTTTAGTTGATATTATTTCAAGATTCTGTTTTCAAATAATAAAAATCATTTTGACAATGAAAACTAATGTGTCTTTTTTTCATCTTGCTGAAAGTGCAACCATGACACACTCCCCTTATGACATAAGACATATGATAACATTTTATCGTGCTCACTATTAAAGGACAAAAGTGTGAAAACGAATCTTTGGAAACTGGTTTACGAACAAAATTACAACAATTCTCATCGCTGCATTAAAAAAAACGTGAATCTTGTGGTACCGTCAAAACAGCTCAATGTATAGGTGTGGGGGTGCTCTCATTAGGTTTGTTACTTAAAACTACAATTCATCAAGATAGACCACTCAGGATTTTCCCACATCCAAGACTGTATGAATCTCGTAGTCTGATTAGGGCTGGTGAACGACCGAACGAAAATGTATTCTAAGCCAGATTATTCTTCTCAACCGTTTTCTTCGGCCTAGCCAGTCATTACCAAACATCCCTTCGAAATTGGCTAAGTTACCTGGAATAGCATAGTGTTGCTTGCCCACCTAATTGTATTCCTCTCAGGATTCTCCTCCGGTAGACACCTGTTCCCATTAGGCCCCTTTTAACTGATCTATTGGTATAGGTTACCAAGGCTCCAGCCTGAAGCATGGGGCCATTCACTTTCCATCAGGGTTTGTTCATGAATGAGTATCCTAATGCCACACATAATTGGACACATGGAGAAAGGCAAACCACTGTCAGCTCATGATAACTGATAGCATGGTCCAGCAGTCTGGGGCTTAGAGAACCTGTTATCATCACTTCCTTGGTCAAGGGCACAGCTCCCAACTATCTCAGCTCTCATATCCCCCTTCCTCTCAATGAGTATTGGCCCTGATAGGGCCCTTCTAGAACTCATCTTGTTCTAAAGTTGTCTTGCTTCAACTTAATGAAGACTGGGAAGCAAGTCATTTTACTTCTCAGCCCTAGAAGGTCTTTTCCCTCTGTGACCTTAAAAAATTAAACAGCCGCTATATCAGTGACTAGAGCACTCAGCTTTCTCCAGCTTTCTTTTATTTGTATCGCTACTAGTCCCATAGGGCTATTCCTTGACATTTGCAGGGGCCACCATCCACCAGTGTAAATGGCCTGAGTTGACATGGAGAATGTAGGAACCCACTAATTGGGTCTGTGGCACTTGGGCTCTGTCATGGGTGCATTCACAGTGTGATTAACATATAAAGGGCTCTGGTACAATGGTTATATTGAAGGGTTTCAGTGTGATGATCACTGGTCAGGTTGCTGGGTTTCCTCATCGCTTCATCAATTCTGCGGCATGTTTCTACCACTCAGCTGCGTAAGCAGCCTCCTGTGAGGTCTGCTATTGCTTTCTGCTTACCTCTTATTGCATCAGTTATTTCTCTTGAGAAGTTCATACTCTCATCGAAGTAGTGTTATACTTAGCCACATTGTGCATAGAGCAGATAAGCACCTGAATTACTAGTGGTCCACTGGGTTCTGATTTCCCCGTGAGGGAGGAACAGATTAAATTCAATTTAAGAATTTCCAGATTTTTTTATTAAGTATTCAGATTTCAATATCAAAAAATATATTACGGATGTTACTGTGCTTCCAGTATTAAGTACATGAAAACGGAAAAATTAATTTTTGAGCAGAGGTATATGTTAAACAGCACCCAATTTCTTTTATTGTTGACGATAACAGGGTTATTGGCAACCAAATAATATGACAGCTCAATCATGTTACTAGGACAGCAATGATAACTGAGGTAGTAAGTTTTCCCCATCAGCAGAAAATTTTTTAGAGGGTTTCATATCATGAAAAGGTCTGTAATATTGTGCTGACTGACTCCTATTAGAAGCAATCGGTTGATCGTGGTCTAGTGGTCAAGACAGGCGATTCATAATTCTCGACGTAAGTTGAGGATTGTGGATCGAATCTCCGGCGCGATTGCCGTAATTTTTGCCTGAGTCAGCAGCTCTTCAAAATGCATCTCCAAACTCCGTCAGTCCCTTCATAACAATGGCGCCCAACTAGTGGTCGAACTTCTTCATTCCAAGAAAAAGAAGAGGCCCAGAGAGAAAAATTAAAAAATTAAGAGAGAAAATAATGAGACGAGTTCTCGGGTCCGGGATTCGCTGACGCTGTGAAAGTTCCCGCGCGAAGGTAAAATGGGCGACGCGCCCACTACAATGCGAAAGAAAGAAGACTTTCCTTGTAGCCCTCTCGTTTCTCGAATCAAAGATCGGATTTCCCGGGGATTCGTTCAACTCTCGTAAATTCTTTCCTTAAAAGAGTCCGCTCCAGGAGCAGCGGTTAACAGTCGAGGGGGGAGATGTGCTGACTGACTCCTATTAGAAGCAATTGGTTGATCGTGGTCTACTGGTCAAGACAGGCGATTCATAATTCTCGACGTAAGTTGAGGATTGTGGATCGAATCTCCGGCGCGATTGCCATAATTTTTGCCTGAGTCAGCAGCTCTTCAAAATACATCTCCAAACTCCGTCAGTCCCTTCGTAACAATATAAGGTAATTTTTTGGGATCACTTGGCTAGTAGATTGGCGTTCGTGGTGTGGTCATGATCTCTATTACGATTGCTGCGCCTCAAAGTGTATCTGTGGTTGTATGAAGACTTGACTCTCACCTGATATTCTTACTGGTGACGTCTACTCCCAAGATGGAGCACCATTCAATTTGTAGTTCGCACTTCGTACACTACACACTGTCTGTCTGTCTGCATAACTTAATACGAGATGTTACCCCTCAGAAAGGGGCCAGTGGCATTTTTACTGCGTGCTATACTGTCTGTGGTGGCAAGTGGTTTGCATACAGAAGGGCAACCACAATTCCTGGGATAATGGCACAGGAAAGGCCTGGTTGAGTTTCCACCCAGCGTCTCCGGTGAAGTAGAATCTGCAGCTTGCTAACTGGAGGGAGGAGCTCTTATTTGTTCCTAGCTGAACAGGGGCTCTGAATGAAGGAATACAATTCTTTCCACTGTGGCGGTTTTAGGGGACTAATTTTGACCCCCTTCCAGTTCAAAGAGGGGGCAGGGGTGTGTGAGCCCTTCGCTCCCCCCTTGGACTCTGGGTTGGGTAAGTCCTCTCACTCTTCCTCGAGCTTCCTACTTCTGTGGGATGAGTGTACGTTCTATTTAGAATTGATCAAGAAAGTTGTGTGAGGACACCACAGACAATCAATTTTAAAGAAAACAAATAGAAATTGTGTACAAAAAAGAATATGTAAAGGGAAAACGTACGAACAAAAAAATGATATGTTGAAATAACGTAAGATAAGGTATGTGACAAAAAGGAAATATATACAGTCTTCAGGCTGTATGGAGTAGAGCGATTGTGTTCGATTGTGGGTCAAGGTTTTCGTCAGTGATGGTGATATGTACTGCGGACTACCATTTGCATTGTTGTCGTGAAAGTTTTTTCTTCCGTCATCCCCAGTGAGTAGCGCTTTTTCTCTCAGCTGGCAGTTGTGATACACCTTACAGAGAAATTCTCATCAGAATGAAAACTACAATGGTTGTGGAGCACCTCAGAGACTCATCCCATTTGTCTCAGCACCGAAAAATACAAGTAAACGAAACTAAACACGACCATTACAACGAAACAACGAAAATTGACATTTTCTAAGTGAGGTTAGGCAATTGACACAACATGACGAGTTGAACTGATGGGTGGTTGGAGTGAGACAGGAGGTAGAACGTGAAATGAGCGCAGGCCATGGAGAAACAATAACTTTCGCTAGGTTCAGGAATGGAATTCGCCTCACTATGTTTACGATGATTTTATTGTTCTAAGAATACATTTGAAACGATAACAAACACTACGTTATATCAATAAAACTGCTAAAATTACGTTTTTTGCTCATTTGCCCATAACAGCCACGGATTTCGTCTGATCGGATTAGAATCCCAAATCAGTTTTTGTGACACAGAAGTTTTTTCAGATCACGTTAAAGAAAGTGTCAAATTTTGAGTGGGAGGAGGGGGGGTATTGGGGGGTTGTAAACAATTTCCCTAACTGAAAACATGAGTATTATTCAAAATGAATAATAAACCGAAAGATCAGAGTGGCACAGTGAAGTTTTTTTCGCATTAAAACCGGTAGAATAAATTACCTATAAGATGAGCAATTAATGACGCTCACAAGATACTTAGTAGCAACCACAGAAATTCCAACCACTGCACTTACTACCATTTCTCACAGTTCCTACACAATAGTTTCAGAATCGCAAAAACGATCCTTTTCGAAAATATCATGTTGATAGTCTCATAAATCTCTTCTCCAATTGTCAATGGTCGTAGTACGCGTGTCTGAATGAATTCTGGAACCTTAAGTACCTCTACCAGTTTGTACGTGAAAAGTTGTAAAATGAATGAGGAACAGGTTTCATAAGTTGCTACAGAGAAGAAAACTGAATGCGTGAGCCAAGGGAAGTGCTGTGATGCGCCACACCAGATACTTTCCGTCTCAAAGGGAAACTACTTCTAGGAGAAACTTATGTGTACTTTTCATATTGAGCATCATGCTAATAAATTACTATAAGTTGAGTTTTAATTGGTTATTCGTTCTTTTCCTTAGGGCAGGTGGTTTTAAGCCGTTTCCTGGCTTTATCGGATGGTTTCTTGACTGGTCTAGAGAAGTTTGTTCGACGTATCAAGGTTGACGTATTTCTGAGCAAGCGAAAATACGCAGGTTCTTTGTTTTCGAAGTAGTACAGCAATCACAGGAATTAAGTGGTAGCGTGATAATTTATATGCTCATCGTAGTACGACTGTTTTAATATAATGTAAATTAATACACAATAATCATTAATGCTGGCAGTTTTTTTGTGCTACAAATAACGAGCATCTGTGCGTTCTCCCCATTATAGTCACCCATTGACTATCCATAGTAAGTAACTTAACAATTCATGTGTATATTTCTGCCACATGTCAGTACTGCCTATTTACCTGCAAATGGCAGTGAACAGGTCATCTATCTATCAACCAGAATTCATATCCACTAACAAGGACCATTTAGCTTTCCCAGAACTTCCTCAACACAAAGCTTGAATGGAGTCAGTGACAGTAGGAACTCTTGTCAATACGCTTCAGATGTCAAAAATTCTTTAAAAAGTATTCCCCCAACATTGTAAGATGTGTGACTGGATTAGAATCAATACGTAGGATCTGATCATGCTCCAGAGCCAGTTCTTTCTGCATGGGCCATGAATTGAATATTGGTATGAACTATGTGGCATTATTTGTAATAAGTCTGACTGTCTCTTATTGGGGATGAGAACTGTGGCATAATTTCCACCCTTGGAGGAGTAGTATCAACGACCTGCCATTGCTCCCTCTCGAATCTTCAGCACTGAGCCAGGACGTGGTCGGGAGTCTTCATGTCTGTGCCACACCACCTAAACTGAGGGGTGTCGCTTATACTCATAACATACATGTCGTGAACAAATAGGATTACGAGAGGACAAAGCAGGCAGTTGTGGACTGCAAGTTTCTTTGGACTGGAATCTTTAATTTTGGCAGGAATTTTAACGAAATTTATCGGAGAAAGAAATGCAGGAGGATGTATGGGAGACAAATGTGAGCGTGCGGCTTACCTTTCTCTGGTGAATGAAACGTAAATACCTGGGGTTCCAGCAGAGCAGCAGACGTCATTTAACTGTCGGAGCAGGGGGAAAAATTGGAGGGGAAGGAACGGGAAGCAATAGATTAAAAATAAATAAAATGCACTTTAAAAAATAAGGAATCATAAACTTCTGGGGGATGGAAATCCGTGAGAAGGGTATTAATAGAAAATTTCGGGCGAGCCTCCTAAGAAAATCACCTCTTTGCAGCGAGTGAATGAAGTGGAATGAATGAAGAAAAAATGGCGCAGAGGAAAATCTGGGCAACTGTCTCCTAGTGCGCCTCAGAGACAGGAAGTTTGAAACAATACATGTGTTTGTTCATTTCGCAGTGTCCCATGATGCTTCGCACAGCCTGCCTCAAGTCGTTCCTCTCCATCATCAGAACAATCATCTGTCTTATCTCGTGGGTTGATCCTGAGATACAGCGTTTGGAGTGCGTCACTCTTACATCATTCCAGACATTCTCGTGGCGTAGTGTATCACTATCCTCATGACTAGTGACGAATATGCCCCACAGTGGAGATATGTGACCCTTCTTGTTTGAAAAACACGAAGAACCGCCTTCCTTCCCTTCTGTTGCTTTTTTTTCTGGTGGCTCTTTGGCTTGATAAATAATTATTGGCCATGCACATTGTCAACACAACGTTTGACCTTGAATAACTAATCTTTCATTTACAGGAAGCCTTCATTCAGCCCTTCTTACTGTCTGTTGTTTATCCTCGACAAGAAACCTCTTCTCTCGTCACTTTGTTTTATTTCAACTTACAGTTTTCTTTCCATCATTTCAAATTGACAGCAGGTAATTATCTACTGATGAAAGTTTAACGAGTGTTATTGAATCCTGGAGAAAGAATATAATGGATGATGAATAATAGAAACTCACTGAACATGAAATGCTTCATTAATAGTCCTTTGGCTTAATAAATAATTATAAACCAATGAAAATAGTACACTCAGAAACATCGAAGAGAAAAAATTGAGAGCCAACATTCAGATATTGAAACTGACTGAAGATGATTAGACTTAGATAGCCATCTCATGTAAAAATTATGACACTTAATATTAGTTAACTATGATATAAAATACCACATCAAACATTTAATAGAGTGATCTATTTACTTAACAAAATTGTTTTCCATGGCTGGAATGTGTGATCTTTTAAGATCAACATACATTGAAAAAGAAGTTGTATTCTCCCTAACTTAAGGGGTAGATCACAAGCACTGGGGTATTGACTTCGTCACTTGGCACCATTCAGTTGCTCAAAGAGCTGCAAATACCTATTATACTCTTGTTCAAGGAGTTCAATTTCCTTGAAGTCAAGTCATATTTACAAGTGACTAGCTACCTGATAATTAATTTTTTTTTTTTCCACGAAGTGAGCAATATGGTATAATCCAGTCTAGGAACACAAAGTTGATCGAGACTTATAAAATTCAAAGATAAAAAGTTGAAAGAGCATCGAACATAATGCAGAAGATCACCAAACCATGACATTCAAAACCTGAAATCAGAGGGGAGAGGTAACTACATTATTGCCTACTTGACTACTTTGCAACACAAATACTCTTTTATATGGCAACACCTAAGCACATTCATTTACAAGTACTTGGGAGTAGGTACAATTATAACAGCGAACCTAACCATAGAATATTACACAAGTTTTTACTTTTTTCTGTTTGTTTCATGCCAAAGACTGATCTACGAAATACAACAGCTGGACACAAAATTGTCATTGCATTTTAAATACGTAATAATATTCATACAAATATTGACATTTAAGAATAGAATTCAAGTTGTTGAATGAGATAATTTGTAATTTCCTTTCAATGTTAAATGCATGCATTTACAAATCACAATTGGGATTTTGATGTTCACATTGCAACTAAACTATGAACGGCACAAAACATAACAATGTTTTTTATTTTTTTATTTCAGGAATGATGAGTCAACTGCTTTTAATGAACAGTTAACGAGTTAGTAATTTCTAGAACAGTATCGTACATATTTCACGCATTGTACATTATCACTCTTCATTTTTGTTTCGTACAACTGGGTAGGTAATTAACAGCAAGAGATCAAAATTTTTTCTAGAATGTTAATTTGGCACGAGGAACTCCTTCCAGGCACATGAAGCATGAAATAAAGATGCCATGAAATTCAAAATTAACATAAGCTCTTTTTATTCATGAAAGACCTCGAAAGGAAACTAAATTTTGGCAGGATTTTACTTGGGGGATAACTTTAGAGTCAGGCGTCTAATCCCAATCAACAGGAGTTATAATGCAAATATCTGACAAATCAAACGCCATCAACAGAAACGGCATATTCTAGAAATTTATTTTTTTTGGTTGTTTTTGATTCTTTTTATACATTTTTTTGTTTTGTTTTCAAATTAAACAGAATGCTCAACAAAAATAGGTAACAACAATGATATAACAAACAGAATTACTACGTTACTAATAAAACTAACAACAGCTTAGCTATCAACAAACATTTAGAGTTTTTAACGAACAACCTAATTCAATTCATCCACTTAATATAGAAGGACATACGTTTCCCTATTATCTTCAACACCAAAAAAGTTTAATTCTTATGTAAAAACGGGGATATACACTTACGTAATCAATATATTTAGAAGTATAGATACACATTAACTGGATCTTATATGTTTTACAAATTACAGTACCAACGCATTATAATGAAAGAGGTATCACAACACATAGATGAAATAGGACGACAGTAGCTGAAGAAATTTGATACGAGAAATTGGGCGGTGGAGAGGGGGTGGGGAGAGATGGGGCGTGCACCACAGAAGCACAAAGTGGTTCACTGTTCTTCGCTTAGGCATCTTCTTCCTAAGAAGAGACAAGAATATCTATTCTATTTAAAAATACAGACTGCTATCTATGAATTGAACTTTTAAAAACAGTGTTTTTCTTTCCTATTTATCGATTCGACTACTCCACGTTGTACCAAATCGTTGGTGAGGTGTACTTGATTAATTCTTGGAAGAATTAGTAGTTCTTTTTTTCATTTTCTTTTTTTCAGTTTTCACTGCCTTTTCAACTCATAATTCAATCACTATCGTCGTATTCATTGCGGATATCGACTAGAAACGTTCCTAACCCACAGGATATTTTGGCAACTTTCTACCTAAGTTTGGCACACGATGTTGTCATCACTTATCATAGTATCATCATTAAAACAGTACATCATGTACCGTTGTATCTTAATTGGTTCTATAAACGATTGTTTAAAGAATCGCGTAAAATGAAACAAAACATTTGTTACTTTGAGCATTCAACCGTAATAAGACTTTCACATTTTAGCGTGTTGATTGTAACACTATTGCCATAAAGTAAACTCACCTGGAGTTTTTACTCAGTACATGTATATATAATGATAATAATTTGTGTCATACAACCATTTTCGTTTTGTTGTGCGATGCTAAAATAACTAAATGGAACGGGATGGTAATAATACCAGTTATTCAACTAAGTGACAATTGAGAATGCAGTTCACGAATCTTCGACAACTTAACTTATACTAAAACATATTATTTACCTATCACAATTGATAATTGATCATAGAAATCGTAAAATAATAATGGTTGTTTCAATTTAATTTCTCAATAATTTATAGAAGTATATCAAGGGCGAAAATATACTTTGTCTTTCCTTTTTGTACGGAATAATTAACTTTAATAAATTATTACAAAAATAGAGTTTGATATTATTCGAACACCAACATTCCAAATTCATTCATCTATCTACCTCATTTGCAATTTCTTCCTTATAATTCGAGAGTTAATGCTTCCTCTCATTGTCCTGGCGATGAAGTTAAATATAACTACATTTGCATTCAAGAATTGAAGCGTTTTAAAAAATAAATATATGTACACGAGAGAGGAAAAGGAAAACTACTTATGATAACCACACGACAGATTCCTTTGTGTCGCGGTACTTATTATTTTTTCAAGCGAGTGGAATGCAGACAAAATGTAGGCCAATTTACCACAGGCATGAATGACTAAGCCATTACGGTCAATTACAATTACATTGATGATCTTAAAAGATTCTTAAGCCTAGAAAAATTATAACTTTAATTTGTCGTCGTACAGACAGTAGGCCATGAAATAAATGACTTTTGTTCATCCAGTTGTAGAAAAAGTCAACCGATGCTGATGATTGTTCATTAAAACCTGGAAAAAGGGAAATGTTCGTTAAACGAGCCCTACAGCAATTGTCATGAAGTTACGTAAAAACAATAGCAAGGGTTGTAATCCGATAGTGTGCCTATAGGTGGCCTTGAAAGTGGAGGTTAGCAACAAGGTGGGGATATAGTATATCACCGACTTATGATTGATTTCAATAACAATAACATCATTGAAGTTGAAGCGCACAAGGTTAATGGACAAGAAAATACTAAAACGATAAGTAATATGTTTCTTTCTATTGTGAATATGAGGGTGCTTTGCGTTTTTGTTGTTCGGTGATATACGACGTCATATTATGGATACATGGACAGTATGTACCACATCTGCATGAATGAGGTATCATCTCGTCACCCAAACCTGCAGTAATGTTGATACTAGAAAATGTTGAGTTATTATAATTACATTCAAGGAAGAGGGTTCCTTGCCATAGTTTTGTGAAAACCAGCATTTCCCAGAGACTAGAAAACTTTTTTTAAGCTTGAAGAAAGCTGTTCGTATAATTCCCAAGTACATACTGCCTCAAGGAGGACTATTATTATATTGTATGTCAAACATGCATGAAAGTCAATCCTCACCACAAAACAAAGGCAGCTGTATTTTGTGTACAATGTCATGATCGTGACAAATGGCCTTAAGTTGTATTGCAAATGGCATCTGCATGCTGTGGTAGTACAAGCTCATTGAAATTTGTGTCCAAGCAATCAGTCAAAAGCTCAAAACACATTTGTCCACTACAACATGTGTTTGTTTAACAGCACACAGCATTTGTTGTTAAAAGTTGAGTTGCAGTCGAGTTTGAAGTATAAAACATTATAATAAATGGACGAAATAAGTGTAAACTCGTGTATATATTTATTACTCCCCCTTTTTCATAAGTGCAGTTGTTAACTGATCCAGTCACTAACGGGCACACCCCCCAAGAATTTTTTGTGCATTTTTTCTATATTCCCAATGTTTACCCCAATTAAGCACGCCTGCCTATATGTGCTTACATTAGTAGACTTGCTTATTCACCACTAATTCATAGGTAAAGCTAAGTAAAAATACATTAGTCACAAGCAAAGAAAAGTTATACTAGAAAAAATTATGTAAAAAAGACTGTTAACATTATTTGAATGTAGGTATATGCTCATACATGTACATACGAAAATTAAATGCTTGGCCAGAAGTCAATCACTAATAGAATCAGGTAAGACCATATGCAAAAATGATCAGTTCTTTCTTCAAGTTAAAAGCTGTTATACTGATCAGTGTTCACTGTCTAGTAGATATGATCATAATCAGTAGGAGTTTCTAGAGGAGAGCACCATTATTAATTTTTGAGAGAGAGAGAGAGAGAGAGAGAGAGAGAGAGAGAGAGAGAGAGAGAGAGAGAGAGAGAGAGAGAGAGAGAGAGAGAGAGAGAGGGAGAGAGAGCTGCTGTAAACGTTGATTAGTAATACATATCCAGTTAGTGAGTTTGTCCAAGCCCGAGATGACATCAAATATGATCTATGTTGCCATTCGTTCTGTTCAAGGAGATACAAGCCTAGCCATAGAGGGGCTTTTCAAGATCCTAAGAGATATTGGTGACTGTGTTATTAATTTTAAATACATGTTTGGAAATTCTGTAAAAGAAGTACCAGGCTATCAAAACAAAAAACTACTAACTTCAGGTCTACCACTAAGCAATTTTTTCACCCAATTCCTTAGGAGTAATGATAATTTTCCAGGTGACATCATATCATAAAGAGAAACAAAATCGACTCTGTTCCACATTTAGACTAAGAACATTAAACACAAATATCAATTACCCTGTGATGTAAAATATAAACTACAGCATACAGCAACTGTCATGAGCAGATTTCTCAGGGGCACACATTTTACACTGGGGAAAAGCCAATTGTAACTTGAGTAAGAACAACTGTGTTGTTACGCATTGAGTATACGAACCTTGTAGTAAAATAGAGGGCAGCTGTATCATGGGGGTTATACTGGTAGTTACGCTGTGATGTGTCAGTTACTGGGTAGCTTCAACTGGTGGTTGTTCATTGTCACTCTTACTCGGTTCCACCTTCGATTTCCGAGTTTCGACTTCTGGAGGTCTATGTGATTTCATGTGTGCACTTCTGCTTTTCACTTTATTAAAAGTTCTGAATGAACAAAAAATGTCTTCTTAGAGAAGATTACGTGTCAATTTGCTAACATGTGAGATTGGAAGAGTATAAAGTTTTATAATAATAACTGTAGCATGGGTAGTGATACAAAATTTAGTTAGCTCAATATTTGTATTGGAAAGTTGAAGGACACTCTTTACCACGGGAGAAAACTGTGATTGGTGGAATAAAGTATGCATCTTAATTTTACCTATCCACTGGAATAAATTACTACAAGGTAAGAGTGGGGAGTTGGGAGAGTTGATTAAATCTATGAATTATTCACATACTCCTTTTGATAATGAGTTAAAGATGTGTGTGCATTGTCACACTATAGTTTTGCTTTGAAAATCACTTCCCTCACTTCAGTTCTAGTTTAATTGAAACTCAAGATGTTGAGGGAGCCAACATTTCCCTGTAACTAAATGACAAAAACTCAAAACTGGTCGGAACATTTCCTTCATTAGCTCGAAATGGTTATCATTGTCACTGTTGTTGTCCTATATATCAGCATGATGGATTTGTGCTGTCCCAAGCAGCTCTTATGTATCCATCCTCGGGTCGATGAACTCGTCTTCATTCACATCTTTCTGTGGTTGATCGACAATAATGTCTCTATCAACATTCATGAAATCTACTTACATCTAACCAGCTGGATAAACAGGTGCTAGAGGTTGAGTAATGTTCTCAGTTGCGCTCTCTCTGAAAAGTGGTTGGTATGGCCGCTAAGGATAATTGATGTGTTCAACCAATTAACACACTGGAGATTCAAAAAATGGGTTATCTCTTCAAGATTCATAGTTGTCTCCAAGATGAAAAGACCTATCTACATATTATTAAATGAGATAGAATTATACCTCGAACCTTTTCCTTGCACACTCTGTGTGCCTCACTCATGAAAGAGAAGTGGTGGGTACAACAAATTGTATTGTAGACGCTACTGAATGGTAGGAATGTACATATCAAAAAAAAAGCGCCGTATGTTCAACTTCTGATATGCACATGGTAGTTACATAACTGGCTCACTTCACACACAGAATCAGAATTAACCAATATCACTTCTGTGACAGTTAGTAACTGTTCTTGTAACAAAAGCAGTGAATCGATTCAAAATTATGTTATTCATATGATTCCTTTCATTTCCATACGCGATAATAAGGAGTATTAACATCCCCTCTAAGATTCTTAAGCCATTCAAAAGTCATCTCCAAACCCTTGCACTTGTCAGTCCAGACAACCCACCCACCTTCTGATCTTTAGAAAAATATGTGAGTAACTGCATCATATATTTTTTAGCGTGGTTGTATGAATCAGTTAGTGTAGTAATAACATTAAATATGTCAGAACTTACGTCAACTATTAAAATCGGAATTACTTGTTATAAGCGTTTCTCTTCATAATAAGTGGTATAATTGAATCCTTTTCAGGTAAAATGTTGTGAGGAGGTTACTTCACATGTATTATTCCTTGCTCAATTGAATGAGATTAGTAGCTTGTCAATAACCTGTGACTGTTATTGACATATTAAGGAGTTTTTTATCTGTATGTCCTGAACAATTTTTCTTATCACGCAAGGTTTTCCATGTACTTTTTTATGTAAAGTTCGATTGAACACATTCACAACAAATTAAACGTAAATCTTTTCGAGTTGAGGTTGGTCATTAGTGTGTAACAATCCATTGATACTTTTTCTCTATTTCCAAACAGTTATTCACAAAACCTCAAAGAGCGCCCAGGATTAAAGTGTTGGTTGCGATTTCCTTCACAATCAAGGCAAACATTGTAAAACCCTCAAAGCAACAGGAAGGGCAAACATGAGCCAAATTGGTCAACATTAACTCTTTTTGGCTGCTCGCAAAATTGACAGATGAGCTTAGAAGGCGACAGTTACCATCATTACACAAGCTAAGGCAAAGGTTGCAATCTACAGCAGCAATGCTCTTACACGATTACTGGCCAAGATGGCCAAACATGCATAGGTGAGCTCTACTCACTTATGTTATTTCATGACTGTTCCAAACAATACAGTAATAAAATCCCACAACAAATTAAAAAAACTTGAAACTGACAATTCCGCTCTAAAAGGAGTTGACACTACCCAAAGAGCTGGACAATCTCAATGCCAGGCCTCTAAGAAGTACTTTGACAACTTTTCACTTACGAGGGATGCAATTCGATTTTCGATTGTCTCCCCGAGCACCACAATCAATGCAAATATCAGAGTTGATGAAGGTCAGAAACAAACAGATTTATTGATCTTTAGGGACTTGTGAACTACACATTACTCAATATCTACACTTTCTAGTATATGTGACAAACCTGTCAGGCACCAATTATGTCTGAGTAAATACCTAGTGCCTTTAAAAAAATAAATAAAAAATTTGTGTGTAGTGAGACGCTGTAGTAATAATGCAATAACAAAAGCATTAAATCAAAGACTTAATTCCAATTTCACCAAACGCAATATTATATACTTCAAACAGCAAACCCTTCAGAAAAATATGGCAAACCATTTTGGAGAAAACACACGTAGGTTAGATCAACACATCACATTCTATTAACTCTCGTATTCAAACTAAACAACTTACTTCCCACATATTTTGCATGGGTACTCTTCTGTCGATTCAGATGCAGAAAGAAGAGAAACACAACTGTTTCGTTTATCTGGTGTGGCACAGCGCCCTGCTGCACTATTTACATGTAAACGAGTATGACCAGTCAATGCTGCTCTCGAGTTGAAACTCTGGAATAGAAACATTAATAAGTACATCTTTGTATATGTACTTATATAAAGAGGTTAATTGAAACGAAGAACTAGTGTTTCACTAAAAGATTGAATGAGAAAATTACGTACGACTACTTCATACTAGGGTGATGTCGTAAGTTGAAGTTCAATTAGAAAGGTGTGGAGATGTTTAATTACGAAGCAAAGTACATGAAGTAGATGTGTGTGGGCTAAGTTCTGAACTATGTTAGTGGTAATGGGCAGCTATTTAAAATCTTGAGATACAATTGTCTTACTCCGTGTTGTTTACTTCATCTTCAGAGTAAGTTTTCATTTAAGAACTTTAAGAAGCATTTTGCTGTGAACAGCTTCCTTTTGACACCAAGTGCTTACTTTTGGAACTCGTTCCCAGTTTTTATTCAGTTTCTTACAAACTCTTATATAGCACTAACTTGAATTTTAATAATCCATTATGTATTAGGTATTTTTAATGCACCAGAGCGTAGTAATCTTGTATTCTCTACGCGTATATAAAAAAAATTCGTCTTCTGCTTCCCACTAATTCATTATTTTTATTAAGCAATGTAATCTTGTTTTATTATATTCTGATGGTCTCTCTGGCTTATTTGTAAAGGTTTCATTAATAAACGAGAGTTACAGCTTCCTCTTTTCTAACTTGAGAGGAATGTGGTTGTGAATACCGTCTTAGACTCAGATCCATAAATAAACAACACAAGATCGCACCATACAAGAAACATCCCATTCATTTATTTCCTTACAAGTCCATTGTAATATCCACATTGCAGTGTTGGAATACTTACTGCTGAGCAGTCGTGATGCTCACAAAGAAACGTACGTGTTTCAGAGCTTGTTGAAACAGTCTCCGGTTCACTCGTCTAAAAAAAAAAAGGTGACTACAATGATTATCGCTGAATGTATTTCTATTATCGAATCATACATGAATCTCTTAGCGTGCCATGCTAAAAGCGTCCTACATGAGAGAGTTGACAGTTTTTATGTGCTCATGAAATCCTGAATTTGGAACAGTTATGAACAGACTGCCAATGAAAATGAATTGTTTCCATTAGCCCAACAGCTAGAATGGGATTAAACCAAACAGAATCCAGATAAAATTTAAAAATCCTAAGGTGTTGGAGCACGAATTCTTGGATATGTTGAACTCTACAGGAGGTCGAAATGAGGCCTGGGAATTGCAACTTAGGAGTGGTTCACTCGATCTGATGTCACCCCAAGCAATAATAGGTAAGATCATGCATGGAAATGTGGGGGGGGGGGTGAGAGGCTTGGATGTGGGTGATTGAAACCATCATCCTGCAAAACTGTCTCTGAATAAAAATTTCTACAAGTTTTGAGAGCCAAACTCCTTTTTTCCTGGAAATAATGCTGGAGTGGCGAATCTAATTAATACAAAATGTCAAACAACAGTTCAGAAAATAACACTTGAAGAGGTTAATATTACGTTACAAAAGGTATTCTCAGTTTTGGGTTTTAGTACTACCGTAAAACATCCATCACACACGAAACATACCCTTGTACGGTAAGCTATAAATAATTATGTGTTTCTCCTCGGGGAGAAATAGTAATCATGACAGTAAAATAACTAATTATCTGCTTGACTATTTTTAGATTTCTTCATGTTGTAGATATCCCCAATGCTCTTAGGATTGAATGTAAAGTCAATCCACCAAAACTTAATTCTGCTTATCTAAATCTAGAAACTCCGTTTTCTGGTCTGAAGCCAAATTTGGGAAATTGAGTTACATGTGTTTTCCACCATTTCCCAAACAGCAATATTACACATCCAACAGTTAGCTAAAGTAAACGGTCAAGTAATAAGACAAAACAAAGGACAAAATACAAAAAAGATACTCCTTCAGAATTCTTTTTTTTTTCAAGCTCAATGCCCTAGTCTTACACCTAGTTTTGAGCAACTGGTTGTTGTGTCAGAAATGAGCGTGGCGGGACATTGCCTATGATGTTTGACTCCGCTCACAGGATGTCTTCAGCTAATCAATAAGTATATACATTTTTTCTACAAGCCTCTTTCTAAAATCCATCGAAGGGAGATAAAAACAAATAGTGTCCCTAAGAACAGTTTTTATGAAGTTTTCTATATTATCATACAAAATATAAAAACTGCGTTTGTTCAAATCGAAGGAGTGACGCAAGCTGATATTTACATATTTTAGTTATCAACAACTATCACTATAATCATTATTGAAAACATCAGAAAAACGCTGCAAATGATTACATCAGAGTTCATTATTCTCTTGCATAGCATGAGGCAGTCTCATTGAGACCCATCCCATCCCATTTGGTATTGAAAAATACTAATAAACGATACCAAACATGACCTGGATAAACTTGAACTACTGAAAATAACTATAGTTATCAATGAAAAAAAAAAAACGCTGCTAATTATTAAACAACGGTTTATTATTCTGTCACACAGCATGATTGAGGCCAATTATATTCAATGCAACGTCGAAAAATATTAAGAATATAACGCGGCTACATCAACCATCCCGGAAATGACAACTCACGTGAAAACGACAATGTTTGTAGAGCACCACCAAGACCCGTCCCATTCGATTCAGCATAAAAAGATACTAGTAAATGTTACAAAACATGACCATCACAATATAACAACGGAAAATGACATTACTAGAAGACTCTAGGCAATTGGCAAAACCAGACAAGCCAAAAGGCAGCTGGTAGGAGTGGGATGGGAAACATTGTGGGGAATAAGCACAGGCTGGGGAGAAACGATAACTTTTACTACATTGTCTCGCGGGTTCTTTCAAGCAGAAGAATATTCTTCACTAAATTTACTGTGATTTCACAAAACTAGACGCTGTTTACACCTCTGAGACCCGTCTTATCGACTCAGCATCAAAAAGTTGCAATGAAACTGCCAAAATTTTGTTTTTGACTGGTTTTTGAAACAATTTTCTGCCCTTAACAACCATTGGTTTAGTATGATCGAATCGCCAAGCAGGGAAAAGTTTCGTTTGGAGAAACAGCTTTTTCAGACCATGTTAAAGGCAATCTACGGCAGACAGACTACAGATCCCCATGTCTCGGGGGGGAGGGTATTATTTGAGAATTTCGATGAAACTTCCAACTCATTTTTCTCAAAAATCGCGGTACGCTGTAAATTTTAGACCACTATTAAAACCGAAATGGCTTTACTCCACAGACTAAGGAGTATGTCCTGTAAAACGAACCACTGAATCAACAGGGTGGGGAGGAACTACTAAAATATAACGTCAGTCATCAATAACGATTTTCGTGTTTAACTCACATACACACTCAAATTATTTCCTCAAATGGTGTTTTTTGTAGTTAATAGTTTTTAAATAAAAGGATTTGAAGAGAACTCCGAATCATTTTTCAGCCCAACTTTCCCTCCTACCTCGTAGGACTAAGGAAAGTAAAAAATGAGTGTACAACAAATCTCGTTTTAAGGAAGTGGATTTGCAGGATGAGTAGGAGCCCAAATTTGCAATCCCAGAATATGGAAAGGCCGTTACAATGTCGTTGCGGTTGTGCCTGAATGGAAGGTGTAGGAGCTCCTTTATAAAACCGTAAAACTCTTTTCAGATCCATATTTTTAATTTCTGATTGAGCCTCTGAACTGATGTCGACGTTTCCAGAAGCAGAGCGTAATAACGGTTTCCACCAATGGCTCAAAGATGAAGATGAATGCAACTGTAGATGCAATTTGCAAGCGCCTTCCCTAGGAGGCCATTGAATTGAGCTTCAGTGAGGTTAATATCCTTTTATGGCATGAGCGAGGACGAACAAAGCACATTATGAATCGATTTATGGGAAAACTAAAAAGCAACATGCTTCACACTTTTCATGCTGGAACAGTGAGCAAACACCCTTAGACGGACTTTCAAACACATGAAAGGAATGAGCTGAAAGCTAAAAGTGGGAGTAGGGATAAATCACTCTGGTTCTAACAGCAAAACAGTTACCACTTCCATGCATAGTATCAACATTTGTCTACTAATTGACACAATAACATCAAAGTCGAAGACTTTTTCATATAGGATTGTTTTTGCGAACTTTGTAACAAAGTTGTTTCAATTTTTCATGAAATCTGTATCAGAAAAATTGAAATAAATCATTCCCCAAGCCACCAGTCTTTCAAACAAGATGATTTGATCCGCACACACGTGGTGAGGTGGTACTAAGGTTTTCTAGGGTTGTTGCTTTCCTCCTACAAACTATGATACATTTGAAAAACTAAGTTGTTTTTTCTAGATGTCTAGTTGAAAAAGTGCAAACGGGTTTTAGTAATCTTTCAAACTTACCAAACGAAGTCTTTTGTAATCATCTGGACAAATTTTTTTCCATATGTAATAAAACTGTACACACTGTTTTCCCGTCTTGGATCCAACCTGTTGAGAAACAACTTAAGTTACACCATGCACCCTCAACGGGAACTAATAGGAACTAACTTTAATCTGATTAACAAAAAAGTGAAAAACGTTCAGCCATATGCTAATCCTACCTCTTGAGCAATCAACATGAAATCTTTTTCAAATTTCATTATTGCTTGTTGAAATGCTTCAATCTCACTCAATGTCCACCTTTCACTGTCAGGAAAGTCAAATGATAGTAAAGGGTGATCAGCTTGTAAAGCTGGAGTTGGCTGCATCAACTTCAGCATTGCATCCTGTTGGAATGGAAGCAGATAATATTTAGAAAATACGTTATCTTGAAAAGAAAGCTGCGCCTTATTTCCACGCCTGTGCGTGGCCAAACTACAGCATCAGCGTCCAGGACCCTATTAACACTGACGGTAGAGTGTTATATTGGTTCCTATGCAATGTGATCGTGGTGTTCAAAAAGGAGTCTGAAATAGTGGCGCCAACTCTTCCAGATAATTGATGATGTTGGAATCTTGCTCTTGAAATCCATAACAGCCTACCACTCGAAATCCAAAGGGAATGATAAGTTGTTAATAAATGTGTTAAGTTGTTTCTGAACAGATTGGATACTCAACAAACAAACGTTTTAGACGAATTATCCTACTAAGTACAGTGGAAGTAGAAGGTGCACATGGACACATAAAGTTTTGGGAAGTGCCAGAAGGATGTTGTCTGCAACGGAGTTAGCTATTGTGATTGTAAGAATCGGATCTTAAGCAAGTGGGCTGGGGAATGATTGAGTTAAAACAGTGGCTGCTGTCACTTAAAACGAATCCAACAATAAACAAGTCCATAAGACAATGAGTTAAGAGTTTTTTTTTTCTTCAACTAGTCTTGATCACCAAGATTATTAATTGATACAAATCCATTAAATGGTTCTGAACACAGATCTGGTCCCGCAGTACTTTCTGTCAGTGAAAGATATCGGATACAGTTCTCAAGGGGCCATTTTCTAAACTGACGAACGCGCAGTGGAAACTCGTTCGTTCGCAAATGTGATTCCATGGACATCGTATTGGAAGTCATTATAAACACATCAAGGGCATGCCACTACCTTAATACGAGTGGAACTGTTTTTCCATTCATCAACCTAGCGCATTGGTGAGTAACTAAGCAAATACGCAAAATGAATACATATTCTATAAACTCCATAAAGTTAACTGCTCACCAAAGATAAATTGCCACGTCCAACAGGCTAGTGTTTTTAACATAAGAGAGCTTAAGATGTTTTGTTTGAAGAGATCGTTGACCCGAGCCCTATGACCCTTCCTTATGAAAGAATAACTTACCTATATATGCTTAATTAATACAGAACTACACATTTACACAACATAAATCATTCTGAGGGACATGCAACAGTGAACATCAATGCAATAACATTGCTGAAGTTTTTCCCGCGCTGTTTTTTTTGTTTTTTTTTGTAAGAAAGCTGACAGAAAAGAACCAAGCACCCTGTTGAACTTCCCAGTCTTCGCTGACGCCAACAGTCAATCCGAAGTTAGTGAGTTCCTGAAAATTTATTTTAGAGGTGTTCTCAAAATACTTACATGAATTTTTCCCTCACTGAGCTGCAAAACGTGCAAAGCGTACTCTTTATTTCGGCCTCCTCCTGGAACTGCTGCACAGCATGCAAAATCCAGGAACAAATTCACTGAAAATCGAATAACTTCTATAAGCTCACTTTTTATTGATGTAAAACAAATAGGTAATTTGGCAAAAAAACCGTCAAAGGAACCAGATTTCTTTCTAGGCAAATACCAGAGGATCAGATAAGTAGTTATTTGAAGTAAAAAATTATTAGTTTCAAGAAAATTAATACTAATACAGCTTTAATAGTAAAAAACCTCCTAAGGAAGGTTTCTTCAAGACCTGGTAGATTGCCTTTTATTAAAGTTTGTAACGGTTGTAATATTTGTTTGAAAATGCCCAGGGTCGTATGTTATAACCCACTGACATATGTGTGACAGAGAAGTTATAGCTAGATATCACTTCAAACACATCTAGCTTGTAACTCCACAGTGACTCAGTCTTCACACACTCACTCACAAGTAAACATTTTATGGGTTTATCCTTATTTTTCGTTTTTGTATCTGGTATTTTTGGATAGCCCTAGAGTGTATTCGCCTAGCAAAGAGTTTAACAGTAATTATTTTCAAAATAAATACCACATACAATCGGCTTCATGTATTTGTGAAGCTAGTTTCAGTCTGGGTCTCTCGAAAACTGCTGGGTTCTTGTGTGGTAAAATCTGGTAAATAACACATGTGTATATGTAGTAATAATTAGAAGATAACAGATTACTCACCTTTACTATCATCTTCATTATCTTTGATTAAATTAGCGTCCCACAATAGTCTTTCATAAGCAGAATCGGTTTCTTCATCCTTGTAGCCATCTGGATTGCAAGGTGGAATACAAGTAACTTGGTAATCATCTCCTATGTTAATATGTGCAGTGGCATCACATTCCAAGGGAAGCCCCAGGTCAATTCCCACATCTGATCCTGCCTCCTCGGTGTTGACTCCTGATAAAAGAAGGGCGCCACTTCATTTAATTTTGGTTTTATGGCGTGATTCGAGACTTCAAATTCAAGAGTTCTCTTTTCCCTGCATTTTAATCGAGTTTCAACAAGATACTGCATTCACTACTGGTAGCACAGTGATAGTTTAATTTAAATAGAACTATTGCTGGATTACTACAATGAACTCCAATTAAAATGTCCTTATGAATCTACTCCTTATTATTGGGATTATTGTTGAGACACAAATGAGATGGAGTTGGAGGGGTTTTATCAACTCGGAATGCTTAACTACACATTTCGATGCAACTCTTACGATATCGTGCTAAGTGTGGGAGGGAAGTATGTACAATAGACTACTGAAACCGAAGTTTCGAGTAAATTGGGGCGTTTGAGATGCTTAGTCAGCACAGCATTCGCTAAATTGTAGAGTTTGGTTAGTCACAATACATAACTACACCCATCCTGAAGTCCTCAGGTACTCATGAATACTGCAGTTTCCTGCTGTCAACCAAACAATAGGGAACCTAATTTTGAGTAGAAAGAGATGTGATGGTTTTTTAACTGGAGACAAGGTTGCTTGGGTTGTGCTCGAGAAAAGCATTGACAATTGAACGTGAGCAGACGAAAAGCTTCTCAACAACTATCATTTGTCGTCGATTGAGCACAACTGTTCATCAAGAATGAACAACGTTCGAACACAATGATGGGAGGGGGGGGGGGAGCGAGTTGCAGCAGATGAAAGGAAATGTTGATGGTGGAGGATCAAAAATTTCCACGTTTCAGAAGAATGTTCTAGTTACCTGCCGATCTTGAATATCGGAGTGGCTGGCCTTGCAGGCTGGTGAAGTTTGTAAAATATGACTTATTGGGTGAAAATGTAAGCCGACTGCAGACTGCCGACACCAAAATTTTGAGTAAATTGGGACTTTTGAAGTGTCCAGTCAGCCCTGGTCAAGCTTTTGTCAAATCGAAGAGTTTGGTTCGTCCCGGCACATAACCACTCAATGGCTGCAGTCTCTTCCCTTGGTATTTGTGGTGAAGAATGGCGAAGGGTTTAAATATACTCGTGAAAAAACATCATGTCCCATTTCAATACTGATTTGATATTCACTGTTTGACTGAGAAAGTACAGCTCACCATCGAGCAAACCATTAAAAATGATGATGTATTTACCAGAAGTTGTTTGCTACCGCAACTGAAATAATGTAAAGTGTGGATTGCAATGGATACTCCTGGTAGGATGTAGTTTGGCTACACATGAATGATTCAGTAACCTGAAGAAACCTGAGTGAAGCTCCACCTTAAAGCTTTGAATGAGAGCATTTAAGTGTTATGCACTGATTTATGGTCTAGGATGGTTCAGATGTATGCAATACTACCAGTGATGCCCGAGATGAACTCAATTTATAACACCTTCAATGACCAAGCAGCAGGTGGCCAGGTGGCATTGTCCCAATGTATACAAGAGCGTAATGTATTCTTAAATACTATTCACGAAAAATTACCACGATGAATCGTTCATGTATATAGGTTAACAAGAAAGTACAGCTTTATTAACAGAAGTGAGATAGTAGACGACTTTAGCATCATGCTCACCTTTGGCTGTTGTAGAGCACTGCAACTTGGCTACAGTCTGCCAGTATAGTCCTTTGCCTAGTCTTGTTGGAGGTAGCATGGGTGGCGGTGTGTACAGAACGTTGAGAGCCTCGTGCTGCGAATGTTCCGTTGGCTTTCTCAACCTTGAGAGATATGAGCTGTTCAGCTTAGGATTTTCCAGTTTGACGCGTTTTTTAAGCCTGACTGGACTTGGTGGAACACTGAAAGAGAGGACGGGACCAGGTAATTAATTTACTTTGTTCTGTCTTGTTTTATTTGGAAAGGAATGTTTGGAATCACGAATTCTTTTGGTATGCTTCATGAAATCAAGCTAACAACACTCTAATGGTAGAAAAAACAGTCAACTTAATCAAGATTCATGTTATCTTACACAAAGACTCACCTGGGACTTAGGAATACTTCTTCTAAATCTTCTCTCTCCAGAGAATCGTTCACTTTTTGCTTGATTGGTATTAGAGACTTCAGTGGGATTGCTAATGATCGCGAAGAAAGCATGTTGTTCTCACCAGTAGAACTTCGTTCCCCTCTGGATTTTGCATTAACTGGCAGAGGACTTGTGGTACCCTTGTCAGCCATCAGTACTGTTCCACTGTTATTATTGTTTGTCGTGTTAGTTTTTACAGATTGGAAACAAGATGTTTGTATGAGCTTTAGTTCCCCATTTCTGTCTAACACAATTCCAGTCACACCTTGATTGCTGGCATTTCCAAAGTCCAGAGCTCCACTCGTGAGTAATTTCAGCGCTTGAAAGTCAAAGCGTTTCTTAGAACAGAAATCTCTCGGGCTGCTGGATAGTAAAGGATCGTCAGAATTGGGCATCATCTGTGATTGGAGAGTGTGATGGGGAAGTGGTGACGTTGAGGCAGGAGTTAGGGAAAGAGGGGAGGGGACTGGACTGTTCGATAATGATGCAGGAGGGGATGTTGGATAGTTATTTGAGGGAAGAACTTCACTCAATGCTGCTTCAACAGCTGCTGAGCTAGACATTGGAGAAGTATAGAAGGCTGCTGAGAGAGGAGATGCAACATTGCCATTGGATATCACAGACTGTAAAGGAGGGAAAGAAGGAGAATGCCCTTCTTGGCTAGCCGGAGGAGTTGGATAAGTAAAGCTAGGGGATGGCAAAGGGGAGGTTGAATATGGCTGCCCTGTTTGCAGAGGGGAGTCGGAGTTAGTGTGTTGTGAATGCGTGTAAGCAAAATCCGCCAATCCAACCGGAAGTGGAGAATCCAACACGCTTTGTATATCTTGATGGTGTTGAAATGATTGAGGGCTTGGTGTTGGGCTTTGATAGTCTTCCAAGGACGCTATATCTTGTAGCGTAGCTGCCTGCAATAAGTACCAACGTCAATAGTAAGTCATTATTAGGTCTCAACTCAGAAGTACGGAAGGGCTAAACAAACTAGCACTAACTTGAATTGATTCTGCCAGCTGAGCTGGATCCACACCCTGTAACAGCATGGACTCTTGAACTGACTCGACTTGCTCCAACACGTCATCAGGAAGAGGGGGAGACAGATATCCATCATCCATGAAAGAGTAAGTATCTGAGGGCAATGTCAGCTGTAACTGTGTGGTAGCACTAAAAATTAAAACGAAAAACGGGTTATTTCTCCCTTTATTCAGCACTTGAGATAAGGTAAATGACTAATTTAACTCATCACAGCTTTCACAATTTGTATCACACAACAAAATTATTTTTCCTGATGGAGAATGACAATAAAGAGTAGAGAACGCTCCCAATTCGTAATAAATCACATTAGGAAATTAGTAAAAAAAAAAGGCAAGTACTGTTGAAAATAAGAACCTAACAAAAAGTACATGAAAATAATACTAAAATAAAACTCTTTTGCGTGCTATTGAAGTTGCTAGAACTACGTTTTCGTTAGTGATTACAAGTAAATAGGGCGGCTTAGTGTCATAGCACCAGAGTAAGTTTTGGTAAATTAATAATGTCGGACATTCACTCCTATGACGTCAGGTAAATCATACCTGAAGTTTCCAAATGTTTTGGTAATAAATAAAAAAACTCCCAAAATGGAGTGGCTATAAGAAACTAGGCGTACATGAACTAAGGGACTAATGCCAGCTAACTTAATGGACCAATGAAGTATCAACAACAAATTGCCTATTGACTGGTGAGTTGACCCAGTTTCAGACATTTGGATTAGAATCTGAAGACGCACAAGTAGAATGTACCCAAGCAACATGAAAGAGGTCACCCAGGTATGATGGTGTGATCTTATTCTGAGTTGGTCAACATATTACAGGACCTGGTTATGGAAGGGCTCACGTGTCTTTTCCTTTCAATTTTGCTGGTTCAACCTATTCGGTATTTACTTCAATGAGATTATTTTACCAAAAGTAGACTTGAATCAACTATGCTGTTGAGAAAGAACTCCAAGAGTGGACATAAAGCGTATGCTCCTTTTTGATTAATGGTATTAGTCATCACACTACCTTCAGAGCACAACTGAGGAATGTCATCATTGAGCCCCAATGTTGAAATGTAAATCTCCACCACGAAAAGAACTCTATTTAAAACAAGTGCATTTTTAATATTTGTTAAATGTTTAAATATACTACTTTCTTTGAATGAAATAGTCAATGCGTGAAAATATGAATGTTGAAACAAAACAGTTCTTACCAGTTTGGTGTTTAACAAGAGTTACATAAGACAGTATTGGTAATTGCAAATTTTACCTGTCAGTTAAAGTTGGTTGCACCACCCCTGAATCTGAACTGAGCCTTCTCTCATTAGCTTTGCTCGGGGATTTCTTCAGCAAAGTATGATTCAAAATGGGCTGTATAGGTGAGATTGATGATGGAGGTGGGGATTGACAAGCTGTTTGCTGGAGCAGCGTAGCAGTCTCCTCGGATTTTTGTGTTACCTTTTCATTTGCAGTAATGCTGGTTGGAACTGAAACTAAGTTATAAAATGTGACAAGTTCAACTCATACAAGGACGAAAATATCTCATTAAAAGGGTATTACAAAGAGAGCATTCGATTTTTGTTATTAGTTGAATAGTTTCTGCCCCAGTCTTGTCGTAACTTTTACAGTCGAGTTCATAAAGAGACATCCAGTTTTCAGTTACTTTGAGTTCTAAGAACACATGATCTAACCGTTGTGGTCGTCGGAAAAGAAAATGTGTACAGCAACGAGGAAAAAGTGAAGGCTTGCCAAACCACTGACTAACCATATGTTCTCACACATCTAAAAATCTCTTCTAACATGTTGCTACAGTACTTCATTTACGCAAACATAGTGTGGTAAAGGACGTTTTACACTCATTGTCCCATGTGGCTTCAGGATCTCAAGTATTAGGTTTTTAAGGTTATCTAGTCTAAGATATTTGTGATGTTAAATTCATCTCCTACACTGACCTTGATAGTCATTGTTTTTACCACTCACTTTGTAACATTGTTTCTCCCTAAAAAACATCTTACCAGTTTTCAGGAATTGAACCTCATACATTCCCACAACAAGACCACTGCCCACAATGTCACGTTTGATCTCAATTGCTGGGATGGGAGCTGTTTTCTGCTGACAAGGTTCTGGCGCTTCAGCGCAAACATGTAATAAGTGTACCCTCACCTTTACCTTCTTCCTTCGCTCTTGAAGGGCCCTCCCCGCTCCTTACGCCCCCTGCAGTTTTCAGTTGCGTTTTCGTATGTTCCCCGCATTGTATGAATTTCCTCTGATTTCCTTCCTTTTCCTCACTAACCCCCCCATATTCTTCGAGTCCTCGTTCTTCCAGAACCAACACCTCCAAACCGACATCTCTTCTCTTGGCTGGAAGGAAACACGAAGATCTGCCCCGTCAATGGGAGGCCGCTCCGATCTGCCAAACCCAAGGTGAGCCCTTCCCACGTTTTCCTCACTCATTTTATGTTTGCCTTGGGGGCTGTTCTTTGTGCGGCGGGAATCTACTCCTATTCTCCGGATCACACAGTCCACCCGTGCGCTTCTCATTTTTTTTATTTTTCCCCGGAAAGAAGCGTACGTACAGAGGCTTATATTCTTTATACATAGTTTCACTAATTTCAGCACAGACCTTGATCCCTGATCTGATGTGTAACCATTTGTTATTTATAATATATCCTTGTTATGAATAAAAGGATTGTGACAGTGTTCAAATGCCAATTATTTTCTCTTTTACATAATTAATTTATGAATTATGGAAATAAGAACTGAAAACGTGAAGTATTATAAATAACTGTCATTCCAGGAAGAATAATACTCACTATGATTGGAGTAATGGTGAACAGCCAGTGACTGGGTCGACTGGCATGGGTTGGTCCGTTTTTGGATGATTTTCTCTTCTATGAGCGCTCTCACACTCACACTTGCTGTTTGTAAAGGTGGCCCTGTCACCTCCCTCTTCTCACATTTCTTCGTATCTGAATCCTGTAATAATGAAACACCACGATATACAACATAGTTAACTAAGTTCGACTTATTTTTGGTGTTTTTTAACATTTAAATTACCTTCTTGAAGTAGCCACCATGGAGGCGCATATGGCCATTGAGAGCTGGGATGTTCTTGAATTTACGGTGACACAAATTGCACTCTACTGGCTTCGAACTGGATGGTGGTGTTTTAGATAAGAAATTGGAGTTCTGTGGGGGAAAAAATTAACAAACGTGTTATTTGTTTTAAGGAAAGAAGCTGCTGCTCAAGGATACATGTAATAATTGTAACCATAAAACGAACATTCAACATTGAATCACACAATACTAACACAATTGGAGCAGACTACGCTAAAGTGCACATACTTCAGACATAGGACAAACGCTTGTTTACAAATATTAAAAGTATACCCTACTACTTATTTATGTTAATTGATAAAGTAGCGATAATTCTTAAACAGAAAATCCTTAAAAAATTATTATTACCTGTTAAGTATGATACACTATGTTTGCACATATAATTGTAGCCCTGTCACATGCAGCATAGCACTCTAGTGGGACAAATAGCACCACTCTTGAACCGCTAGTGTACCAAAGAGTCTGATGGAAAAACTGCTTGGAACTAGCTGTTGCGATTGATAGTTATAAAACGATCTCGTTTGCTTAAGTCCTGTTTCACATTCTATTTACCTGAATACGCAAAACACAGTTAATCACAAACCCGGTATTTTAGTTATCGCATCAAACGTGTGGAATGAACCAAGGAAACACTTCGAGTTTTCCTTTTGATGACATAAAGTGAAAGCACAACGGTGTAATCTACCAGGAATGAGTTGCGTGTAAGTGATCCGTCTTAGTTGTTGTTAAAAGCCTACAAAGTCGGGTAACTCTGGCAGTCTCTATGAATCTCGGGGAAATAGGTGATGATGAGTATGATGTAGTTGGACTATCAGCTCATGTGCCACTCAGCTACAAATAATGAGCATGTAGATAGCGCTTCAAACCAAAAGTAGTTACAAAAAAAAAGGTTGCGCCAAATAAACGGGTTTTTAATTCCAACCCTGTTTTGTGGCCACTGAGTACAAGAAAAAGGCATTGCATTATACTAGATGGATCACCCCATGGTATTATAGGCTCTTGCCACAATTGAGTTGGCGGAAAGATCCACAATGTTATGTGTTGTAGCTCACAAGTATTGATTTTTCCGACAGCTAGCTTGGAAAAACTTATGAGAAATATATGGTTGTACAATAAATAATACTATCAGCACAGAATTGATGATCCATAGCCTCATTGCCTACTGTAAGCTTAAAGGTGTTTTGAGTGCGTAATATTCAGGTTTACTTGCATGCCTTCACATGCAGTGCCAGGATTTCAGATAATCAACAACTTCGTCACAATCTGATGTTATCAAAGATACATTGAGTTCATTACGAATCACATTTACATTTTTAGATGCATTACTGAGCTCCTGTAATTTGTCACAACTTCAAACCATACAATAGCTGGTTCCAATCCCTCAGTGAACTGAACAGTCACCATTTCAGTCACTATATTTTATCAACCATTACTCCTTCATCAGGCGACAAAAGGAGTATTTTGAGCTACACAGCTTGAAAGCCTTCTGTATGATTTTCATTGTAGTTTTGTGTATCTCCTGATCGAAACATAGATGTGTAGGTCAATGAAGTGAAAGCTTCACCAAAAGTCTCTGTGTCCATTATTGATCTTCCATAAACTCCTGCCTTTTTATTCTCTTCATAAATTCGACTAGAGACTGAAGACAGCTTCTCTTTTCCACTTTATAAACTGGAACTCCCTTCACTTCGTTAATTATCACCACACAAATTAGTTGCTCATAAATCTCTTTCCAATTCCAATCACTCTTGCATTCTGTTTACATCTGCTTTGTGCTGAGTTGTGTCAGTGCTCCAATGTAAGTTTGGTTAAGAGCTATATTGTGTGATAGTGTCTTCTCACATTGTTGATGACTTGAGTATTCACCTTCTCCCTTTACATATTTTGGCTCCCATGCTGTGAGTTCAAATCCATTCTTTGGCTGAATATACTTTATTTGGCTGGAAGAAGATCACTAGAAACTCTATTAATTATGCAATTTGTTAGCTCAAAAACGATTTAATCTGAATATTTCATCTATTTCAACCTATTCTCAGATTTATATGATTCTAAAATTTCTTCAAGAGTCGTCGTGAACACTAGTTGATTGTAGACTTGTAACATTGTAGAAACTCAAAATCTCTAGCGTTAATTCATAAATTGGGGTGGATCAAAGTCATTAGCAAGGGATACACAAATGAAGAACTATAAAATAAATAACTGGTTATCAATAGGATTTGGGTCAGGATTACATTAGTTTACATAATGTTGACTCAATCACTAGTCTCTGATAGGTGGTATGCTAATAATATAAATAGAAATTGCACAATTGGAGGTTTGCTGCTGTAAAAGAATAAAAACATGTTACATGTCACTGATACCAATATTAGTGGGGTATTAGTGTATAGGAGCTCACAAATACCTATTCCAATGTATGATTACATGTGACTGTCATATTCTTCACAGATTCAGTTACACAGAAAATGCATCTAAAATCACATCGTGATATTGAATAGTAAAAATAAAACTTGTCACTTTGATGTATGAAAACATTGCACACATGCTGGGGTGAGAGATCCTCTTATGAGTTCATTGTTATATCACTGTATAGGTAGATGATTTTCCTTTGGTTTTTAAATAACAATGAATGCTTTATGAGATGGCTGCTAAAACTTACTCCATTTAGTCACATTTATTATATCATTGGCGATCTTTGAATGCTGAGATAAGATCCCTTGTGACTTTAAAGTGACTTATCAACAACGACAAACAGTTTTTTATTCATTCCTCAGTCCTAAACATTGCAATGAAGCCTAATCAGGATGTTGTTATGAGCCACTGGTGCTCATTTAAAATCCATTCAGGTAAGTGCTGATGGGTTTTAGTCCTGTATTGTACCAGGTGACTGGCTATTAAAACTTTGCTGACAGACCGAAGAGGATGACAAAAGAACATTCAACTCTTCTTGGACCATCAAGAGCTGTCAGCGCATAGATATTTGCTTGTTTCAGCATCTTCTCTCATATGTCAGCTTCCTATAATAAACCACGCGTTGCTTAGCATGTTCCTCGTGTCTCCACGCATTGGGAAAGCTTTTCAGAAAAGAAAAGCTATCAACTGAACAGTTCGGTCTCGATTTCAATGGAAACAAGCTTCAGATTATGTTGAATGTGAGGATCAGGTTTTCAAGTTATTTTTCTAAAAATCCAGCCACATTTCTTTCCCAGCCCACAGCTTTGTAGGCAGTGAAATAAACGTCATAAGCAATGTCCATTCATTGTAGTTTGAAGGCCATTTTAACCAAATTACTAGCCCTATTACTTATGTCGGTGTTATAATTCACTTGTATCAATGACAGCTCTATTTAAATACTAAATGATCCACTTTAGATGTGTATGTCACAATAATAAAGATGAATCAGAGCAATGCCCAGAACTATAGCTACTGAGATGTGAAGAGGAAGATGTTTCTGATTATTTTTAGCCCGCTTGGATATATCAATATGTCAATACATCAACTAACAAACCAATACGATGAAATAAGGAGAGGACGCATGCTTTACTAGGGCATATTCATTGTTCTATATCTAGGTTTAGTTAACCTTCCCATATGCTGAATGTCTTTTTAAGTGACCCCCCTGCCCAATTTTTGGAGCATTGGCAGTGAACTTGATTACATGCATATGCTTTTACCAAATCAACTTGTTCATAGAGCATCATAGTATATTGTAAACTCGTCAGTCAAATTGTGGAAGCCACCATGAAGATCTCTCAACTGAGCCTGTTAAACTAAGGTCAAAATGGTTATGGGTGGGCTCTACAACTACATTGCTGAGTTTTTACTTTACAAAGCCTTCTGCTGTGGTAAATATAGCCATTGAAAAATACAAGGCTAAATATTCGAGTGAGATGGTGAAGAGAAGTTGCTGCGCACGGGCCAGCAAGGTTTAGATTCAAGAGCAATGGTTACCGTGATGTTTATCTCCTGCTGTTTTGAATTATTGTTTGCAAATTGTTCCTTTTCATCACTTATCTTTCTTCCATCTTACTACCAGGTAATGTATACGGTTCATTGGACGTTTCTTTATTCCATTCACAGCACAACAGATAGAATTAAAAATCGTGTCAACTAAACCCTTTGCAGAGTTGGAAGAAATCAGTAAGGACGATTAACAAGCATACCTGAACACTGTTAATAATAAGCGTGCAGCCAAGAGGTCGGTTCATTTTTACACGTACACGTACAATCTTAGTAGCTGTATCTTTATTGTCCAATTAGGTTGAGCAAAATAAATAATCCCAAGGGACGTGCTGTCACAACATGGAACCACATTCCTTACTTCACCAGCAGCTAAAAGTAAGTTACTCCATTGAAAGTGGATGCATTCTCCATGAAGCCATTTTCAGTACCATTTGGCAATGTGAAGCGCATTTGGTGCCATTAAGCTACGTTCCAGCTATAGGCAAGCAAATCTACTGCACCCATTCCTTCCATTGATGCTCTAAAGAAACTTGCCTGAACGGTCCAGTTTTTCTGCTTTGTTGTATTCGTTGACGCTTGTTGCTGGCTGGTGGGTGATTTTCCTTGAGTTGTTACTTGCTGTTGTGTATGCTGCATAATCTGATGTATCAAGTCTAATTGCTGTTTAGTAAGGCAGTCATTGGAGCTCATCCCTCCCTAGATCATAATAACATTGCATGGCATGAATGACGATGTAAACTAACTGTTGCCTGTGTAATTGATTCGCCATTTACTAGTAACTAGTCGTTGTGATAGCTTTTCCGCCAACAGTAAATACTTAACATGAAGTCATGCAACTACTTTTACAAAAATTTTGAATTTTAAAACCAATTTATAATCAATACACCAAACGCATCACCATGAATGAACTTTTTGGGTGATGAAAATTCAACTTGAATGCCCGTGTATGTCAATTCTTTCTTGGCTTATTCACATATTGATATTATGCTAGAGACCCAATTCACAAAATGACAGTGATAGCTCGATATATCCTTCAGGATGTGACAAATCAGCCAAAAAAATAAAAAACAGGATTGTCTTAGTTAAATACGAATTAACGAAGGAGCACATTAAAATGCTTAGTGCTTACCACAAACTAGTAGAGGTAATGTAATGATAAAGAAAGAATTATTGGGCAAGAGCTGGGCGTCTTTGATTGAAAGAGGGAAGAACTGAGAGTAGAAATACCGATAGACCACACATATGAAGAATTATTGTCATTGAACTAGGGATGTGAACTGTTGCACCATAAGAGAACTTGGGAGTACCAGCCTGGTGAAAACAATCGACTTCAAGGGAAAGGGTTTGTGGACAAACATTCCCGATACAGCAAAGAACGAGAAGAAAGCAGGTCATAGCTCTAGCTGAACACCAAATGGGGAACCAATAGTTGAGCAAAAATTTTAAAAAAACTGGGTCCAATTCACGCCACTCGTATATAGTTAGAATGAAGAATAGACCTGCTTCATCCGTACTTCGTAATGTGGTAATCGATGCGATTCATCGATATTTTGATGGTGCTTGCTTTCACATAATGTTCAGGTCTTAATACTACATAACCGCACTTCAAGCATCTGTGAATTGGAGTTTTCAAGCATTCCCACGAAACAATAAGTTGCAACATGTTGTGAAGCGCCAGGGGTTATCTTCTCCTCACACGAAACTCCTTCTTCTGACTAACTACTGACTGTGAAATGAGCACCTATAGGAATAAAAGTTTCTTCTGCTGAACAGCCTTGCGCCGTCTATAAATGTTAGTTCCCATCTCATCCCGCATTTCTTGTAAACTTTCTTGAAAAACCACAGATGTAGGCACGGGGAAGTCAATTTTAATTTTGCTATAGCTTCATTCCGGTCACTTTTGGCTCCGTTTCCTAAGATTATGTTGATGAATGGCTGGTCAATGCTTCTGAAACCATTTTTTCTTACTCTCAAGTGAGTTGATTTCTTAGGAATGGGAGTTTTTTACACAGTAATTTTTCCTTTCAAATTAAATGTGGGATAGATCGATTTTCCAAACGCTCTCGTATTTTTTCAAAATAATCAATCATTTTAAGGGTTTATTTGGGAAAACCGACGACAACGAAGACGTTGGTTATTCATAGGATTCAAGCCTTCTTTTTCGTACAATTGTTCCAACTGAAGACATCACCGAGGATACACACAGTACGACCGCCAATTGACAATTGAAAATAGACGAACCACCGCAGTGACAGAAGACTGCGATAATATATATAAAAAGAGCCCCGAATGAGATGTCATCAGCTATAGCCTCACCTTTTTTCAAGACTCCAGCTACCCTCCTGCGCATTTCACAGTTGTCATGGAAAGAGATCTCGTTCAAAATTAGATGATTTCCGTTGCCTCCTTCCTCCCCATGTCTTCAAGCTTTTGGGCCCTATGATGATCGCTTTTAAACCGCCTCCCTTCTATCTGCCTATACAATTAAGCAGTTGAGGGTGATTATTTGCGAGTGTCAGCTTATATCATCTCTTTTTTTACTGCTTCTATGTGTGATATCACGTTGGTATAGCAAAGTCTGAATGTTTGTCAGTACACTTCATACTGCACAGACGGCTTTTGGTTCGCTTGACCAAAAGAATACTACTAAGTACTACGTAGGGCTAGCCAGCCGTCAAAGAGGATTGATTGAGTCATTGGGAGTTATTCGACCTTTATTCAGGCCTGCAAATGACATTGATAAACCTAATGGGGTAACGAGCTAGGCCAGTGCGAAAAGAGTGAGGGAGAGCTCTTTACCTTTAAGTTTTGTTTCATTTAACGGCTGAGCGTCTGAAGATAATGTTGGATTTCCTCACGCTCATGGAGCTCTCTACATTACTAAGAATGAATAGGAGACGAGGAATACGCTCATGAAGGCGCAGGAGGGTAAAATATTATCACTTGACAAATTGCCCAAGTAAACTGTCATAAACGCTACTGTCGAGAACTCAGACGACTGAAAGATTATGAGAGGGAACTAGTGTGAAAGCCACGTGAAACTAATCGGTTGAATGGAGAGAACAAAGATTGCCACTTCAGGTAACTTGGAGCGATAAACTGGACCGCTTTTGCAATGACGGGAGTTGGTGGCTATCGTAATCTTGGAAGTCAGGCGATCCGAGGCGGAACCATAAATTGTGAACTTATATCGTTATGAAGTTCTCAGGACTTGAGAGTCTCAAACCTCTCCCGTCTTTGATACTAAGGTTGAATATAAATGCAATAACACGAGCCCTCTACCATTTGAAACACTGACCCGCATTCAACGAGCCTTATTCAGGGCTTAATGGATTCGAGGTAAATGACGCCAACGGCCTTGAATTCAATTTTGAGCGTTATCTAATAGACGATTCCCAACTAATTGAACTGCCCAAGAATGAACTTAAGCCGCTGCAATAACGAAACTGAGGAAAGTTTAATAGAGCCTAGATGGGACTTTTTACCTCTGGCACATTATTTTCTGAGCAAAACACAACTTTCCTCTCCCTTATGACAAAAGAACGTTGGTTCTAGTAGCGATCTCAGTTCTTGATGAGCCCTTGAGTTTAATACTTCTTTATAAAGTCCTCAATATCACGACGGGATGGGGCGAAGGAAGTTGTGTGATAATAAACGTTTCATCACAAAAAAAATGTACTCGGCTGGGCATCTCTCACGTTCCTCCCCATCTAAGTACCTCAGCAAAATTTACCTTCGCGGTTCATTTTATTATTATTGAACTCTGACTGTCCCTTTCAGGATAAGCACGAGGGCCTGAAAGGTCCATGCCTAGCTTCCTGAGGTATCTCCTGCAAAAATGTTCTTTCATGCTTACTCTTGGAGCGTTTCCAAAGACTACAAATCACTCCTTCTCAAGCCTGTGGCACTGGGCTCAGGACGTGATAGGGAGTCTTCTCATCTGTACCGAGAGGTGTCGCTTATTTCCATAACACACACGTGTTTGTTCATTTTGTCCTGACTCGTGATGATTCCCATTGTCTGCATTAAGTCCTTCCTTTTCATCATCAGAAGGTCAGGTTTCGGCTTGGTGTATTGATCTTGAGGTGATGCGTTCGGAATGCCTCACTCCCACAGTGTTCTGGACAGTCTGATGCATCCTCTTGGCGCATTCTCCCACTGTATTTCTGACTAGAGACGCAGATGCTCCACAATGAGGAAGTGACCCTATAGGTACAGTAAATGAACCGAATTTGGCCAGATGGCTCGTCTTCTCTTTCTCAGTGATCTCTTTACGCTCAGGAATCCAGAAAATGTTAACCCTATCGGAGTTGGCTGGAGAGTTGAGCTATATCCTCCACCTCCTCACCTGTTTTGACGTTGTGCAGTAGTTCCTCAGTGTCTTGCACGACACCTTACTATCAGTCGTTATGTTGCTGTATTCTTTCCATGTATCATAACATCCTCAGCGCTATTAGCCAAAATTTCTTCTTAGAAACCGTTAGAGTGGGACCCAGGGCAACGTACCTTCCATCACTTCCAGAGCCAGGGTCTTGGATTTATTCGTTTAGATGTTGATGCCATTCGGAGGCCAAAACTGACGGCTTTCATTGTTCCATTATAGTCCTAGTTGCTCTTAGTTATTCCTGTCGAATTTGTACAATATCATGTCGAGCTCTGTCAAGGTTCCTGAATACAGCCAGGTGCTGATTACTAGCCTGTGGCACCTGGCCTCATAGAGCCAACAGGTCATTCTGGTCTTTAAGCCCCATGTTATCCCACGCATTACGCTGTTAATTTAAATAAGCTTGATATTTCGTTGTTAGACTATACGTGGTATTTCCTAGCAGGCTGGTCGTGGGAGAAGACACGAGTACATATCTGGTGCTCAGCTTTTCTTGTGCTATTACGCATTCAAGTGCCAAATTGAGTTGATTCAGTGAATCCATTTTCGACCTGAAGTGCAGGGAAGAATGACGATCTCTGAAGGAGTACATTTCCCTCGTCGCTGCTTCAAGGTGGGAGGAGGGAGAGGGCGAGTAATAGACATACTCATCGTGTCCCAAGTCCTCTTGAGATATGAATTAACAGGAAATAGATTTGTGATGTAGTTCGATGGAATGGAATACCTGATTTTTAAAAGTAGACCGGTACTTAAAAACCTTGTTTCTCATTTTGAAACACACGCTGTCAAATCGTCATTCATGCCATCATTTTGATTGGACGTTCAGGAGTCCGATGTTGTTCATGAAACCTCGTAGTTTATTGCAAGTACTTTCTGCCTCAATGTAAACTCGACCTGAGTGGCATCAGAACCGATAGCTTGACTGGAAGCGAAAGATATCACGTTCACCGCTCCCTGATCTCCGTCCAGCGTTCGTATCAGTTTCCCACAAATGAAAAGTTAAGGGCATTAAAAATAAGCGCATCAGAAAAACGAAAAATACACCCGTCAGAATTTTGAAGTAGACAATCACCTTCGGACCAGGAAATTACGTTTGGAGAGGAGCCCGGGAAGGATGTTAGATTTAAATGCTCCGCGTACTCACCGAGTATCTAAAAGTGACGAGTTTCTCAGACCTCAATGGAAAATGGGGATGAATGGGGGCACTTGTAATGTACTCGCTGTGAGCGTAATTTATTTTCTGGAAAGGGGCTGGTTACCTTGGAAACCTTTGCCGCTAGAATTAATGACTTGACTACTTTGCTACCACTTGCCTTGGGCTCTTCTAATTGCTTCGCGTTACAGTTTGTTTAAATTCTTGTTTTACATTGTCGAAGAGCACACAGCTCCACAGCCGTACACAATTCCATTAAATTGTGGAGTCAGGTCAAGGGCCACGCACAATTTTGTAAAATTGTCGTACGACACGTCGCTCCTACTAGTGTTAGTTACCCAATTTCATCGAACACTATTGGACAAGTTTCTTGTTACTCTCATAAGAACGTACTTTTGTTTGATTGCCAGAGGGTTACGTTATCTATTTATTATTTAACGGAATTGCAATTACAATCATCTGGTGTGACGAATCACACAACTTTCCTCACTCCCACGTACATTCCGCGACTTCCACTGCTTTCTGTACTTATCTAATGTATTTTTTAATCAGTTCATTTGAATTACGTAAAACACAGCTTCACATTTGATAAGTGGTAGTGCTCTAAGTTTCAGAGTTTATCGAGGCCCTCTTATGGAACTGATTGTCAGCGGCAAAAGAAATATTCCACGGTAACTTCCTCGTAGCACTCCTCATGAGTCCATCCGCTGAGAAACGACGTCTCTCTTCCTGATACCAGTGTCTTTCCTGGTCCCATGGCTCCTTACTCAAGACAGATTGCAAATGAACCTCTCTCCTGCTAACGTGGTAAAAAACGTATCAAAGGTATTGGCAAAGTTTGCGCCGAAAGCATTCCTTGAACTTAGCGCTGGAAATCCGGTGGATTGTTAGTTGTAGACCGCGACAAAAACCGTGCTGGCCAACAACGCAGGAACTACCGCAAGCGAGCTCCTTGATGTATAACCTCGCTCACAATCAATTCCGAAATATTTAAATTTTGGCTGAGTTCAACTATCATAACTATAACTCAATATGCATCGCACTGATACATAATTGATAATAGTTGAAGACTTTTTGGAACATTTCGAATAACTACAATAATTTAGAGTTCACTAAATTTCTTATTTTAATGACAATAAACATTCTTCATTTGGGCGGTGACTGGTAATATTCACTCAGATGGCTTTCTCATTTTTTACTGAAATTAAAAAATGCGGGATTCAGTCAACACCAATACGAGACTTATAAATACAGTGTAGCGAAAAAAGGTTAGGAACTAAACCAGCCATCAATTTCTCCCTCAGGACAACAGGCAGACAGTTGTGGAGAAGTTAGCCACACTGCGATAATTTATATTAAACATGGGATTCGGGGCCGTTCTAAACCCACCATATAAAAAGGTTAATTTTTGAGTTTCAATTGAACTAGGAAAAGTATCATATCAAGTTCTTCACTGAGCGACAAGGTGGTTCATTGCTTGCTGTACAAAAGTGTATATCTCGATAAACGTATAGACCCCATTCACACTCATAAAATACTTCTAAATATTTAATTCTGACACGAGGGTGTAGAAGTGTATAGGGGGGCGCCTGCGTTTGTGTGTTAACCTAAGTGAGGAAACAATCGTAAAGACGTTGAGGTATGGATGAAATCCGCGTGAAAAGCTTATAAATAATCTGAGTAGTTAGTGAGAGGCTGATAGCTGCGGAGGAAAATATCTGACGACTCTAGAGATTTTGCATGCAGATGGTTAGCGGTAGATTTAAAGAACATTCAACGTGCGGGCAAATACTCACAGAAGTGCTTGTAGAAGCCGTTGACGTGTTGACTGGATCAGAAGCTAAAAGTTGTTGTAAATGAGAAACGTGCGTCTTCCCCGAAGAAGTAGAAGGCTTTGGAGCTGGCGAAGTCGTCGATGACGTAGAAGATGTCGATGTAGAGGTCGCCACAGTCGCAGGGGCGTACTGGATACAACCGCTCTGTGTTGACTCTTCCTCTTTCGCCAATGAAGCAGGAGTTGAAGGGGACGACGTCGTACTGCTGGAAATGTGCATTCCGCTGTGATGGTTTTCCGTGTGCCTCCTTAAAGACCGAGCATCGCAGTAGGATTTTCCGCAGCCCTCAGCTCGACATTCGTAGGGCTTTTTGTTTCGGTGGGTCAGCATATGTCCGTTTCTGGAAAACAAAAACGATCGCGTTCAACGACGAATTGGGTTGAAATGATTCTGGAGTGTTTGTGTTGTAAGTCCCTCAATTACCCCGAACAACGTTATAACCAGAAAACAAAGCTGAATTTGACTTGTCGCGTGTGGTGGAAATATTACATTAACACGAAATATTCATATGCACAACGTTCACTTTATAATTTTCGAACTTTTCGATTCTAATTACCTCATCGGACGTTTACAATCAAACTCAGTCAAACATCATGAAGTATTGAATAATTGCTATGAATTTCCTAGTGGTTCCTTGAAAAGACAGCGATCAGCTCGACTAATACATGACACCCTTGCAAACATGAACTGTGCATTTTCAACCAACAATCATGAATAATTGAGTCGTGACATTAATTGTCGATTCTTAAAGCACACATTTTCAGCATTTGAGCTCCGCTAAAGAAAACGAAGTTTTCTCCATTCGTAACTGCCTAGTAATTGAAAATGTTTAGGAACTAAGGAAAACGGAAAACTGTCAAGTTCGAAAACGTCGACAGTAAGAATTACTTTTATTCAAGAAGTTCGAAAAAATTTTCATAGAATTTCGGGAAACAAGAACAACTCCATTTCATGACATAACTGAAACGAATAATTACTTTTGGCCTTGTAAAATGCACGTATACACAGAAAGAATGATGACATACGATATGTATGTATATAGATCAGGTATGTATTACAGGTGCATGGCAGACCTATACATCACAAAAAAATTCGCACGTTTTACTTTTTCACTTCAGTCCGACGTAGTAGGAAAGAAAGTTATGTGATCAGTCGAAAGATAAAATTCTCCAAAGATCTTTAATTTTCCCGGTGAGTGTTGTCTGCGTGCAATCGTGATTGAGAGAAAACTAACTACAGTTATCAAAGTGATCAAATGACCAAACGTTTTTTACTTTCCTTGGCTCTACGAAGTAGAAAGGAAAGTTATGTAATCGGCTGAAAAAAAAATTTTGAGGTTTCTTCAGATCTTTACGTTTCAGACCCTCCTGAGTTACCAGTGAAAACACTATTTGGGAAAATGGTCTGTGTGTGTGTGTGTGTCACGAAAGTTTGTCTGTGAACGATTTTTAGAGAAAACCACCGTATCAAATCAGCTCAAACTTCATATCTCGCCCGCTGATCACTATGGAACGCCAAAATAAGGGTATTAGCAAAATCCACCGAAAGTTAACTATAGTTATCATAGTGATCAAAACACCAAATATTTTTTTTCTCATAAACGGCTCTAACGATTTTGATTAAATTTTTTATATAAATAGCTCTCAATATGACAACTATACCATAAATTTCCTATTTATGGGAAAATGACGAGAGCAGCACAATAAATTACCAAAACTTTCGACGTAATCGATTTTAGAGCGGTTTTTAGAGGAAACGACCGAGCCAAATCACCTCAAATTTGATCTCCAGCCTACAGGTTACTATGGGACACAAAAATAAGGGTATGAAAAAAATCCACCGAAAGTTAACTATAGTTAGTATAGTGATTAAAACACCAAATTTTTTTCTCCAAAACTGCTCTAACGATTTTGATTAAATATTTTATATTGATATCTTTTGATAAGGCAATTATACCATAAAATTCGCATTCGTAGGAAAATTACGAGAGCAGCACAATAAATCACACAATTTTCGACGAAAAGCGTTTTTAACGCGGTTTTTTTTTTATAAACTCCGCTGGAATGTTGGTAGAATGTTGAAGAAAATTGGTATTGTAGTCCAATTCAATACCCAGAGGGTGAGGTGTTTAAAACCGCCCATGAGATAGATGCGGCTCACTCCAGAAATTCAAGAATTTCAACTACCGCTGTTTCGCTTACTACCAGTTCTAACAGTTATTACCCAATAACTCTGCAAAAGTAATTACTATCCTTCTTCAAAAAATTCGTGTTTACAGGCTCATTAATTATCTGTGTACCAACTGCTCAATAATGGTCCGGGAATGAGTAGGAGCAGCACAATAAATTTCAGAACATTAGGCGCTACCGCTTCGTGCTGCTGTGAAGTGTTGTTTGACCAATTCCAAAGGAACTGAGTGATAAATGAATCGATTAAATAGAATTAGCCATTTACAAAGTGAATTGAAGTAGAGCTAAGGAAAGTTGTGTGTTGCAACGCACCAGATATTTATAATTGAAAACAAGTCTAACGATTATAATTGAACGTTTTATGTCAGCAGTTCCAAATAACGCGACATTATCATGAACATTGTCATCCGCGGGGAAAATGACGAGAGCAGCACTGTTTTGACCAGGGTAGACTTGAATGAACCTCAGCACGAAGTTGTAATTTGAAGATTTGGGATATTACAAGATTTGAAGACTTGGCTGTACAAAGAAGAAGCGACTAGAGCAGGATGCGATTTGAGTATATAAGCGCGAACAAGGCAGGAGGGGGGCTCTGAAGGTGTGAAACTGGTTGTATGGGGAAGGAAGGAGAAATCAGAATTAGATGGAGATGAGAGGTGAAACAAGTGTCTTTTGGGAGAAGTGGAAGACGACTGTATTCTGCGGGAGCTAGTAGATGAATGTGTATTGAGAGAACTGGGAGATGACCAACTACCACGAGAACTCGTAGGTGAATCTAAAATTGAGGGGTGGGAAAAGATAGATGGAAAAGTCCAGGACAGGGGAAATTCGTTGCCCCTTGGAAACAACTGAGGAGATGGACTTTTCGTAGATAACAAAAGGGGTTGAGGACGAATTTCTGTAGGGCCAGGTAGTGCCGTTAGGTGCGAACGTTCTCAGCTCAAAAACCCATCTAATTCGGCGTTTGCCGAACAAGCACGATAAATTATCAAATATTTTGAAGAAAGCCGAATTTAGTTCGGGGTTTTTCACGTAAAACTCATGTTGGGTTTTCAATTAAAGAAGTGCTCAAGTAGAAGCAGCCCAAATCATTCCGAAACGTCAATCATTCCCGTGTTTTTCTGAACAACTTTGAGTCCAGTTTTAGCAGGTTTATATAAACTCAGTGAAAAAGCAGATTTCATCAGTTGCTCGAGTCTAAAAAACTGTAGAGTGTGTTTACAGCCGAGGAAAGTGGAGTGGTGTGTTGCATCACAGGGTTCCTTTGTTTATATAATGCGCGTCACTACTAATTGCCAAATTTCCTTACCCTCCAATACCAACCCATCTGATGACATTGATTCAAGCCCTTGATTGCCTACCTCGTTAAAAGGCGTGCCACAGAGCGATGCTTAGTAACCTCGTTTCCGTAGTTGATTCCCTGAAAATTACGTCGTCCTCCCCTCAAGACCTTTTTTCTCCTTTTTTACCCGAGGGCACGTGGGACCGAGTCTTTTTGTCACTGCGGCCACGCATTGGGCCTATTGCGACGATGTATCTTACCTAATAAAAGACATCGAACATACTCTGCCATGATTTGGGACTGAAGCGCCTGGCTGCTAGGACAGGGCATACGCATAGGATGTGCTCGGCCGTTTCGCCCTTCTCGCCGCACAATCAGCATTCAACTGCCTTTGGTTTGCACATCAGTTGAGGCGATATCTTAGTGGGCAGTGCCCGGGCAGCTAGTGAGGGCTCTCAGTTCCCTTCTGGTGAGCGGAAAGGATTGCTTTCGCCCATGAACAGGTAGGAGCCCTTTTTCTTAGTTTATCATGCCCACATATTATCTACATGCTGTGTTCAATAACTCCCTGAAAACAACGTCATCTTCCTCTCAAGACCCTACATTTGGTGACAATGTTTTGGAATTCTGAACATCCCTACTATCAGAGATCGTATTCCTGTTGCTGAGTTAGGCACAACCTAAAATTGAGCGGAAGTATGTCCCTAATAATTTTTAAAAGCCACTCCTGAAACACGAAATTTCAAACTTCCCCACTGGGGCAGCACATTTCGGCAGCGCTAACTGGTTGCAAAACTATTCTGTAACTGGCCATCCCAGTTTTTCAGGTAGTCATCATCCTCCAGTCCTTCAGTCGTATTTCGCCTTTAATTAAACCCACTCAGCGTGCAAATAAGCTTTTCACTGCAATTTTTTACGTTCAATACATATATTTGAAATGCCCATCGCCTGCTCATGATCACAATACATGATTAGCCAAACTTTGGAACAACTACGTGAAATAAACCTCGACACAGGTTCGCGAACCTGCAATTTAACACGGAACAATATATTATGTTGCACTATGAATGGTCTCACAACTTTTTGCACCTAAATTCTTCCCTGTAGTAAGATTTACAAAGACCAGGTCTTATTGTATTCATACAATTCATTTTATGTCTTCTTGCAAATCAATCACGCTTGAGGTCAGGTGAATTACGGTAAATGCCAACTCTCTCAGTATTAATTATGAATTTCGAACCTTTTTATGAAGTTGTTTGCAGAGCACGATCACGCTTTAAGACATGCAATGTTTGAACTTTATTAGATGAAGCAGGTTTTTTGCACTACTTTGACGTTCATCCGCTTCCAGTGCTTCCTAACTTTAGAACTTCCAAACTAAAATCGAAGAAAATATAACAACCCGTATCCCCCTGCCATGTGTTATTGTCACGACCCATTCGTACCAAGGAAACGGCAGTCCTCCCAATTAACGTGTTCCCAATGTCGAGCTCTCTGTATAGATTCTACTGGAACGACCGAACGAGTTATGAGGGTCTAGATTGCCAAAAAAAAAGGGTTCCCGGGACATAATAAAGATACGTGCGCCGGACGAGAGGCAAAGAACGGAAATGTCAACTTGGCCCGAGTTTAATGTTGGAATAAAAATTGTAAATGCCGGTTATCACGGCGGGACGATCGCACAAATCAAGAGGCTTCGTGCTCTACCTTCCCCAAGAAGTGATTCTACGTGCGATCCCTAGCAAGCAGTTCCATGTAAGTTGATCCACATCACAATAACGCCCTTACGGCTCATATTCTACGCTAAAGTTATTTCAATCGTTCCCCATTCATTCAGTCGGTATACAATCTCGAACGGTGCTCAAAGTTGTCTCGTGATGAGAAAGAGCCTTAAAAATGTGAGGTGCCATCAAGTCAGTTTCCAGCTTCATGCACCAGCTGTTTTGTATTCAACTCTAAATCGTTCGGAAAACCGATGCCAAGCGCAGCACGCTACTCCCTCGTAATGGTGAAACGATTATGTACGCAATAGATATATACACGCGATTTCGGGGAATGCGCGATGTCGAATCTAAGGGAGATAGGACAACGAAAATGGCGTAGAAAGTAAATGCATTGCCGAAAATGCTTCGCGTTGGGGTTCAAACCCAGTTCACTGTTCCGAAATCACGAGCTTGGACCACCAGGGCACTCCCGAGCCTTGATGAATAGCTGCCAGCCTTGAAATCTGAGAACCCCAGTCAATATTCTCCGTCAAGTTTCTGACCCAAGCCACGCAATTTTCTACTGTCGGTTGCTCCAGTTGGGGTTTTGGTCACTCACTTCCCTCATCGCACTTTTCAGCCCTTACTAACCACCTCCCGAGAAATTCCACTCTCTCAGTCAGTTACACTCGTTTTCAGCTCTCGCTTGGCTCTCTCACAAGTTCACCTATCTGGAGAACCCCATAGGAACTGGTGTAGATTCCTCTCGCGCCGAGTAAACTCAATCTCTATCGTTTATCAACCAGACGTTCAATTAAGCACAGTAACAATTTAGCCCACACACACACACTCTCTCACTCTCTCTCTCTATGTTTCTTTCCTGTCTCATTTTTCCCCGGTACTGAATTTAATCTCTCTCTTTCTTGCCTCCAACAGTGGCCGTTTCAAAAGTACGACTCAGTCTTTTTATGTCTATTCTGCCGTTTCTTTCTTCAGTTACCCCAAGTTCAGTGCACTTAATATGTGGAATGTGAAGTATATATATATAATCGTGAACTCACGTAGTGGTAATGAAGGAAAGCATGTTGATTTATATATTATGCATTAGATGAAGTACCAGCGCAAATGCTCTTTCCAGAGTTACGTTACGCCGGTTTTATTATTGTTTTTGATTTCTCTTTCAATGGTTAAAGATCGTGAAATAAATCAACTCGTTTTCGCTGTCTACTCTGATTGTCTCTAAAGCGGGAAGGAAAGCCTTAACACACTCGTGGGATCTCATGACGGTGCCATTACTGAGATATTAAAGTAGTTTTCCCAGGGCATGTTACACCGTGCTTCCAGACCCTCCTCGCGCTCCTGCAAAGTAGCTATTTTCCAACGCTATGACTACGTCTTTTTTGAGTATAGATTTCATCGAGAGGCCCCAGGGAGGTGGTGGTTTAGCGGAGAAATAGCTGCAATAACCATTTTGCCGTCCCCCTGTTGCCGTCACAGAGCGTACTACGGAATCTGCGACTCTCATCTTTACCGTTTTACCGTCAGTCGAGAGGAAGATTGTTGTTCAAGAATTAGAGGGCTTCAGGGAACTACCCGACACTTCGTTATATAACGGCTTTTGCGTGCTTAATTCTTCAGCGAACTTACGCTGGGCTTAGCTTCGTGATGTCAGTGACTTAGCGTTGTGACGTTATACGACGACCAACTTGGTTAATGCTCTCTTGAGGAGCGAACAAAAGCCAGAAAAATGCGTCTACCGTGAGGTCTTAGCGAATGCCTGTGCAAGTGGGGGGGTCTGTATCTGGCTTTGAGAGAAATCTGACGATTTCTGCATAAAGTGAAGTTGTTGCAATCGGGGAAATAACGTTGAGTGTACAATTTTGATACATTTTTACGCCGAAATCTGCCATAACATTATCAAAGGAATTTTCGGCCATTGGATTGTGGTAGGAACGTATCCTACAGATTGTGGACATTTACGTTGTGGGCTGAGACACTGTCAATGGCCATCAGATCAAAATATCGCTCCTAGTTGTGCTCGTTATTTGTTGCTCTTTGTCGTTCCTTTCTTTTTACATCTTCGTGCTAGAAGCTCAAGTTTCGCGCGCGTTTTCATATGTTTTTCCTTTTTGGTTTAAGTTTATACGTACGTTCATAGTTACTTATACTTAGCAATTGTGTCTCCATCAACGAAGTGGCGCGCAATGCTGTATGTTTCATTTCCGATCACAGAGGGGAAGTAGTTGAATAAAGTTCTCGTAGGTAAAGGGAACGGCGCTCAATTGTAGTAGTGGTAAGAGGTGGAATCATTGCGGCTAATTCTTTATTATAAGTGATTGGACTGCCCGGTAAAGATACATGCTCAGTTGTAGAACATCTCAGAGCACCACTTTTTGTGCTGCACAGTTTGGTTTTTGGTTCCTTCAAACTACAATTTTGTCGAACCCGATTATCGGTGCGTCATAGTTGTAATACGTTTCTCTTCGAGAACATAAGATTCACGTTTTTCAGAAGGTAACTCGTGATAACTGCGTGCTCTACTGTGTTGTGTGACGAAGAAATTTATTTTCTGCTCAGCATAGGTCCTTCTGCAGTCCATCGGGTAAAAGCGTCTGGGGTGGGGGGGGGGCAACTGCCCACTTTCGTCGTTTCGCTAGCCGGCCCGTTTAGGGCACGAGAATATAAACTGACCGACGTCCTCGAAGTCTGTTTCCCAGCGTAAACATGGACTAATGTCTTACATAATCGAACAAGTACCCCAGGAACTTTGGGTTGGAGAATTGGGTTAGGTCAGCTGTGCCATGGACCAAGGTGTGGAAAATTATACACTTTGTCTTCAGCCTCTTTTGTCACCCCCTGAGGAATGTCTCTCTCCCCTCAGATTATTCTGTTTCGGAGTTCGATAATGTCAATGAGCTCCGCTGAGAATAGAATTGTTCGGTAGTTTACTTTAGGAAAGCCCACGCCCCCTGCAGACCTCACAACATCCATTTCCTTATAGATATGAGAGGTCCTTATATGAGAGGTCAGAACACCAAACCTATCAATAAGACGGCGTCTTCGAAATACGTTTCGTAAGGGGTAGAGTATATGCAAGCCATCAGTACCGGACGGATCTTGTTGGTTGTGTAGGAAGGAGCGCCGTTCTAGGTTCCGCAGGGACCTTCTATGACCTTCAAACGCACTGGTCCACTTAGATTTACCGATCGAACCTCAATTTACGGTTATGGGTGGAGCCCTAAGCCCTCGCGCTTCCCAAAGGTAGTAATTTTGTAATACGCCGATATCGTAAAACTACAGTCGGACCATTCGGACTGAGTTTCTGGCGCTAAATTATGTCCCATCCAGCAGCCGTTCAGCTCCCTTTTCTCGTATCGCCGCACTGGGCGTCGATATTTCTCTGGGATTTATACGCTCGGATTACCATGTCGCAGGTGAACATTGAAACTCCGACTTGTTGAGGCAGTAACTCACTGCTTTCTCTGCTGGTCAATTCGACGTCTGATTGAGTTTAGTTGCTTTGGAAATCACTTGGCTTCTGAGTGAACGGAGCACGACTGTCGATACTTGTATTTCGTATAATAACAACCGTACCAATGGTAAGATCAATCATGCAGTTATTTCCGAAGCTCTTTCCCCATTTTTTCGTATTGCAAAATACATGCTTGCCCAAGTGGGAAAGACTGTTTTCGAAGTAACTAGTACGGTCCCCTGCTTTTAGTTAATAACTTTTCTCCGTCTTTGTTTCGTTACACTTTGTTTTTCTCTCGAATTTCCCGAGAAACTAATGTTACATTAGCAGTAGTCCCCAAAAGTTATGCACTTAGGCGTTTTATTTCTTTTCACAAGTTTCTGCAACATGTAGCAACTCCGTCATGCACAACTCTTTTACTTATTTTACTTCACGTAATTTCAGATTCAATCCATTTCCTTCTATTTGAAAAAAAGTTTCTGGAAGAGTGCTGGACAATTTTTTTTTCTCCAAGTCTTTGATTGAAAGAATCGTATCCTACATTACTCAGAACCTTCGTACAGGATATTCACGAGAAAAGGTTGTTCAAATTATACTTGTGCGACGCTTGTGAGAATTTCGTTATGCAGAAAAGAGGAATATTGTACGGCTCAGTCGTTCTTACTAATCTCATATGACGAGCCTAACTTCAAGTATTCCGTTTGTAAGTATATTCACGTACAATTGAAACGAGAACCAAATCATGGTAACAAGCCAGTTTTGGAGTTAGGTCGTAAACATATAGTTGAAAAGTAAGCAAACAATTGGTCAAACAACACGTCATTGAGCAATTGGAACACAGATAATTAATGAGGCTGTAAACACAAATTTTTTGAGGAAGGATAGTAATTACTTTCGCAGAGTTATTGGGTAAAAATGTTTAGAACTGGTAGTAAGCGAAACGGCAGTAGTTGAAATTCAGGAATTTCTGGAGTGACCCCCATGTATCTCATGAGCGTTTTTAAACACTCACCCTTTAGGAATTGGATTGGACTACAATATACATCTTTTTAACATTCCACAAAAATTCCAGCGGAGTTTATAACAAAAAAACAGCGCTAAAAACGCTTTTCGTCGAAAATGTTGATAATTTATTGTGCTGCTCTCGTCATTTTCCCACGAATGGGAATTTCATGGTATAGTTGCCATAGAAGGAGCTACCAACATAAAAAATTTAATCAAAATCGCCAGAGTCGTTTTTGAGAAAGAAAATATTTGGTGTTTTGATCACTATGATAACTATAGTTAGCTTTCGGTGGATTTTGCTCATACCCTTATTTTCGCGTCCCATGGTTATCTGCGGGCGATATATCAAGTTTGAGCTGATTTGATACGGTCGTTTTCTCTAAAAATCGTTCACAGACCCACAGACCATTTTCCCAAATAGTGTTTTTCGGACTCAGGAGGGTCTAAAACGTAAAGATCTGAAGAAAACTCAAAATTTTTTTTTCAGCCGATTACATAACATTCCTTTCTACTTCGTAGAGCCAAGGAAAGTAAAAATAATGATTAACGATGAAGCAATTATATTCAAGGTAACTGCTAAAAATATCTGGTGCGTAGCAACACACAACTTTCCGCCACCCCTTTAAGTTCGAACACCACCTACATAGGCGGGCGCTATATCTTCGTTCAACGCATTTTTACAGGAACATTTATGGAGACCAAAATGTTGGGACTAGTTAGCTGAGAGTACTCCGAAAGTTTGATCGAAATCGTTAGAGCCGTTTTTGAGAAAATTGGAATACCGATAAATTAATATTCGACAAATCTCCTTTTCTGAGTTAACTTGGCTTATATCTTCGTTCAACATATATATACAGAAATAATTATGGTGAACGAAATGGGGGTATGGGTGACTAAAAGACACTCCATTAGGATTTATCACATCTGGTGAAGAAGTTACCCTGGAATTTACGGAAATGTTCGAAAAAACTATATTTCCGACACATTTTGATTATTATCTCTGTTCAATGGACCATCACAGGAACATTTATTGAGAACAATATGTAGGTATTAACTATTCGAAAACACCCTGTGAGTTTGGTCAAAATCGCTGAAGTCGTTTTGCCAAAAAGCGTAAAAAACAGGTTTTTGCTTCATAGGCCTATATCTCCGTTCACCGTATTTTCATGGAGATATGTATGGAAAAGAAAAGTTAGGTATTGATCAGTAAAAGATAATTTGAAAGTTTAATCAAAATCGTTAAAGCCGTTTTTGAGAAAAATGCGAAAACCCTTAGTTTTTGGTCCCCCCACCCCCCTTCCCACCGGCCGAAATCGTCCATAACCTTATTTTGGTGTCTACATAACGAACAAAACAAAAAAAAACAAAAAAACAGCTCAATCGGATCAGCCGTTCTCCCGCAAATCGAACTACAGACACACACACGGACCACGTGCCGAAATTAGGTTTTTTCGACTCAGTAGGCCTCGAAACGTAAAGATCTGAAGAAAACCCAAATTTTTTTTTTTTTAGCCGATTACTATACTGTCCTTCCCTTCGGGTAGCGGAAAGTAAAAAACTGGACAGCGTTTACGCAGAAAATCTCTCGCACCAGTAACGGCGTTCTGCTGAGCCTAGTGAGTACTGGTGGGTTGAAAAACATAGTTTTCCAAATGAGAGGAACAAGATCTCTGGAGGATGGAAATTGTACTGGAAAAATTGAGGTTGTAATTCGGTGAAAATCGTTGGAAAACGTCGCCAGTAATTTACTGCCACGACAACAACCACCGACGATTTCTCTCGTTCCACTGCTTGATAAAGTTGTTTTTGTGGGTGTTTTTACTTTCGGGTATTGAAGTGATGGTATTACTTCCACCAGTAAGTGAATCAATCAAGTGATCAAGTGGATTTGGCAAGTCCGTCTTCTCTGGCTGATGGGAATGCTGTGTGCGAGCAACTAGATGTAAAAGCATCATCGTCTGGTCGTTACGTCAGAACTTGAGTCAGTCAATCAGTCATGGTCTTTTTATAGGTAGGGGTTCACTTTCCTAAGCCCTAAGGAAAATTACGTAATAGGCTGAAAGAAAATTCGAGTTTTCTCCAGATCTTTGTGTTGACGCCAACGGAAATCGCCAGAGATGTTTAACTGTTTGGCGACCCCAACTGAGCTCCTCAAGGTCTCCGATCCCCAACAACGTGCAACTCGCACAAACTCGTTGGCCACATCCCCACAGCCCCAGCCTCATTGCCGGATTTCATTGCGCCCACGATCGGCAATGTGAACTGTTCCTCCTTCGTTTCCATTACTTTCAATTCACGGTCTCTGGATCCGAGGCTTCTCACGATAGCCAAAACTACGGACATTTTGGACAAGGTAATGTGCCATTCAACCCCGATACATAATATGACTTCCCATGTGGGGCTCAACCCCTATTAAATCCTTTGTTTGGTCTTCCTCCAGGAACACCTGAAAGCGTGGAGAAGACCACCCAGATCTCCCTCCGCTTCCATTCGTCTCCTACCAAAAGTCTTGGTCAGAAAATATTCAGTCTTTATTTTCTTTAATTCCCGAATAATTTCATTTAACCCGTATTAGACATTTCACGAGAGCATTATTCTTTTTTTTTCTTTACGTTCATTTGTACAGAGCTCTTAGCTACATTTTATTTTAGTTTCCATGATACCACTACGCATTTGTGTAAATACAGTCCACTTTTACTTTTAATTTTGCAGTTCCTTTTTTCTCCGATCTTTTCTCACTTTTTTTTTCAGTACAGTTTTCGTTCTCTTTCCCTTTTTTTTTAAACAGGCGTCAGATTGAGCGTAGCCCAGCTACCGGCTACACAATTTACGCCACACTTTGCGTTTCAAGTGTTCAAAAAACATCATTTTGTCAAACGATCTGTGTCCGAGTGTGTGTGAACGCGATTGAGAGAAATCAGCTGACTCAAATCGATTCAATTTTGATATTCCACATGCAGACCAACACCAAACGTCAAAATGAGGGTATGACCAAAATCGATCTGAAACTCACTACCAGTTATCACAGTGACCAAACCACTGAATATTTTTTTAATAAAAAACAGTTCCATCGGTTTCGATAACATCTCAAAACATTAGAACTACACAATAAAATGTTGGGAACAATGTGGAGAGCAATTCAATAAATTAACAAACAGTTCTTTCCTCATAAATCCCGCCTGTATAATGGGTAGGTTCTATGAAAACTCAGGATGGTATTCCAATAAGCTATCTGTACGATGATACAAGTAATTATGGCCAGCAGCGTTCTTAGAATCGATGGTTTATTATTGGCCTATTCTCCCCTGCTCACGAGTATGTACTTATTCGTTACATTAATTTAACATCCATTAGTCGCTGTACTGGACAATAATTAACATTTCCATTAGGCTGTATTGAAGGGCTGCTTTCTATGAAGGAAGAGGATCCAGAACTCAAGGGATGTCGATTGACGGCGAACGAATAACATCGAGGCCGCCCTTCAAACAACGTAGCATCCCCTCTTCTTCGTGCGTTTTAAACCAGCTAGCTTCGTATTTTGAAAACTTGCTTCATGAGTTAGGGGCGAGGGTTGAGTTCCTGAATAGGGAGATTTCATAGAAATATAACTGCAGCGGCACTTGGTGTGTTCGAGAACCTGCCGAGGCTGGACTGCGTTCATTGCCGCTTTGTGTTAAACAGATGAGATTGACATTAATGGTCGAGGAAGCAGTTGCGTATTCGTAAATTATTGGGGGGGGGGGGACGGAACTCGATAATTTAAATCCAAGCGTAAAATTTAACTTCTCCGTTTTTGTAGTTAAGAACTCACAAACTCAGAGCATGAAATACTGAAAGCGCGTAACTGATTTATCCTAGTGCAGCTTGAAGTCTGAAGCTGGGGCAGAGCATATAACAGGGTCTTCGGTTTAATGACCCTCCTCCGCTTGAGCCCCCCTCCCTTCGACAATACCGAACCCTTAGTTGTAATCTAAAGCCATTCTTCAAGCGCTCCATTCTTCCTCCGACGGTATTTACATCTCACTTAAAATGTTTCCCGTTGAATGTCGACAAACTTTACCAACGAGCCTATAAATACTAAGTATTTTTAGAGCGATGTCACGAGCAAGTTCAAAGGGCATCTTTCAGTAAAACCGCAAGAATTATCATATGTGTACATTACGATCTGAGCGGTTGATGGAACCCGTATGCGTGTTAGGGAACGCTTATAGGTTCTACGCATTTCTGTGCTAAATTTAAATTCTAATTTCAGACATCTGTACACGACTTTTTACAAAGTTCGTCAAATACGTCATTATACACCTAATAAGGTTTATGGGAAGGCACAAAAAAAATGTGCTTGATACGTCTGAATATGAGGTTATTATTAGGGCGCGAACCATTGAAACTTGGGAACGTTCAGTCCAATTTTTCGCCAGAACCATCGTCTAGAGCGATGACACGGTAGTCAAACTTTTTGTTCTCGAAATGTTCCACATTTTACAATAATAAAGTATAATTAGTACAATGCCCAACAGTTCGTACTTACAGGTGATCTTGTCTTTTGAATGCCTTGCCGCACATGGTGCACACGTATTTTCTTTCGTCACTGTGGGTCAGCTTATGTTTTGCCAGCGCTGAAGCGTTGCCGAAGATCTTCCCGCATATCTGAAAAGACGGAAAAAAACAGCTGTTGATCATAAAATTCGATATGGACGTTTCGTTGTATCATGAAAGTGAAGTACGCGGGTTTGATGAAAAATCCAAAGAGGATCTCCCCTCCTGGAAACAAATCTCTTTTCCGTGGCGAGGGAGAGATTACAGCTTTCGTAGAGCTTCGAGTTCAATCATTCGACGGTTGACGGATTCATTGAAGCGTGAGATTTTACAAGTTCATCGCTCCAATCGAATTGTGTGCTCGAGATCTCATCGAAGGTCAACAAAACGAAAGTAGAGTTCCTACTCTTATTGAGGTGATGATGGTACAGCCCGAAAAGTGCCTCGCTCTATGAATAACGAAAGATAGAAGGACGAAGAATAATGAAGACAAGAACAGTAAAAACATGAATTAACACGAATGACAGCTCTTATTGAACGACGAGATAGAAAAGAGAAGAATTACGAAGTTAGGAGAAGTCTCCATCGAAGTCATACGTCACTTTTCAAAAGCTCAACGCAAAACCTGAGTATAATGAGCGAGTTCCATACACATGTCTTCCTAGACTTTCATAGGATCTCATTTACATTTTCCAAGGTTCCTTGACGTTTCTTTACGAGATCAATTTGAATACGTCTCTACGATTCCATGTCAAAAGCGTTCACTCTGAGGTCAATGTTCCCAAGGCGTTCCCTTACAGGGGTTGGGTATTTGACAATACAACGCCATTTAACTTTTCCCCCTTTCCAGTGAAGGGCTTCCCGGTTGACGTTAGGGCTTATCAAGAATTACCGAAGACGTAACTATACTTCCCCAAAGAGTTTGACGATACCTGCTTTCACGAGGGTCTGAGAAAAACGTTGCAGTAGTATTATTTATTTTACTTTCGTTCATCCAACCAGGAAACTTAAAACCCAGACGCCTCCTAGCTCTATTCACATTAACTTTAGAAACAATGCCCTCAATCAAATTATTGCACGAGATGCCAAATTCTTATATTTAGTACTCCGCTGCACTTCGTCTGCTTGCTAAGGACACAATTGTTCACCCCCCAAAACTGATGGCACCACACTCGTGGTTACAAACGGTGCTTGTTACGGCCAAGAGAGTGTCCGTTACTCTTGTTTTCGTTTCCTTTCTTAATTTATTTATTTTGGTTCTTGATACCACGGAGCTTCACAATGATCGACGGCGTATCGAAGAGCTTCTGACCGGACCGGACTGGACCTGACGGAGTTACCAGTACGAACCTACCAGTAACAGGTTGATCGAAATCGCCCCTTTTTTTCTGTTTCTCAACGCGACCGTGCTAACAGTGCTCCGAAGAGACAGTTACATTTGGTACACCCTCCAAATTGTGCACGTCGCGCACTGCTGTCACGCCACATTTGAGCCGACTCTCCTTCGTTGTCATCGTCCAACAAGGTCAGAACTGCCCGATTTATACGTTCCGAGCCGAAGAAGAATTTCAATTTGTTTATTTACGGACAGCAATTTTCTAGTATTAATTTTCAAATATTATATTATCAGTATAGCCTTATTCATTTTATTTTAATTGTCATTTGCCAATATCACACTTTCAACACGAGGCCCTCGTTTATCGTGCTCGCCGAAATTAATTGGTGTCGATATCATCATCCCTATTTGTGCACGAACAGTGCTCATCACGAGAAAGTATTCTTCTGGTTCATTATACCAGAGGTGCTAAATGCTCAACTTCCCCAACGCCACTTGGAATTGCCCTCATCCTGATGGTTCTTTCCAAGTTCTTCCGTCATTTTCGCCAAGTTTGTTATTAATTCACTGTCTCTCGATTGCTTGCATGTTGACATCGACGCCAACCTTATCCAATTGGCACATTCAAAAATAAACGTTAAGTCGATATAAGGTGTCATATTGAACTCTTTCTCGTATCGAACAACCGCGAAATAACCTGTAAAATATCTGGTGCGTAGCAACACACTACTTTCCGCCACCCATTTAAGTTCGAACACCACCTACACATGCGGGCGCTATATCTTCGTTCAACGCATTTTTACAGGAACATTTATGGAGAACAAAATGTAGGGACTAGTTAGCTGAGAGTATTCCGAAAGTTTTATCGAAATCGTTGGAGCCGTTTTTGAGAAAATACGAATGCCGATAAATTAATATTCGACAAATCTCCTTTTCTGAGTTAACGTGGCTTATATCTCCGTGCAACATATATATACAGAAATAGTTATGGAGAACAAAAATGTTGGTATGGGTGACTAAAAGACACTCTGTAAGATTGATCACATCTAGTGAAACAGTTACCCTGGAATTTACGGAAATGTTCGAAAAAACGTTACTTTCGACACATTTTAATTTTTATCTCTGCTCAATGGACTTTCACAGGACCATTTATTGAGAACAATATGTAGGTATTAACTATTCGAAAACATCCTGAGAGTTTGGTGAAAATCGTTAGAGTCGTTTTGCCAAAAAGCTTAAAAACCTATTTTTGCATCATAGGCCTATATCTTCGTTCACTGTATTTTCATGGAGATATGTATAGAGAAGAAAAGTTAGGTAGTGATTAGTAAAAGATAATTTGAAAGTTGAATCAAAATCGTTAGAGCTTTTTTTTCGAGAGAAATGCGAAAAACCCTATTTTTGCTACATTTTCGTCCCCCATCCCCCTTCCCATCGTCCGAAATCGTCCATAACCTTATTTCGGCGTCTAAAAAAATAACGAACAAAACAAAAAAAGAACCAGCTCAATCGGATCAGCCGTTATCCCGCAAATCGAACTACACACACACACACATACACACACACATACACACACACACACACACACACATACACACACACATACACACGGACCACGCGACGAAATTAGGTTTTTTAGACTCAGTAGGGTCTGAAACGTAAAGATCTGAAGAAAACTCAAATTTTTTTTTTGGGCCGATTACTATACTTTCCTTCCCTTCGGGTAGCGGAAAGTAAAATGAGCTCTCATCTGCTTTAAGAGTAAGTAACTTTACTCCATAGATACATGTAGAGATACAACTATGGCGTATACTGTTCTGCAGGGGGTCAGCTTTAGCGGTAACGACTATTACGTTTGTTTTCACGATAAATGAAAGCACCGGAACTACATACAACGCCTCAGAACTTCCATCTACTGCAAAAAAGAAGCAAAATACGCTGTATTCCTTCTTAACTAACCAGTGTAGTTGTTTCGGCGGAAAACGCCGAATCAGTATCAGTTTTTGACCTCGGAATACCCACACCTGCCCTAACGGGACTCCCTGGCCTGTAATGGCAAAGTCATTGTTTCCCCAAAGACCTTCGTTCTTTTTGTTACCTATGGAAATTCCACCTCTTCCACTATTTCCAATGGCAACAGATTTCCTCCTGGGGTTTCATCTTTATTTTCCCTCTCCTCTTTTTCACATTCCCCTCCACGACAGACAGCTCCTCCAAAACTCATTATCCAATGAGGTCTCGCGAAAGTCTGTCGTCTCCAGTTCTCCCAACACAATAATCTAACACCTTTCGCGATACAGTCGTCTTTGATTCTCCCAACGGACAATTGTTTCACATCTCATCGACATCTAATTCGGATTTCTCCTTCCTTCCCTATACAACCAGCTTCACGCCTTCAGAGCCCTCCTTGTTCGCGCTTATATACTCAAATCAGTCATCTCTTCTTGTACATCTAAGACTCCAAATCTTGTGATTTACCAAACTAAAACCCGTCTCCGAGATTCATTCATGTCTATCCTGGTCGAAACAGTAGTATTCAATATCTCATGGGTATCAACATGGAATTCCTCCCGAATCAAAATCAAAGCCACCAAACCAGAGAATGGTGGAATAACGCTCAACTTGTGAATGAGCGGACACGAATTAGAGGCTCCCGATGTTCATGCCATTTAGACCAAGGTGGACGGGAAGGACACTTGAACGAGAATACTTCTTCAGTTCATTCCATAAGGGCTTTCCTGTAGTTAAAACTAAACGAAGATCTTCGATATCCTAGGATGAAACGTTTTCTCTTGCCGCTGCTGTTACTCCAACCTGAAACTTCTCCTGTCTCGTCCTCTCGCTGATGAGCTCTTCCAGGCTTGGTGAAGTACACATACCCCGCGAGCAGAGCGTTTTTTCAGCCATTCAGCATCAGGGCTGTTTAATTAAAATAAACTGAAGCAACAGGTTCTGTTCCATTCCGTCGTATTTTTCCTCTTCAAAGAGCCTTTTGTATTTGAGTCCAGTAGAATTTAATTAATTTATTAGCTACCCTTGTTCAGCTTTCCTTCTTTTCTAATCTTGAGCCTTCACCAAACCCTATTCTACCCGCTCTCGACACTTTCACGTTGGATCTTTGCCCTTCTTTCAAACTTTCCTCTTTCCATTGATACGCTCTCTGTTCCCGGTTAAATGAAATCAGAGTCCTCAAGCCTCAGGGTAAGCGGAATTTTCTTTCCCCCAAACTTCTTCCAATATAACTTTTCCAACTTGCGCGTCCACCAACTTTCTCTATGTGGTAAACTGCGCTCTGACAAACACGTCAGAGAAGCAACTTGTCTGAGTTTTCATTCAAGAAACGGAATTTGAGCAATTCGAAAACCTCTGCAATTGCATTCTCACAGCCAACGCCCACAACTATATCTCGTTCAGAAAAGGTGAACTTCAAAGTCACAAGTTTTGTTAACTCAACTATTTCTAACCTGAAAAATAGAGGACGTCTTGTGTTGATTGTATGCTGCACTCAATCGGATTGGCTCAAGGTCTTTGACAAAGAGTAATTTCGCAAGCTCAAGTTAGTGAAGTAGGAAAAGAAGAATAAATGGAAGCTAAAGTTGACGCTAATCTGAGCCGGAACTTTCAGATCATATTCCCTGAGACAGGTCTTCCAGCCGCATGTGTATCATAATGTCAACCAGATGCCTCTTCTGAGGCGTAGTGGTTATAATCCTGGTTAAAGTGCAGTCAATAGAAGTTGGATCCACTAAGCCATCAAAGCACTGCGAGAAGTAGGGAACCATCGGTGTTACTTAAATTGGAAGGCCAATGAATAGTAACTAGGCTTGTGAGTCTGTTGATGTTAGGCGTACAAAAAACTCGGTTTCCAACAATAATGAACCAACTGAGGGCTTAGTGTGTGAAGTCCAGAGTCACGAAAACGCCAACACGACGGCGGAAAATCCTCTGTCAGCTTACAGATAAATAATGTCGTTTCCTCGTATTTTATATCTCATCGTCCTTTGTTCTCAGTATCATCTCTGAACTCACAAGTCTTTGGTGGGGGGTACCATGTATCATTAAACAATTCCATTGGCTGTGAAACAATACTACTTGGGTGGTGTTTGGGTGGAGGAACAACGCACCCGCTACAGTCACATTTCTCGTTGGTGTATCCAAGACCTAGGCAGTCTAGAAGTTCGTGACGCCTTACGCAAGCAGATTATGGCAAGACGTACAAAACTAAGTCACCTGCATATAGTCGTGACAATTTCGATTGCTATCCTGAAAGTATATGATGTAGAAATGTTGGCTCTATATAATAATAGCCACCATTGGGCATAATGTAAATGTATCGTCAGCGTGAAACCGGATAAGTACATTAGTGGGGCTTAAGTTTATGATGACCTAGTCTGTTCCGCATCAAAATAGCAGCTTAGTGATAAACGGATTCTCGATACCAAAAGTTCAGTGAATCGATCTAAACGGGAGGAGCACAACATTTTCTAGATCCTTGGATATTGCAGACAACAATTTTGCAGGCCAATGTGATTGTGGTGGGAGTCGTGATACGGTTTGTTTGCTTCGTATATTTGCGCACTTTTCCATCTTTTGGAACAACAGTACTGTTGTTTCGAAGAGGTGTGCGAAGCGTGCAAAGAATCCTTTAGGCCCTTTGGCAGGAGTTGACTGGGCTGTGAGGTCCAGAGCTCCGTTGTATTCACGCCAAATGATGTTATGATCGCCTGAAGTACTTCACGCTGTAATTTCATTGACTTTATAGAGTTTGAATGCCATTTCGCATTACGTTCAAGACACACATCTCATAGTAGTTCAACCACATGCAACAACCAGTAAGCCTCCACGTGACTCTACCTTGCTCCAGGTAGCGTATACTGTTCTGCGGGAGGGAGTTCACGTTCATCGACCAGGAACTTTACCTTCCTCCTCACGAGAAAAGCCCCGGAACAACATAAAACGCCACAGAACTTCCATCCACGACTTGAAAAAAAAACGCTAAATAAACTTTCTCTCTCCTTTCTCTTCAGCACACTCTATCTCGCTATCTATTCTCTTTGTTGCCGAACGTACCGCTATTCGTTCCTTCCTAGATAAACTCTTATCATAGCACCTCCCCTTACTGAATACTGAAAGAAGTGTATTTTAGGGGGTCAGCATTTTTCTAAGCGACCTTAAGAAAAAGGATACTCAAAACTTCTTTGAAACACGAACATTTCATTAGTTAGATTGCGGAAAATTTGCCAAGGGATCTCGGTTCGTGACGTGTTATGGTTCGTATTATGGCGCATCTTCAAATTACAATGAAAAGTGAAGGAGTACTAAAGAAACTGAACGCATGACGTTGAATATTGAATGCATTACTCATCCTATATTTTATACATGAGACATTAATCGTCAACATTCCTCAGTCTGCTTTGTACTGAAATGACGTGAGCTGTGCACTTGGCCACGAATGTTGGTAGCCGATCTGAACGACGCTGAACGCCGCTGCAAGAGTGATTATTTTCTTTGGCAGATACGGCTAGTGTCAAATGGTGTTTTTTGGCCATCGCTTTCGTCAGAATGTGAGCGGAGAGGGAAAAATCCTGTTTGACAGCAGTCTGAGCTGCCAAAATGAAGCTAAACATGATTTATTGTTTTCTCACCAGGAGCTGTACGAAATTCATACTGGAGCGTCTATGAGAGAGGAGAAATGGACTTATACTTTAATGTCTCAAGATCCTGTATGGAACGAGCTCGATGATCAGTTTTGCTCTTCGACGACAAATCTGATCTCCTAGACAATTTACCGAGCCCTCAGCCAGCTAGAATGCCTTCATAGCATTCCACTGCAGTGGCGGTGGTTCCGTTTTTTCTTAATTTTCACCCGTACACTCGTTGGGAGGGCTTTTTAATCTCGATGGACACACATCATGAGCCTTAGTGATGCAGAGAAGTTTTCTTTACTCTGACGAGGCTAACAATTGCTTGCACTCATCTGAGAGTGAGTCCACTCTTTTTTTGAGATCTTCGTGGTCTCGCTCATCCAATTAAATTGCTTTGTACGGGATAATACAGTCCCCATTGCACACCGCACACGTACATTATTCATAGCAAACAAAGACAAGGTCCCGGTAGTAGCCGTGTCTTGAGAGCTTGCTACATTCCACCCATAATTAAGCCCAAGTACCTAACTCAAGAAGGGGACTATGGTAGTATTAAGTAAATAAATAAAGGCGTGGGGAAACTTTTAGGTGAATGATAGGAAGCAAGGTTCAATTTACCATATATTAGCAAAGCATGTTTTCAGCCCAGAACGGCGAATCAGTATCAGTTTTTTGATCTTGCAATCCCACTCCTGCCCTAACGGGACTCCCTGGCCCTTGATGGCAAAGTCATTGTTTCCCCAAAAACCTTCGTCTTTTTTGTCACCTATGGAAATTCCACGTTCATGGTTAATTTCTACCTGGTTTTCCCATCTTTTTTTTTCCCTCAGCTCAATTTCACATTCCTCTTCACGACAGACAGCTCCTCCCAAACTCATTCTCCTACGAGTTCTCGCAAAAGGTGGTCGTCTCCAATTCTACCAGCAGACACTTGTTTCACCAGTCATCGACATCTAATTCGGATTTCTCCTTCCTTCCCTATACAACCAGTTTCACGCCTTCAGAGCCCTCCTTGTTCGCGCTTATATACTCCAATCATAACCTGTTCAAGCCATCTCTCTGTACATCCAAGCCTCCAAATCTTGTGATATACCAACTCTTCAAATTACAAGTTCGTGCTCAACTAAAACCCGTTTCCGAGATTCATTCAAGTCTATCCTGATCTAAACACAATGTGCAGGTGATCATGCTGGAGGGATCAACGGCCGTCATCGTCGAAGCATTTTATCAGCGATCAGCCTCACTTCTCAGGTCGGAGGAGCCCTACAACCCTGGTGTCAATATCTATTAGTCTTCACGTTTTTGATATCGTTATTCAAAGATAAAATCAGTCACATTTATGGTTCTTGGCTTATCAAGTGAACGAAAGATGCTACCATTCAGTATATACACTGAATACTAACCGTAGCCATCAGTAATGTTGTCAGATCTTAGCACTTCTCATGACGATGAAGAGTCTGTCTAAGTTCTTTTGCATCAATGAACGATTCGGAGTATAACGTAGAAGGCTGACTGGGCTTCTAGACTGATGATGTCACATCCCCACAGCAGGTTCCATACCCAGAGCCAGCTGCAGCTCGTCATACGCCAGCTAGGATAGAGTAATCACGTCTTCCAGGAATAGCGGTAAAGACACTGAATACCTGAGCCTTCAGACTGAACATTCGCTGGAGGGATGCAAAGCGTCGAAGTGGTCAGAGTCTTTGACCTAGGACTTCCCCGCGTCATTGTCTCCGACCACCTAATTGTCTCCAAATATTTCAATACCTGCCCCTCACACGACAGAGCTCTTCTAAAATCATTCTGCTTCCAACTACCGCCCAAGTAACTTCTCACTCTCTCACACAGCTGCCCGTGCCAGTTCACGCGCTCCGAGTACTGCCCTTGTGTCGCCCAGTTGTACTTTATCTCATTTCAATTTTATCTCAACTCATTTCCGCACGTACATTACAGTCCTCCTCACGCTCACCGAGTTTCATTTTTCGATCCTCAGGCTCCCCCTCTCGTGCACCCAACAAATGCTATACGCCATCGGTGGCGCAGAGTGAGTATAAAATGAAGAAAGATGATTGTAAAAGGTTGAGCTAATGGAATGGGGTAATATCGTTTGCAACGAGGACTCTGGTCTGAAGGAAAGAAATAACCACAAATGGAAACTTCACGAAAACCAAGTTTATTCTTTTCCATGACCTAAGTATACTTTCCCTTAAGAACTTAAGAGGCCGTTGTGAAAAAACGACAGAGAATTTTTTTCCACGGAGTGAACGACGAATTTCCAAAAATGAGCTTCGCCTTCAGAAGAAACTCAAGGAGAACGGATGAGCATTGACTGGAAGATCCAATCCTGGGGTCCAATGGGTGACCTCGCAATCGCAAACGGATTTATCGCGAAGCATCGAACAATAGAGATGTAACGATATCAGTAAGTATAAGGTGTAACGATATCAGTGTGTCACGGCGCGATATCTATATTTCGTTCTGCACATTTTCAAAGATGACGTCTTTAGATTGACAGAGCCCAGACAGAAGACAAACTCGCTCAAGAGGTTACTTTCAATTCTTGAAAAAGCAGAATTTTTTCTCCTACCAGATTTAACAGTAGTTTGAAATGCAGAAGAGCAGCTCTTCTGTGTCACCAGGGCATGATGTAGAGTTAGAACTGAGCTTGTACCGTGTAACGAAAGGGAGACTTTTCCTTCCTCTGAGTAACATGGAGCTCGCGGTAAAGTGGGGAAGACACAGGGGAAATGCCCCGCATGTACGCGTTTCAACGAAAAAGAGCCCGCGCTCGAAGGGAGAGTCATGGAATTCGAACAAGAGAGAAGTCACCTGCGGCATTGTCTGCGTCAGGTAGGAGCTTGTTATTGCTGAGCGGGCTGGTATATCCAAACACGGACAGGCGATTGTTGGGCGAGTGACAGAACAAAAAGAAGTTTGGTTTGGAGAGAAAAATGTAGATTTTTCGGGACACCGCTGAAACGGCTTGATTGGTCTCCAGTCACCTTCGTGAGTACAGCTCGAACGAACAAGGTGAAAAAAGCCAACTGCGCTGGGGTTCTCTAGATCTGCTTATGGGAGGGAGGAAACAATCAGCGGCATATACCTGTCTCTCAATACTGACGTTAAAGATCACGAGCAGGTAGCGTAGATGAAGTTCCGTCGACGTCGCATGTTGTGAAGTCCGGGGACTCAGAGACGTTCTGAAGGTCGGCTGTGAGGGAAGTCTATTACTACGAAAAGAGCGCACGTTTATTGCCAAGTCAAGAAAACGCGTGGCCCGTATGTACTTTATCAAGTGTGAATGTGTGCGACAGCTGCAGATAAAAACGATAGTAAAAAAATACATATATATCAATTGGATTCTATACAGGCACATAAATCGGAATGACGTATTGTTGAGCTATCGTAGTACTTCCACTATATCTCTTAGTTACGAGAATATCATATCGTCCGCTCACTCATATTTTCTGATCGTTGATCGAGAAGAAGGAATGTGTGTCTTTACTTACAGGACAAATACTCGTAGTAGAGAAGGGAGAAAGCCACAGGATTCTTTAAAGTGTTGAAAACAGTACAGCGCACATTTGTTGGCTCGAGTTTTAACATAAAAAAACATCGACTAAACAAAGAACGATCATCGTTGAAAACATACTGCATATTCAATCAACTTCATGAACCTCAGAACCGACTTTACCACCTCAAACGTCAAGTAGTATGATCTGTGATACATATTTTGAGACTTGCATATTGAGGATATCAAATGTCATCGCGTGGTCTGACTCTGAGCGGGCCAAGTCAACATCGCAACAGAACTGTTGATTTTCGGTGTCGTGACATTCCAGCACTGTCTGCACCAAAGCCCAGTAAGCCGTCCGAGCTTGGGTTTTGGGCGTGTTTTAAAAAATAGAGCACATTTTGGTTATTTCTGTTCAACGCACACTCCAGCAACATTCATGAAAAGCAAGAAACAGTTAACATATTGAGCAGACTGTGAGCCAAAATAATGGTTTTTTGATTCAGTTGTTAACAAAACGTAAACATTTGAAGAAAACTCCACGTTTAAAATATTTTAAATCTATTTTTTGGAATAATTTCCTTATTCATTGAGTATCGGAAAGTAAAAAGGGGGTTAAAACTCCGTAAGTCTAAGGAAAATTGCATCACGTCTGCAAACATGTTTAGCGGTAGACGCTTTATTTACGAACTCTAAACGGACGCTTCACTTCCCGAAAACCTGACTTGGGAAGTCTCAATGCTCCCTATAATGTGTTCGCCAGATTCATGACAGTGACTTCAGTAGCTAATGGCATCTGGACATCTGTATCGGTCCTGCGAACATTTTCTGCTTAACGAGTGTGAATTGTGAACTGGTTCACGCACAGTTAAACCTAGTTTCAAGCCGAGATAGTTTGCTAGATTGTTATCGAGTTCAAGGAAGAAAAGGACCCGGAACACTCCAACGCGTGGACAGAGAATCAACCGTCTCTGAGTTGAGACTTCGCGATTCCGAGTTGAACTTGGTCGTCGAGTTTACCTGAAGCTCGGTTTCTGGTTAGCACGTTCACTCAACAATATTGGTCTCGAGACTAACTTGTTTCGTCAGTAACGGATTTGCATCCAAACTACTGTTGGTCCTTCTCCTGTTGTTGTCCCCATTCAACCTCTTCAACTCCTTCAACCGTGAGCCCACGAACGGACCCTACGATTCCTTCGAGGCCATTTCCTTTCGGCTTTGCAAAACGTTACTTCGTAGCCACAATATTAACCAGCCTTATGAGATTGATTGGTTTGTTTGATTCCAAAACTCTACGTCAAATAATTGATGCATCAAGTCATCAGCCAATTTTTTTAGAAGTGGAAGCAACTGCATCAAAAAGTGTGCTGTGCAAACTTGTATCGTTTTGACACCGTGAAGGATTAGCAAATTGAGCGTTATGAGGCATCTCATGACTGCTTTGCAATGGTTTATAATTCCATGATTGAATGTTCGTGGTTGATAATGGGGTTCATAACCTTCCCCGTCATTTACAATGTTCACAAACCAGCTGATACGAGCTGGAGAAAGTGAGCTGAATCCTACCATTTTCGTAGATTACATGCTTGGAATGGAGATAAAAGAAGAGTCAGCTTGCAGCAGCGGACTCTCGGTCTTGTTACCCCACACGGGCTAAATTTGTCATAGTGCTGAAACCAACACAAAAACATTAAAATCGGTTTCAATCAACTTCAAATAAATAGACTGTCACCACGTGAGTTTTAGTTCCCTTTCGAGTTTTTCAATGAGTTATTAATGGGGATTCCATTAATGGCGGAAACTTATAAAAATATCTACCTCCAACGGACCTTCAATCAGTGCGCTCTCGATAATGCGGTCTGAGGTTCACGACCAGAAAGCTTCACAAGGGCATCGCCCTCACGTCCAACGACATTTTGCACTGCCGAGACACGTAGTGCAAATGCCATCTTATCAACGGTGCCGATCTCCCAAATTCCAATTCACCGGTGAACAAGCACGTTCTCTTCGATGAAAACTACGACACACTAACTTAGGTCAACTAGCTTTCCTCCACAGTTCAATCATTTTCTTCGCATCAGTTCTGCTGTTTCGTTCTCAAAATACCGAAACGTAAATAACACATCGGGCTCTAAATCACATTTTTTGCTGTCATCAATAGTTCGCAAAGTACTTCTAAGTAGTTTACTGATGAAGTGATTGAAAACGATATTGAAATTTCCAACCATGAAAGAGATATCCTCGCTGAAACCTCTACTTCATGTTCTCTAAATGCAAGTAGCTCTCGCCAATTGTACCGCCAATGTGGAACTCATCCTAATGTTTTTCGTTCTCAAATAATTGATATTTAACATTCACTCCAGTTGTGCTCCCCTGCATTGTTAGCCATGGAACACCCAAAAATGGAAGCTTGAGTTCGGAAAAAAATTTGGAGTTTTTTCTCCAATAATATATAAGTATTTTGTGAGGTAAAGGGGGACATTATTCGCACTAAGTTTGCAGCAGAGCGTGGTGATGAAAAAACGAACCACGTGAATACGAAGATCGATACAAAGGATTCGAAAGGAAGTCAGAAGACCGATTGAAGATGACACGGTTAAAAGAGTAGGCGGGTGGATGTAGTCGACAGTTGAGAGATCAGTACAGTTGACGCATATAAGCTCTAACCAGCAATTATATTGAACGTGAAAGAAAAATGGAGACGAAGAAACTGGATTATTCGCAATCGTGTGAGGAGGAAGGAGTGGAGAGGGTGGAACCACTCGTTCAAACAATTGACAAGTAGTGGAGGAAGAGAACTTGATCAAAGAATTGAAAGGAAGTGAGTCGTTCGTGAAAGACAGAACATCCAGGCAAACAAAACCTTGGACGGAGAATTAACTAAATATAGTACGGAGGATGAATGGAAGGGGAGGACAAGTCTGGGAAGGGCAATTATTAAAAGAAAACGATGAACTGGCAGGAAAACAGCGAACAAACGCCAATTGGAAAAGTGGCATCTTATCAACCAAGACGATGAATTATAATATCTGATGCAACGCATCGAACGACTTTTCTCAGGTATTAAAGCAATAGGGTTATGTCCGCCAAAAGGCAAATTATTAAAGTTTACGTATCTGTTAGGTGAGTCCGTCTCCTCTGGCTGGTGTGTTGCTGGTGGCAAGCGCTTTCGATGTAAAGACACGCTACAGATACGTAGACTTTTCTCAGCCCCACGTACGAAGTTGTGAGAAATATACAAACAAAACATGTAACTCTCGATTCAAGCTATCAATCCAGAGACCGCTTCGTTCGATTCGTTATGTAGAAAATATCTAATGGCACGCATCACAATTTTCCTCCCCCCCGCGTGTATTCAGTGATTTTGATCTCCCTAACACGTGATAAAATATGTTTTTCATTCAGTTTAAACGAACTTGATAGAACGTGCTGTAAAATTAAAATGAACATGTAAGAAAATAAATTGCTTGTGGGGATGAACCCATAAATCGAATTAAAAACAAATATAATAAATTGAAGAAAGGAAATTATAATTTCAAAAGAGGAAAACAAAATTTAACTGTCACAAAACTGATTTAAAATGACGAATTTGGGTAGAAAGAACTAAAAAAAAAAAGTCTTCTCCTACCTAACCTAAGGCCTGCCGAAAATAAATAAACTATTCCACCGACTAGTGCACTGTGAAGTCTTCTCTCTTCGTTGAAACAAAATGAAGTTCTAAGGAACAGGTATTTCTTCGTGAAGAGAGCGGGAGATGTAGCTGAACGAGAGAAACGGGAACGTAGTCGAAAAAAAAATCCGCCAGGGGAAAGCATAACCTTTTTCTTTTTTAAAACCTTTCTTCTCGTCCGACAAGCGCCATTCCAAGCGGCTCGATTGATGCTTTAACTAGCGCAGAGGAGACACCCAGCCGCGTCCGTATCCTTCCTCTTTCACGTTACAGTGCTTCAACATCCCACGTACAAACTGGTGGCTCTCAAGGTTCAGGAATTTGGTGAATCGCTGCCACTTTTGATGCAACCATTATCGAGAAACCAGTACATAGATAATTTATAAGGCTATCTAACTGATTTGTGTGAAAATAATAGTGTATTAGACAGTAGTACATGAAACGGCGGTGGTTGAAATTCCACAATTTCTGAGATTGTGCCTAAATCTTACGAGCCCTTGTTAACTCTCACCTTATAATTAGCTTATTAAAACAACGCCCTAGTTTTCATGATAATGCTATTATCATATACGATAATTTACTGTTCTCTTTTAATGTTCAAATAGATAAAAATTGTACGGTACAGTTGCATTATGTGGAACTGTCCGTAAAAAAAACTTGATTAACATTATTAGGCAGTTATTGAGGAAATAAAATTTGGCGTTTAAATCACTACATAACTAGTGAGTTTGGGGTTGATTTTACGCATACCCTTATATCGACCTCTCCCCGTAAAGTGTAGGCTAAATATCGATTTGGAGTTGATTCGACTCTATGATTTCAAGATTGCGTCCACAAAACACAGAACTTATTCCCAAACGGTGAACGGATCCCGACCATTTTTCTTCTGCAGATTACATTTCAGTTTAACTACTGTAACGTGAAATTAAAGGCTCAGGACGAATGCGCGGTTCGGTGGTCAGCAAATCGCTAGCGTCACAGAGCGTCTTGGAGCTCTCAGTCGTCCATGGTAGCCCTTCAAAACCCACCAAGCTATTTGCCGCAAAAACCGGGCGATAGCATATCATCTTTCGCTTGTCTTCGGATTATTCTGCTTTCGTGCGTTATAACAATTCCGTCGGAACAAATCCTCCAGTTCCCTGCATCCCGAATTTATAAAATTTCGTCTGATACCGACACTACGACTCCGGTGAGGTGTTTATTTTATTGGCATGCCAAATAAGTAGGCCCAAAAAGACGTTTAATTTCTAAGCCGTTTGTTTGTTTTCATTTCATCAGTTGCTCACTTTCTTTTATATTTTTATTATTAGTGCCATTTCTTTTACTTGTCAAACAGAGTTATATTCTTTTTTTGTTTAATTAAATTAGCTTCATTTATTTTATTAACCCGTATAATTTTTATTTGTTGAAATTTAAGAAGGCTCATGGGTTCCTCCCCGCGAGGGTAATGGACTCTTAAATTGACGGCACACTACATACAAAAAGGTACGCTGATATGCATGCGTTAACATTGTGCTTCTAGAATTCCCGCAAATTAGAAGGCCCTGGAGTTGCGCCAACCTGGATAACCAGTTTTTTTCACGTTTGTTCTGAAGTTCCCGGCCGCGAAATTGTTCTTATACCGTCATTCTGATTTTGAGGACTTGTAAGAAAAGAAGAAAATGGAATTTAAATGTAAAATATTCGATAGAAATAAATAAGGATTCGCAAACTACCTCACTGGATGACACGCTGCACAAAGACCAATAAATACGTTGGTAGTGAAATAAAATAGTCCATCACTTCTTCCTCCCTCGAACTAAATGTGAATAAAATAAAATGCAATAAAAAATGGATCGTACAAATAATTCTTATTACCACCACTCATCAATTGTTACTATAGGTTAATTATCAATTTGTTCAATTTTGTTGTTGAGCATACAAAGTGTTATTTGAAGGTCGTTGATGGTGATTACTATTTGCATTGTTTTCATAGGCTTACTCACATCGAGAAGAGGAAGAAAATTGTAGTGCTCGCCTTTTTAAATTTGAAGCAGTACATGTATGCATGTTGGCGATTCGGTGTGAAACTGCGTGTGAATGATAATTGGGGAGTTGGTAGCCTCACCTTAGCCTGTGTGGAGAGTGGATACGGACGGAAGTAAGTGTTTTTGATTTTTACATCGATTCTTCAATTTATTCATGGCATGTTATCAGACTGTCGTGAGCCAATTCACTATTGAATTTAAGGGGGCCATCTCATTATCTGTTTCCGAGAGACTTTCTGAAGGTCGGCAGTGAGGGAAGTCTATTACTACGAAAAGAGCGCACGTTTATTGCCAAGTGAAGAAAGGGCGTGGCCCGTATGTACTTTATCAAGTGTGAATGTGTGCGACAGCTGCAGATAAAAACGATAGTAAAAAAATATATATATCAATTGGATTCTATACAGGCACATAAATCGGAATGACGTATTGTTGAGCTATCGTAGTACTTCCACTATATCTCTTAGTTACGAGAATATCATATCGTCCACTCACTCATATTTTCTGATCGTTGATCGAGAAGAAGGAATGTGTGTCTTTACTTACAGGACAAATACTCGTAGTAGAGAAGGGAGAAAGCCACAGGATTCTTTAAAGTGTTGAAAACAGTACAGCGCACATTTGTTGGCTCGAGTTTTGACATAAAAAAACATCGACTAAACAAAGAACGATCATCGTTGAAAACATACTGCATATTCAATCAACTTCATGAACCTCAGAACCGACTTTACCACCTCAAACATCAAGTAGTATGATCTGTGATACATATTTTGAGACTTGCATATTGAGGATATCAAATGTCATCGCGTGGTCTGACTGAGTGGGCCAAGTCAACATCGCAACAGAACTGATGTTTTTCGGACCTTGCAGCACTGTCTGCACCAAAGCCCAGTAAGCCGTCCGAGCTTGGGTTTTGGGCGTGTTTTAAAAAATAGAGCACATTTTGGTTATTTCTGTTCAACGCACACTCCAGCAACATTCATGAAAAGCAAGAAACAGTTAACATATTGAGCAGACTATGAGCCAAAATAATGGTTTTTTGATTCAGTTGTTAACAAAACGTAAACATTTGAAGAAAACTCCACGTTTAAAATATTTTAAATATATTTTTTGGAATAATTTCCTTATTCATTGAGTATCGGAAAGTAAAAAGGGGGATAAAAACTCCGTAAGTCGAAGGAAAATTGCATGAAGTAGAGAGGGCTCAATGGTCCTAGTTTGCCTCCTACAGCGTTAGAAGCAAGTGAAAAAGCACTTGGATCGTCGATTGGGGAGAGGGTGATAGAGAAAACCCCTTTGTATAAGGTTTCTCTCCCTTTAATTATATTCCCAAGAAAATGATCCCAATAACGGGCCACCGTCAAAGAACAAGACATAATATGAAGACGAAGAGTACAATACGGGCTTCGACGTTTCTCGGACTCAAATAAAAGGCTAAATTTATCTCAGAAAAGTCTCGTGTTCTTTAGATCATTAGCAAGTTGATCTGATCAAAAGAAATGCCCAAAGCCCGAAACTTTGGCTTTCGAGAAAGTTGCCCGTAGCCTTTTTCTCCCCTTCAGTTAGAATGACCAATTAAACAAATATTAAGACATCATTAGCCTCTGAGAGACGCTTCTTCGCCCGCCTTGAAGCTTTTCCCAACTATTCATTGAGAGAGACGGCGGCTCTCGGGGTTTGAAAATTGTCAACGGAGCAAAGTTTGGAGCGTTTTAATTAGCCGAGAAAGCGGACTCTGAAAAGATTGAATAGCATCTAAAGATGCCACCAAATGTTCTTTGGTTGCTGGAGCGAGAACGAAAATGTGAACACTTAGGTTTCGGGAGGGTCCGGCTCTTGGTCTGAAATAAAAATAAATAAAAATCTACCTCTCGGTTTCTTTTTGAAATTGAACCGGAATTCTGTTGCCCTCGTCAAAGGTAAATCAAATCCAGGAATTGCTTACCTATCGACCAGAAGATCACGTGCAATTAACATTCCTAAATCCCAAGAGCGTGAATGAAATCGGTTTTTCAAGCGAAGCAACTAGCGTATCACAATGCCCAATCATTATCAGGGAAATACTACACCAAGTAACGAATATGGTATTACAAGATTTGTTGAGTCCTGTTACGAACTAACCTTTGGTTGGTTGATGATGTCGTGATCAACTAATCTCTTTTAATCAATTCTTTTTTGCAAACCGGTTACGGCAGCCGTGCCTGTCAATTGCAGAGCTTCGGAAAACGTTTTGTTTCTGGTTACGCTGATGTTCACAGTAATGAAATTAAGTGCCCTTACGATCAAGCGCAAGATTGCTTAACCCGATTCAATAACAATTGAAGAACAAGGTGAAGTGAAATAGCGGCAAAACTCGCGAATACACTAACCCACATGCCACGTATCATCAGGAAGCTCCCAGTCATCACCGACTTCCTGGACTAGGGAAAACGAGCAACACGGGCTATGTAGCTTCATTTCGCGAGGAATCGCAGTTTGAAAAACTCGTAAACCTGGTAGTTAGTGATCCCACGTGGGAATATTACCCAGTCAGATTCATTTGCGTTCGTTTTTTCATCACCAACGACTCGGACTACCGGGAGCAAGGAGCTTTCAGCGGGAGATGTGTTGGCCGCATGTACTCGCCGAACTAAACAACTTTAAAATGTCTGATGCGACACTTGAACTCCCGCAGTTGAACTTCCATTTCTCATCGTTTTCACTTGTGAATTCCAAAACAGTGAAAATGAATGTTCTTGGAAAAATCATGACGGCAGTATCATAAATCACATCAGTATCGCTTGATAATGGTCGTGGCATACGTCAGAGCAACTGAATAAAGTCCGAAACCTTTAGCCGCATCCGTTTCGATGTTGAACGTGACTAGGTCTATAAAAACTGAATGAAGTAATATCTCGAGTTATAAAAATTGCTGAACGCATGTGGGACTGAGGAAAGTATTATAATTTGTCGCACAAGATACATACATTATTATTGCCTTATTCTATTTTAAGGAAAGGAACTGAACGAAAAACTGTGAGAACGGATGTAATATTCGTCTACGCTTTGTGACCGGGCGTTGGTAACTTGAACTGCCCAAGTAACTTTTCACGCTGATACAGATCTCAGTACTCAGACAAACAATACAGCTAAACTTGGCTCAATAAAATCATCGTGGTTGTTTGATTAATGGCAAACATGCGCTCGAATTGGACTGTTCCACTGATTTTTGGAGTTCATGTTGGTTTCACCTTTCAAAGGAATCCCTGGATTCAACGGAGTAGGTCAGAGCTTTTTTTTTAAATCGAATCTGAACCCAGTGAAAAAGAAGGTAACTCATTCATCGTATCGTATACCACGGGATATGAAGGGGGATGCTACTTCCATTGAACTGGCTTTGAGCAGTACGTAGCCTTTTGAAAACAAATTTTTGAACAAACATCGTAACTGCTGCGGTATTATCTAATTTTATGATGACATTTCTATAAAGGGGAAGTTACTGCGTATGAAACGGATTCCTCGGTTCTACATCCCCCACCTCTCCTATCGTCCTCACGCACCACCACTCAATATTTCCAATGATGCGGAAAAAGTATGTTTTTCTTGTTTGCGAAGAGTTTTCGGATCTTTCCTCATTCGACCGTATTATTTTATACCATAAAGCCCCAGTAGCTTTATGTTCCGTGTGACGTGATGAAAGCCGGGGGAAACACCAAGAAAGAAAAGGCAGCGAATCGTACGCGGAAAAGCTTCGAGTGAAATGTCAAAAGAGGAAAGAAACAAAGTGAAAGGCGCTTTGGAAGGGCTCGGGAAGCACAAAGATTTCTTTCAGTTCGACAATCTTCCCCGCACATGATCGTTAGACTTTGGGGCCGGGCCTTGCTCTAGTTAATACGATCTGCGATAAGGACAGAAGAGCAACTTTTTCGAAGGGCGACATTTCAACGTGTTTCGAGAGGTTACTTTGATGAATTTTTTTTTTTTCAACAGCGAGAACCTGAATACCTTATTTTCGTTTGACCGATACCGGTTCGATCAATGTACAGGATTTTTCATCAACGACCAACGGACTTTACGTTTTAAAAAAACCCCACCTAGGAATTGAAGAAGAAGTAAACAACTCGAATCGTGAATATCGTTAATATAAATTGTATCCATACATTTTATGTAAAATCGTAGTTTTAATGACGGAACTGGGTGCTCATGGATCCCGGTGTTAATTGTGCATATGCGCGTTTTGTTCGGTTCGTGTGACAGATGAACTCCGTAGTTGACTCGCTTCATAAATCTCGTTTTTTTAGCACAAGACTAAAGTCAATGAAACTGAAAGGCCAGCTTCACCAAACGGATCTGATCGTACTTTTAAATAATCGTTGCTTCATCTAACCGGAGATTTACATCGTTCAACATTTTCAAGCACGATTGTTGTTTTTGATAGGACACGGTGGTAACGTAGATATTGATTACATTAAATTTCTAATCGAGACAGTTCATGTTGAATGTTAACTCTTGGTTGTGTAGAAAAAGTAAAGAAGCACTTTCCAACTCTCCTGCGGAAAGTTGGAAAAAATACGAATAAGCTGCAGTATTTCCATATTAAATCTTGCTCACGTCACACTAACATTCTAAAAAAATAAGTATTAAGCTATCGTATCGCATTGAGTTTAGTGGCGGGTGTTCCGCATAATTCCAGAACTCAAATCAATGTTCATTTTGACAAACTTTCTTCACGGCGTTTTTCTTATAACGACCGTCCACAGTAGTAGGGGCAGCTTGATAAATACAGAAATGTCAAATTCTACCTATTTCGTACAAAGCGGGTGAAAAACACATTGGATTAGTTGGTAAAGCGATGAATATGTGGTCCTGAGGTGAAGTTATTTGAAACGTCTCACCAGATACTTGTATGATGTGGTTTCTTGGGATAATTTGAGATCGTTTCGCATTCCAGTTGCAATGTCAGTGAACTGTTTGAGATGTAGAGGTGAATGATGGATTTTGGGAGCTATTTCTACCAGCAGAATTGCTATAGAGAGCAAACTGATTTATTATTCTCAGTGCACAATACGATAGCAATGAGCGTAGATTGCACCAGGTGGGAAACTAGAATCCGCCTCTTTTACCTTGGCAGAATTTCTTGTATATTTCTGACAGAAAAGAATAAAGTGTCGTCTGGATGGGGCGAAAATTAGTTTGGCCATTCAACAGCTGCAAAGGAATATGGGAAGGTAAGTTGCAAGGAGGCAAGTGGAATTGTAATTCGGGGCAGTGTAATTGCAGGGGAGAGGCCTGACGAGGTCATAAGGGAGAGGGGCAGGTGGTTAGAGGAAGGGAAGTTGGAGGAACGTAGACATAAATTAGGGGGCGCACAGGTTGTTCCAACGAGGAAAGCGCAAAGAGATAAAAGGGGAAGGTGAGGAAGAGGGCTCCTGAACAGAGAGGACGGCATTTGAAGGCAGTTCTAAGGCGAGAAGAGTTGGGGTGGATTGTTGTGATGATGCTGAAGGGGCGGGTGGAGGGTAAATAGGGAGGGGATGAGGGTGAGGAAGTGAGGGAGCTCCAACAGAAAAGGGCGAATACGAGTAAAATTTACTTCGACTTCCTCAGGGTTTGTGAGCCTCTAATGGCCCCCCTTCCCCTCGCCTCTACTTCGCCCATTTCAATTCACGGGTTTCCTCTAATCCGACTCCCCCCCCCCCCCCCACCACCAACACCATCCGCCACTTTCCCTGAAAAATCTTGAGATCTTTTTAGCTTTTAAATTTGTCGATTCATCTCGTTTTGCCACCAATTAATTTCAGTTCCAATGAAGAACTCCATCCAAGCAAACAGACGAGCCTTAAGGCGACAAGGAGCTGGAAATATTTATCAAGTTTAGTTCAAGCTGATCAGGGCACGAATTGAGCGTTAGCTTGAACAGAACACCTGTCGATATGAATCTGCGTCACTGAAGAAACCTCGTCCTCACAACTGATCAACATTCAAAACGTTGAAAATATTCAAAAAATTGAAATACCTCGGAATCCGTGACAAGAACATCCTCCTTTCATGTAGATAAACTCTTTTTGCTTCTTTGGTATACATCTCTCATTTCACATCGAAAACAAAAGTTATTTTTCAACTATTAGAAAATATTAAGCTGATTTGGTCAAAATCGTTACTCCAAAAAAAACTCTCTCCCTTTGTCTCATTATCTTCGATGGAAAGTGCTCACTTCGGAGTCTCCAAAACAAATAAAAAGAATGAGCTCAACTGCTCAAGTTTAAATGAAACTTTTCGGGCTCAGAAGACCTTATGTAAAGATCTGAAGAAAATTCACATTATTTGTACGGTTACAATACGTTGTTTATCTTTCGGGAACGTGATGTAACAAAAATAACGACTGATTGAGGAGTTGAGGCGTTTTTTGCAGTGTAATAAGTAAAAATAAATGTGGAATAAAGTCTGACTAAATCAAATCTCCGTTTAACTCTCAATTCACTGTATTGGCTGACTAGCGCTAGCCGCTGACCATTGCTGACAGGCAATTCGAAGCTCTCGTTAGAATATAATTCCATTGACGGAGTTTCGATATCGTCACAAACACTTACGGGCAACATTTGATCGTCGGTTGACATTCCAAGACATATCAGACGTGACCGAAAGAACCAAAATTAGAGTTTTCCAACTCAAGCCTCTTCTTCATAATCGAAACCTTTCGTTATCCCATTAAATACTCATTTACAGCATCCTCATCTGCAACGTTTGGATATTTTCCCAGCCACGCTGGAGAATGTGCTTAGCCCCTCAACTTGAACGTGTCATCAAAATCTGATTCCTCCGCGATGTTATACTCGCAATATGTACCGCGTTTAATGCGGAATCGTGTTCTGAACGACACCGTAACTTAACCAGAACTCATTCCAAACGCCAACCAACTCGCAGCCTACGAACTCTCACCGATTACTGTGCGAAGACGCGTTAGACCTCACTATATCTTGAACTTCGTAACAACCTACGAGTAATAGAAATAAGGTTCGCCCACATCGGCTATAATGTGTAGCAGAGTTTAAAAAAACACGGAAGAAGAAAAAACATTATTCACGACACAGAGTTGAAAAAGACTAAAATTACATAATTTTCCTTTCTACTTTGTATAGCCAAGGAAAGTAAAAAGCACAGCAAAGGATGAGAGATACGTTAAAAACGCACTTGTATTATAAACCAGTGAATATTAAATTGGATTAACATGTCCGACGAGCGGGCAGATGGCACATGAGACATGAAATAATGAAATACAGAAACGGACAGGAGGGTAAATAATTTCGGCTATAAAGTGCCACACCTTTTGCATTGTTTCGCACAATTTATGATGAAAACTCCACATTCCTCTTTGTTCGAAGGGATTCTCTTGCGACTGTAACGACAGCGCTTTTACTTCTCTTTGAAACTCTCACTTGCTAAATCAGATTTGTTCTGACTCGTTTATCAGTATTTGATAAACCCGATCGAAACCCTAATTAATATATCCGATTGCTATTAGTAACTGATTGCCTATTCAGAAAGTGGATAAATCTGCCTTAAATGTCGTACGAGTAAAATTCAGAAGGTTGAAGTTTGCCTCCAAGGTTTGGGGCAGGTTTGCAGATTAGTACATCAGCTAATGGTACGTTCCTGTAATGCACAAATGACTTAACACTATTCTTTATTTAGGAAAAGGTAATCTATGAGTCAGCGGAACATATGTTAATTTCCATAACACTGACGTGATCTGGCCAACGTCTCTTATCTTCCATAGGTAATAACATAAATTGGAAGGGATTTCGTGTTCGGAACTATCGGAAAGAAAACACTGTGAAGACCCCCCCACCTCCACCCAAGGTCCACTTCTGTGTCAGTTCTGAGATGTGAAGTTTTGACTCGTCCTTCGCAGTTCTTCTCTAGAGAAGCAGACACGTCTCGTAACGGATTCCAAGGATCAAAAACAAGGCTCGAATTCATTGCCATAGTGGCGGTAGAGCCGTAAAACCCGTTTCACTCACTCCTCGAGCTCCAATATCGTTACACGGAGATTTAATGGGCGTGAAGGGGAATGGAAAGGTTGGCATTTTCGCTACCGTCAACTCTCCTTGTTACCCTCCACTAATAGCGCTGATTACTACACCAAGTCTCTAATGGGGGTTTTCTTCTTTTTGCTTTTCCTTCTCTTGGTGGAGGCTTCACCACTCGACACGCCTCTGATTCTCTTTCGACACAACAAAGACACAAACCGTAATCTCCAGCCAACTTTTACCGAGAGCCTCAGAACTTTTCATGTCGAACTACAATGCGAACCTCTCCTTTGCCGTTCTTTTCTTTTACGCGGACTCGACCACCTCCTTTCAGACCAGTTACTTGTAAGATTCCTTATCGCATTCGGTTGGGCAGCTGACACTCGAAAACAACTATATCAAAAGACCAGTTCAACTAAAGAAAACTTATCGAGTCTTTTCTTGTTTTGAACCAACGAAGAGGCTGAGCGGGTCAGTTTTATTCGAGTTGAATGTTTCTTAGTGAGAGGAAACGGACCGCTTATCAACGATATGTGAGAAGACAATAGATTCAATGTTATGATTAACGCGACTGGACTTTGCAACGGCGTCACAGCTCTAAAACTCGCCCACAAATGACGAAAACGATTTTATCTTCCACTCTCTACCAAAGTATGAAAACAATTAGAGATGTGTTGACGCCTGAATTTATTTTTTGTTCTCATCACGGGCTCTCAATCTCCTTCTGACACGCTAGTCTTGCCTGGGCCAACACAAGCCACCCCTCTTGACTGGTGCCAAACGCTGCAGCGATCCACCTGGAAGAGGGAGTGATTTGGGAAAGGGTACGAGGAGGTGGTGTGCATCGGTACAGGAGGGAAAGTCGTAAGAATTATTGAACGATGGATGTTGGAACGACCCCAGCAGCTGAGGGAGTAGAAACGCACGGAGTCAACAATGTATTTGGGAGTAGCGCAAGTTTTGTACCAGCTACACAGAGTGAAACTAGAGACAATAGTAGGGTCTTGAGTAAAAAGTCAAAAGGTGGGTGTAGCATTTGAACAACTTTAACAGTTTATTTCGAATCATCAGGCCGATTGAGCACCTTTTCATCAACTGGTACGTAAAGGGATCAAGTTAAAGCGCGGTTATTGCTCAAATAAAGAGGTTGCCGGTATATTGTTTAGTACAACATTATGGTCCATTACTCCTCGTTAGTGATGTAGGTTGGATACAGTATGATTGCACTTCTATGCGATTAGAGACAACAATAAACTAATTATGCACTGAAATAGTGTCAGCAGCGGCAAAAACCACTCTGCATTGGTTAAAGAGATTTTTACCACATCTGAATTCAGACAAATTATTATAAAAGTCGAATCATATGAAATAATTTGTCTTCTTAAAGTGGTTGGGCGGGGGTGGGGGAGAGTACCTAATTCGATAGTGACAGTTAACCTCACGCTGTGGCCTCTCTATACAATAGTACAAGATCCACTACCACGCTGGTGGGTACAGTGTACCACCAGACACACTCACAATATTGCGGTCGCCACATGTCCGATGCGTTAATGATAGAGAGAACTAAGAGTAGTTTTAAAAGTTTACGGGGGAAATCATTTGCAGGGGCACGAACTGCATTATCCCTACTATATCATGGGATGTAGTAACGACTTCTTGATCATCCTGAAACCAGTGGAATGATGTTGGTTGCTCGATGTCATGTATGGCCGAGTCGGATGCCAAAGTTCTGTTTGAGAATTAAGTGCGAAGGGCTGCCTCTGTCCACAAACGTCCTGAGCTAACAAAAATGCCAAGACCCGGGTCGCAACAGAGAGTGTGGAATACGGAAGAAAATGACGTAGTTGGAAGAACAAGCTTAGGATGTGGTGGGAGGGGGAAAGGAGTTGGAAAGAAAAGGGTTTGGAGGCCGTTACAAACCGATACGAGATGAGGAGATGGGAAAGGGGCTCTTTCGTCAAGGCAAGAGGCGAAGCTTTGGGAGGAGGATGATACAAGAAAGTTAATAGTTAGGATTACGTTTCACCAGCGTTTATGTAAGTTCCTCTCTCATAGATTCATGTCTCCTTCTTGTTTATCGCAAACAACAAAAATAAGGGAACCACGTCTTTAGACGGGTAAGATCAACACGCTCATCCTTGAGGAAATAACTCAGGGCCTTTTCCAGCGGACCAGATTGGCCTTTTTGCCTATGATTCAGTGAATGACGTGTAACACATAACCTCTAAAATAGGGATTGCAATTCACGCCCCAGGCCAATGATGTACAAAATGGAGGCTCAAACCGCGACCAAATTCCGCTCAACGACGTACACCCACAACCGAATTCTCACTAATGTACTATAGGGACACTATAATTCCTAACGCACTCTCTCACAAACACGTTGGTGTGATACCGCAAAGCCGATTGATCTTTGCAGAACACGCGCCTATGTTAATGCATAACCTCAAAAACCGTACTGAGCAACTAAAGAACTTATAAGTGTGTCACTCAACAATAAACTGCAACATTACAAAGTACCCATTTGGACGTAGACCCTGGACATATATGGCATATGTTCACGCGCCCGATTACGGAGGTTAGAAAGCAAGAAAATGCCACAGTTCATAGAAATATCGTCCACGCGCTCGACAGAAACTCCACAAAATATACCGAGCTTGACATCGATAGACCGCAGAAAGCACTGAAACGCATCATGACAGAACCTTTAAGCCAACGGAATGATGCTTTAATGCAGTAACTCAGTCGAAGCAATCAGCCCCGCCTAAGAAGACCGTCTAAAGACATTCAAGAAATCCGCCACTTATGGAAGCGAATGCAACGATGAAACGATAGTGAATGGATAACGTGTGGTTTACCTTGCTGAACATACCGACACCAGTAAATTCAACCAACGTAAGTTGAATTTTTGTCGTTGTGACTTCAAGGTCTTTTGTGTAGTCGATTCCGTAACTCACATAACGTCTGCTTCATTCCATCTTAAATCAAATATGCTCGCGGAAGAGTTAGTAAGGAACAGCACCAAAAACAATATCATAGATGTTAGTAATAGATCATTGTTGTAGACAACCACTCCTCAGAATGCTACAGGGCGAGATACGCATTTTATGGCGGAATACTTCACAGCAGATCGCGTTTTCTTCACGACGCTAGAACCAAAGACCAACGAACCAGTCGGTTCACGAGCATTTTAATGGTGCTAGTAATGAAAGAGATCAGGAACTCGAAGAGATAGCGGCACTGTGTTGAAAATCCGGTAACGCACTCATTCGTCGGCGGCGTGGTTTCCGAAAGTAACGCCTGAGGTTTAAAGTGACAAAGAATGCATGAATAAATACGAGTACATCACTTCAGTAGGAAATGAGAAGAAGGATCCTGAAAACAACGAGGGTAGAGGGCAATTACGTGCATTTAAGTGGCTGTGCTACGTCTCTTGGTAACCTATCAGGTTTCCCGTCATTGATCGGCAATTTCCCTCTGTTCATTGAATTACTAACGAGCATGTGAGTCTTTAATCAAACGCGAGGCCGTGCACAATATTCTGTTGCAAGTGGCGAGTATCAGTTTCTAAGCGAGCCGCACTCACCAACGAGAGTTCATTTACACAGACTTTCTGAGAATATCCCTGTGATGAAAAAAAGAACTGTTTTTCGGAGAGCATTCCTTATCAAATTAGTTCAAGAGCGTGGCAACCCCATTGCTGGGGCAGTATAAATGAAATGAATAATCCCGACTCTCGCCCCTACAAATAACGATAAAAATTCGCTGTTTGCCTTTTACTCTGTTGAATCCGCAAACGAACTGAACAACTCAAACAGGTCCTTAATCTCCATAAATCGACAAATAAGAAACTAAAGGAAACGTAGAAAAGGAGGTTCGGTATCTGGTGATGCATTTAAGAAGAAAAAAAAGAGGGGAAAAGGAAGGCAAAATAACAAAAAGAAAGCGGAAGAGAAAGAAAAAGAAGAATGTACTAGTTAAAGGAGGCAGAAGAAGGATATCAGAAGATCAGTGTCTGACGGTAAAGAGGTGGTAGTAGAGTATGGAAGAGGTTGTGGAAGAGGCCAGAGGGAGGTGATTGGATCGAAGCTATGAGCGCGCCATTTAACCTTAGAAAGTTGAGGGCATCGAGCACGTAGGACTCGTCTCCCTTCCAACCAGCTTCTGTACCAACTGCCGATAGATCCACTTCTCTGCGATGTCTGTTGGGAAAAACTCTCCCCTTGGGAACAACTTTGAATGGCAACAACCAACTGGAATAAGGACTGATAAAAGTTGGGTCGTTTAATGTAAACTTTATCCCGAACTAAGCAGCAGGTTAGAGAAGCTCCTGTTCGGTTCTTCCAAGTTGGTTCACCTCTGCCGATCATTGGAAAACGGCCCTTCCTGATTACACTCTACTGCTTTCAGGTCGAAGAACTTAGTCGCCTATACACCGATTGGGGGAAATTCAGTAGTTACTCAATGAATTAAAAGTTAAGTGCTCGTACTGCAAAACAACGTAGAAGAATATGAAAGGAATCCGTAGAACCCTCCTTCTACTTGTCCCCTAACGACCCTTCTTTTAACCCAAGTGAGCACGCCTCGTGTCTCTCCAAGGATTTTCCTTTATTCGCCAAACGACTTCTGTGCCAAATAAGGTACGCAAGCCCATCATTCGGTCGTTCACTGTGCCGTGAACCGTTTTGACGTCTCCCGAAGGTGTTCAGTGTGCAATTGGCGCACGCTGACACCCAATTTCATCGTATCTCTTCTCGTTATGTTTGTAGTTACGAACGTTTTAAACTCCTCAGGATATCCTACTTTGATAAGGCTTTCTTTTACACGTCGGTTTTTAAAGATGGGAGGTACAGAGACTTACCACCGTTTCGCAGGCTCTGTTGTGTTGTGTTGGAAGTGTGACGATGTGTTACCTTGTAGCGATTTTGAACTTTTGCTTATACAACATCGTGCTTGTCATTTCAATATGAAGTAGTATGTTTTACGAACTATTGTCAAAAGTAATTTACTCAGTATCAATTGGCTTTATGGTAGGAACAACAAAATTGTCTTCTTCTTCCTGTAAAAGAGCATTTGAAGATGAATGGCCCTGAATACAAGGTTTTCTCTAATTCAGGGAGCTGTAGACGCCGAGGAATATTAATCCTGTCATCACAGGTTTGATATCCTCGTCACTGGAGGCTCAATCCACTTCAGCCTTCACTGGAACATCAACAACTCAACTGTGAGACACATAGGGGGATAGAATAACCTCCATAACGGTCGTGAGTCATCGTTTTGTTTCGTATTTAAATGAAACACAACTGAGTGTTGGATCGTTTCCATCGATGAAATTTCAAGAGTGAAACGCGAACCGCCCAACTTTCTCGTCCCCTTTATAAGTTCTGTCTACGCTTACAATGTATCCTTTACTAATTAATACTTAACATTTTTTTCTCCTTAAGCACCTATCTGAAATCACGACGTGGTAATGACACGAACCACAATGCGTCGAGAGTGCGTATGAGATGATGAGGGGTTTTAAAGTTTTTTTAAAAACGACAGACACGACTTAAATTGAAATCACAGGTTGCCTTCAACTAGCTACCGATTGTACATTGTTCCGTACATATTTCTCTGACTGATCGCTAAACCAAGGTAAAACCGAAAATATGGTAAGAAACGAATTTTTTTGTAGCATTTTACATTTTTAAGTTGGAGCTTCAATTCCATTAACCAGATAAAACGTGGAACGTAAATAAACCGAAATACAACCGAAATGGAGATGGGTGACGTTATTTTTAAATTTTCACAAAAACGGTGACAACAATTTTGATAAAACCCACAGAATAGTTTTAGGTAACTAATATCTACATTTCCTCACCTTTCCATAAGCGTTTTCCTCAAAACTGAGTTACGAAAAGTTGCCTCACATCTCCACTCAACAGATAGGGAAGGAAACTATTATTGTGTTGAATTTTTCCAGAAATTTCCCAGTTGCAGTTCGTCGGACATTCTCTAGCTACTGTAGGGTGAATTTTTACAGACTGACGAAACGTGCGAACACAATATTAAACTGACCTGACAAAATTACGTGCAACGCATCATAATAGTTCGTTCTGTATATCCCATATAACGGCGCTAGAAATTCGTTCGTTCGTTTTCCGATGTATTTTATTTATGTATCCTTTTGATTAACGCTTGAAGGAAATTTAAAGTAAACTTGCAGGGCGTTTTTAACTGATGTGTAGGTGAGAGAGATATGAAGTGTATTAAAATCAGGGTACAGGTATATTGCGTTATGTGCACGAAAGATGCAGAAACGAGGCTCAGAAACACAGGCTGCTGCCGTCAAACATGAGCTCATAGAGGCTGCTGGATTTGAGTACAGGGTTTGAATAGTCGGGAGAGACTAAATTGGTGTTAGGGAGGAGGAAGGGGGTTTGTTTAGTTGGATACTTGGAATGAGCGAGAGTGAGTGAGAAACTTGCTTAGGGGAGGTAGGGTTACAAGAAAAATTCACATTTCCAAATCTGAGGCGTTTAAAACTTCAAGCTTCAGGTTCACGGAGTTCCATCAACTGTTAAGATGAATCAAAACAAAGAATTGACTGTTGCATGGGGGGGGGGGGGAATATGCGAATCAGTACTTCATTCGTCAAGTCTTGAAAAGCGTTCGAACGTCCCCGGAGATCACCGATCCCTGGTGCCCGGGGAGGGAAAATAAGAAAGGACAATCGCATGGAAACTGTAATTTGCCGTGCTGCCAACCAATGAACAGTAATGGGAGCCGCTATGGGAACGGTATTTAGCAACTAATAAATTTAGGGTAGGAATTAGGAACTGACACAATGATGACCATCAATTATAAGGCAATTTCTCCACATATCCACAAGAATTCGTCTTTTCTTCAGGCTTTTCGTATTAAAATATAATATGCACATAAAATACCCTTTCAAAGAGAACTGACGAGGCTTCACAACTTTGCATGGGAAACTTCGCAAACGGCAGCAAGTTCAATTCGCATTCGAGGAGCTTGAAGAATGATATGGCGCTGGGGTCAGAAGGAATGCGAGCAGTTCCTCGAAAGAACCAGCGAATATAACAACACAAGAAACGTAAGAGCAACATCCAGAGATAGTTTTTTCTCCTCTACTCGGAGCGCCACTCCCATTTCCTTTTCCTCGTCTTTCTTTGCTCCCAACACTCGAATCGTGAGCAGACTCGCAAATCTCATCACTCGAGACGGTTGCTTGAGTGGAACGATCAATTGCAAAGTTCAAGAGGAGCTCAAATGCCGGACCATAACGTAGATCTCTGCGTTTTATTCTTAAAGTACCAAATACCATCAATGTCAAAATATTGATTGAATAACAATAAGGGCCGTTGATTGAATAACAATATAACCGTTGGTCTTGCGTTAATCCTCCTCGTTGCTTCAATGATGTCTGTAAGGTCGGGCACGCGTATACATTGCATTATATTGTTATTATGATGAAACCCTCAGTAAAAAATAAAATTTCATCACCAATCAAAACCTGTATTTAAAGTTGACTGTATTGTTTCTAGTCTGAACGTCGCACCTGAACGTGATGTCCATCAGGGAACAGCGCTCTGCCTTACTCTTTCCTCGCTCTGTATTGATGTTAGTTTTCGTTAATGTGATGTAAGGAAAACCTTGCACCATTTGCATGAAGTCACTGTCAACCGCAAATGAGTGGAAAAATATATGGTCTCTACCAAACCACTCAAATCTGAATAATTTTGAACAGGAATTCTCCAATGTACACGATGAGTGCGTCGAGTGATGTCAGCATTGTTCAAGGACGGTAATTCTTCGCGTCGTTTATGACATATTATGTCTTTACATTGCTACATAAACTCGAAAATGTAACGCCAGAGATGTTACGGAAAAGTGTCACGAAATTTTCAACCCGAGTTGCAAGCAACAGCCCCTGTGGCCTAATGGATAAGGCATCAGTCTCCTTAACCTGGGATTGTGGGTTCGAGTTCCACCAGGGTTACGATTCTTTTTTGTTTTTGACATTTTATGTCTTCACTTTGCTACATAAACTCGAAAATGTAATGCGGGAGATGTTACAGAGAAGCGTCACGAAATTTTTAACCCGAGTTGCAAGCAACAGCCCCTGTGGCCTAATGAATAAGGCATCGGTCTCCTTAACCTGGGATTGTGGGTTCGAGTTCCACCAGGGTTACGATTCTTTTTTGTTTTTGACATTTTGACATTTTATGACTTAACTTTGCTACATAAACTCGAAAATGTAACGCGGGAGATGTAATGCGGGATATGTTACAGAGAAGCGTCACGAAATATATTGTGTGGGGTTATGTGGATAAACTGGAAAAATGTAACGCTTGGTAACATACACACGTTACCAGTGACCAAGTGATGATGTCAATTGCAATTGACGCGGCCATTATATCGAAACTATCAACGAGCACAATCAAACGTAGTTATCATTGCACAAAAACAAAAATAAAAGACATAAAATGTTCCTAGTGGTTGCGTACTTGTACAAAAGCTGTACCCACCGTTTGTGTTTCTCAAAAATTCAAGTTAAAAAAAATTTTAACAAACAGCTTCAAATCTTAAAAACAACTCGAACGATTTTGATTAATTTAATGTAGATTGAACGCAGGAGGGCAAATCTGGGACTAGGTTCATACGAATTGGTTTGGTTTCTACGTACCAGTGGACTGGTTTTTAACTCGATAACGGAATTTTTAAGGGGTGAAAATAACGAGCGAAAATTTGATTGGGTATTGTTATCAGTTCTCAACCAGAACAATAAGAAAAATAGTGCTGTAGCAAGAAAAATGAAGGGGCCAACGCAACATTGAGGTTTGAGACCGCATGAATTGAATACAACTATTGGTAGCATAAGGTATAGAAGAGAATGCTCATACATTCCTCAGCCCTACGTAGCAGGAAAAAGAGTTATGCGGTGTCGGATGGAACAAAAGTTTCAAGTTTTCTCCAGATCTTCGCGTTTTACGGGGCATGCAAAAGAGGTGCTCGCGCAGAACGTCACGGTCTGGAAGGTAAATAGAAATATCAGGTAGTTTTTATTCGGTAACTCCAAAATATATAAAACAAGTTTTATTGAGTCCACACCGCACTCACCTTCGCACCTCTAACGTCGTTGACAAGATAGCGCCCACTCCTCTCGCCGGTCTTCTAGTTCGTTCATCTCGCGTGCACCTTCAGTGCGAACCCGACGGCTCGTGGGATCGTGTCGTAATAAACGGCTTGTTAGTTTCGATTCGTTTTCAGGTGCGTCATTCCGAATTACATCATTATCCACACCTCGCTTGTACTTCCTAATTTATGTTTCTCATTGCTAATAAACGTTTTCAGAACGCATCGTAACAGCCTTATTGAAGAACACACGCTTATAAATAGTAAACAGGATCCTTCTCAGAAAATTGTTGTCGACAGTCTCATGAACCCTCTGAGCACTGATTATTCAACGGTAGTCGTGAGTAGAATCAACTGGATAAATTCCGGGAATCCCAGTTTTGTTTTCACGCAAACAGGTCGAAACCGAACGGTTCATATCGAAGAGGTCAACTAGTCAACAAAGCTCTCCGCGCCGTGCGGACCTTAGGTAACTACAGGCAATAGGGCGATGTAACCGCGTCGTATGTTAAGCATTTCATTAGCGCTCCCGTCGCACAATGATGCAAGTCGCATAGATTGCATTGAGATTTATCTCACACTAACATGAAAGGAGATGGATACATGTCGTTCCGTGAAATCAAATTTTCAAATCTGTAGTCCACTGCGTTGAATGTCAAAAGGCGTGGGAACTTTGATTACAGTCCCGTCGCCCATTGAATGGATTTAATTACTGGAAGGGATATATTGAGGGGGTAGATACAGTAAATTTAAGCTATTCGCGCGCTTTTCAGTGGATATTGGTTATTCTAGTCTTGTTTTGTTAAGATTTGGTTCAAATAAAGCAACTTAGTCGGGGAACACCATGCTTCGTTGCGATAGGGGAAATATTGAGGATAACTTATGTTAATTTAAGATTTTGTTAGTTTCAAACGATTTTGAAGTTTATAACTACGTTTTATTTCATTTATAAAATTGCATCGTCTGAACCATAGGGCTCACGAATTTAGTTCACGGCAAAAGAGTTCACGATAACAGCTCGCGATAACAGTTGAAACCAACAGCAAACCAACTAACAGTCGTCGAACACGAATAAATAACGGAAAGCGAAGTGCATCGACATTATGTCCTAATACATTTACACTTGGGTTGTTTAAAGTGTAAATGTATTCCTTGTAATCTGTTTGATACGCTAAATTGAAAATCGCGCTTACCAAAAAATTGAGGGGACTAGGCCATTTTTATGGCTTTCAAGAGGGCTCTATGACAGCCCACGTGCCCTCTACACTGTTGGTGTGGGATCCAGTAACAGGATTCTTGGAATGCAACGAGTGGTTAACGTGCGAATGCTCGAACCCTCGCGACTGAAGGCAGTCATACGACTTCCAATAGTACGAGACAATAATTGTTCCACACGGTGGTGCCTGTAACATATGACTGCGTAACTGTATTCCTTCCCCTGTCTTCGAAAAACGCGGATACTCATTCGATCCTTCTAAACGCCCGTTTAGCCATGACGACGTCTACCTCCATTAAATGTTCGTTTGCCTAATTTTCCACGATTATACTCTTCGCACTCGTAATCACAGTCGAGCAAACTTCTGGGCAAAAATTTATGAAGTCAGTGATGGAATTCCAAAGCAAAAATATCTGCCGGCAGACCCATAACCCAGTAAAGGGTGACAAGCAGCGCATAATGAGGTGCCAAAGGCTAAACCACGACCCTGTGCGCACAGAAGGTTTGAAGTTGTGGCCACCCTTCCGACACCTCCTTTCAAACCCGTGTATACACCACTGTACAACTTTACGTTCACCTTGCATTTTCAATTGATAAGTCGAAAATCCGAAATGAGTGAATTCATGAGACTGACAACCATGTCCTCCGTAATACTTATTAACATGCTTTTTATTCTGCACGCCTAATGCGAGTTGGACTAAGGTGTTTGATCACATTCGCCATTTTCTCGCTTCGGGCGATGGGCGGCAATCATTGCGCATTCTGTGCTCGTGAATTCCTTCTAACTTCGAGTCGACGGATAAAAGTTAGTTGAGCAGGGACCTGAGTAACTTAGGAAGGTTCGGAGCATCCTCCCCTCGTCACCCGAACTCAAAAATCTTCCCAAACCTGTCTTATTTTCGGAAAGGCCCTTCGGGAGGTACCAATGACAGGTAGTTCTGATAAATCGTGAGGTTCGAAAGGAGTTTTCTTGGGCGCACGGCTGATTGAGTATGGTTAGGGTTAAGCGAAAGGGGATTTACTTTTAGTCGTCAGAGTCTCGCGGGAGTTAAAAGGGTATCACTCTAGAGCTTTTCTCCTTCCTATCTCACTCCTCCAGAACTCTGGTCCCCTCTCCATTCGAATTCCTCCTTTTCCTTTCTTTATTGGACTTCAGTAGCAGCCGTCCAATGAGTTCCGTGTTATTGCGTTCTCAAACTCACTGGTGCATCTGAACATGAAACGAATAACGTTGGCCGCCTTGAAAGGTGTTTTTAATAAATCTTTTCACTGATTGATCTAACCCTTCGCAAGTAAAAGAAGTAAATCACCATCAGTCATCGATAGTTATCAATACTCTTTCGTCACAGCACACAATGCCTGGGTTACTGCATTGTTGGAGTTGGGATCAGGTGGCTGACTCGATAAAGGAAACGTAATAATAGAACGTGGGGGAATATAATGTAAAACTCAGGAACCGCACTCCAACAAGGAGGGGTCCCAAGTACGTGTCAATTAAACCTTTCATTTTCAAAATTCCAGAACGCCTTCAAATTATCCAAAACGAATCAATAATACCATAAAATTTCATAAGTAGAAAAATTACCAGAACAAAAAAATAAATTAGCAATAATTTCGACGAACGTCGATTTCCCGTTTTCGGATTATAAGCTCCACTCAAATTAGATTAGATGTAGATATAGAAGAGGTGGTCTGAGATAGCTTAGATACAGAAAAGCTACTCCAGAATTCTGGAATTTTAACAACTTACTACCATCTCTCACAGTTTTTACCAGATAATTCTGGAACAGTGATTATTATCTTCCTCAAAAAATCTTACTTAGAGTCTCATTAATTGTCAGTGTGCTGATTCCTCAATAACGATCGTTTTATCACCGTGAAGTTATATTTGACCAAGTTCAAATGAACCTGAGTAAAAGGTAAATTGCATTAGTAGCAAAATACGCGAAAACCGGCGAATTAACGTACAGCTAAGGAAAGTTATGTGATGCGTCGCACCAGATATATTTACCAATAACAGTAGCATCAACTATATAAAGTTCACTTCATCGCAATACTTTCAAGCGGGTTGCTACAACAGCGGTTAAGTTTTATTAAATAGTCTCATTAACTCATAGTGGCGTCTCATGTCAAAACGCTCTAATTCTTCGTCAAAGAAAAACTGACACCCATACTATTTTGTTAAATGGCGTTTAGAGTACTGGGTGGGTTTTGAAATGTCGAAATTTGAAGACAACTCAAAATATTATTTGGGACCGATCTCGTTACTTTCCATTTTATTTGGTAGCACGTAGTCGAGGTTTCCCAATCTTCAGTATTTTGAGCCCAAGCAAATCGTGAGCCTTCAGGTTTGTATTAAGAGACGAGCTGCCGTGTAAAGCATAAAACGTGGTTTGCTCAGAGAGATGGTTGAGATGCAGCAGGTTGAAATGAGGACGACGGGCCCGTTGTGAAAACAGAGAAGACAAAAAGGATGACGAAGTGATCTCAGAGAAAAGAGAGCGTCGGTGAGGAAAAAACTAGGACGGTGTCGTTTAGGAGGTGGGGGTGAGGGTAGGAGAAATACTCTGAAGGAAAGGATTTAAGAGAAACACTCGGCTGAGAAAACACTTCATTTAAACGATCAAGGGAGAAGAGCATTTGCCTTTGAAGAGAGGTTTAGAACGTGAAGCCGATTCACCAAGACTTTTCTCTAAGTGTAAGCGTTTTCTTGAACGAAACAAAATAAAAATTATAATAAAAAGTGCAACTAAAGGAATAAACTTGATGCTAATCCATTTCTTGTTCTTTCCCTCCTTTAATAGGAAATATTCCTCTCGCTCCATTAATTTCTATGATGTCAAAGGCCTTTCTCTCGATATAAAAAGGTTTGGTTTAGAGAAAGGAGCGGCAAAGGGCTTTAAATGATAAAAGCAGATGAATTTCGAGCTTTTTCCGGACTTCCCAGCGAAAGTCTTTTTACGGTAAATTACTGTCAATAGCAATCACTCGCCGTCAATAGAGCCGCTCACATATTGAGCTCGACCTTTTCTTTGAGCTCTTTATCGCAAAACTGATGAGATCGGGCGTTGAGTAGGTGGACTTTACCCCGCGTCGGAAGGAACCTTGAAGGAATTATTTGTGACTTCCGGTTGGCTAGAGCTGAGCTGTCAAGGAATTGGTTTGAGAAATTTCTACATCGTCGAAGAGAAAATATCATCTTTATCCTTTTACGTCTTCAGAGACCCGGCGAAGGTGGTTTAGAGTCGCAGTAATGAAGCTAAAGGAGAATACACAATAGTCGACCTTTCTGTTACTTATTCAATGGTCAACCCTTTACGTTACAGAAGCGCCTCGTGCCATCAAAACGTATCGTCCTGCCGAAAGGACGCGGCATTTGAGGGCCCGAGGGGCACTAAGCTATCGGGCGTTCCATTCATACTTGTGCGGTCGTGTCATCTCAAGAACAGGAGCGATGAACTCTTGGCGCTTTCGTGTCGCGACGAATTGGGGTTGTATTGACTGTGGAAAACGAATGTTCATGCGTGTATTAAATTTGTCGGTGTCCTCACTCTCCTTACCATGAATGAAGTAAGAAGAAAAGTTATGCGATCGCCGATAAACGTAGATATCTGGCTACACAGAGTTGGAAAAAACAAACGCTATTCGGAGAAATATTCTGTGCGTGATTGAACACTTACTTTATTAGCTACTCAAATCCCACGTGTGTCAATAATGTAAATTCAGAATAAAGCTATAGACAACATCGATACAAAGCTGGCTGAGGGTTGAAAGCGCGAACTACTTTTTTCCAAAACGGCCTCATCAACATTCATAACTTTTTCTTTATCGAAAGTTGTGGACAATTTTTCTTCTGTGGGGAAATTACGACAGCGGCAGAGTAAATTATTAATGTTTTGACGAAATATCGAAATTTCAGTTTTCTTCTCCTGCTCTTTCATCCTAAAAATCGTATATATATATTGTATAGTTATATAGCAACTCGGGGGATTCCAAAATGCACGTACTAACTAACGCGCTGCCAAAATACCTCCCTCCCCTCCTCCCACACGTTACCCAAAAATAGTAAACAAAACACCAGAAGAACCTTTTCTTTGTCTTTCTAAAATTTCTGACGTTGAAAATCCAATCATGTACCCACACGCAGGATATTGAGAAGTAGGAAAGACCCCGTAAATTCTGGAATGTCGAACGCTTTCAGCTTCTCAACTCCTGTCGCGTCCTGCGTACAAACCCATGTCATTATATAATTTCATTTATGGTACAAAACAAACTACGAACGACCTGATTGAAAAACTGATCAGATAAGTCCACTTGTAAACTTTTTTTGGGAGTCAATTGAAATTTCACACGCTGTTATTGCATTCTCTCAAATCAGGTGGCTCGATTTGAGCAAATATTTTCGTAATACAATTATTGATGCGAGGGTAAAACGTTTTATAGGTGAACATTGTGACTGTTGAGTATTCGACTGACGCCTTCATTAGAGCTGTCTTATAATCGAAGAGGTCCGGTGACAGGGTTGGGCGGGAAGACGAATATAATGTACACACATTTCACAGTTAAGCTGATTTAGTATTGCCACACTTTACTTGGGGAGAGAAATTTTTTTTTGTCTCGCCTAGTCTTCTAGTAGTCGGCTTACGATAACGCTTGATCGCTGGACTGCCCACTGCTGAACGACCTCATGACTCTCCCCTAACATCCGTAATTTCTTCCAAATTTCTCCCAGCAAATGCCTGCTGCCCATTCCTCGGCTATTTAGTATTTCAGACTCTGTCGAACTAGAATGCACGCCTCTGCGAAGTAGAATAATGACAGGGCCGTTAAAATTTAACACCAGCATCTTAACAATTCGCGAACTAATTTGAATAGCCTTCCTAGAGACGCCGAACAAACTGATTTATTTAACATTTTCGGATCATTTCTGTGCCAACGTTTGGAAGAACCTTTTATTTTCCTGTATCCGTGAAATAAGGGCAGAAATGGATTTATTGTTTTGATAGCTTAGTGGATTGAGTGGATTGGTGGTTTTGATAGCTGTCAACTGTTCAGTTCTCTGTATTTCTTTTCTTGACCATGAATTAGGGATTACGGATTGGACCGAATATTCCTGAGTGAGAGCCGAGTGGGGAGACTACCAACTGAGTCCTTTTTTTCGTAATTTGTTTCCTATCCTCGCAGTAGAAGTGCGTGTCTGGGCCTAATACGATAAATCAATCTTAAAACTCAAATAAACAAAATAACACTTCTTGGTGAGAAAAGAAGGAAATCGAATTAAGAACATAGAAAAAGACCCATTTCAAAAGTAATCGAAGTGAAGTTTATGAATGGAACCCGTTTTACGTATTAACTCAAAGTAACCATATAGCTCGGATCGTGATGAACGACAATAAGGGGACAATGGATTAAGACACCAGGGTTTTGCACACCCTTATCCAACAATATTCAAGAGGAGGGGAAAAAGCACTGAAACGGGAGAGACTCGATGAGAACATTACGCAGGGCTCGTGAAAACCGGAATGAGTGCCGTCGCAATTTGCCTCACGGAAAGCCTCGTTCCCCACCAAGCGGCGCAGGAAGGAGAACCGGCGGAGATAAAGGTTATATCCTTCACAAACGTAAGGTATCTGTCCATTCCAACTTTATTCTGATTAATTTCTCCCACTTCACAGGATCTCGTCGGCTAGTCATGTGGGCTCCTTTTCTCTGTTTACGAGGAGTAGTGCCTAAGGTTTATAATAACCCTCCCGCCCGCGAATGTAACAAAACTGTGGGTATACCTATGAAAGCCATGCACACTGAGGGTTACGTGACAAAAGTGGCGGGCCTCCTAAGCACATTGAAAAAGTAGCCCCTCCACTTGAGTGACTGCTCATGAGCGAGGCTGTTGCTCATCAGCACATTCTGCTTTCTGCTGTAAATCATTTTCCATACTAGCTGCTATCTTATTCATTATATATATATTTCCATCATTATATTTATCACTCACTCCTGATGTTTGCCATTTTCATTCTACAATTACTAGTAATTCTCCAAGCATTCATCTATTTTTGCGGTAGAACGGTTGTACTCTCATTAAGTGTTGTAGCTCTACTGTCCTTCACAATACTCCCCTCAAACTGTTCATAGTCTTGGGACTTACACTTATACTGAACTGACAATGTTCTGAGGTTTGCACATCTTTCGTTCCGTGTATTGTATATACAAATACATTAAAATATTTTGGGTCCTTTGTCGTCCTTCCCTCCCCCACCAGCCATTAAAAAGCGTCAAATGATGTCTTTGGAAGTTAAATTCCGTTTCCAAGCGTTCTTTCAATAAAACAACAATACAATAGAAAACTTACTAGCTTACTGACGGTAACAAAATAATGAGTGTTTGGGAGCTGTTATCTATTTGGGGTTGGCTAAGTGGCGCCTTGCCGAAGTAAACGGTGTGTAAGTGAAGGTTATTTTCCGTAAAACGTTACCTGGCATTGTTGAGGCCCCTGCCGGTTGGGCGAGCTCGCCTTGGAACGGGGTTTCTTCACGCTCAGTTTACTCACGTCGGCCCCCGCTTTGTCCTCTTCGGTGGTTTCTGAAACGAAAAGAGAAAGAAAAAAAAAACTCGATTAATGATAATTACTCCAGTCGAAAAAACGCAATACGGGCTCTTCAGTGAATAAGTGGCGACTGACCACTTTCTTTTAAAAGCGAACGTCAGGTGCTGTTGCAAATTGTTGTTTAATTGACTTTAAGGGTAGCCGTGTGATGGCTCGCAGAGGAGAACTCAATTGCAAAATTTAACGTTTGCTGCGTAACGTGCCCCAAATGTATTAAATATGTCAGCTGTTGAAGTTATGCGCACAATAGCCCCTAACTTACAAGAAACACCTGCAGGACCTATCACAACAATCTGTGCAAGTTTCAACAAAATCGGTGGATTATTTTCGCCATTCAGACGGACGTGGATGCTTCACACAAATCTCCTGACCCTCATGCGAATTCGACGTTCCATGAATTTCTATACAAAAGCCTATTTTGTGGTTGCACGCGATTAGACACGAATTGAACTTTCATGGTTTACTGGATTACCCCCTCATTCGTTTGGGAACGCTGGTACGGTTTGAGCGAATTTTATAAGGAAAAAACTACACAGAATTTTTGATAATTTATTTGGTGATCTCGTCATTTTCCCACGGCAGTGAATTTCATGGTACTGTGTGATACTTTATGGTATTGTGATGGTGGAAGCTGCCGGAGCAATAAATTTAACAAAAATCGTTACAGCCGTTTTCGGGAAAAACATTTTGCGTTTTGACCACGATGATAACTATAGTTAGCTCGATTTTACTCACAACCTAATTTTTGCGTTCCTGCAAGATAAATGGTAAATTTGAGTCGGTTGGTTTCAGAAGTTTTCTCTCAATTACGTCCACACTCACCCGTCATTTTCTCAAAAGGGTCTTTCGGGTTCAGTAGCCGTTACGTTAGCACGTAAAGATATGAAGACAACTATTTGTTTCTGCCTGTTACATGACTTTGCTTTCTACTTCGTAAAGCTACGGAAAGTGGAAACAGTCAAATTCAGTATGTCTCAGTCACTGCCATGAACTGTAGTGATGTCCGATTGCTGTGCGTTCGTGTCCTTCAAAAAATTGTTGAAAACACATTTTGCGGTACATCTTGGTGTGTATTTTCATTCAAAGATTGGTCAGGACTTATATTTGTGGGAAACACTACGTAGAGCTGTGAATATGATTTGAACAGTAAAAGGTGTTTATGCCAAAAATGTAAAACCGCTAATTAGGTCTTATAAACACAACCCCGAGAGAAGTACGAAACCCTGTTTGAAGCAACTCAAATCAAGTTACAAAAATGGTGCATATTTTTTCAAAACCTGAAGAATTCATTACATCATTTTCAGTTTGATCACGATAGTTTATATGAGCAAGTACTAACTTGAACGCCGCTTAATCGAAAACTTTTTCATAGCTGAACCCCTCACTTCACTCAGAACACGTTTAGGAGTTAAACTGCTTGGATATTTGAAATTTGACTTCTTGTGCTGTTTCATCAAATTCCACGTTCATCCAACATACATGTACATCTTCTCACAATTCACAATTTGAAATTCGATTCGTAATGTACTTTTTGGTCGACGTGGTAGTTGACCGGACAGACGAGAATTAAAAAACGTATCAGGGTAATTGTGGTTACACTGCTGACGAGATGAACGCCAAAGGACTTCTTATGATCGCAGCATTACTTGGAACGGAAACCTGCCAAGGTAATTTAACGTAAATAGTCAAACTCTAATTGGAGCAACTCGCTAAGAAGTGGAGTTTGAAGTTGAGCTGCGCAGGGTAAATCCAACCCTGCAAGTTATGTTCAACGCTCAACTTCCTCCTCAACGCCTAACATCACTCATTTTCGGCGGAAGAAGCTCTTCCCTCACCAACAGTGTTTCAGTTTCTACCGTTAAGGGGTGTATTTCTCCGGAATGATGGAGGTGTAGTTCTCCACTCTTGGCCTCTTTGCGTCCCACTCTGCTTCACCGTTTCGGACGGCAATTAATGGGCCCATAGATTCCTTCGTGCTTCCACAAGCTACAGCCCGTCAAAGACGGTTCATAAATAACGGAACGTTCCGTATTGTATCAGAACGCCTTCGAAAACATCTGGGAGAGACAACGCCTTATTTCTCCGTTCCCAACTCGGATCCACTTAGTTTTCCCATGGAGTTTCAACTGTTCACTTTCCCCAACTCTGAGTGCAAGGGAAACGTTGTAATCAATCATAATACAGGTTACATTTTCCTAAGACTATTCGCGTTTTGGGGATCTTCCTTCTAAAACGAAAAACCAATGTTGCGAGAATTTAGTTTTAAGATAAATTTTGGCTTTATTTATTTGGATTTATATTATGTAATGTACGGAAGTATTCTTACGAAATAAAGATACAGCTTCTCCAAAAACTGTTCGTCAGGTCGCCGATTTATCTATATAAATCGGTTGAGAAACGGGGCTTCCACATATTTGGGTTTATTTCCGTTCTGCAGACTCCCAGAGGACTCCACGTACATTCAGGGATTTTTGCGGCTTTAGCTACTAATCCGATCTATTTTTCTGACGTTCTTCAAAGAAGCTGGTAAAGTTTGAAGTTCCGGAAACATTGATTCAGATAAAAGTTGAAAACTACGAAGGTTCGGCTCGGGAGCATGATTGGCGAAGTCAAGCGTAGGAGTGCGAAGTTATCGCCGAAAGAGAAGGGACGATGGCAGCAGAAAGGCACCGACCGTTCCAACGACAACGCGCGCACTGGTTCGCTTAGATCGATGTACACAAATAATACGCGTTGTTTATCATTCTAAACGCATGTCCATAGCAAATAGAATATAATAAAATAAATTATAAATGTAATAATACGAATATAGTCAGGGATTTTTGTGGTTATCTTCAAAATCGTTTCAGCCGCGTTAGATGAAAACGTAAATTTATTTCCTTCAGTCGTAAATTGCGTCATCCCGATGTTATTCTCCGGTTATTCGTTCGTTCCAGTTTCCTTCCAACTCTATCACTCCTCCCTCATGAATGCGATTTCATTTCCCCTCGATTTCGCAGCTGTAGTTGGACTTCCGAAATCTCAGCAGAAAAACGGGAGAGAGAATTTGTGTTGAGAGGAGCGTTGAGTAGAATTGAGGAAACTGCGCTTCCAGTCAGGAGGGATCAAAGGCCGGATGAAGTTGATTGGATGTATGGACCACAAACTCCAATAAAACTTTTCGAATTGGAAGAGGGTCTGTAATAAGCGCAGTTGAATTGAGAAAGTTGGCGGGGTTGTCGATTTAATTTTGTTTCGTTCGGATAACGTGATCCTGTTTTTAATTTCCTCGCCTGGTTAAAGTTTCACGCAGGCGACCAGCTGTTCTCGTGTATTTTATTGGTCCAATGATTGTCTTCGGTGAAACAAACAAGAATTGTGCTTTATCAATGTCTCAAGTTGCGAATAGCAATGTCCAACGAAGCCCTTTTTGTTATACGATAGTCATATGTGTCCGTTTTGTTGCGGGAGCCCAATATATAAAACGGTTGATTGCTTGAAATGAACGATACGTTCAATTTGGCTGGCATGTTTCCGATGCTTCCTGTTTGATAGAATCACATTCCAATTAATCGGTATCGAATGCATCACTCAGTCAGGTACGCTGCAGCAGGGAGGCACTTCCAATGCTTCATCACTATTTTCTTACCACTTCTGGCTGCGAATTACCTAATGCCATCGACATGTGGAGCCGGCATATATGCTGGTAAAATATTGATATCGATCTAGTCCACATTGATTAAGGCCGTATTCATCTCGTCGTTAGAACCGGAAACAGGATCGTCCTTCCGAATCATACAGGAGTGAAGATTGAATGGGCGGTGTCAGACATGTAGCTGAACGTTCAATTAAAACGTTTTGCTTTTGTGCTTTGAACAAGTTTTTGCAGAGTTTCAGGTGAATTCAGCGCTCTATTTCGCCAATATTCTCCTGCTCTTGCCCTGCACTATTTTACTGCTTTACTGGTATTGTATTACCCTTTTATAACTTTACCACCACTACTTTGGTGATCCATCACAGCTATTTTACTGTAGTTCCACTACTACTTCCACCATTTTACTGCTGTTTTAATATTATAATACTGGTTCATTATTCTATTATATTATGTTTTCGGCCTGGAAAATTATTAACACCCCCTCCCCTACTTTCCACGATGTCCGTCCGCCAGTATTTAGCCTTTAAAGTGGTCTAAAAAATCCGTTCTTTCGCTGAAAAACCCCATTTGGTATTTAGTTATGCCCACCTGGTCGGCAAAATTTTGGCATCACAATTACGTCGGTTTTGGTATTGTTTCCCAGGTATTTTTTCGATGCTGAGTCAAGTAAGGCAGGTTTCAAAGATGTAAGTCTGCTTCTAGACGGAAAACAGTGAAATCACGCTAAATACTGGGAGGCAATTTCTGTTACTTGAAGGAGGATTATCGTTCCTTCCTAGAACGCGCTCATTTCCCTCACTACCTCCTGCTTCACTACGAACACTGGCATGTAGTACCAAGGGTCTAGCGTCTCCTCGGAAAGGTCGATTTTCGTGGTTCCGTTAGAGGCGGGTCGTTTTTCGTATCGTTGTGCAGTATTTTTCGAAGCTCAATCGAAATTGGATTGAACCGAATAGGCCCTTCATGATGTGCAAGAGAATAATTAACCGTTGTTCCTGTTCCTGAGATCCTGAGTCGTATCTGCAGTAGCGGCACCCAGGTGAAGGACGGACGGCATTGAAGAGGTGAACTTCGCGTAATTAACATAATTCCAGAAATTCTTAATGTTGTCTTTGAGGGATAACTGAACCTCCTCAATATATTTGGAGGAATCTTTTTGTTCATTTCAATCCAATTTTCTAGAGATCATCAGTGACGCGTCAGGGAGGTACTCATCTCATTCAGTGTAGGCCGTCAGCCATGTAGCTGGACGTACAGTGTTACTTGCCTGATGCTTCTGGAGGAGCTCCTTGTGCACACTAATTTCCAGGTTCCCTATCTGTGCCTGGGCAGCTTGGTGGATAATTCCTAACAGTTTAATCATTTTTCCTGAGTGTGACTGACACGCTGACTCGAAACGTGAGGATAATCCAATGGTCCGAATCGTTAAATGTTACGAGTGAATCTGTGGAATCGATGATGTAGCATAGTCAGTTCTAGCACTGTTCAACATACTAAATACGAAAGAAATCATAGAACGAGTACGCAGCTGTTTAAATTGGTACTCGCTTTGGAGGAAAATGAAAGTAACCGAAGGAAATTACCGGTGGTTATTAATATAAAGGTCTTGAGTGGCTGTTGCAACAGCAGCAAACTCTCCCTCTCTGTAAACCGAGAGAAACTCCTCTTCCTCAGTTTCACCTTTAGGTATTATAAACGTGATCCAATTTAGAGCTTCTAATGAAACTTTAGTCTCAACTATTCAAGTCGTCTTATAGCAAAATATTAGGGCCTCTAACTAAACCCCACTTTCCCGCTTTCATGAGATAATTGAGGTCTCCCACGTTCCCCTTTGGGCCAATAGCCTTCTCCTTTGCCGCCTGCTCTCATTTGTGAGGGATTTTCAATATCCATTACAGAATTACCTCGCAACATGAGCCTCCAATGCCGTCGGGAGGAATGGGGACCGCGTGCTCGCGCTGTGGAATCAGTTTTGTACTAATGATAAAGGAATAGTACAAATATAACTGGCTGTCCAATGGTTCACCCGGAGAATTCTCGTATCCCATAACGAGTTTGTTTAAAGCGGCCTTTTAACGTTGAGCTCAAAGTTATTTTTCATAAATACCCCATTTTGTACATGGCCTCACAATATGCTGCGCCCGCAATCCAAAAAGGTGTTAAATACATCGAATAACAGTACGACAATAGCGCCAGATGTTGCGTCAGAGTAACATTTTAGTTGTTGAGCAAGCGTACAGAAACTCGTTGGTTGTGGTGAGAAAGAGTGATGATAAAGGAATAGTACAAATATAACTGACTGTCCGATGCGGCAGCCCTGTGTTTTTGAGGGTCTCCAAAACGTCTGGTTAACCAACAACGATTCCTTCAGGCTGACAAAATATTTTCTCTTTCTGATTCACAGGGAAGTCGTCGCTCTCTTCGCTTTTTGCTTGGAACACCAAACGAATTGCCTAAACGCCAGAAAAGTCAAGTAATCGGCTGAAAAGTTTTGTAAAGTTTTCTTCAGATATTCCCAGTTCCTCTCGTCAGTCGTTCAGATCCCACATCTCAACATTTCCCGCAGTTTTCACTTGATAATTCGAGAAGAGTTGACACGATTTGTGCTATCATCGTGGTGCATTAAAAGGATAGAGTGATAACACTATCAACATAATAACTGATAGTCAAGCGTCTCACAAGGCGCTCAAGAACTACTGCTTAAAGTCAAAATTGGCGAGGGAGTGCAGGATGCGGCTCAACTCTTTAACAAACTGTAGCAGTAGTGTTAATGTCCCTCGGATTCTTGAGCATAAAGGGATCATTGGAAATGAGAAAGGCCCGACTCAATTCGTCTACTGTAGATATTAGGGTCAGTTTCCCATTGTTGGGCATCTACGTTATAGTCATAAGGACAGTGACAGAACATGCCAGGGGAATGCGTCACACCGTCTGAAACGCTGCAGCAGGGAGGCACTTCAAATGCTTCATCTCAGAACCAACACACGAGATGAGGAGCAGCCCCTGATGATGGAGAGGAAGAACTTGTGGCAGGCGGTGGTAATTATCGCGGGGCACTGCAAAACGAACAAATACGTGTGCGCTATGGGTATAAGCGACACCCCTCGGTTATTATGTCCTGGCCTAGTGCCAGAGGTTCGAAAAAGATCGGTTTTTGTTCATTGGTTCAACTTGCCTGAAAGGTCAAAGAAGAATCTTACAGAAAATTTCTAGCATTCTTCCGGAAGCTAGGCATGGAGACACAATTGGACTTTCGATCGCGGTGCTCATCCCAAATAGGGGACAGAGTTCAGTGATAAAAATAACACGATCCTTCTGAACACTAATCGTGTTGCTAGTATTATAGATCGCTTGTGCTTGTGCTCAAAAATGGTTGTGGCATAGCAAGGAGCCACTCAATTGAATGAACGAGTAGGTACAGTTGCTGAATGCATGCGAGCTATTCGTAAATGCAGACATAGAATTTGAAGTTTCCTTAAAAACGTCCACGAATGCGAATAAACTGCATAAAATTGGGAAAAAAAGTTGTTCAGTCGATTCACGATGGTGACCAACGGTGGATTGATTGGTATACATCGTTGATTGCCTTACTACTTTGGCAGACCTGGAGCTACAAACAATTCTCAACGTAATGAAGTTTGAGGGGTTCTATTGGTTATCGCCATCCTGAAGCGATCCTCGTCGTCTCAAATAACCTAACGAACCACGTCATTTTCCCGTTAAAACGATCTACGTCAAAATTTCAAGTCGCATTAATTCGGTGACATGCAACATTTAGAGTGAAGGAGCGGCATTTGGCGAATTTCAAAGGGCAGCCAATAATGGGATTCCTCCTCACTAAGATGATAGATGAGGATAGCATGCACATGCACGGAAGCTCAGCGGCAGGAAGATTGAGTTAGATTCCATTCATCATTGTCCAGAAACTGGTGGAAAGCCGGGGCTCTAATATCTCAAACCTCCTCCGGCTCAGTACTGTTCCTGTCAAGATTCCCTCTTTCTTCAACGCAGCAGTCATTTTGAAAACTTCTCCCCTTTTATTTACCGTTCTGCATTTGCGTTATGAAAAATATGACGATCGATCAAATTCAACTCAGACTCATTTCGGGTTAAACGTTGGCACTTATGCCCGATATTCCGCGAGTGTACGTTTCTCCGAAGATTGTTTTCTGAACGTCGTGAAAATGAGTGGCGTGAATGATTTTACTTGTTGAATGTAAGTTACTCCGTCGGGGCAAAGTGTTGTAATGAACAATTATATTCGTTGCAGTCCGAATCTTGACAAACGTTATTTCATAATAGTATTTTTGTTACAAGTTGAAAACAAATCACGGTTAAGTCCATAATCGAGAAAAACAATAGAATAAAGTAGGAGGAAATTCCATATTCATCTCTAACAGTGTTTCACTGCTGACATGGCTGACAACTATGAGCGTCAACATTCACCAGTTGAATACGACTTCTGGAAGGTTCAAACGGAACTCCTAGTTATCAAAAACGACTAGACTGGGTGTACAACAAGAAATATCGGGTGCGACGCATCACACAACGTTTCTTATCTCCACTTGCATTCAACGACTTTGTCACACTAACAACTAAATCAGTTTATAACATCATTGTACGAAAAAACCAGTGACGCTCAAGGTTATTGAGCTGCTCCTAATTGCACCTCGACCTTCATTGGGCAAATCTATGAGACTGCCAACACGATTTTTTTGGGAAGAATCGTGTTTACTGTTACTGTATGTCCTTCGCCGCAGACTCCGCTATGGTTTGGGGTTTGATGAACCCCTGGGAGACGTGTTCAAAACGCCTGGCCGGCAAGACGGAGCAGTCACATAGAATGTGCTCTACCTTTTCGTTCTCCTCACTGCACAATCTGCACTCAACTGCCTCTGAGATGTCCATCTTGTTGAGGTGATACCTCAATGTGCAGTGTCCGGTAACGAAGCTAGTAAGGACTCTTAGATCCGGTCTGAAGAGTGTCAGAATTACCTTCGCCCTTGAACAAGAAGGAATCATGACTACCTTCCTGTGTCTCCCATCGGACCATCTGACGATTCAGGTGACTTTACGTCATTCCTACGTGGGGCTCAGGCCAGATGGGTAGGGATTCTGTACCCCTTTTTGCAAAGCAGCCAGTCTTTTCATTGCCTTCGTGCCCTCTATGAGCCAGCACCCAGATAAGGGAAGAAACATAAAAGATATTTTATGAGTGTTATTAAGCTCTCATGGTGTTTTGCCCCGGATAGACTGAATGTCGGAGGCTCTGAAGGCGTGAGACTGGTTGTGCGGGGAAGGAAGGAGAAATCCGAATTAGATGTCGATGAGAGGTGCACAAGCGCCCGTTGGGAGAATTGGCGACTACTGTATCGCGAAAGATGTTAGATAACTGTGTTGGGATAGCTGGAGACGACCGACTTTCGCGAGACTTCGTAGAAGAATGAGTTTAGGAAGAGCTGTCTGTTGTGGAGAGGAATGTGAAAAGAGAAGAGGAAATTATATTTTCGAATGTCCAGATGAAGGCGAAATCCCTTGTCAATTGAAAATAACTGGGGAGGTGGAACATAGGTAACAAAAAGGGGTTGAGGACGAAGGTCTCTGGGGAAATGACGACTTTGCCATTAAGCGCCAGGGAGTCCCGTTAGGGCAAGTGCGGGAATTTGGAGATCAAAAAACTCATACTGATTCGGCGTTTTACGCCAAACACATGGTAGAGGTGTTGGATTACCAGACCCTGACGTCCTTGAAACGTAAAGATCTGAAAACTCAAAATTGATTTTTCAGCTGATTACATATTTTTCTTCCTTGCTTAGACACACAACTCCGATACGAGGTGATTTATGTACCTATGTTTCGTAAACAATACACATCTTTCTTTAATCCTTGTAAGTGTTCATGAGGTATATGCAAAAGTTGATTTTTAACAGATTCTGCATATGGAATTCATTCGAAACGTAAACTTTGAATACATTCTTATGGGACAGACAATACATCGAATTTGAATAGTTGTATCCCTTAATATTATCACCCATCCCACTCGCCCCAGTATCGATAAATAATAGTAAACGATATGAAGTGATGTGATTAACTATGATGTGCTTGTAGTGAGACAGGAGAGAGTCCGGGAAATGAGCGCAGGCCAAGCGGAAACGACAACTTTCGCCAAATCGTCCCGCGACTTTCTTCATCTCACTACATTTGGACGCAGTTCTGCATGTCTCAAATCCGTCCTATTCGGCTCAGCATCAAATAGATCCCAAGTCACGATACCAAACACGACATAATTGCAATGTAATTACCAAACTTTCGTTTTTGGCTAATTTTTTTCCGTGCGAATGAACGTATTCCTTTGCACCGCGTTAAAGGCGAGATATGGCCTGTATGGCGACATGTCATTTGGAATCTCGGTTCCTTAAAACGTGAAGTGTCAAATTTTGAGAAGGGTGGTACAAAATTGTCCAGACCGAAAACATACCAGAACTGAAAAAACCGGTTGAAAACGGTTGCAGTTCTGCCGATGGTGTTGAAATCATTCATGGGAACGAATCATATTATAGGTATTGTTTTTCATACAAGCTTTATTTGAATGGAGCGAACCGAAAACCGAAAAAATGTACTGGAAGAAATTATTCAGTTGGATACTGCATGAATGATGAGTTCGTTGAGAACTTTGTCTCGTCAGGTGTAATTCACGTAATCATCAATGGGGCACACGGCGCACAATACGCTTTGATCGGTGCGCGTAATTGGAAGGAATGACAGACGAGGTTTCCAAAGTAGAGGTTCAAAGGGGATGATTATACGCGCAGTTAATTCATAGTGTAGTTGTAATGTGAAGGGCTCTCAATTCATTCGCATATGAGGGCATCCGTTTACACGCCCTTTTCCCAAAGGCGGTAATTAGCTATCTCGGTTCAACTCCACCTGAGATACGGTGAGGATCAGTCCAACCTCGCTGTCTATAGATCGCAGGCCAGTTTTGAATGGAGGGGCTGCTTCAATAGAATTTACGAGCATATAGTTGAACAAGTTGAGATATTGAAATTGAAATGGTAAGTTGGAGTGATGAATAGACGCTCGGAGTTTGTAAGAAGGATATCCAATCGCGTCCGCTTGAGATATGGAAACCAACTCCACGGGAGGCCTCAACACTGAGGATTTGACGAGCTCTTAGCGCTTGCTGGAGACAAAACGCTCGCTTTCCATTCATTAGTTGTCTTGCAACGAAGCGGCACGTTATCTCTCTATTCATCTGCTGCCATTGTGTTCCTTTAATTCCTGCAAGTCTGGGGAGTTCCCTCGAATTGATTAATAAAGTTTTATGGGCCCGAACACAAAGTAACGACAGAGAACTAGCGTGAAAACCCCGAAATCACCAAATGTGTAGTCCGTCTGTACAATCTACGCGTTTCCGAGCGTTCGGATTATGTTTGGACTATTTGAGAACCGAAGCTCTTAGAATGGGGAACAGTGCGGAACGTTTTGTTGTCACTTTCCCTCGTAGGTGTTCACACCCTATCATTTACGCGCATAAAGTCCCCACTGAACATTTTCCTGGATCAAAGAACACGAACGAGTAAGCCTCGTCATCTACGTCCGTTGCCCTGGCGGGTTGCATTAAGATTAGTTTCAAATTCAAAACAAATAATTTCTGATAGAATGTCTGGGGATTTCGATATTCGAAATGAGCCGTCCATAACTACAGCACAAGTTCGTGTGGAAATCCTCCAAAACTCAACCAAAACCTAAATTTATCTCAATTTAAAAGAAAAAAAAAGTTCACACTAATGCTCTTAAAAAGCTGGATACCGTTACCATTTTACTATTTTGTTTACCATTTTGTATATAAATGCGCAATCTGCGACTTGTTTTTGAGGAGAAATAATTGTTTGGGAGCAAGCCTAAAACTGATACGAGAGCCTGTGTGTTACCAGCCCATTTCTGTACCGAGTTATGCGGTCTGCAGTCTTAAAACTGCCTCGTTTGTTCAATCTGCTCTCAATTCTCCAGCAGGATTCAGTGTGAACTAACACACCCACTCCCTCCTCTTTTCGCTCTAGCTCCAACAACTGAGTCCAGTCAGTCCGTTTTCTTAGGTGTGTTCTCCAATTCTCAGATAGTTCATTTCATCCATCCAACTCTCATTTGACACTTATTTTGTGCAGGTAAACTTGTAAGGGTCGTGTGTGACTGAACTCTCACTCTATTGTTGCTTATCGTAATTATCAACGTAGTCCCCGTTTTCAAAATAACACAGTCGCTTGTGTATCATCTAACATCAAGACTAATTTCTTCGCCCGCATTCAATTTACCGACTCTCTTCCAAATCACAAAATCAAATCGTAATCATAATTTAAAGCAGAGGTAGGGAACAAAGAGGTTAATCACTCAATATTTGAATTATTGCCGTTGAGCGTTAACCTTAGCGCCCGTTTTGACGACAGCCCACATTAAAAGCTAAAGTGTTGAAGCTTGTCACTTGCGTGCTCGTTAATTTCTAGTTAACCGTGTTAGGATGACTTGGCAACTATACGCTACTGACGAGGGCACGAAAGGTGGTCCTTTAACGCTTGTACTCCATTTACTTATTCCAGTGTTGACTCACGTTAGGGATGACTTTACATTGAAAACATTCGCCGCAACGGGACACACCTGTGTACATTGGTAGTTCGATGTCACTCAAATAACAAAATGGACCAGTCAACAAGTTAAAGGTCTAGCTAAAAAGGATATCGTTGCTGAACCTCTTCCTCAGTTTCACTCATCCATGAAAAAGGTCTTCCCTCATCTCGGATAAGTTCCTCAAGGGAAGAAAAACAATGTTCTCGAATTATAACAAGATGATAGGGCAGGAGGAGGAAAGAAAACAACGGATCAAGTGATGTTCTATGGGATTTTCAGGGTCGCTGACTTTGTAAACGTGAGCCATTTCTCGGGATTACCTCCGGGTTCTGAGGAAGAGCCTGTACACGCAATGTTTATGATTTTTCAGCTTACGAACATTACCCTGTTGACATACAGCTTCGGTGTTTTCTTTAATATTTTTATCCCTCCGCTGGTAATTTGAATACACAATCCTTCATTCCTGGTTTTCTCTTCCTTGGTCGATGTTAAGCGACTCGTTGCGCCGCAATTTTTTCCGTCGGAGCAACACCCATTTCATTTCTAACTACATTGCCCGGAATGTATTGTGAAGTTCCTGCTCGCTGCGTGTTCTTCATTCTGGTCTCGTGGTGTAATTACTGTATACTGTCGTTAAAATCTTGTTCTCGAAGCAATTGATATTACTGCCCCCCAACGAAAAATATGTTTCCTTTTGAGAAATTCGGCTGAAAAATAGTATTGACCGTCCTGGTTCCAGCTATCCCATTTCAGAGAACCTGAGTGAAAGTTATCGACATCCCAGTGACACCGAAAAATCCATCTATCTTGGCCTCTCATTTTTGAACTGTACGAAACCAACGGTAGTTCCAACTCAATCACTCAAATTGTGAAAGTATTTGAGCCGTTCTCCACTCACCTTTAGCATGATAAGTTACAGACAGCGTAGGTTGGCACACGCAATCCAACTGTGAATATTCATACATTACGGTTAGATTGTAATGGCCCCAAGTCTGACATAAATTTCCATGCGATATTTAAACAAAATGATTACAGTTTGTACGGCCAGCTTGCATAGCACAGTATATTACTACAGGTCGCTTATGTACACCGTTTTCCTTTTAATCTGGTTTTCGTCGAAAGTCGTCGCTTCGCCAATCCTGTATTGAATCACACGACAAACATTAAATTTATTCAAAAAATGAAATCGTCGCGTAAATAAAATTCGAAAATTCAATGTACTTAGAAAAGAGGTTCCTTCCACTAAATTGACGTCAACGTTTCCCTGAGGCCTCTTCTTTCATTTTAAGTCGAACGTGAATTGATAATGCCGAGGTGATGACACCGGACGCACAAAGATGCAAATGATTCGTATGGGCCGAATTTGCAATCGCGTAAACGTCCCACTGGATTCTAGTAGGGTACTCGGATGAAGTTGTGCGCATGGGGGTACACAATTTAGGAGAAGGGCACTTCGGGATAACCAACGAATTTCTTGAACATGGAGCTGTAGGATACTCCAAGCTACTCCTGTCAAACAACTTCTTTCTTTTAATATTCTCAGCCCAGCTGAACACACGAATTAATATTTTCGGAGCCAACAATATCCTAATCCCAGCTCGTACTAGTTCAAATATCGAGAGATTAGCTCGTAAGTGTATTTCCTATCAATACAGCCCTCTCTAGGACTGTCATCATTCATCGACTAATTATTCGCAAAGTCCATCTTTACCTCTCTTACACCCAACAACGCATACTGTGATAGACACGAAAAGTAGGTTGCGATTCGTGTAAAATACAAAATGAAGGTGGAGTCAATGATATCGAAACAGATGAATTCCTCTTTGTAAAAAGTGGAAACAATACTTTTAATAATTTATATATTTTGGAGCGAGAAAAGTGAACGAAGCTATATGCGCTAATGGATTAATTGGTTTACGGACCGATAGCCATTCAACAGGGTGTCAAAACACTGCAAGCCTAATGGAACTCCTCTTTGGTAATCCCAATTAGCGCCACCGCGTACAACTCACAATGACATCAATGCCTCGTTAATTGACGTTATTTCCGGAGAATAATTCATGCCGCCACCTATTTTTCTTGGGGCGCTTAAGTGCTTCCTCCGTTTATTGGCGGTTAATCCGAGGTATTTGTGTTTATTTTGCTGATCGCTCGTGGGGATATGAAGAGGTGGCTAATCGGATCGGTTTGAGCTAATGCGGTACATCGCTTTCGAGTTCGCTCACTGTTGCAATTATTCAACTGAATATAGTTTACAGGATCCTGTGAGCTGATTGAACGGCGAGAATAGATTAATAGTTCGCCCGTGCGGATAATTGTGGGGATTTCCGAAAATTGTTAATTACGGTTGGGGAACTCTCTTAATCCTAGCACACGAGCGAACCTTCTAGTTCCCTGTGGTTTCCAATACGCTACCACAGTAATATCGAAGAGCAGTGATGTCGTGGTTGCAGTAATTTCGAAGATAAAAAAACCTGTCTCAAATTCGTTGATTATACGGCTCTATAGAGATAACGGTCCTGTTGGGTAATCCTTGCCAATATCTCAACTTAATCAAAGTGCGTAGAACAAATTAAAGACTGTGTCTACTGAATACAAGTTGGTCAACGAACAAAAGTGGTTAAGCGAGTGAGATCACTCTCAGAGGTCTGGTGAATTCCGAGTGTTCTGGTTCTCATTGATGGAAAGTGCTAAAATACAAAAAGAAAGAGATGAAGTAGCGCTAGATTTGATCTCAGGAAACTGTCAATAAACCGATCAATATATTTACATTCCCTCACGGTGGGAAATAGCGCTAATCCATTTCAATAGTGAAATATTGACTTTCTAACTTCATTATTTATGCACAATGAAACCAATTTAATTCCATCGGATTACCCGGCTGAGCACAGGAAAATTGGCAATACCGAAGCGTGAGGTTTAATGTCGCTGAGTAAACATCAGAAACCTCAACGTGGCGCCTACAGAGCAACAGTTGATCTTCCAGTGATGTGCAGGCATGTTGTAAATCACCTGGCTGTTTGTTGTAAACGAGAAGGGGTGACTTAGGGGGAAGGCTGATGAACAAAATCCGATGTGCACCTCAACACAGATTCACTCACTTATCTGTTCGTCCTGGATCTTCACACGTCGTGATAATTTGGGAACATCTCGAAGGCCCCTTAACTCATCTTCATGGTTAAAGGCTGCCAGTACACCTGGTGAAATACCTTCATCTCTGCGTTTAATTCTGCTCAACATTTTCTTTCTTCCAGTCTAAGGATTCTTCCAGGATCTCGTTATACATCGCTTTTTGTCTTCTATCGTACATGTCGACTACCCATTTGAAACCTTGTGCGGTGAACACAAAACAGTAGATCAACAGAAAGAAAAGTAGATGTTAGAAACTCAAGTCGCCAACTCCGATTCCACATCCACCACACCACACTTTCCCGATGCCGCTATTTATTGTTTACTTTCGATTATCAGTTATCAACAGTTATACCAACAGAGCAGCAGAAATTCCAGCGCACTAATGTTCTTAAATCTGACCAACAGCGCTGTTCCCAGCAGCAACTACCGCCCACCACTGGAAGGAACGAGGTTGCAACCTCTTCCGTTTCTTTTGCGACCTCGTGTGTGCTGTTACTTTTTCGTCACCCAACTGACCGTTTTGTTTTGCGTCGTTTACGGCATTTTATACGCCGCTCATTTCCTCTCGTTCGGGATCTCACCACCATCCGGACGTGTTGGACAGCCACTCCCGACCATCGAATGGGGAAGACACCGGAACGGGTTGGACCGATTTTGCACGCTCTCTCAGCGTTCCCCAACTCGTGATTCCGAGTTGGATTTATACAAGTACCGCATCATCTTTTTATCATTTTGTGTTTCTCCAACCGCTAGTTGTGAATAAACTCTTGAACTCCCCTGTCGCCCTTTGTAGTTGTATCCGGTTGCTCAAATCGAAGTTCACCATTTCTTCCACTCATCACATATTAGTTTCCGAAGATGGTAAGCAGTGCGGGGTTATAGCCAATGTCAAACGGCAGGCCCAGAGCATAATCATGTTATGCGAGGAACCTTCGTGAAGAGAATACGTTTAAAGTATCGAAATGTACAAATATTAGCTGAACGACTTATTTTCGCGTAACGGTTGAGCTCATCACGAACGAAAAGGGAAAAACTAAGAATAGAAGAAAACTACGAATAAAACGGAACAGGAAGAAATCTTTGTGGACGTGATTCTCACCTCAGTTCGCTTCGATTATATATGAGAAACTGAAATAATGAATTCCTTATCGATAGGCTAATCCAAATAATAGAGGGGAGAACTAGTAAAAATATCGTGTTCACCATAATAGAATAATCGGTTACGCTCTTCTAGAACTGCTAGTAAAGGAAACAGCGGTGGTTGGAGTTCCCGAATTTATGGAATAGCTCCTATATATCTTACGAGCGTTACTAAACGCTCATCGCATAGGCACTTTGGCTACCACTACACTTTTTCGGAAAAATTCCAGTAACATTTGAGCGGAGGTTGTAGGGGAAGAACTGCGCTAATATCTTTGTTAATTTATTGTGCTGCTCTCATCATTTTGCCACAAATGGGACTGCCACGGTATTGTTGGGTCATTTGGAACTGTTCATATAAAAAATGTCATCAAAATCATTATGGCCGTTTTAGAGAAAAATAAAATGTAGTGATATCTAGTCACTATGATAATTATAGTAAGTAATTAGTTGTACAGTAAAGTAGTACGCTGTGGGCTAGATTAGATATCAAGTTTGAGCTGATTTTAACGAAATTTTTGAATTGGGGGTCGGTTGTGCGTTCGGGACTGGTGAGGCGGAAGAAGAGGAATAAGATCAAAGTGACCGCTTGAGGCAGCACTCGGACGAGCGATCTCATGCTGTGATAGAGACAAAATGGGTAAACATCAGGCGAGCGGCTGACCGAAACCGCAATTTCGTAATGTTGTCATTAACTTTGTTACAATCTACTTCATACTTCCAGCGGGTCTCGAGTATTTGATTGGCGTGGAAGTTGGTGCCTCAGCAAAAAGCATTAACTGATAGAATATACGAGCCTGTGCCAGTAACGTTTTCGCATGCTGCGCCAAACCCACGGTAACGTTCCTTAACTGCCTAAGGCCCCCAAACGCTTGTCAAATCAATTTAGCAACCTGTCTCTCTCACACCCGTTTATTATTAATGCATCTCCCCTGACACTTCTCCTCGATTTCGAAAGAGCCTAGAATATTTGCCAAGATTGATCGCTTCGCCGTACGGTAATTCTCCAAGTGGTGCATTTTATTGTTTTGAGCAGATCATCACAGGTGAATTTTTCCCGCATTGACTTGAAGACGGCCGGTGACACTGCGGCAAAATTCTATTTAGATACTGACGAATATTCTTAAAATATGCGCGTCAAAGTATCCCACGTCGATCGTTATACATTCTTGAAAGTTATACCTCCGGACGTGAAGTGAAAAATGTAATTTCATCACTCTAACACCATAAGATGTTGTATACGTCACTAAAATGATTTATTTATTATAAATTTCTGTTAGAATTCATATATTAAATTCGACAACGATCACCGAAGAACAGGTTGCGGTTAGGTAAACCTGCAATACTGGCAGATAAATTTAGTGTAGCAATTCAAAAATAAATTAAAATACATTCTGTTAGTAATGCGCAATAGTATTAATAAATGTATTAAAAACTACTTCATGTATTATCCAAAGAAAGTGAAGAAGAGTGAATAAATAATTACCTTAACTTAATATCCGCTAATAACTTATTCCACAGGTGATTATTCTTGAAGGGGACTGGAAGGGTACTGAGAGACGAGACCTAGGTCTTAAGTAAGGGCAGAGAAACGGTCTCAAGGCAGGCAGCAAACGAACATAATGGAGGGCCCTGCCGGGAGGAAGCCGATCGGCTGCCCCTGGACGCAATGTGCTAAGCTGCGAATAGATCAGCCGTTTGAACAATGCAGCAGGTATGAAAATATCTGGAGAGTAGCATCACTCAATTTTTAGCAACCGCAGTAAATTCGACGATCTGCTATGTGTACGGGGGCTGTATTTTCGCGGATTTCATATTCACCGAAACACATAACATGTAGACACTATTTAGTTGAGTTTTTTGGAGACTCGCGAAACGATAATGTTGGACCAATCTTGTCTTCCGTGCTACCATGGCATATATACGCCCGTTCAACGTAGTAGTAGGTTGAGATATGTGGGTATAGGCTGCCAGGAGACAACGTTGTGTGGTTACTTCGTACAGGTACGTTCATGTGCAATATATTGACCAATTGAAGACATTTGGTGAGTGGTAATAATCATTGGGGCCGTTTCACGAGAGAAAGAACTTTGTTTTCTTTCATAGGCCTGCACCTCCGTTCAATGAATTTCCAGAGGAATATACACGCAAAATACACTTAAGGTACTGATTAATGCATGGTAATTCGAAAGTTTAATCAAAATACTGAAGCTGTTTTCCATAAAAATGCGAAAAACCTTCGTTTCTGGTGTATATTGGTCTTCCAAGAAACCTCTTCATCCGTGAAAATCGCTCATAACCTTATTTTTCTTGTTCTTGAGAGAATCACGAACAAAACGAAAGGAAAAAAGCTCATTAAGTTCAGCCGTTCTCCCGAAAATTGCACTTGAGACAAACGCGCACACGGGCCACGCTCCGAAATTAATTTGTTTATTCAGTATGCCTCAAAACGTAAAGATCTGAAAACAAAACTCAACTTTTTACTTTACTTAGTCATATGTAGAAAGAAGGAAAATTATGTAACCGGTTGAGATTTTTTATTGAGTTTCTTCCAGATATTCACGTTTCAAGAGCTGCAGAGCTGTGCATCTGAACGCCGTACATACAGGGCACTCTATACATTTCATTAACTATTATTTATTCAGGGCCGTCTTCGGGTGCCTCCAGTCTCATTTACGTGAAAAAAGCCAGAAAAAAAACAATAATAATGAAGCAAACACGGCTGAACAACATCGGTTCAAATCTAACTACAGTTATCGTAGTGATCAAAACGCCAATTTTTTTTTCTCTACGAAACGGCTCTAACGATTTTGATAACAGTTTTTTATGCGCAGTTCAAAACAACACAGTAGTACCATAAAATTCTCATCCCCGGGAAAATGACGGGGGTAGCACAATAAATCATGAAACAATTCACGAAAATCGATTTAAGCGTAGTTTTTTTACATGAATTTCTCTCAAATGACGCTAGAATTCTCATAAACATAAGAGTAGTCCGATAAACTACCTATAGATGAGTTTAATGAGGATCACAATGTAATTAGAAGCAACCCTCGAAATCCCAACTGCTGCCGCTTCGCGTTTTTTCACAGTTTCTTCCCGATAGTTCTCCAAAAACTCCACCACTTTCTGCCTAAAAATCGCAAGTTATATTTCACCGAGTTCAAATGAACTGAATGAAAAATAAGTTGGATTAAAAGTTAATGCCATGAACATCGCTGAATGTACGTGGGTAAGGAAAAATTTATGTGAACTAAATCATTCGCGAGGATATTGTGGAAACCAATTTCATTAAAAAACAGAATAAACAGTAAATTGTCTATATTTCCACTGAAATAACGAGCACAATTGTTAAATCGATTTCGACGGTTAGGTCATCATCAGTAAGTTCATGTTTGTTACTGATGATGACCTAACCGTCGAAATCGATTCAACAATTGTGCTCGTTATTTCAGTGGAAATATAGACAATTTACTGTTTATTCTGTTTTTTAATGAAAAATTTATGTTTTTGAAGACCGTAGGCTCTTTGTCGATTTGACGGAAATCTCCATCGCGGTGGTCCACGTTGATATAGCGGTTAAATACAAATTCGTGATGATTAGGTTCGGCAGCTCGATCTTCATCATGTAGACTCAGAAGACAATGTGGACGTCGAATGAATAATCAAGCTTTTACCATAGCTGATTTCGTACTTTATAAAGCTGAGGACAACGCGGGAAAGAATAGTTTTAGCATGTGATCAGGTCAGTGAGGCACTCCGTGGTTAAGATGAATCCTGTAAATTACTTGAGGTGAAGCAAAGTTGTGCAAATGTTTTAGAAACCCTCTTATGCACGTCGATATGGATTCATCCTGGCGTCGCAACCTCAGGCATGAGCCAGTGGAACGTCATATTCACGTCACCAAAATAAACGCATGAGGCGAGGATCGAAGGTCACGTTACGGGTCAACCGTCCTAGTTATCAACCAACAAAATCACAAAAACGCAGTAAATTATTACACGACGGTTTATTATTCTCGTGCACAGCATGATTCTGACCAATCCTATTCAATCCAACGCCGAAAAGTATTGAGAATATAATCAACAATCCAAGAATCGACAACTGGTATGTGTAACTGAGCGAAAAATAAAATAACTCTATTCAATCCTTACGCGTATTCATGTAGTACATGCAAACATTTATTCAAAAGTTGGTTTTTTATCGTTACTGGAGGTCATTGAATTATATCGAATGATCAATCTGCGATGTGAAATTTATATAAAAAGTAGATTTTAAATATATTTCCAAGCCACCTTATGGAATAGACAATGCGTTGAAGTTTAACAGCTTTATTCTTTCATTCCATTCTATTCGGCACCGGAAAATACTACCAGCACGAAGCATGACCTAACTACAACAGAACAACGATAATTGACATCTCCTAGGCGACGCTAGACGAGTGCTTCGACATGATGTGTCGAACTAAAGGGTGGATTTAGTGAGACGGGGGAGAGCGCGGGAAATGAACGCAGACCAGCGAGAAACGGCAACTTCCGTCATGTTATCCCGAGAGTTTCTTCATTTCACAACATCTACTGTGATTTCACTGTTTTCCATCCAGACGCAGTCTAACAGATCTGAAATCCGTCCTATTTGACGTCGCACCGGTAAATATGTGGGAAACAACACCAAACACGACGAATTTCGATAAAACTGCCAGAATTTCGTTTAATTTACTGCCTATAACAATCATGGGGTTCGTCGGAGCGGATTAACCACGTTAAAGGAAAAAGATGGCCTAGACGGTAGATTTGGAATCTCCATGCCTTGAAACGTGAACGTTTTGGGTGGGGTAAAAAATGTTTCCGACCAAAAACAAAGATGTATCAATAAAAATGAATAATAAACCAAAATGCAGAGGATCGAACTAACAAAGTTAAAATTTTCAGGATTTAACGTAGATTAACTACATACGGATTGTTTCTTGATCCGGAAGAACTAGAACATTATTCAAATCGAGAAGAGTTTTTCCCTCCTAAAATCAAAGAACAGTTTGAGGTGGCCCATTTTTCGGGGAAGATCGAGGTTGTAGTGAGTTTAAGATAGTGACGTGTGGGCTCTTGGAGCGAGTTTTACCTCGAACAGCAAAACCTCAGAGAGAAAAAGGACAAATGAGACAAAAGCCAGTCAAATGAACCAGAATTGGCGGCCGCCCAATAGCTCGCGTCCTGGTGGAAAGGTGCCAGAATACCATCGCTAAACGCCTTGACACAGATGGGAAAAAGCGAAAAAAGAAGAATTTCTGGCGAGGCGCTTCTTTTCCAACGGTTTGAAAAGTGGTGCCACGATGCAATTAAGATGAGATTTATTATTCTCAGTATCCGCTTCGGGATATTCATTATTGTGCATCATTTATTGAACGTAGTTCACCACCTGGAGAGAGGGTTTCGGTCAGTTCATTACGTAATGAAGGCAACTAAAATGAATCGATCGCGGCAGAAGTGGTTCTAGCGATTGGTAATTCAACGCAACGTCGTCTCCTCTGATATGGAAATGTTTTCGGTTCCAAACGTACGGGTGTGGTCTATGCTGTACCTCAGTGAAATCACATTAGTTCACATTGAAATAATCTTGCAAAACAACCAACTAAGGTTAAAAAGGAATATATATACTTTCGACTCGATTAATTTTCTCAAATCGTCGTTAACATCAACTGATCGACGCACGGACTGAAGTTCCTCTCTCCGATTCGTGGCGTGAGGACATTAGTACTCGAGTGCATTCTTCTGGAGCATATCTCCACAGTTCTAAACGAGAGTTCTCTACTATATCATATCAAAACGAGAAGAAGAAAGACAACATTTAACCATTTATCGCAAAAACGCGATCTTCCGAAGTGGAAGGAGTTTTGTGTAGCGTAACGGGGGAGGTTATGGCAATGTTGTCGGTAGTACATTCTCCGGGAGGAGCCAGAGATTAGCGCCATGTAACGGCAGAAGACGCCCAGTCGTTTTCGCCAGAATCCCGGGTCCAGTCTGCTCCGAGTGTGTAATTCTGTGCATGTTTTTAATCATCAGTTGACGACCTGTTACTTTAAACATCCAATGGGTAGAATCGTAGACAGGGCATATTTTTTCATTTAAACGTTATTATTCTATCGTAATTGACATCATATTACGGTAGAAAATGTTAAGCAGTTTGATGTCGAAGTCCAAAACTATGCGACGCAATCTCTGTCTGGCTATTTCCCGAAAACACAACATTTTTCTCAGTCCCACGTACATCCAGCGATTTTGATGGCTTGAGCTCCCAATCCAACATATTTTTCACTAAACTCATTCGAATTTACTATAACATCACTTGCACTAATTCATTGAGATGCCCCTACACAGGTCACGACCATAAATGAGCAATTAGTGTGTTGGCGACCTACGGTCAACATGGTTTTTTGAGTTGGATCATGTAAACTGTTTCATATTTAAAAACTGTGACGAATAGTAAGGTAAAGTCACCAGTAATTTACACTGCACCAATCACACACACACACACTTAGACGAAGAAAATTGATTATTAAGAAAATAAAAGGAAGTCAATGATCCAGATAATGTATGAGATATAGTAAAGACATCTAGCGGCACCATACAAACTAAAGTGGCATTATAAACAACATCGCCAGTCACCGCGTTCGGCTGTTCGGACGAACGCACGTTTCGCGCCATATTTATTGTCTTTTTCTTGTGCAGTTTGTTTAGAGCAAGCTGAGAGATAAATGTTGGAAAGGTGAATATTATTTTACAATTTTAAATCAATATTAATTAATTCATTTTGATAATAGTTCTAAGCGTTAACGCGTATTACTAAAAAAGACGTAAAGTGAAATACTATATACATGGCGTCATGTCATTTACTGAAACTAGTAATTATATATATTTGAGTAGTTGACATGGGTGTGTCAACTTATGGATTTTAATAAAGTTTCATAATACTGAATTATTTGTTAATTTCCTGTTTATAAGTAGAATTACTCTTTTAGAACTTTAAATGATTTAGAACCATTTTGTCCAGTAGTTGACATGAGGTGTCAACTATCGGAGTTTTAAGTGTCAACTATTAAAATTTTTTTTATTATTAAATAAAAATGGAACGTGCTACTGAAAGACAAAAGAAAAGAGAAGAAAAGGAAAAAATAAAAAAGGGAATATTCAGAAGCGTAAGAAAAAAACTGAAAAGGAGGTGCTTCATTTTGACAATAGTTCCGATTCAAATACTGATGGTATTACTCTTGACAGTGAAACTGAGTCTCAAGATGAGAGCGATGGAGAAAACATCCAACAAAACAATCCTAAAAATCCAGTACAGAGAAAGGTAGGAGAGTATGTAGTATTTTCCTTCGAAGGAAAGTTATTTCCAGGGGTTATTACTAATGTTACCAAAACATCTGCTTCTATTTCGGCAATGCAGAAATGTGGGAGACTATGGAAATGGCCTGAAAAAGTGGATCAATTGGACTATGAATGGGAAGACGTTTTGTACCATATCAACGAGCCATTGTAAATGAGTCAGACGAGAAATGTGCACTCAGTCCCTGAATTAGAATTTTTATGGAAGTACACAAGTAAAAGTGGTGAAGTACTCCTGGCTGTACTTATTTCAGTGATTTGTACTTTCATTCTATTCATTCATTTTGTATTAGATTTCTTTCTTTTTGTACATCTTAATCTAAACATGTGCTTATGTCAACTACTGAAAATAAAAAGTGTCAACTACTAAATATATTTGTTTTTACCAGGTGTCAACTACTAGCATAGTTCCTTGATTTTATAAAAAAAATAACATAAAAATGCTAATTAGTTATAATTCTCATCAATTTATAGAAGGGGAATATTTTACGCAACTATTACCGGTTAAAGGTTCTCTCTAAGATAATTTCATATTAAACTATGCCAATAAACGGAATAATAAATCACTAAGGTGTCATCTACTTGGTATTTTACCTTAAGTGAAATGGTGGCGGTGGTTCGGACTCCAGAATTCCTAGGTAGTTCCTGATCATCTGATGAGTGTTACTACACTTCCATCTAATTCATCGAACTACTACGCCAATTTTCCTGAGAATGACTGAATCGTATGAGCCATATTTGTGAAGTAACAGCTGAGCTGAAATTTTATTTCGTTTGCCCAAACTCATTTCGAAGTTCTACGGTAATTTGAAATTTGAGCCCTTTTCTTTCATTCACGTTCACAGACACAAATACATACGCAAGTTTTTTCCAAAACTGGGATTTTCGGACTTAGTAGCCCTTGAAAAGTCACGATCTGAGGAATACTCAAAACCTCCACCGATTACATAACTTTCTTACCTATTCTCTAGAGCTAAGGGAAGTAAAAGTTACACCAACGTTAACAGCTGTGGGCGTACAAATATGTCTCGAAATCAATGCACAACGGAAGGATGTGGTTAGTTTTGTAAACAACTGTGGAGTTATGGTGGCCTTCTTGAGGAAATTGCGAAAGCAGTGGAGTAAATGTAGAAAAAAGGACTCAACTGATTCTCCTTTATTGATTTCGCTCAATCGGCAAGAGCGTTCTCACAAAAATCGTCTTGGTAGTTTAGTAGACTCATAGCGCGCTGTTGGGAGGTAAGTAGAGGCACGCCAATGAAATTTGGAACTTTCGATACAACAGGTTTTGTGGAAAACTACTGTCAGAACTGTTCTCGACACGAAACGACGTGAAATGTGTCAGTCTGCATTGAGCGTTCATCAGGTTTCACGTGAATCGATAGAGGTTGTCTATGTTTAACATGATCGCTGTGAGATGCATAGCACCTGATATTTTGTCCTTCAGTTGAGCAAACATGTGTTGATTCCAAACAAATGAAAACATGTTCAACGCTGATCATGTGATCTAACCACGGTAAACAGAGTTTTTGTCATTGCTTCATAATAATAACTAATAATAACTGCCCTCTGCAGATATTACAAATACAGAATCGTGTATTCTTGAGCACTGCATCCTTGGCCGTCTCGACGGAAGGAACAACTTCATTTTTCCGAGGGGCGTGCAATGGGAAGAAGTAAAAACGTCACCTTTGTTTCAGAGATATCCGATGAACTTTGGTGTGGCAAACCTTTTCCCAACCTGCAGCTGCCATCGCTGGTGCGAAGTTAAGGAGGTAGAGTTGGGGTAGTAATGGTGGGGAGGTTAGAGGTGGTAGGGGGTTGTGTGGTGGTGGTGGGGGGGAGGGGTTACCTTAAAAGTGTCAAAGTGGCGGTATCAGACCAAAGGATAAACAGACCCATAAATTTTCTGACTGTAAAGAATGAAGATAGAGACTGTGTAACAAACAAGTTTCCTCGGGTTCGAACACATTTCCTCTTCTTTTCCTTCCCTTTTTTCCGTCTCTGAGCTTCTTTCGCTGCACACAACTTTTCTTTCGTCCCCTTCCCCTTCCCACTTCACTACCGCCTACCCACCACATCCCCGTCATCACCTTTTGATTTTTCTCGCGAGAAGAAGAAGGTTTGACGTTCCCTTTTTGTTTGTTTCGGTCGAGAAAATCGTCGGATAAAAGGCGTTGTATTCCCCAAAGCTTCAGCTTCAGTTGTCAGTTCGCAAGTTGAGTCGCCGTCGGTCACAAAGTCCAGATCCCGAGGATTTCCAAGTCCACCGCAATCTCAATCTCAATTCACCTTTTATTTTCAAAAGGCCTTCGGAAGATGTTGACAGATGTACTGAAGCGAAAGACGACGGTTTGACGAAGAATTGACGGTGTTACTCACATAGTACGAAGGAGGACAAAAGGAACGACCAATAATTGAGATCTAGAACGGATAAGTAATGCGTCCATTATAAGGTCGTCGTATCAGCTAAATGCACGGGTCAGTGCACAATATATGTGTTTTCCGATCCGTCCCACTCGTCAAGTTTGGGGAGAAGTGGTACGGAAATACCTGCCTGGAGGCAGAACTACTCAACCTTTCGCTATTTCTTTACTATTTCACACGGCGTTCAAATCACCATTACGAAAAAGCATCTCTCGAGGACTTTAATGTGATCTTAATAATAATGTGGTTATTTACCACAATGCACTCCACATACTGACCAATAATTTAACATTTCCCGGGTGCTTAGCAAACACAAATCTTCAAAATATTGAAAATGGTGAGGCTGTCATGGCTTTACTGTATTAACACGCTCCGTTACGCACTTCAGTTGAAGATTTGTGTCAACCACATTCCATTAGGATCCGATAATATACGTGTATATGCTGTTAGTCTCTTTTCAGTTTTAATAAGAGACTAAGGAAAGTCAAAATTGGCGCGAATAGATTTATTGTAGTTCTCCGGACTAACGTTGTTAACCAGTCCAGTTGTCTCGGGCATGTCCTTTAGTTGATTTGGGTTCAGGATTCGATTGAAAGGAAACGGCTGAACAAAATTCAATTTAGTATTTAGTAGATTATTATGGAGCGCCAAAATAAGGGTCTGACGAGTGCAAAACTAACTATAGTTATCATAGAGATTGAAACAACAAATATTTTTCTCAAAGACGTCTTCGACGAATTTAATTAAATTTTTAGTATGATCAGTTCAAAACAATACAACAGTACCTTGAAATTCTCATTCGTGACAAATGACACGAGCAGCACAATAAATTCTCAAAAGTGACGACGAAAATCGGTCTAAGAGTAGTTTTTTCCTTGTTAATATTGCTCGTATGATACTAACCGGCTTAAAAAAATTGGAACTGTAGTCCAACCTGTTCGACGCAAAGCATCGAAGTTGTCAGAGTCTTTGACCTCGGACTTCCCCGCGTCATTGTCTCCGACCACCTAACTGTCTTCAACTATTTCAATACCTGCCCCTCACCTGCGGAAATCCCTCACCTGCGGGAATTCCTCAGCTGCGAGCCCCCCAGCCCCCTTTTCTAGGTTTTCCTCTATCTTTATTTCATTCTTCCAATTTCATTTTCCTATCGACGACAAAGCTCTTCCAAAATCATTCTGCTCCCAACTATCACCCCAGTAACTTCTCACTCTCTCCCACGATCGCCAGTTTACGCGTTCCGAGTACTGCCCTTGTGTCGCCCATTTGTACTCCATCTCACCTCAAGTTCAATTCTACTCACCGTACGCACGTATAATACAGTCCTCCTCACGCTCACCGAGTTTCAGTTTTGTTGCGATCCTCCCCCATTCTTGCACCCAATACAACCCATACGAGGAGAGTTTCATAATGTAGATAATATCCACCCCGGGAATTCCAGTTTTCAAACTACTGTCATGTCACTTTCTACCATTTTTCACAGTTTTAACACTTAACACGATTCGTCTCAAAAATATTACGTTGACAGTCTCATAAACTGCGCACTGGTTTTTCCATACTGGTCGTAATATAAGGAGAAGCTACTCATAAAATTTCGGAACCTTTGGCCAGTATGTGAACATATTCGACCAAGTTCATACGATGAACGACAAAAGGATTTTAGGAGTTGCTAGAGTGATAAAATGTGTGCAAGGAGCTGAAAAAACTTGCGATGCGCCATATCAGACATTCCTCATCACAAATCAAATAAAATCACTTCTGGATTCATATGTTGAAACGAGAATTTCACGTTTTTTGTGTGTATTTCCTACAACTTTTAAATGCCACGACGAATAGTATGCGCGCGTATTTTGTGTATTGTGAGGCGCATTCAGAGATGGTTCAAGACTGTGCGCTCAGTTTAGTGTGGTTATACAAACGCATTTATGCACAGCAAAACAATGAAAAATTGAAGGAAGCGTAATTCCTCCCTCTCACATTTCTGCAGTAGGCGATTTAGTATAATTTCATTCACATTCTCTATATCCTCAGTTTAGGAAATCGAGGAGCGGCCTCCAGGAAAGTTGACTTTTTCGGTGATGTCAGAATATAACCAGTGTCCTCCATGTCGTAGGCACTTGGTCTGCCAAGGTCTGTAATCAAGCAGCCGATGAGCTACCTCTTCTGGGCCACATCTCACTCCAGTTCCACCATCTTGCTCTTTCGTTTCTTTATTGTGACTCATGCTGCCCTAAAGAAGGGTAATCTTCTTCCTTTCTGTTTCGGACAGGGGGAGTGCGACTTCTGCCATCACCATACTGCCTATGATTGTCTTCATGCGTTGACAAAATGTAAACCTTACTGTAATGTGATAGGAGTACTCATTGACAGTCATCACTATTGTTCGCAGTGGAAGAGCGTGTATCATATTTTCTCACGTTTTCCTTTCATCTCGCATCAGTGCTAAAGCGTAGGTTTATTTTAATTTTTTTCTACAATGAATCCTTCAATTTTTGTCGGACTTATGCGCTACTAAATGCGACGTACTCTTATACCACGTCGCTGGCAAAGGTGGAATAATATGGGACGATATACAAGTGTACGAGAAAGGTAGACGAGAGAATGATATTGCTTCTTTCCATTGCTGCTCTTATTGGATTGAAATCCTTTCAGTTTGTCAGAAGCTCGGCATGGGGATTAACTACGAGAGATACTATTTTTCAGTGAGTAGTGTGTTATTGTGAATGTGGGCACGTGAAGATCTTGTTCTCGCTGCGACCTTCACCATCGCCGCCATCCTCGGTGTAGCTCTTGTATTGCTTTTCTCCACGTGTCGCGTTCGTTTCTGTTTGAATTGAATTACGAGATCGCTGTGAATTTCAATGGCAGTGCGGTGGTAATTACGAGAGCGACTCGTCGTCGGAAGTTTGATAGAAATAGGTAGGGCTTCTGTAGTATACCTTCATTCCCAGTTGGATTCTCATTTTTCACTCATTTGCACGTGCCACTGATGAAATAGGGGTCAGGTTTGAAGCTTTTTCATGCTCTGAGACTTCATCGAACGGCATTCCTCTCGAGCAATGTCAAATGATGTTTTCTTCGGTGATTTCCCTCACAGTCCTTGCGTGTTTCCCTCGTCTAATACCCAGCTCGACTAGTGGAATGTTGCTGACTAACAATTAGACGTCCTCGATTTTAACGGATATGAATCTGCATAACCAGAAAAAAATTGGATACAGGAAAGTGCTGACCGTTATCATCATTAAACTATCGATTCATTAAAATATCACTATAAAATATTATTGCGACATACAACTTTCCAGAATCCTCTTCAGCTTTACAACCTTTGACGGAGACGGGCATTGTATCTTTGTTAGTCGCATTTCTACAGATAGTTTGGCAGATTAACATTTAGGTATTAGTTAGTTGAAGTGCGATCGAGATCGTTAAAACTGTTCTTGAGAAAATCGGAAAACGAATTCAGTGATGGACAAATCTCATTGGATACAAGTTATAATGGGTTATATCTCCGTTTGATTGATACATACGGAAATAATTGGAAAGGACGAAATGTGGCTATAGGTTGTGGGAAGACACTCCGCCAAATTGATCAGGTTCGGTTCTAGAAATTTTAGTAACGTTTAGAAGATCATGTTTCTTGACGCGCTAACGAAAGGAAGGAGAGAACTAGTTTTGTCGGTTCAGTCGCTCTCCTCCGAACCAAACTCAGCGGCTTCAGGAGCCCACCTTCGAGCACTTGGTGAACCAGAACAGCCCGAGTCCTTCCTCATTCAGTTAGGGAGCCCCCCTCACTTGGGAATCAATGGGGAGTCTAGCAGCCCGTGCTACCAGTTGCTAAGCAGTTCCTAATTACCCCAGGTCTGCCAGTGGCCTCCTGGTATGCCTTGGGGCGCTTGCATTGCCTGAGGGGAGAACCTCCCAGGGAGCCAACTCCCCTACTGCTTCCTCCAGCACAGCCAACTCGCCCCTGATTGCATGTGCCATTGGTCTGAAGAGGGTTTGAAGGCTCGTGAAATACTGGAGAAATTATGGACCTGCGTGGTATGTCGTCTATCCCTGAATACGATTAAGAAACAGCTGAATTGATCAGTTCAAATTTCACATTCAGCCCGTTAAGTCACTTAGGCCAAAAAATAAAATTTACTGTATTCACGGACCTATATGTATGTATAGAGATGTGCAACTGTGCGGACCAAGACCTCAGACAGTTGGGGATAGTACCCCACCCCTGTGGCCTTCACCTCTCCCCTTCCAACTTTTTCTCCACTTTCCATTGAGACCACAGCCACCACGAATATAATACCGTTGGGTTTCGCGACCAGTGACACTATCTTATGACACTGAGTCTGTGGCTGCTAGAAGAAGCCTCCCGTGGTGCCATTCTATTTGGGTCCATCATGAAACAACCTACACACCCACCTGGAACCTACACACTCGAGTGGAATTGCCTACGGTATTATGGTGCATTGATGTATGTATTGACATTTGTAAGAGTGCTGGGCATACGTTCGTGGCCTTGGAGAGGGTACCTAGCTTCGTAGCCTCAACCCCTCTCCTGCCTGCACCAAACAGCTCTCTAGGGGAATTCCCAATGGAACCACAGCCCCCACAAAGTCAAACCCATGGCTACACAGCCGGCAGAGTCACGCCCTAGGGGCTCCACGCTGCCAGCTTCAGGCAGAAGCCCCCGTGGTACCCATTCTATTTGGCAGCACTTTAAGCAGCCCACGGACCTGAATGGGTGGCAGGCCCCGGTGCCGGAATTGCCATAACGTGTTCTACTGGCACCTAAACTTCATCCCCATGGGGATTCCACGGATTTGACTTGCCCCCGTACGTCCCATGGAGAAGGTTGTCAGGCAGTCTTTAATCCCAGCCTGAACTGCGATCCCCTATCCGACGTGCCTGCTCGATATTCGGCCACCCTCGATTGCGACCCACCCCAATCACTCTAGCCTACAAACACACTCAGAAAATAAATACATTCAGCCCTTTCCCACTATTTTCCCATCGTTCCTGCCACTCATCAATTAGTAGCTTGTCGATGAGGGCCTTTATTTCTCAGCCGGTAGCCCGCCCATCTCCTCTTCACTTCCAAGTCCATGGGCGGCTCCTCGGTCACGACGGTAGGGCATCGAAGGAGACTGTCCGGTGGACCTTCACCATACTAACTAACATCCTCCTTGTCCTACCCGTCAGTCTCCTTCTCGTATGAGTAGTCAATTTGTCCTACCATACTCCGGACGCGTACGCAATGACTGCCACATACATTCATTCCCCTATATATCGTGAGCAGTGCCTCCCTTCCCACTCCCCATCCCTCCCTCGTCAATCTTACCACCCCATGAAAACATACATATTGACTGTCCCATCAATTACCTATTCATTGGTTCTTCAATTAAAATCGTGGCAGAAAAACCAGCAGCCCAATCAATTCTGGAACGTTAAGCGCTACCAGTTTCCAAGTAAAACGGGGTAATGTTTTACCAACACTGCGTCCGAGCCGAGTGCAAAGTAGAAGGGAGCACGAAATTCACTGGAAGAAAGTTGTGCAGTGCGTCACACCAGCTATTTCGTGTGTATCGGTGAGAATCTATTTACAGGTTCATTTATGAATGTTTCCAGGTTGATTCCGTGGAGAACCATACAAATTATGCAATACTATGATATAGTGGAAAAATTAAAGCGGTTTTCGTATTTTTTTATTTTTCTTCAGATGTTCGTCGTTGTTGTGTCTCTTGGGAGCAGGGAAACTCTGTTGTAGAAAATGTTCAGCGTGTGTGCGTGAGAGGGAACTACGCCAAATCAGCTGAATTTTATATTCAGCCTGAAAATCATTGTGGGCAGCAAAAACCGATTTTAAACCGACCATTATTTTTTTATTGATAATAACACCTTTTTTTAATAGCTGTGGAGGATCAATATTTTGAGGGAAAGTGTGACAAATAACTGAACGGTGGTCCAAGGTTTTCATTTGTGAAATAACCGTGAGAGCAGTGCTTTCGCTCATGTGACATGGTCTCATTAAGCCATGAATAGAATCAGCCCGATAAATACCGTAACGCCACGCGTGATCAGTTTCTATATAGAAAGTTAAAGAACGTTTCTCCAAGTTCATGTAAAGCCGTAGGTTCTGTCATTCAACAGAGTCGTGATGCCACAAAGTGCTACCAAACTATAGCGAGTAGACTCACTGCTCACACTACTACACCTGATTCAGAGGAAAGGATTTTGAGTGGAAGATGGAGTTGGTGGTAGATGGGGATTCTCGCGTTAAGGTGACTGCCGCAAAATGAAGGGACGGAAGGAAAACGGAGGGCTAACAACAATACACAATGGCGCCCGGCACAATAGTCTGCCACTTCCTCAGCTTCACTCGTACTTCAAGCCGCCAATCTCTCTCTCCTGCACCAAAAGCAAAACGTTCTTTGGCTGAGGATGAACGCGTTTGGACGCTGCGATGAAAGACGGTCTCGACGAGATGACAAATGCTCTTGTCAAACTGACGCAGCGAAAAGTTTTCACAATCACAGCAGACGATCAAAACTGCTTTTCGTTCCCTTCATGTCACTCTCCGTTCATTTCTGGGGCTCCTTAATTGCTAGCGCAGGTTCCCTTTTGGGTCTCTCCTGGTTGAACCTCACAAATCCGACGGTTCTGAATAGAATCAACTTGATCTCATTGCATTGTTACCTCCGATAGACAGCAATAAATTGACGTTTCCAGTGATTTTAATAAAGGATGTCCAAACGATTTCATTGTTAAAGTTGCATTAAAGGCCTTCGATAAATTGTCTTACCTGGGCTTAAGTGCGCACCTTCACTCTATCGAAACTCTCTTGATTAATTGATACGGAAACTCATTAAATCGCCTGATCACACAATCATGGCCATGCTGGAAGGTCATGTTTCGAACTCTACTGCTGTTTATTTAAAAGATCTACAGCCTTTTTCAATATCCTGGAGCTCTTTTTGTTTGAAAACATCAATTGTTTTTGGAATGTTGCCGTTTAGGAAAATTGTCCCATTCTGCCCATGTACCGTTTCTTTCAATCTGATGCAACATCAACCCTTCGAATATGTTCCCAAACGCTCAAAAATAGCTATTCGAGGTAAACTGCTCAATGGGTGGTGGGTCATGTAGTTTGTTGGGGAAGAAGGAATGAGAAAACGATCAGTATGGCGTGAGTTTGAGCGGGAATGTGCAGGCCAACCTAAGCGAGAAGGCGGTGAGCATCAAGCCGGACTGAGAGGAGACTATGGAGAGAGGCCGTGTAAATTATAAAACGGCCATCAGCAGACCTTAGGAGACATAGTACAAGCTGGCGAAACCCACGAGGTTCGTTAATCCGCATCAACTTCAGCCGACAAAAATAATTTGGTTTCCAACTTGCGTCGTGGAAACCTTACGGGTCATTTTCAGCTATACGGGGAAGGTCCAACTGCAACTATACTTTCCAGCGCTCTTCTCAACCGGACCCAAGCCTTACTAGTTTATTTCACATTCTTTGTCTATTATTCACCTAGTCAGTTCTCTCTCTCCCCCCCCCCTTAACACACCATAACATTTAGCCTATTCACACTAAATGAACACATAATACCCTCGTTTAAGTGTTACTTGTGATACCACGATACTAAGACTGGCTAATAAATTTGACTCTGTGTTTGCGAGTGGCCTTCCCCCGTCACTCCACTTCGTTTTCTCGTTTGAACTGAACAACCATTACTCAGAAGTGGTCGTTGGCACCCTGAGCACTACAGAGAAATCGGACACAGTATCGCTTGGCCGGCGGTTACGTTCAATAGGAAATGAGTAGATTTCATTCGAATCTTCAAAGTCTTACGCACGAATTCCCGTATTCCTCTTGGGCTCATCATATCTCTATCGTCTTTATGTTTCAACTTTTTGATTAATTCTATTTGCCGAATTACTTGCTTGGGGGCAATACTCTTCAGGGACCTAACTAGAAACTTTATATATCCGCAGCACCTCTGTCGTGATCCACGTCATTTCCAGGTTTTGGAAAGTAATAGGCAAGTTTCACGATAGTTCTTTTACGTCTCCTTGAATGACGTTTTAATGCCTAGTCAGCCTTTTTTAAATTCCCTTCCGCTAATGTTCCTTTATCGCTTCGTGCTGTTCTCAATTCGACCTAAACAAGTCTCACTTTGTTTTAGGGATTTTCTGAATTGTGTAAGAAGCGCAGCTTATTGACTTCAACCTCCACGACACTTTGAAACGTCTGTCGACAGCGTGATTCTTAAGTTTCTTGAAATAGCGACAGTTTTTTTACTCAGTAGACCTCAATTCAGGAACGCGAAAACTCCGAAAAAACCTTGTTTCGAATTGCTTTTAATCGAACTGGAAATGAAAAGAGAACTGCTTGGGAGGAGGAGCAGAGTCACGATGTCCCATTTCGACCATCCCAACTTTTTTAATCGGAATTTCTCTTAGTCTCTTTCCCCTTCGTCCCATTCCACCATCTCATCAACCAAGTAAACTTTTTCGTGACCCACGGCAGCAGTTTGTTTCTCACCTCATCAAATCGTTCCAGTCGGATTCAAAATGCTCCTTATCTTCAAAAGACCTCTCTAGAACTTCCGACGAGAAACATCTGCTACACCTGATGTTTTTCACTGCACACTTTTATGTTGGAAGTTAAACAAATAACGCGGAAAAAATCGTAATCAGCGATTGACAAACTATACAAATAACGCGATAATAATTCGTCTTTCTAGACCTCTGAAATGTTCAAAATTTCCCATGATTGACAGCTTTCAGTGATGAAAGGAACTCACTGATATACGAGTATTGAGCCATCAGTATGTCGTTACTCTCCTTAGCCCTTCGTCGTTTCAGTTTTTTTCAGATCTTTACTTTTCAAGAGTTACTGAATTCGATAAACACAGTTGGGGAAATTTGTGTGTGTCTGCGAACGTGATTGAGAGGGAAAGGCTGAGCCAAAACCGTTACAACTTGGTACTTGGCCTGGAAATCACTATGGGTCGCTAAAATAAGGGTAGGAAATTAATCGGTCCAAAACTAACCACAGTTATCATAGTGATCAAACCACCTATTTCTCTTTTTTCTTAAAAACGCCTCTGTCGATTTTCAATAAATGTTTGTACATACAGTTCCAAATAACTCGACAGTACTACAAAATTCTCATTCGAGGAAAAGTGACGCTAGCAGCACAATAAGTTATCAAACATTTCGAAGAAAATCGATTTTACCTCAGTTTTTTCTTCATAAATCCTTCTTGGCTGTCTCATAAATCATCTTTGTACTGATCGCTCATTAAATGTCGTAGGATGAGCAGGAGAACCTCGATAAGTTCCGGAACTTTAAGCGTAACCAATTTCCACGCATTGTCCCGGTTTTCAAATTTTTATCGTAAACTCAACAAAGACTTGAAGCTGTGGATGCAGGCGGCATTCTCCGCAAAAATTATGGGGTATTTTACGAGGGAATTATTAAACTCTAAGCGCGACGCAATTCATCAGGATGTGACGAACGAAGCTCGTTCCAACAGCTCGTGCTGAGCAATAAAGTGGCTCATGAAACGATAGCAAGAAAACTGTTTCCTAACGCGGCAAAAATGTATAAAAAGGGGGAAATTGAAAGGAAATGTAAATAAAAGAGGATTCGTATAACAAGCGACTTTCTATTACGTAGGTGAAGGCGCGATGATCGCTTGTACGGATACATTAAAGGCGCGGTGTAATCCATAAAAGAGGTTTATGCGTCTGAGGGTGTGACTGAACAGCCTACACGGTTTTGAAACGAGTCCGATGAAGGGCGGCGGCTGTCAGCAGGAATTTCCTTTTCCCTCCAGAACTGGGTTAACAACTGAACAAATTTGCTCTTCGTAAATCCGCCAGCTGCCTCGCAATTTGGATTTACGGCAACACTCCTCATAAACTGCCCCCGTTCCAGCTGTAATCAAATGAGCAGCGCTGGAAACCGGTAGTTGAGCGTCGCGAGAGCACAAGATCAACGACGAGTTGGACGGAAGTGGGCTTTTCGGAAGACAAAATTACTTTCCGAATTTTCCCTCCACAGCCGAAGAATTGGTTTCGTTTTCAGTTCATGATCCGACGATCACGACTTTCAAAAGTTCCCTCGTTTCTGAAATATCCCATACCCTTCCGCCATTAACTCGTTGATCTTCATACACTTGTGATTCCGCGAAGTTGGTAGAGAGTTATCGACGGTTCCTCCTGGGTATTTGAAAGATACCCAGCAAATAAGCACCGAGTACTTCTACGCCATTTCTGACAATCACGCCGACGTTCAAAAGGCAATTCCACGTCAACTAGAGGCAGGGACCGTGAAGTTGTGGCACGTGTGTAAATGCACTAACCTATTCAACACTATACTAGAGCTAATGTTGCAAGGAAAACAGTTCTCAATCAGCTTAAGAGAATGAGGAGGAGAAAAAAAACGCAGCAAATAATTACACAACGGTTTATTAGTCTTTCAAACAGGCCTAGTCTCACACCTTTGATACCCATCTCATTCGATTCAGCATCGAATAATACTAGTAAATGATACGAAACATGACCTGACTACAATGAACGAGAACTAAATATAGTAGGTAATTGGCACGACATGGCGAGTCGCGCTGGCTTCTTTTACTAATGTTTGTAGAGCACTTCCGAGACCCATCCCATTCGAATCAACATCGGGATGTACTAATAAAATATATAAAACATGACCACTGCAATGAAACAACGAAAACTGGCGTTGTCGTCAATGCGACGCTATGACGCAACGAGTTTTACTGACGGATGGTTTGAGAGAGAAGAGGCTGGAGGTAGTGAGATGAACTGAGCGCAGGACGTGGAGAAAAGATAACTTTCCCTACATTGTCCCACGAGTTCCTTCAACTACTAGAATTCACCTCACTAACTATACTGACTGTGGTTGCACTGCTGTCCATCTAGACTGAATCCTGCATCTCTAAGACCCGTCCAATTCGATTCAGCATCGAACCACTGAGGAAATTATACCCAAAATGAAGAGAGAACGTAATTGCGATACAACTTCCAAAATTTATTGGCTGATTTTTGAACCATAACAACCATTGGTTTCGTCCAGTCGGATTGCCGAGCCAACTAGACACCGCATGACATTATTGTACAAAATAATCCCATATTTGTAATTCCCATGCCTGTAAAGTAAAGTGACAAATTTTGAGGGTAGTAATAGGGGGGGGGGGCTGTAAAAAAATTGCCTAATCGAAAGCATAAGTGCATTATGCAGAATGAATAATAAATCAAAATGATAGTGATAAGAGGTGGCGATGAGAGAGGTGAAGTAGGAGAAAATATAGAAATACATAGCAATAAAGAAACGTGTTCTCTCAGTTAAAGAAACGCGAAGCAAAGCGTTTTGAATCCAATCATTCTTTGAAATGTTTTCATTCGCATCCCTGTATCTTATTTGATACATTTAAATTGGGTTCACCGAGGTGGAAACTAGATTTTTTTTTAAAACATTCAAAACTTAATTCGAAATCCACTAAGAGTATTGACACTGACATTTCTTTTGAGACAATAAGATGAACCAAGTCATTACAACAATGAAATCATCAACGGAGGAACACTTTGAGGAATCATTTAATCGTTAATCTGAACTATTACTTATAGTAGTTTCAAATGTTTTGATCTTGACGAGAGTTACTATCTGCTGGTCACCTCAGCTATATATGCGCCTATAATATAGCCTCAGGTATACTGTGGGGGTCCCTGGGTGAGGCCCCGACTTTGCAACACTTCCCTTTTAATACAAGCCAAAAGCAACTGCCAAGCAGCTGTGAGAAGGCTGCCCGAATATCTTGAGTTCATGTTTTGGCGGAAAAGTACCTCAAACTGTGCAGTAACTATATGTAATTCATCCCCATTCAAGTTACATTTGCCTCGCCTCCTTTTCAAAATTTCAATTTTCTCAGCCATGTGTCACCTATACGCAGTGGTGTTTCAGATAAACAGCAAGAACCGATAAGTCGGCAAAGGACTCGTTTGGAAGGATAAGCTCTTAAATGAAACCTTCAGATCCTGTTCTTGAAGAAGCGTTCAAGAGTGCATTGAGAGGGCAACTGGTTTTCTCTAGGTACTTCCATAAATGTAACATCTAGGCTTTACCATCTGACTGCGTGGAGAGATCCCGGTCACTGGCGATAGGGCACGGCAACTCTCAAGCGGTGAGCGATTTGATGGGATTTGAAGGGCGCAGTTTCAGTTTACCATCCGCTTTCTTCCGCTCATTTATCAGTTAATGATCGCCATAAAAAATTTACTGTTGGCGTCGGTGAAAGATTCTCGATAAATATCAATTGTGGATTAATGCCGACGAAGTCGGTCGTTAAAGCGATTACTGGGCAGTAATGGGGTTTATCGGTCATAGCTTCGATGCTGCCTCTATAAACTTGATGAATCGATTGGGTAAAACCTGAATTAAGAGGCGAAAGTCGGGTGATGTGATTTACATGGACCCAGCGCGTCTGCCGACCCAACGCCACTAAGCAACACATCGTAATTGACGTTACTGATCTGAATAGATGGGTTACTGAGTCAACTCAACGGACGAACTTCGACTTTAATCAAACTCCAGCAATATCAATTGTCAGAGCTACGAACGAACATTAGGTCTCAATGACTCTTATTCAACTCTGTGACATTCAAGAGGTTATTGACAAACTGACGCGTGTGAGGACCACATTCAGCTCACAGCCCCGAGTAATCGAGATTATCGTTCTTCCTGGTTGTAAGTTACTTTAATCTTCGGATTCTCCGCATTTCTACGTTATTGAACCTTCCAGTTCTCTGGAATACCGTCATCTTTGGATTTGGGTTGGATAATTCGGGGAAAAATGGGTTTGTTATGTTTGTTAGTAGGCTGGTGGTGGTTGGAGGATGAAGTGATGCGCAGTTAGCGAGAACGACACGTGGGTTTTAATTATTTAAAGACTTCCTGTGAGTTTGGTGAAAATCGTTGACGCCGTTCCGCGAACAAGTGAAAAAAACATTTTTCTGCTTCATAGATCTACATATCCGCTCGACCGAAGCAACACGTTGGAGGTATAAACCTTTCTTTTTTCCGCCTTTGCTTTCAAAGAAGTACGGTGGGAGCGAACTAAATCACTCCCGATGAAGTTGTGGAAGCCCATTTCTATCGTAAAACCGAGTTAGGACGATTGTTCATCAACACTAGATTGGAGTTATAATGTTATATCAGTAATAAGATCGCAGTGATGCTGTCGAAATTGATATAACATTGTAGCTCAAATTTAGTGAAAATAGTCGATTTTACTATTTTATTATTGTCAGTGGAAACAATGAGCGACCGAGTACGTTACTAGTCCTAATCGTTATGGTTTCACTCTCAACCATCGAGGCGGGTCATTATTAACCCTAGACACCTCGCTAAGGTACCCAGCACGTTAATAGGAGTACTACATCTCCTACTACAGCCAAGTAAATCAGAGCTAACGGGATCAGTAACGGCTGATTGTCCTCGTCCTCCCTTCTCTGAGACGTTAACGTGTTCGATGGAATGTCGGGGGAGATTGAATTGAAACAGGGAGATGGATTGACGAAGGAGCAACAGTCGACGACCGCGGGCAGTGCGACTGGAATCTCTCGACCGCAACCGAAGTATGCGGCAGTGGGAGACAATGGGCTCTTCTGATCTTGGGTTATGTGAAGGGAGGGTGGGCACTTTGACTGTTTACAAAACGCAGTATATCAACATGTTCCGCATAGTTCAATGTATTTTATAAGCCAGTCAAATTCCTGTAAGCAATAGCTGGCTGTTTTATTTAAGTAGAACATTGTTTAATCGCATGAAAATGTGCGTATGTAAAAATTAGTTTTTTCTACGTTTTTTTTTTCAGAATGCCCGTCATCATTGCAAACCGTCATTCAACTACAGTGACACTTATTTCGGGACCAACTAACAATACGGAAGCGGTTGTCGTACACGGCTCCCGAGCCTGAAATGAGGTAATACGAGTTTAATCGACGCCAACACTTCATAATTCGTGAGAGTTTTCGCCTAAATGCGTTGAACGAAAATACAGCGCCCGTACGTAAAGTGGATAGTTGAATTTTGGGAGTTGCTTATTGCTGGTTGCCACACACCAGATATTTAGTTTGTAGAAGGCACACAAGTTGAGTCCTCATAGCCAACGATGTTGTTCACGTAGGTTTTTGCAGTTGTCTACATTGGAAACTAAGAATGAACTTTAAAAACCCTGCAAATTATCACACAGTGGTTTATTATTCTCATGAACAGCTTGGCCTAATATTACTGCTCCGAGACCCATCCCATTCAATTCAGCATCAAATACTAGTAAACCATACGAAACATGACCTGGCTACAATGGGACTACGGAAACTAAATATTCCCCCGGTGCCAGGCGCCCGTAAAGTCTGTAGGCGTTTATGATCCGATGGGGTGTGCGAAGGAAGTGGCCTTGGCGCTCCATCGGGCAAAAAGAGTCGACAGAGCGTTGCGAGTCGAGCGGGCAGGTGATTGAGTTTGATATGACGGGAGAGAGTACTAACGATGATACGTTGACTTCCTCTGTAGTTCCCGCGTTATACTGCGTTTCGTTAATTTTTTTTACCATTTTTTGCCCATAACAACCATGGGCTTCGTCTGATCGGATTGCCGAGATGGCGGGCACAACTAGATACCAAATGGGATTTTTGTGCGAAAGAACGAATGTTTTAGACCACGTTAAAGGCACAAAACGGCCCGGACGGTGGATGGGGGATGGGGGACGGCAGACGGCGGACGGACATTGCAAATTTGGAAACTCCATGTCTTGAAACGTAAAGTATCAAATTTTGAGGGAGAAATATAATAAAAATAGGAACGTTCATTGAATAAACGTGTGCAGACACTTACTTACTTCCAAACAAAATGCGTACTTTTATTTTACTGTTTCAATTCCTGTTTTTGATCAATTGCAGAAGACTCGTTTAACGTTCGGTTTTACGTGCCTTTGGAAATGATCAATGAATTTGCGTACCAATGACGACGGAACTGGCCCTCGAGCGGTCCTTTTTTTCACCGAAAGGTTTACAATAATCGACTGAAAAAGCTCGTTTCGAATCCTCGCGCAATGGAGAAATGGTAAATCTTTGGGAATAGTGTTCGCAAGATATAATTTGGCGGAGTGCCGAACAAAACAATTACAGGACGATCGTAGGGAAGAGGGTTCTCTCGTTTACTTCCGATTATTACCCCCCAATCCAGATTAAGGCTCTTCATGATAAGATAGTTTCACTTTCCTTGGCTCTACGAAATAGAAAGAAAAGTTACGTAATCGGCTGATAAAAGAAATTTGAGTTCTCTTCAGTTCAATCAAACCCTATTGAGTCCGATAAACGCTATTTGGAAAAATGACCTATGTGAGCGGTGTGCGAGTGTATGGATATGTTTCTGTGAACGGTTGAACCGAATCAACTCAAACTTGATAACTACCCCGCAGGTTACCACGGGACGCTAAAATAAGGGAATGAGCCAAATCAGTCCAAAACTAACTATAGTTGTGATCAAAACACTAAATATTTTACTAAAGATAATGTACCTATTTGGTGAGTGCGTCTTCTCTGGCTGGTGAGATGCCGTGGGCGAGCGCTTTCGATGTAAAAACATCATCGTCTGGCCGTTAAGTCAGTACTAAAGTCAGTTAGTTGGTCGTGATCCTTATATAGAAAGAGAAAAGTAAACGGGATACGCTACACCAGTCGGGAAAGAGGGGTCATTCATAGTTTCAGAATATATTAAATGTGTTTATCGACGTCGAGCATGTTCATAAGCTAACAGGGCTTACTCGTAATGGCATGCGTTGTTTGTCACTGTATTGATAGCTTGTCGTCTCAATCTTAAGAGATAAACTAATGTTGAGGGCGTTCACCTGTGTTTCATTTTGACTGAACAGTGAATCGACGAGAGGAAAAATGGTATCGAGAAGACTCTCCGGCTGCTATAAAGTATAGACGCGTAGGAAGCAGTACGTCGTGAAACCGAAACAAGACCGGTTTCTTTTATAGGGTCTTCAGTGTAGGCCTGTACATAAAGGAAACCGAGAGCCGAGCCCCGTACGGCTTCAAATCCTTCGGGGTTATACAGAGTTCGCCCTTTGTCAATTCTCTTCGGGTATTTTCAATCCAATATTGTCCGCCTCTCATCCCGTCGGTCCAAGGGTTGAGAGTAAAAGCCATTGTTTGAAGGGCATTCAAGCACCGTTCATCGTCATAATGCCGCTCCACTACGGGAATCCCCGAACCCAACTCAGGTATAACTTTCCCAGTCTGACTTAGTTACCACCCACAACTTTTGGTCTTGGAAAGGCTGAACCATCACTCAGAGCCTTTCAATGCTTCAACACTGCCGCTTCGACGCACGAAAAACCTGACCGAGAATCAGAAAACGAAACATTTCGGTGCGAATATGTCATCTGGCTGGTTGTCACTTCAAGAATTTATTCGCCACCGCATAGATCACGATATGCTTTGACGTTCCCTTACATTTATGGTGGTTTAGTCGGTATAGCATATGAGGTTGACGGAAAGCTTTTTGACAAATGCTGACCCTACATCATATTATTTTCACGTGCGTCAGTTCTCGACATACCCAATTATTAGTATTTTTTTAAAAGGCGTGAATACTTTTTACCGAAGAGAAAATAAAGTTTAGTTGGATTACAACTCTCAATTATCAAATCGTAATTCAGTATCCGCATTTGTTTGACAGCAGACTTGCATCTCAACCTCACCACCTCAAGAGATCCCACACGAAATGTAATCCCTTTTCCGTGTAGTCACGTCCTCTGAATCACGCTTTTCCCCAAGTTCTGGTTCATGTTTTCGAAGAGTTCTGCAGCTTTTCAGATGTCTTATCAATACTCCTTGTTATTAATATTCCTTAATGTGTTCTCGAAGCACGATCGTGTTGTTACAAAATTGCAACTAATCAAAATCTTGTGTTTTGTGAAAACTCCGTTTCTTTAACAAGGAAAGGTTAGCCTAACGACGAGTAACTATTATTATGTACTAGAGATGTCCAATATCTCTCCCTCTTGAAGGCCAATAAAACATCCTCAAATTCTTAATTACTGTGGTTAATCTTATGATGATAATGCACACATTCATTCAGTCCATACATTCATTCATTTAAAGTCTTCGAGTAACAGTTACATTTCATTTTCTGTTTTCCTGAATCAATAAAAACTTGTTCATCGCTCACTCTTGAGGTGAGGGGTGTCATTATTTAGTTATGTACGTTTTATAGTTCGTTGCAGATGTAGCAAGTCCTTTCTGTACGCCTGCTTCGCGTAAGGTCACACACACAGCCTCTCGTCGAGCGGCATTTCATGATCGATCGCGGCACCAGCCTCAATACTAGATCGTACGTTCGCCATTCTCTTTGATGTTGCCAGTTTCTGGAACTGCCTATCGGCGATCAGAGTAAAAGTGCCCGAAACGTCGACGGAAATTCAACACGAATCACGTTCCACGATCGCCCAGTACGAGCTTCCGTTTATTGTATTTTTTTACTTTTCTTCGACCTACGGTGGTAGGGAGGGAAGTGGTAAATCGGCTCGATCAAAGTTTACTGTTCTTGAGCTCTTCACGTTTACAAGGGCCTCTAAGTCTGTAAAGCGCTATTTGGGGAAATGGGCTGTGTGTGTGTGTGTATCTGGGAATACGATTGAGAGAAAACGGCTGACCTAAATTCAATGAAATGTTATAATTAACCTACAGATCACCATGGACCGTCAAAGTTAAGGTATGAGATCAATCGGTTTGAGATTAACGGTAGTTAGCATCGCGATCAGAAAACCAAATACTTTTTCCTCAGAAGCTGATCAAATTTATAGTATGGACAACTCCAAATAGTACTACAACACTATTTTCATCCGTGGGAAATTGAAAGAGTAGCTCGAATTTCCAACATAATCGATTTTAGCTCAGTTTGTTTTTCAAAACACACTTTATAGCATACATTCATGTAGGCTGAGCTCGTTTGATACTAGCCTTCTCCATGATACTAGTCCAATAAACTGCTGACAGATTACTAGAACCCTTGAAATTCCGAAATTCGAATCACCGCCGTTTCCCTTACTACCATTTCTCACAAGTTTCCTTCTACTATTCCTAATCGAGAAATAATGTAGATGGTATCATAAATCACCCGTATTCTAATTGACCAATAACTGCCGTCGCGTGAGTGGGAGCATCTCAGTTCATTCCAGAAACTTCAAGTGCTACTGCTTTTTACGTAAAGTGTAACGTTATTGTTTTACTAAGTTCGAATGAACTGAATTAGTAGTAGGAGAAGCTTGTATTGGTAACTTATGTTAAGGAAATTGTGTGATGCGTTGAACCAGATTTTATATTAATTCGTTGTCTGTGTCAACAGTACTTTAAAGTCACCTTTTAAATAGAAATAAGCAGCCAACATTTAATATATTATTTCTTGAATTTTACTCATTTGCTCAAAATCGGCTGTCTTTGTTGAACTCACTTGTTAACGTACGTTTCGCTACCTGATTATTTCTGTAGAAACGCGGTAAAGTAAGATGCTACAGTCTTCATACATATATCATGGGGTTTGAGTGGCACGATGAAAATAGCCTGACGCGTCGCGCCTGGCAGTAAAGACTTTAGGACTTACCAAATACAACGATAATTATGACGGTCAATGGTGGACATCACCCCCCCCCCCCCAACTGCAACCACAACATCAACATTTTTGGCTAAAATCTTGCTCGCCAACGTCTAATTTTACCAACAGTTCGGCAGCAAGATTCGAGGGTTATCATCAGAACGAAAACTTTTCGAGTGGTCAAATATGGAGATGCGCGTTCCAAAGTTCCATTGTTCGACGCAAAGCGCCGAATTTGTCAGAGTCAATGAACTCGGACTTCCCCGCGTCACTGTCATCGACCCCTAATTGTCTCCAACCATTTTAATACCTGCCCCTAGTAATCCCTCAGCCTGGGCCCCCAGCCCCCTTTTCTAGGTTTTCCCCTTTCCTACTTCTTTCTCCCAATTTCATTATCCTATCGACGACAGAGCACCTCAAATCATTCTGCTTCCAACTTCCACCACAGTAACTTCTCACTCTCTCTCTATCGGTTGCCCACGCCAGTTCCGCGTTCTAGTACTTCCCTTGTGTCGCCCATTTGTACCTCAATTTCAATTCTACTCCAACACATTTCCGTACACGGTATAATACAGTCCTCCTCACGCTCACCGAGTTTCAGTTCTCATTGGAATCCTCAGCAGTCATTCTTGCAGCTAACATTTGGTCCTCCGGGCGGATTTCGTTAACTTTCGAGCATCCAGGACCAAACGTCGCTCACGACGCCCACTTCGTTTCCAAGCGGCGAAAAGAAGCGAAACGATAATCGTGTTCGCGCCTTCTGGGTCTTCCGACGCCGCTGCAACTCCTGTCTAACTTCCACCGCGTCAACATCGAAACTTACAACCAGCGCCGACACCACGAAGCTCACCACCGCCACTGTCGCTCGCCGCCCCCTGACGATCTCTCGTCTTCGACGCCCGCACTGCAAGCGCCACTGTCTCTTTAGCTGCTCGCATCGGCCCCAAACCTTACAACCACCTCTCGCCGACACCACCTTGTGACAACTCACAACACTCGCAATGGTCGCATCGCCGCTGGTCAGCTTCGTCTGGGCTTCTTCCAACTTCAGATCGCCGTCGACTCAATGTAACACAAGGTAAGTCTCGGAATAGCGTGAACTGGCTTCTCATAGTAAATTATAGGAGCGAGTCTTCAGCTCCTCCTCTTCAGAAGGCAGCCTCAGCTCCTCCTGGTTCCCGGCTTTTATCTATGCAACCCGCAACCATTTTCTCCCAAGTCACTAACCACATTAAAAGTTCCACACAGCCCAAGCTCAAATCGTTTCTACAAGGCCCTCACAACAAACCTTCCTCTCAGCGTCTGGCTTCTCATAACCCACATTCCAAGTGTTGTCGCCCAACGTTCTGAACTCAATCATTCGCCTATACCCTCCTAGCTCTTCTGGTTTTCTGCTTCTGCACCCATTTAGCCTCATCATTAGCACCCTATCCCGCAACGCCCTTTGTATCTATCACGCCTCAGCTCACTCATATCTCCAACAATCACACAACCCACAGCCATTTCCCTACATGTGCATCCACACACAGAACAAAAAGCATTGTATTGGTGTTTCCTGAGTCCTCAACAACAAACATTTGCCTCTCAGAACCTCGTGCCCACATTCCAAGTTTAGGTGCTGTCACCAAGCCCCTTTGACCATCTCTCACTAAATTCACATAGATTATCTACACCTATTTTTGTCTCTTCCTCTTCCTGGATTTTCTGCTTCTGCAACTCCATTTTCAGCCCTCATTCATTGTACCCCATGCCCCAACGCCCTTTGTATCTATCACGCCTACTTATCTAAACCTCTCAACTATCCTCATTCCCTACCACAGCCCACAGCCATTTCCCCTAACATGTGCAGTTCCTCACACACCAGAACAAAAGCTTGTTGTATTGGTGTTTCCATACCTCTCAACACACCTGATCATCCCAAAATTCAAAGTTAGGTGCTGTCACCAAGGCCCCTTTGACCACCTTACTACATTCACATAGATTATCTACACTATTTTTTGTCTCATCCTCCTTCTTGTTTTCTGTTCCTCTACGACTCAAGCGTCAGCCCTCATTCACTAGTTCCCCATGCCCCAACGCCCTTTGGGTTTTACATCCCACTTATCTAAACCCCAACTGTTTTTACCCTACCACAGCCCCCATCTTCCTCCTAACCATTCTCAGTACAATTTCACTCAATCGCTACACCAGCAAACCTCAAAATGCCTTATGCCCTCACATCCTGTTTCTCTTGCACCCTGTCAGCTTGACTCACCCTCCCACCTTACTCACTGCTCTATCCTAGCAGCATTCCTTACCTCTCGACCTAAAATTGTAATCGTCCATCTTATCATTGACACTAACCCAGGACAGCACTAGGTCTCGCCTCTTAATCATGCCCTACATCATACACTTTACTCACTGCACATGCCTTTTTCTGCACCACTCCATATTGTGTCTTCTTCACTGCCCCTGTATGCCAGCCCCTTTGCACGACCTCAGTAAGTCTTCAACTTTCCTACGCCTCACTGTAACCCTAACGTTTCAGTGCATTCCTATTTACCCAATTTCTTCCTACATGCACTAGCCCCACTCTGCAATTTCACCCAAACATGCACTAGCCCCACCTGCAGCACCCAAACATGCACTAGCGCCACCTGCACCACCCAAACATGTCTTCCTCCTTGCACTACCCAGCGTGTCTTCCTCCCAGTTGCACCACCCCAGCGTGCCTTTCTTACCTTCTTGCACCACCACAGTGTGTAATCTCCTCTTATCATTGCACCACCCAGTGACAGCACTAGGTCTCCCCTATTTGCAATCACCCAGTGTGCCTTCCTCATCACTTGCATCACTCCACATGCCTTCCTCCTTGCACCACCCAGTGTGCCTTTCTCTCTCTTGCACCACCCCAGCGTGCCTGTCCCTCTTGCACCACCCAGCGTGCCCTTTTGCACCACCCCAGCGTGCCTTTCAACTTCTCACCACCACAGTGTGCCTTTCTCCTCTTGCACCGCACCTTTCAATGTGCCTTCCTCCCTATTTGCATCACCCCAGTGTGCCTTCCTCCACTTGCATCACTAGCATGCCTTCCTCCCACTTGCACCACCCCAGTGTGCCTTTCTCTCTCTTGCACCACCCACCTGCAGTCCTCACCCATACTAGCGTCCACTCTTGCACCACCCAAACAGTGTGCCTTCCTCCCTATTTGCATCACCCAAGTGTGCCTTCCTCCCACTTGCATCACCCCAGCATGCCTTCCTCCCACTTGCACCACCCCAGTGTGCCTTTCTCCTTCTTGCACCACCACAGTGTGCCTTTCTCCCTCCTTGCACCACCCAGTGTGCCTTCCTCCTATTTGCATCACCCCAGTGTGCCTTCCTCCCACTTGCATCACTCCAGCATGCCTTCCTCCACTTGCACCACCCCAGTGTGCCTTTCTCTCTCTTGCACCACCCAGTGTGCCTTCGTCCCTCTTGCACCACCCAGCGTGCCTTCCTCCTCTTGCACCACCCCAGTGTGCCTTCCTCCCTCTTGCATCACTCCCAGCATGCCTTCCTCCCTCTGCACCACCCCAGTGTGCCTTCCTCCCTCTTACCACCCAGCGTGCCTTTCTCCCTCTTGCACCACCCCACAGTGTGCCTTTCTCCCTCTTGCACCACCCAAACAGTGTGCCTTCCTCCTCTTGCATCACCCCAGTGTGCCTTCCTCCTCTTGCACCACCCCAGCATGCCTTCCTCCCTCTTGTACCACCCCAGTGTGCCTTTCTCCTCTCTTGCCACCAGCGTCCTATTTGCTACCCAAACATGTCTTCCTCTATTGCCACCCCAAGCGTGTCCTTCCTCCCTCTTGCACCACCCCAGTGTGCCTTCCCTCCTATTTGCATCACCTCAGTGTGCCTTTCTCCCTCTTGCACCACCCAGTGTGCCTTTCCTCCACTTGCACCACCCAGTGTGCCTTTCTCCCTCTTGCACCACCCAGTGTGCCTTCGTCCCTCTTGCACCACCCCAGTGTGCCTTCCTCTATTTGCATCACCCCAGTGTGCCTTCCTCCCACTGCATCACTCCAGCATGCCTTCCTCCCACTTGCACCACCCCAGTGTGCCTTTCTCTCTCTTGCACCACCCAGTGTGCCTTCGTCCCTCTTGCACCACCCCAGTGTGCCTTCCTCCTATTTGCATCACCCCAGTGTGCCTTCCTCCCACTGCATCCTCCAGCATGCCTTCCTCCCACTTGCACCACCCCAGTGTGCCTTTCTCCCTCTTGCACCACCCAGTGTGCCTTCCTCCCTCTTGTACCACCCCAGTGTGCCTTTCCTCCCTCTCTTGCATCCACCCAGTGTGCCTTCCTCCCTCTTGCACCTCCCAGCATGCCTTCCACCCTCTTGCACCACCCCAGTGTGCCTTCCTCCCTCTTGCACCACCCAGAGTGCCTTCCTCCCTCTTGTACCCACCCCAAACATGTGCCTTTCCTCTCTATTGCACCACCCAAACATGTCTTCCTCCTATTTGCACCACCCAAGTGTCTTCCACCCTCTTGCACCACCCAGCGTGCCTTCCTCCCTCTTGCACCACCTCAGAGTGCCTTTCTCCCTCCTCTGCACCACCCAAACATGTGCCTTCCTCCTCTTGCACCACCCAAACATGTGCCTTCCTCCCTCTTGCACCACCCCAGCGTGTCCTTCCTCCCTCTTGCACCACCCCAGCGTGCCTTTGTCCCTCTTGCACCACCTCAGCGTGCCTTTCTCCCTCTTGCACCACCCCAGCGTGCCTTCCTCCTCTTGCACCCACCCCAGAGTGCCTTCCTCCTGTACATGAAACACCCCAGCATGCCTTCCTCCTACTTGCAACACCCCCTTTAGCATGCCTTCCCTACTCACCTCTCCTAGTATGCCTTCCGCCATCTCCCACCTTAGTGGCCCACACCTTAAACCTCTTTATGCCTTCCGCCATCTCCCACCTTAGTGGCCCACACCTTAAACCTCTTTATGCCTTCCATGCATCTCCCACCTTAGTGGCCCCACACCTTAAACCTCTTTGTGCCTGTGCTGTCCTACTCTCCTTTCGTTCTCCTTGCACCACCTCCTGTGCTTCCTCATGAGATCACTCATTCATCCTCATTTTGCACCACCAGCACTCTGTTGTCTGCTCAATTCACTACCACATCATTGTCTCACACTCATCACCTCATCTCTCTGTGCTCATCAGGCAGCCCAACCTAGCCACATCCTCCAGCGCGCTCAGCCCTCATTAGCCCTCATGAGTCCTCACTCACGATCATTACCACATACAACTGTAACCCCACTTCAAGGGTTATCCTGCTGCCGCAGCGCGGGGGAGTATGTTCGACGCAAAGCGCCGAATTTGTCAGAGTCAATGAACTCGGACTTCCCCGCGTCACTGTCATCGACCCCTAATTGTCTCCAACCATTTTAATACCTGCCCTGCAGTAATCCTCAGCCACGGGCCCCCAGCCCCCTTTTCTAGGTTTTCCCCTTTCCTTACTTCTTTCTCCCAATTTCATTATCCTATCGACGACAGAGCACCTCCAAATCATTCTGCTTCCAACTTCCACCACAGTAACTTCTCACTCTCTCTCTATCGGTTGCCCACGCCAGTTCCGCGTTCTGAGTACTTCCCTTGTGTCGCCCATTTGTACCTCAATTTCAATTCTACTCAACACATTTCCGTACACAGTATAATACAGTCCTCCTCACGCTCACCGAGTTTCAGTTCTCATTGGAATCCTCAGCACCCCCATTCTTGCAACTAACATCCATCTTCGAGCATTAACTTCATTGTCTAACGTAGTTGGAAGGAGTGGTTTCTATTGTGCACAAATCTCGACAATGACGTTCATTCTACTCCATAACAAGGAACCCCTCTTAAGCCAAACAATCCAGCTCTGATGCCCTAATCCTCGCAATTCATTTGCACTACTTCTCTCAGTCATTGTACTCCCGTTATGAGACTACTAGTATTCAACGGGAAATCCTCAGACCTGGGCGATCATCGATGTCATATACACATTATTTTTACAGCAACTTTGTCGTTTTATGAATTCAAAGAACATTTACTGTTTTTGAAACAATTATTAAAATATCAAGCTTTGCAAAAAAAAAACTTATGAACAAGCATGTGATAACATTTAAACTTCAGCAACCATATTCAAGCACGATGAATCACTGCTAATCAATCAATAGCTTTAAAATATGTACCTTCAAGTAATAACCCTGCGAAAGTTGCCATTTTCGCCTTACTTCACTCGCATGTTATGTAAATGTGAAATAAAATCCTAATAGTTAAAAGTATGAAGTAAATTGAAATTTGATCGTTTGGTGAGAAACTAGTTATAAATTACCTCAAAATGTTGCTTCATCAAACATTACTTTTTCAGAGTTGTTTTTAACGATTAGGACAAACGTGAGAGACGGAATGTATTGTTCTCAATAAATGTTCCTCTGTCAGTCCATTGAACTGACAACTAAAATGTGTCGAAAATAATGTTTTTTTGAACGTTTTCGTAATTTTCAGGGGTAACTCCTTCACTGGATTCAATCAATCTTACAAAGTATCTCCACGCAACTCATACTCATATTTTCTGTCCATAATTATATCTGTAGCATGGTACACAGGCCATGACAACTCGGAAAACGAGATTTGCCAAACAATAATTTATCGTTTTTAAATTTTCTCGAAAACGAGCAAAACGATTTCGATTAAACTTACGGGATGCTCTCAACATATTAGTACCTAAATATTGTACTCAGTAATTGTTCCCGTTAAAACGCGTTAAACGAAGATACCGCGCCTGATAATTTAAGGTGGATGCGGAAAGTTGTGTGTTGCTATCGCACCAGTTACTTTTTATGGGGGAATAAAAAACGATGTGAAGTAGTTCCGCCGCCCTAACTGCGTTCAATAATTTTCATCGCTCATGCAACCAATCCAATATGTTTTTCATCCAGTTGATACGAACTCAGCAGAACTCAACGCTCTATGTGAGAACTTGTCTTCTCTTTTCTTTCACAACTCACCAAGATTTGAGTCATGACTTTGTTGGCATTAAATTTAGTTTTAGCGATGAAGTTTTCTGCACTTGCTTCTCAGTCATCACGACAGTGGCGTCTGCGATTTGGCAACAACCAAATAAACAAATCCCACGACGTAATTGATCGTTTCAACAGCCGAACCTAACTACGTGAATATACACCAGCGATACTTTCCTTCACCGTCCACTACATCTTCTAACCAATTCATCGCATCATTGCCATCATTGGTTCGGTATTTTAAACTTTTTTTTGAACTTACTCCAAAGCCATCTTTTTTACTTTTTTTAGCATCACGAAGTAGCTCGCTGATCGCTGAAAAAGGAAGTTTGAGTTTTCTTGAGATCGTCTCTACGTATTTAGCCTGCAGGTGACTATGACACGCCAAAAACACCGTTCAAAACTATAGTTTTAACTATAACTATGTTATAACTCCGTTAATACGTTACTTCTGAGTTATAACTCTGTTAATACGTAACAACTGTGTAACTACAAATATTATAAAATTACTACAGTTGTCATGGAGAATTTTTTTTCCTCAGAATGGCTTCCGATTTCAATTAACTATTTTTGTAGGAATAGAAAAAACTACAGGATAGTGCCACAAACTCCTCTTCTTTGGAAATATTACGAGAGCAATACAATAAATTATCAAACATTCAGACAAGAATCGACTGTACCACAGCTTTTTCCCAATAAATTCTGCTCAAATGATGTCAGTATTATCAGAAAAGTTACGGTAGTGTGTTTAATAACGCTCATAAAAATAATCTCGTACGTTGCGACGCACAACTTTCCTTAGCTCCACGTCAATTCACTTTCTACATGGCTTTTTCTATTTAATCAATTCATTTTTCACTCCACTTAATCAATTCATTTATCACTCAGTTCATTTGAATTTGTTCAAACAACACTTCACGGCAGCAGAAAGCGGTAGCGCTTACAGTTTCGGAATTTATTGTATGCTCGGTCATTACCGGACCATTATTGAACAATTGGTACACAGAGAATTGAAGAGGCTGTGAACACGGGTTTTTTCGAAGACGATAGTAATCACTTTTGCAGAGTTATCGGGTAAAAACATAGTAGTAAGTAGTAGTAAGCGAAACAGTGGTAGTTGAAATTCTGGAGTGACCCCCTTATACTTTATGAGCGTTTTCAAACGTTCGCTCGTGTGTATTGGATTGGACTACTACACCAATTTTTTTAAAAACATTCTAGTAACATTTCAGCGGAGTTTATAAGACAAAACCGCGTTAATGCCGATTTTCGTCAAAACTTTTGATAATTTATTGTGCTGCTCTCGTCATTTAACCACAAATGGGAATTGTATGGTATAATTGTCTTATCACGGGCTATCAATATAAAAAATTTAATCAAAATCGTTAGAGCCGTTTTTGAGAAAAAAAAATTTCGTGTTTCGATCACTATGATAACTATAGTTTACTTTTCGTGGGTTTTGTTCATGCCCTTATTTTGGCGTCCCATGGTAACCAGTGGGCTATCAAAGTTTGAGCTGACTCTAAAAATCGTTCACACACACACAGACCATTTTCCCAAATAGTGTTTTTCGGACTCTGGAAGGTCTGAAACGTAAAGATCTGTAGAGAACTCAGAATTTTTTTTTTCAGCCGATTGCATAACTTGGCTTTCTATACTTAGTAGAGCCGTAGGAAAGTAAAAATTATGAGCAACCCCCGTAATTCCGGGATTCGTACCAGCACCGTTTCACTTACTAACATTTCTCACAGTTTCTACCCGGTTAACATGAGCCTTGTGAAGAAAACTCATGTTACCAGCCTCACCGATCTCCCGTGCAACGATTGCTCAATAATGGTCGTAAATCTTATGCGCCGCAAGTTTCTACTTGGAACGTCGTTATAACCTGAATGAAAAACACATTGTATTAGTATCCGCAGTTCAGTTTGCCTCATCCGCAGGATGTACTCGTTCCAAGTCGTCGAGTTCATCTACACTATCGTCCGGAACCGTTGCAACATTTACTAATCCCACAAATAAAACCTGTTTTGGAACTGATTTCCAAAAAGTGAATTCCAACTTTGAATTTCAAATTAGATTTATTTAAATCGATTAGGATCAAAAGTTTTAGTCAGTAAAATTTGTGACAGGAAACATTTTTGATGTCCCCGTGAGAAACTCCCACTCTAGATCAATCAAATTGAAACGAGCAATTAACTCTGCAGTGCAGATTTTGTGGAAATTTGTTTCTAAAACACTCTTCGTTATGTTATGATTGCGATTGATGATTTCAAACGAATAAAAACGTAACCTTTACGCCTCTCATGCAACTCACCAAAAAGCGCATTAAGGCTCCATCTAACGATCCCCACGTGTTTTTGAGCTCGCCGTATGGAAATTGCACATCCCCGAAAAATCACTGTAATATCCGGCCACACTTTTTCATAAGAATGAGACGCTGCAAGGAAATGTTGCGGAGGGGAATTGCGATGGGGGAGGGGCGTGGGTGAGCTCCTGGGCTTATAGCCGAAGTACCGCAAAACAGTTTGCATTCACAATGAGTTTTAATACAAATTTTAATTAAGGGGGGACTCTAGGGAGGTGTAAGGTTGAGGGGGGTCGAAGGCATAAAGTTTTAGTAGGACCAAGTCTGGTACCGTTGAGGGGCGAACCTTAGTGGAGGCGAGGGATTATAATAACTACATTACCATTTTTGTAGTCAAAACCTGCAGAGAGCGAAGATGGGAAAAGAGGCAGGCAGCGTCTTATGTTGAGTATGAAAGATTTTTAGTTTCTTCCCCCTCACGCTAATAGAAAGGGAAGCACCGTAAGTGTTCAGGAAATTTGGAATTGAGTCATCAAACCTCAATTTCTTTCTGGTAACTTTCCGATTAAAACTACCACGACTTCCATCTATTCCACCCATTTCACGTTGGAGCCTCCTCAGCTCGACCGAATAGGAAATTCAACTCAAAAACGGCTCAAACGAGCATGGCTTTGGAGCATCACAAGTAATAGTCTACAGGACAAAACTATTATCATTATTTCGACAAAACTAGATTTCAACAAACACAAATGAAATATTTTCTGTGTAAATTACATTCCCGGTTATACTCGCACGTTACTCTCGCAGGAAAAACGTAGGACGTTTCAGTTGTATGATGCGACTCCAGTAACGACGGTATTATTATTGTTCAACTCCGACTGTCCATTTAGGGATAAGCGGCCTGAAGTCATTTTGTGCCCGTCTTAATGTCTCACAGTTTCGTGTCTAGCTTCTGTACTTTTTGCAGGAGGTTACCCACGAACCCTACGTGTTTGGTCCTGAAATAAAGCGTTTGGAGTGTCTCACTCCCGCAGCGTTCCTCCTGAAATGATTTTTCACTGATCTGTTGACCATTGACGCGGTGGCCCAACGATGGTCCGCCCTCTCATTCTCAGTGATCCCTGTACTCCCAGGAAACCGAGTGCTCAGCAACATCCTGACAATAAGCCATTATGTTGATAGCTTCATTTCTATATCCTTTTCCGTGCATTTCAACCGCCCTACGATTGTATTCATGTCATAGAAACCCATGCGAAATCACAGTGACTGATCACGTAGGCTCGCGATGCAAAAAGTGGTTTTTATCACTCGTAAAAACGGCTCTCACGATTTATATCTAACTCACAAGGTGCGTGCATATAGCTGAACTATTCGCTGAAGAGTTTGATCTAAAAAAAAATCGCAAAAAATGTGTTTTTCAATGTTCACAACTAGTGATCGTCGAACTAAATTTGATGAACCTGTTGGAGTCTCTTTTAGCAACTTGTGGACATATTTCGTACTTACTATCCATCAAAACTCGTCAGAAATTGGTCGTCTGCAGTAGGCGGTACCGGTCTTGACGGATAAAATCGGTAATTTCAACGGAAATCCTTCCAACGATTATTATCAAACTCACAGGGTACGTTAGACTGACTAAAAAGTCACTGACATTAGAAGTGGCTGTGAAAGTACTTATCAAGTTATTTTCATAGTAATAAATGAATAACGTTACCATTGTCAAGAAGACTGAATTAAAAAATGTATATCCGAGTAGATTGGTTGTTTCTCTCACTTTAGTGAAGACGACTCTGGAATTCTACTAAATGGTGTTTTCCTGTTTTGAGGTGACAAAGAAACGCTAAGATTTGAAAGAAACTCATAATTGCTTTCAGAGCGTAACACAACATTCTTTCCACATTGAATGAGTAGGAAAAGTAAACTAATAAAACCAGTCTTCCAATTCTGAACGGTTAAGCTTCGACCAAATTCTGAACCCGAACTTTTTGGCCTTCCATTGGGATTCATAATGTATTCATGTGAATCTTAACCCAAACAGATTTCGAATCATCTATTTATTCCTGAGTCTCGTGACTAATTTCATTATTAAGCAATTTCCCATTCCGGGCATCTCACGGGTATACGGCGACAATCTGACGTAGTGTTGCTATTGGCCCCGCAACAGCGTTCATTTTTCAATTATTTCTTTTCCCCTAGTCGGAAGTTCGCTGATACGGATCACATTTCCATACCCCTTCGTGCTTTTCTTCGCTTTGAAAGATTTTTCTCGCAATATAAGGAGGAGAGGCGTTTTTTTTTTGCTTCTCCTTCGTTTCAAGTTGTGTTTCGAATGGAACATCAAAGCACAAAGTGCTCGTTATGAGACAATTACAAAACGGTTCTCCACTTAAGTTGAAAAAAGGAGGTGGAGGACTGAGGAAAGCTTAGTTGGCCACAGGAGGAATGAATAAATAAGCTCGTAGTAAAGAATGCAATAGAGGAGCAAGACGAGCTCTCTCTTTCTTCTGTAAACTTTTCGGTCCCGAAAACGCTCTGAAAGATTCATAATATTTGATCCACTCACCTCTTTTTGTAATGGAAACAAGTCCTTGTGAAATTTTACCTGACCTAAGAATGGCGATAAAGAAGGAAGAAAACACGTAATGGCTACCGGTAAACCGCTTAAAATTTGGAGTATGAAACAAGTGGGTGGGTCTTGGTCTGGAGGAGAAAAAAGTCCCAGAATATCCCAAGTTCTTTTCTTCCATTACTTGGGCTTTTCAGAGTTTTTACTCGTTTTCCGCATTTTTTTCCGGTATCATGAATAAAACATGCCAAAGGCTGTTGATGGCGAGAAACCGAGGCGATAAGTCGCGGAAGATGTAACTACACCATTTTGTGTGGAGCGAATAAATATCGGAGTGGCCAATGTTGTGTGGCGTGTTCTTCGAAATCCATATTCACGGAAACGTATTGTTCCACGATAATTTTAAAAGACAGAAACTCTCACTTACGAAAAATTGAAAAACATTCAATACGTGAGGTGTCACTACTGAGTTGTGTTTGGAGGAGAACTAGATCTGCTGACCTTGACGCCATAAGGGGTAAAGCAAGAGACGCAGGTAGGACACCGAACAGGGTGGAGGCAGTATGTCCTGGTGCAGGGTGTGAAGTGTGAACGGTTTTTTTAGCGTTTTCATTTCTTTACGTTACTTCTGAGTCCGAAAACCCCAATTAGGAAAATTTGGTGTGTGTGAACGCAATTGTGTGTATGAATAGCTGAAACAAATTGATTCAAATTTCATATTTAGCCTCGAGGCCACCATTGCACGCAAAAATAGGGTTACGTATAAAATTGGTTCAGAGTTAACTATAGAAACACCATCGTCACATACAGGGAGGCAGCCTAAGCTGCGGGACCATTGGCCGTTGCCGTGGCCACAAGTTAGGCCCCAATTCCCCAACACGAGCCCGTTGGGAGGACTGCACAGTCCCCCAGCCATCGCTGATACACATTGCCTCCCCACCATCAGTTTGGCGGAGGGGGATGCGTGGTCGGGGATCGAACCAGAGTCCGTGCCCCAACGCGTTAGGCCACTGCGCTCAAAACCAACTTTTTTTTTTATCTACAGGATGGAAATTCCAAGAAGCGGCCTCGTATTCTTTTCAGAGAACGATTGGTAGCATACACGGTATTGGAATTCAGGAGGAAGTTAACAGCTGTGGCCACTATGAAACATTCGTTTCCTCCTTACAGTACGAACCGAGATATTAGCGTGGTGAGTCATAGGCAATTGACTGACTGACTACTCCACTACTGACTTACAACCCTAAGAGGATGTCTACACACAGAATGCGTCGTCCCCAGGGCACCGCGATCCAGGGAAGACAGACTCACCCAACGTATACGCCCTACAAAGTTTGACTACATAAGAAAGGAAATTTGAAAGTAAGAGGGATGATGATTGTTGACCTTAGCACATGCCCATTCCCTACTACTGTTCCGATCGAATTTCGCGCGATGTGGAACCATCAACCGAACCATCCACACACGCTCAGACCGCCCAACGAAACAGGAGAAATATTTCGCAACTGCATGAGTGTCGCAATGACCCTGTGACACACAACCTACAGTGTCAGAAAGTTCCAGGAAAGTCTCCAATGCAAAGCAGACATTTCTAGCTCCGAGCACGGATCCTCGACGGACGGACAAGAACGGTTATTCAGAGGTCATTACTCACCCAAAGTTTGAACGAAGAAGGTTCTCGGTCGTTTTTGGAGCGTAACAAATCGTAAACTGCTGGGGCTGGTGCAAGGTTTCGTATCTGTGCCAGTGGGAAGTTTAGGGTTGTAGGCCGTTCGCTCTTCCGACGACTGATCGGATTTCTTGTCTTGAAACGCGGGTTCATCTGCAACCATACAACGGGATTTGGTCGAAGATAAGCCAGCGAAGGTCATCACAGAAAAGAATGCGTTCAATATTTTATATTTCTTGATCATTTTCATAAAATACCAGTATTGAAATCTTTCTCGCACGTTTCAAAATCCTCAGCGACGAAGGTATTTGTGACTGACATAACGGGAAGAATGATCAAGTAGAGGTGTTCAGATTGTTTGCATTAGAGAAGACTGACGAGTGATTGAATTCCACTTATCACGTGCATGAACGGCGATGACAATACGTATCAGAGTCAGGGGTGGCAGAACGTACTTGCCAGTGGTGGGATGTGCACCGCGGCCAGATGGCCTATTGTGCCAGTCCTAATGTCTTACAGGTCGAAGGAGTCCTCGTTGGTATCTATCCTGGGAGAAGTGGTGCCAAAGACCAAAAGTCGCTCCCTCTCAAATCTCATGGTAGGGAGTCTCCTCATCCGTGCCACACCACCTGCATCGAGGGGTGTCGACTATACCCATAACATACGTGTGTTTGTTCATTCTGCAGTGTCCAGTTATGATCCCAACAATCTGCCTTAAGTCCTCCCTCTCCATCCTCAGAAGGGTGTGTCTTATCTCACTTGATTGCTCTGAGACAAAGCGTTTGGAGTGTCCTACTCCTGCAGCGTTCCAGATTGTCCGATGTAGTCTTCTCTCACAGTCCTTTTAACTAGTGACAGAGAAATCCCACAGTCGGGCGGTGGCCTAATAGGTGCTGTGTAGACCAACCACGTCTGGCCAGATGGTTCGCCCTCTCATTTCCTCTGTGTCCTGGAATCCAATATACATTAACTCTGTTCGCACTTGCTAGGGAGTTAAGCCACACACTCTCGCACCAGTTTTGACGTAGTGCAGTAGTTCATTAGCGCTTTGCACGACGCTTGACTATAGGTCAATATATTGATAGTTCTGTTGATATAGTCTTTCTCATGCATTAGGATTGCCCCGGCAATAATAGCGTAAATCTCTGCTTGAAAACCCGATGGAGTGGGGCCTAGGGCAATATACGTCCCACTTCTTCCACTTATCTACACCCCGGATCCTGTACCTTCCGGAGTTTTCGAACCATCTGTGAAGATGTTGATTCCATTGGGAGGCCGAAACTGGCGGCTCTCGCTGTTCCATAGACCTCACAATAGCTGAACATTATATTTCCACTCGAGCTCATACATGGGCACAACTGCGTCTGTGATCACGCTGAGCTCCTTGAAGGCCTCCAAGTCCCTAGATATAGTCAGGTGTCCATTAGTCGGCTGTGGCACCTTAGCTATACCGAGCTTAGTGAGTCTGTAAGCCACCTTCATCGCCTCTGCCTTGACATGAATGTCCAGGGAAAGAAGAGCGAACGGTTTCTCCATGGTGATGGTGGGTGTAGTCTTCTTCAGCCTTTGTACTTCGGCTAGGCTGCAGACGACGTACCAAACGATAGACGTACCGAAATAGTCGGTCGCGGTTACGTTCTCGTACAGCGAGAATATCGATCAATGGTTGATCGAAGTCAAAGGCAGCAAGATGAAGTTAACAGATTCAATTCAAGATGGTTGTATAACCACCAAAGAACAATGCGAATGTCGTAGAGACTACTTATTATTATGTCATGTGTTGTTATTGGTATGATGTTATTTCGTGTTAGCTTCACGCGGTATAACCCTCCATCAACACAGACTCAGCCCGTTAAAATTCTATCATTTGAAGAGCTATATGTACAGCGGGCGTTACCGCATTTTAGGAGACCATATGTGGCAAACAGCAAATGCGCTCCAATGTTTATTGAAAGATGTTGATAAATTCTCCGTGGAGAAGGGCGAGGTGCATTTGAATACTATCAAGTTGTCCAAACACATGAACTACTCGCATTATCAGAGAAACCTTCCGTTCAGCAAGCTCAACTGAAGGTACTGTGTATGGAACACTAATTACTCTTCCTTATTCTAATGTTTAACGTAAAGTATGTAATGTCGCAAGCATTCAAGGTTTCCCAAATTTGACTAGTATTATAAATTTCCGTTTTAGTTAACTTTTTTCGCCGGGATGTATCTGGCGTACCAACCGCACTTAAGAAAAAGGTAAGGATAAAAAGAGTGGTTTTGGAGTTAATAATGAACCTGTGCCCATGTGTACCATAGGGAAACGGGGAAATTATAGTTTTTTCTAGAGTAGTAGATTTATATATGGCTCCTCTCTCAACCACCACCAACGGTCAGAGCCGCATTTATGTAAATTTTTGACCATTTATCGGGTTGCTCTTGTCATTCTCAAATATATCATGATTTTACGGTACTATTGCAGTACTTGACACTGTTCATACAAAAAATGTGATCAAAACCATGATTGAGAAGCAGAATATTTGGTGTTTTTATGACTACTTACTATTTGGAAACGAGGCCATCGCGGGAGGTCTCATTCATCAAGAAATGAGATTAGAACGACTCACCCCAACATGCTTCAAAGTCTCGCAGAACATTAAGCGACAAGGAAGGGTTACGGGAGTTTTCGCGTTCCGCAAACCAGGCAGTACAATTGTCTGCGCGATCCAAACGAGACCTCTTATTCACATCCATTTTCGTCTTTTTCGCGCGTGCGCGTGCTCGAAGTCAGGTCCTCAGTATTCCGACTTCAACCAAATTTACGGCCAACAACCACATCCCTTGAATCATCACCGACCATACAGCCAACTCCTACCGCCATTCACCACTTCATCATCTGCAAGATCCTCTAGTTCACCATTCATTTTCCGGTCAGACCAACCCAACTTACTACAACCACCACGATCTAAATGTCATCAATTTTATATTACTTTCCGCTACCCGAAGGGAAGGAAAGTATAGTAATCGGCCAAAAAAAAAAATTTGGGTTTTCTTCAGATCTTTACGTTTTGAGGACTACTGAGTCTAAAAAACCTAATTTCGGCGCGTGGTCCGTGTGTATGTGTGTGTGTGTCTGTAGTTCGATTTGCGGGAGAACGGCTCATCCGATTGAGCTGGTTCCTTTTTTGTTTTGTTCGTCATTTTTTTTAGACGCCAAAATAAGGTTATGGACGATTTCGGCCGATGGGAAGGGGTGATGGGGGACGAAAATGTACCGGAAACTAGGGTTTTTCGCATTTTTCTCGAAAACGGCTCTAAAGATTTTGATTAAACTTTCGAATTATCTTTTACTAATCAATACCTAACTTTTTCCTCCATACATATCTCCACGAAAATACGGTGAACGGAGATATAGGCCTATGCACCAAAAATAGGTTTTTTACGCTTTTTGGCAAAACGCCTTCAACGATTATCACCGAACTTTCAAGATGTATCCAAATAGTTGATACCTACATATTGTTCTCAATAAATGTTCCTGTAAAAATGCGTTGAACGAAGATATAGCGCCCGCATATAGCTGGTGTTCGAAATTACGGGGGTGGCGGAAAGTTGTGTGTTGCTACGCACCATATATTTTAGTTTGAGTTGAGATAATTGGTTTTTTCCTTAATAGTTTAAATCCCATTTCAATTTCAAACAATGACTATAGGTAGTTTTGAACCGATATTGTTCATACCCTTATTTTTGCGGGTCACGGTGAATTTGAGACGATTTGGCACAGTAGTTTACTGTAAATCACGTGCAAACTCGTCATTATCCCGAATGGTGTTTTTCTGACAGAAGAAATCTTAGAGAGGACAGCCAATTATATAACTTTCTATAGGAACAACTTGATGTAAGTTTACAGGAAATTGACCTAAAATAATGTTTTGTTGGATCCGCTGGTTCTTAATGTTCCCAGTCAGTTTATTTCCCCTCCCCCTCTCATCATCAGTTAAAATGCCGAATTGGCAGCCGTAGGTCAACGATATTCGGCGAGTCGAAACAGCGAGATGCCGATGAGCTCATCAAACTCCAATGACTGACACCTAGCGCTAGCCGGCAGTCAGACTGAATTGATGAACGGGAGTTATTAGACGCGTAGACTTACTCAAAATGTATTCTGGCCTGAAAATGACGTTGAATATAATAAAATGAATCAAAATAAAACCTGACACCAAATAATTGCTTTCGCCCAAGTTTTGCTGGCACGAAAATTCAAAACCCAAAAATACAAACAAAAAGTTACACAACTTTCTATTTGGGGCTGTACATTGAAATGCCATTCCTCTCTGGGGAAAGAATAGAAATGAATACGGTTGTTGATCGCCTGGAGACCTGAATAAATCAGAAAACCCCAATCCCAAGGATTAAGTATCGAATGATCACCCCTGCTCAGAGCGTAGCTGGTCGAGAAGATTCAACGGCACAATCACAACTAATCGCTGCTAAGAAGGGATCTCCCAAGCAGACGTTGCAAGAGAAAAGGAATAAAAACGGAGACAAGCTAAGCATGGCCTTTTTTATGAGCGGATATGGTAGCACGACGATTAAACGATCTGCTACGGGCTGGTTCCCAACGTGACCCTTGAGCCGGCGATGTCTCTTGTCGGACATACGGTCGTTTGCGTCGACGGACGACAACCCCTTCAATCGATGGCAATCCCAAACATTTTCTAGACCAGCGTCACAAGCGTTTCAAATTCATTTTGGTAGTATTCGGGTGTATAGCAATAATTGAAGATACGCTTTTCTCTAACAAATGGGGAACAATTTGAGAGATATTAGCGGTGAAGCATTAAAAATGTTATAAATATTCCGAGCGAGTCCCCAAATGGGAGGAGTATTTGTTGATTTGGTCCATAGATCTCACGAAGTATCATATTAAACACGTTTTGGCCGATTTTTTTTTTCTTCAGTAGTTTTTTCAATGTCCATAAACCTCATACGTTTTTCTCGGTGTTAGTGGTACAAGTTTCACCTTGCAGTACTACGGCTGAAGGAGTGCATATATTGCCTGGTTGTCGTGAACTTTTGCAATTGGACATTGCACAGTAATCATTTGGAGGGGGTTGAACTCCTTTTCTTTCAACTCACTCATCGATTCAATGTGACACGAAGGGACGACCTATCAGAACCACTCGAAAGTTCAGTTTCGGTTTCAATAGTACGTATAATGTTGACCATCTTTCAAACTGTTGGAGGTTTACCGGGCTTATTTTTGGTAGTTTCTAAAGACTGACAATGTTTTGGAAAGGTGTTAAACGATTAGCAGCATGAAAAGGTGATCCTCCGTTTCCCTTCTGTTTCTTTTGAGCAGGCCGTTCGTCCATTAGCGTATTAGCCAGCCGGTGGACAAGAATACGAAAGGAAATCGGATTATTGCCCAAATAACGGATGCTACGATCGCAATAATGTTTACTCAGACGAGCAGCTGACGCGAAACACGAGTTCACGAAATAACAGCATTCATCACAGGTTGCCTTACCAAGAGTGTTATGCAAGGCACCAGGAACCAAATACTCAACCCGTGATACATTTGAAAACGCACATGTCACACTGAGTGATTAACAGCAATTAATTCCAAACACGAGTCCACGTATAGTAAAATAAAAGTGGACGTCTTTTCGAATAAGTTAACCGGAGTTATTCATTTGATTCAAAGCAATTAAGCTACTGATGTGCGTTTCACTTCATTTCTGAGTTTACTGTATGTTGTTACAGGAGAATGAGTTAGGTTTATGAGTGCATACTTTCAATTTCTACCGCCCACTCACGTATTGGTGCCAGGGTCTTATGTAATCCCGTTTCATATCATCTTTCAGTACGTTTGCTCTGCTGGGACGGTATTGTGGGAATTCGAATAACTCGTATTTCCGAAAACCAGGCGAGCATCACGAGAATAGTATGAGCAAACTTAATTAAAGTGTTCCTACGCCAACTCGTTCAGATCCAGGGTAGCAAAGAGTGGCACAAAAAATACGGAACCCCCTTATCGCCGTAAATTGTAGTCAGAGAGGAAGGAATTAAAGGGGAAAATCAACCCACGATTTCCAATCAACGTAAGTTATTAATTTTCCTTTGTGGCTCCAACCTTAGCGTCGCATTCAATTTTATTGCTCCTTTCATCAAGGAGCGTACGGAGCTTTAAATGTCAAAGGCTCGTGGAGGCGTGTATTGCAAATATGGCGTCGTGGGTTTCATATCCTCTCGGACCGAATGGAATTTAAAGAGCAATGGTTGAACGGAAAAAGGCTTGTTCCAGAAACAGGCGAAAACAGGATGCCTATGAAAACACGTCCGACGATACTAACAGTCAACACAAATGAAACGTCAAGTTGTATTAATGCGCACCCCGGAAATCGAGCTCGAACTAAGCATCTGTACCGTGAAAAACCAAACGCCCTGATTCAAAGGGCGTCGTCCGGGGATTTTGGCTGTCTGGGCACCACAAAGTCGGCGAAGTCCCGTATAACTTGGGTATCGTCACCCAGTTCCCTGCTCGTGGTGCTTAATGCTCGGTTTGTCTCGTCGCACATGGGAACCAAAGTTCTTATTTAGTCCCAGAACGTTCCTCTCGAATGTTACACATCCAACCAGCTAGTGACACACAAGTGTCTGTTGAGAACCCCTCCTGTGAATCGAATGAATGTTTATTATTTACTGTAGTTATTAGCACTAAAATACTTGTGAGGCGCCAAACCAACAATCCAAACTAAAGCATCTCTCTGCCGAATTCACTTTGTTTCCCAGTCATACTTCGCGCCTAATCGAATTCTTCTGTAACCTCCATAGACACATGTAGGAGAACACTCTTTCTCGCAGTGTGGGAGAAGAAGGTGTAGCTGAGATCGGCAAAACTATTGTCTGCACACGTGCGCGCATAGTAGCGCCCCTTGGCGCTTGCACACTATGCAGGATAATGGCGGACGAAGGACCAGATTTGCTAAAATATAGAGAGGCTTCTTCCCAACCTAGGGTCCATCTAACCTCTATATAACACATCAGATTGAGAGCTAAAGGTGAGTCGGGAAGCTTAATCGACTTCTCCTCTTCTGGTCAAGACAATCTCATCTCCACGAGGTGCCTGCTAGATGGGTGGCGAGAGTAACTTTATTTAATTCTCGCTGTTCGTCACTGGTGAGGGCCTGTCGGCCTGGGAATATGTGTCTGAAAAAGAGTCCTTGCCTGGGCAGGTCTCTGAGGGGACGGCAGGAGGTGCTACCAACCTTGAAGGACCGGTACCTAGTTGAAGGGAAGTGTAGTTCGAGTCCCATGAAACCTGACACTCTTTCTCATGTGGTGCCTGAGGACAAGTCCAATCGGATGAATTCGTGAGTGAATAAAAAATAAATGCAAGGAGAACCAATTCAGGTCCTTGGGCTGCTAAAATAGTAACTAACTCAAATGGGTACCATGAGAAGCTTCTGCTGGTAGCCACAGACAGTGTCACCGGTCACAAAGCCAACCAGTCAATGGAAAGCTCCTCATGTTTTATTTCGTGTAAAGGTAAAGGCCGCAGCGCTAAGCACTCTCTCCAACCGCCTAAGGTCTTCATCCTCACAACCTACAGATGTGATAGATAATGCCAACCACTCTGATATGCCTTTCAAAAGGCTAATTGTTAAAAAAGTTAGCAGTTTGACAGTTTTATCGCAATTACGTCGTGTTTGGCATTTTTCTTCTTAATTTTCGATGTTTGATGGAATGGATCGAGTATCAGAGGTGTAAGACTGCACCTAGATCAAAAACAGTGAAGTCTCAGTAATTATAGTTGCTAGTTGAGAGAACTCGCAGGGAAATGCAGCGAAAGTACTCGTTTCATCTTTTGCACACCCTCAGGTCTCATGCAGCTCATGCCAATGCCCTCAGGCGCCTGGAATGTGTAATTTTCGTCGTTCCGTTGTAGTCAGGTCATGTTTCGTATCGTTTACTGGTATTTTTCGATGCTAAACCGAATGGGATAGCTCTCGGAGGTGTGAGACTACGTCAAGATGTGCAAAAGAATAATAAACCGTTGTGTATTAATTTGCAGTGTTTCAATTGACGTCCACTCAATCTTTTAAAGGTTTCTCAAAACGCTGTACTCTTTTTTTCGACGTATTAACCAAAGTCCCACTAAAATCGTATCAAGTGCATTAATACAATTTCTTCAGAAAGTTTCTACCAACTTTTATTCGATTTTTCTGTCATTTTCCCAAAGTGTTCAACAATTTTGCGTCTTAATACTTATTCCGAATTTTGTGACAGTTTTGCGAACCAATGAGTTGGGTACTACGTTTACCAGAAATCACCCCAAGCTTTTTGCTTGATGTTACACTAACTAGAAATTGGTCCCTAGACAACTAGAATTACGGTGTGGTAATAATTCGTAATCGTAATTTTCGTTAACTACAGTTCGGTGCATCAACTTCCTTGTTTTAATACTCTATTTGAGGAAACAGTATGGTTACGGTCAAATCATACAAATACACCAAAAACCCAAAGATTCAAGTTGTGTCTCATCACTTCGGGAAAATGACCTGATTCAACACCAACGTTCTCAATGATTCCGGTGTCCACGCTTGAACCATTCAGATCTGTTCCTTTCTGCTTTATATTATCAATTCTACTTCCCCGGGGCTCGGCTAGAAACTTCCTACCTTTCTAAACACCAGCGAATATGGTTAACCGCCTGATAGAGCCTCGTGGATAATTCGGAAACAGGCCTGCTGAATGTATGTTTGCGCTATAGAAGGATATCATCACTCAATATCCGGCATTTTCTATAACTGAGTCGTGCTTTGAATTGATTAATCAACAAATTAAAACGAAATTCTCAATCAGAATATTTTAAAATTGATGAGCGAACCTTATTTGCCCGTTAACATTTCATGCGGCCGGATGGTTACCAACATGATATGAGGATGAGTTTGAAGGGGGACGGGAGCTTCGCAAGTAGCCCCGAACGATTAATCCTGACGATATGAATAAAATAGAGAGGGTATTACGAGGGACGAGAGGGAATGCTCTCACAATATTTCTACTTCAGAGAGGAATTCTTAACGATAACCGCTATATAATAAGCCTCAATAATCCGTTCCGCTTCCGAAACGGCAAATAACACGAAAATTCTGAACGCCGGATGCTCTCAAATTACAGGGCTACGTGTGATGTTTGTCTTCAATTAATTCAAACAATCCTTACTTACGTATTTGAAGGTGGATATCTATGCAGTCGGTTGAACTTTTTTTGAGTTTCTTCAAATTTAAACTTTCCTTGGCTCAACGAAGTAGAAAGGAAAGTTATGTAATTGGCCGAAAAGCCAATTTCGACTTTTCTTCAGATTTTTACGTTTCAGACCCTACAGAGGCTGAAAACCGCTACTTGAGAAGGCCAGCAGGTCACCAGGGAACGCCAAAATAAGGCTATGAGAAGACACAAAACTAACTATAGTTACCATAGTGATCAAACACCAAATATTTTCTTCTCAAAAACTGCTCCAACGATTTTGATTGAATTTCATACGTTTACATCTCCTAATGAAGAAACAATGCCATAGAACGCCCATTCGTGGAAAAATTATGAGATCAGCACAATAAATTACTAACATTTCGAATTAAATCGATTTTAGCGCAGTTTCTTCCTTATAAACTCCGCTCAACTACTAGGATTTTTAAAAAATTCTCCCAGCATAGCAATCCAATCAAGTAACTATACTCTTAAAGGATATATAGAGGCTACTCCAGAAATTTCGGAGTTTCCACTACTGCCGTTTCTAAAAGTGTTTACCCGATCACTTTGAAAAATTGGTCATTATACTTCCCAAATAAATCGTGGTTTGTAGCCTCGTAGATTCTCTGTGTAAATTGCTCAATAATGGTCAGGGCATGCTTACGAGCAGCAGAATAAATTGTAAGCGCTACCGCTTTCTGCCGCCATGAAATGATGTTTTACCAAATTTTTAAGAACTGAGTGGAAAATAAATTGAGTTAGTAGAAAAAGCCACGAACAAAAGTGAATTGACGTAGAGCTAAGGAAAGTCGTGTGATGCTGCGCACGTGATATATTTTCTGTACGATCCGAATAACAGGACAGTACGGTAGTATTCTCATCCCAGCAGAGCTGGTAATAAACTATCACAAATTTCGAAGAATATATCAAAGCGCAGTTTATTCGTAACAAATCGCGCTCAAATGACTAAGTCTCCCATAAATTAGTTAGACAGTTCAATAAATTACTCATACGGTAGCAGTTTAACAGTGCTTATTAGATTTTTAGGAGAGACCCCCAGAGCCATGCTGCACGATCATGCACCACTAGCACGTTTCCGAGTTTTTGATAATTATAAAAATAATTTGATATGAACAATTCTCTGTCGGGGTCAGTTGGAACGCCTCACGGCGAACCCGAATCTCCAGCAATGTTTCCGGCCGCGTGAGACACCACTAGCCATATGTCCGCTCACAACCACATGAAAGAAATCTCAGTTTCCCAAACGGGATTTTTGAAATCTTCAATTGTCGAACTACGAAATTTTCTCAACTGTCAACCTTTTGCCGAATCGTTTTTAGGCTCAACAAGCCGACCATTCGAATTCCTGTTCGACGAGGGAACGATCTCGAGGAAAACGTGTACCATGGCCTCAACAGGGTTTTCCAAAAGAATTTCATCGTACAGCGCAGAGTTCTCGAATACGTTGTAGCGTGGCGTTTGGCTTTGATGAGCTTTCGGGAACAAGATATGAGCTCGTATAACACACAACGTGGAACGTCTGAGAGTTCCCTTTATGTAGCGGCAACTTAATTAGCTGCATGATCCTAACCGTCTCGTTTTTAGAAGCTCTGACAAATTTCGATGTACGTTCAACTACAAGCTCCGCCGAGTTGATGCCCTGGAGGCGAATTCGCGTTTCAGGGGAGGGGAGCTAAAATCGAAGACTTTATTCAATTAGTGAAACAAAAGTCAGTTTTGGAGCACAACTTTATAACGACACCAATTAGAAGAAGAGAAGAAAAGCACGAGCGTTTTTTAATGCCGTAGAAATGAAACAATCGATGGAGTAGGGCCGTTTGTAGAAGCCATTAGGCAACTTCGGGGTAAAATTAATAGTACAATTACGCCGGACCCTTTTCTCCAGTTTCGGTCGTTACAGTTGGGAAAAAAAAGTTTTTCTTCGACCGGTGCCGATAAATCCAAACTTGATAGGGTAATTTTCAAGAATGAGATGGATGTTTTAGTGTGGGAGGAGAGGGCCCTTTATATTAAAACCATTCGCCACGGAGAGCAAACTGTGGTCAGAAGTAGCCATCAATTGGGGAACTGAGTGGGCTAATGTTCGCATAACTTCGTGTAACTATGCAAATAGATTGGGTTGATGTTGTGGAGGAGGAAGAGGAGGTTCACTCTGCAATTCCCGAACCCCTGCTCACCTTAATGTATCGCTTTGCACTTGGCCGTGTGTGCGAAGGGTCGAGCTTGAATTCCGAGCCGGCCGACCCAACTCCTGTCAATAGGAAAGGAAGCTCCGGCCGAACCGAAGAGTAAAATTACGACAATAACGCCAACATTTGTGTGTGTTCAGACCAGTACCCCCGAATCTCGTTGTTCTCCAAGAACCCATTAAATAACCATCAACAAAATACAAAATAGATACATTTTTATCCTCGTGGGAGCGATTTGAAGTCTCTTCATTTCCGTTGACGCCACTAAGGTCTTGAACCTCCTCCATTAGTTCACAGTGAATTGTAGCCAGACTAAGAGCGCATTACTACCCATTCTCTCTGCACCTCAATGTTCATTTTTTCTGTATTCTGGCTTAATATCACATCCGCGAAATCATTATAATCCGCCTTTCTTCGGCATTTTCCAAAACATTACGTTCCCTACGAAAAGTAAGGGAATAAGTGTAATTCCCAAAAAAACGAAAGAAGTGTTCTTGAATAGTTGAAAAGTGACTTTCAAGTTTATAGTACTTATCAGTAGTATGTTGAACGTAACATTTATTGACATGAAGTTATATAACATTATTTAAGACTTTAGTCAGATCTATTGATTTATTATTTATTCATCAACTCTTTATATTAAATAGCTAAGAATAAGTTTATCCGTTTACAACCTATCATAAGGGTATTGGAAAGATGTATGATATTATTTATGAACTTTAAACTTCCAAACGCGGATAATTCTTTATAACGTGTCTCAAATTAACTCGAAAACTCAAAGCTTCAATCCTACGCAGATGCTCCAGCGGAGGAGCGCTCACTATACAGTTTTGTGAATTCCGTACAGTTTGCCCGACTCCTCAGATTATCGAAGATGACTTAGGGTTTCCCTCGTATTTATACGAAAATAACGGCCGAGAAAATGGTAGGGACGACAAAAACATTTACGTGGCGCACGAGTAGGGGAAAGATATTTCGGAAACGAATTCTGGAAGCCGTAGGAAAAGTATGTCCAACCCCTAAAGTTATAACGTCGTTCGATCGGATGGTTGCAGGAAGATTTGGTGGTTCTTGTAATCTCTAACGGCCGGCTGGGGAACTTTTACGATGGAAGATCCATCAACAAGATAACAAGCTATTAGGTTCCCCAAGGCTTCGAATCTGCGAAGTTTCAGGCTCAGTATTTATTTATGTATTTATTATTGGTTCGACGAGCGGTTTTATTGATCCTTTAGCGTGTATCGTATTTAAGGGCTGAGGTGTAGTTCAGTTCAAGTTTCGTATCGAGTCTGGATGATCGCATCAGTCGGCAAGAAATAATCATCGGACAATGGGACAGAATCGTTGCGTGATGCGTCTTGGGACAGTTGAATAATTAATATCGTTTATCGTCGTATTTTAAGCGTCCAAACAGCTCATTCATCCGAAATCCGACTATAATATTGCGAATTTTCTTTTTATACATTTTAAATTATCATGAATATCTGCTTTGGTAAGAACTATCGTAAACAGTTATTTCCGTCAGGTCGTGTTCAATTTTGTAGCCTTTGGGATTACTAGTATAGTTATACAATGATCTCTAGAGCAAAAGAAGATTCGTTTTTATCTTTTAGGAAAAGGCGTTTTCTGACTTGGATTAACACATAAAATATAATTAACCAGTAAACACTATATATCTTACTCTGCGGACGTTCCTTTGACAGCTGGTTGAGCCAGAAAACAAAAGTGTGACAAACAAAAAAGTGTTTTTATAAGTTTTCGAATTTCATCAAGTTTACTAAGCGTTCCCCAGAGACCTTCAAGAGAGGACCAGAGACCTCTTTGAGATTCATCTCTTACGCAGTTAAACACGGAAACGCAACCTCATATGGTCAGGAGTTCCTCAACGGAGTTACCTCAATCTCATCTGTACATCAGATTTCTCATCGTCACTTCAAGTTAAGGTCGCGCAACGGGTTTATGATGTTTAGAGTGATATTCAATGGAACCCGCATAGAAACCAGCAAACATATACAGGAGCACGTATGGAGGGACAAGCGAGTACACATAAATCAAAAGTCCTCGAATGCACACATCCCTCTCGCTCTTGATGGAAAGATTGTGCCGCTGGCAGACGAGGTGAAGTACCTTGGACTAGTTTTGGTACTCTTTAAGTGGTCCTCACGTACTTCCCTCCAACTCAAAAAACTGTGACACCCCCATTGGGTAACGTCAGTTCCTCGTCTCTTCTGCATCATATTTTCTCATCAACCTTGATAAACTAGTTCAGCCGATTTGGCTTTATAGCTTAGCGTCAAGATCGCAAATTGTCCGAATTCAACAAAACTCGTGCTTGGTTGTTTGGAACGCCACCTTGCACAACGACCTAGAGCTTCAGACTGTGGGTGGAACGCTCAAATCCAGGTACAAACAACTTTATACTCCTTTGACCTATCACTAGAATCCGAACGCAAGCGCTATATTAAACAACGCCCCACAACCTCACCAAAGGAAAATACTTGAACGCAGCACCATGCCGATCATAAAACAGTAACCGTAGGGCCCATTAAATTATTATCCTGTGTTGGTCTGTCTTTATTGTTTATCGTTTTGTTACGTTGTTTGTATCTTAATTAAATTTTACTTCTAAATAAAAACAGGTTCTGCTAATAGACAGCATTTCCACACATATTCCACGTTAATTAATGCATGCCATGTACTACAGTAATACAACTATGGTGTACCGGAAGCTATGATTAAAATTCACATTGAAAGACAAAGAAGAAAACTATCATTTAATGTAAATGCGTTGAACGGCAATACGGAGCCTACATACCGTGTCATAAAACATCCTGGGGCTAAGGAACTTCTTACCAAACCGGTTTTTCACTGATTGCGATGCTTTCCTTACGTCATGAATGTTACACGTGGGTATAGTTTTACCGTCGATATTGGACGATGGGAAGACCGTGCGATAATTTGCAGGGTGATGATCGAGCAAGCGACTTTCTGAACTCGCCTGGCATCGAACTCACTAGTTCGCGTGTGGGCTGTGAAGCGATGATGTAATTACAGTTTGGCTAACAAGCGTTGCTTATTACTACATTACACCAGCTGCTCTAGTTTGAGGTGGTTCTCTGATCACCTGAAATGCTCGTCCATAGTTTGCTCATTACCGTGACGACGGTCTCTACAACCGGTGTTGGGGTTTTGCTTGGAAATGACGGCGGGTAGGGTACTGGCCCTCCCATATTCGCTTTCTCTCGGTTCCCTCTTCAACTGCCCTTGATTAGGAGGAAATTTGCATGTGAATTGAGTAACGTGTGCTATCCTCATCAACAGAGACAGTTACTGTTTGAACTGGATAGGAATGAAGTCATTTATCCGCTTTCCCTAACCTGGTCGTTCGCCCTTGAGAGGTGCACTACGACTAAAGGCGCGGCTAAATGTGAACAAACCAAGTCATTCCCTTATATCGTGAGTTTCATACTTGGCTAAACTGTAATCTATCGACGCGTTTAATTGTCAAAGATAATATCCAAGTGTGTGAAGATTCCACAATCAATATCAATCAATATCAATATCAATACAACAAACCTCGCTTGATACGAAAGTAATGCAAAGTACAAAGCCAACATGGTGTGGTGGGACACATCACACAAATTTCCTCAGCCCCACGTTCATCCACCGATTTTTGTCACCCTCATATCTGTTTTTTTATTCGCTTCAAACGAACATAGCTTCGTGTTTTCCCCTAAAAAGTAGTAGCTCCGGGATTCATTGGGCGCTTCTTCTCACATCACACGACTACTTATGAACAATCAGTGCGGAGGTGATTCATAAGACTATAAGGCCACTTTTACGTTTCTTGGATCTATCGAGAGAATATAGTGAGAAATGGTGATACGACAAACAGTAGTTGTTTGGATTCCGGAATCTCCCTACGTGATTATAGCTTGCACTGAGGCTCGATGAGACTACAGACTGGTGGCAGGCGCGATTATTTCCCCAAATGGTGTTTTTTGGGCTGAATAGCTCTCAATGTGAAGACAGATAAAACATATCTCAACCGATTACTTGAGTTTCTTTTCTATAACGTAGGGCTTAGGAAAGAAACAATGTGGGGCACAAAAACAATGTCTTGCTGTGACACATAAACGCCAATGGATAATTAGAGGCAGCAACAAACAATTTTCGGGTTCATACAGTTGGGTTCGTTTCATTACCAAGTGGGTTCTTTTGTAAACATGCTAACGATTCAGTGTAGATTACAGAACCTGTTGTAAAACACTACAGCTATTCCAATCCTTACAGACATGAATTTGGCTGCGCTATGATACGTGTTGTGACTTTACTGTGCGTAAAGAGCAAAAAGTGCACTCACCTGTGTCGTTTTCGTTGTTCGTCAGCGGAGGGCAGGCGGATGGGTCGTTGGGGAAGGAATCGGAAGTCCCAGCCAAAGGTGAAAGCGCAAGATCTCCGGTTGGGTCGTTGGCGAAAAGACCTGTGAATCCATTCGTTCCCGTGTGGCCTGTGGAAAGACGAACAATGAAAAACCTCTTGGACTAAATTTAAGTGATTTCATTCGTAGGAGTATGTTTCTCAAAGGGAAGTGAAACTTGAAATCAAAGACAAATGCGCCTTCTGCTCTCTTTTTTTAGTGGATCTAGGAGTGTATAGACCTACGCACCAACCGAAAAGTTGTTCGTCTTTTTAAGTGATCAACCGTTTGAATATTTTATGAAAGCTGGCACGCTCTCTTTACGGGACTCGGTCATAAATATTTCAACTAGTTATTGGAAACAAGATCACGTGATGTATGATGTCGCGGTAGTGAAGGCAAGAGGGGGAGGGGGATGTTGATTGAAGGGGGCTGGTGAGGTGGACCGATTCGCTCTCTCGCTCTCCAATCAGATTGGATCCGCGGGATAAGGTTTAACATTCAAAAAAGGCTGTCGCCTCTGTGGAGCCGTTCTATTCTGCGTCACAGCCTTCAGTTTCCTCTGAATCTGTATTACTCGAGACCGCAGTTGTATTACACTATCACCTGCCCTGTTTCGCACGTCTCTTTTTCAACTGGACACGATTGGGCTGCCGGCTGATTTCACGGCTCCTACTTTATTTTCGTGCACGCACCTCTTTTCCATTCTCCGACCACGAAAATTGTCTCTGATCGTCGAGCGGGGCCATTGGTAATCAGTTGCAACGATCTAAACTGGTGTTTGATCGGGTGAGTCGACGTTCGATTTATAGAAGTTGGAAACTAATTGGCTCATTTGATAATGATATCGTGGGACCCTAAGGAATGGGGAATAAGCCAAACGAGAACGAGTAGTTAGAGGAGCACGAAATGGCGGAGTATATTACGGATATACTTCACACTGGACATTGTGTTACAAAGCGATAAAATATACAAGATAGAAGTAACGGGGACTTGAGAACGATGTGCACTTAAACGTGTAAAAACGAAAAGATTATGGTGACTCACGACCGTATGTCATTCACACAGCAAAGGGAATGAAGTGGAAAGAAAAGAAGCTGAGGCAGAGGAAAGGATTGTGGAAGTAAAAACCCTTGTGGTGGGCCAAACCTCAACAAATAATGGCCAGGCTTTCACATTGTAAACGTGGGTTTACATTCCTCAAACTCCCCATTTTGAAGAATGAGGTTCTGAGGCTTGCTAGTACAGGAGGGGACTCATTACACCAGTTGATTATTGCATCGCGTACCCCACTCCCTTGCAAGCTGTGTTTCAATGGTGCATACGTGGACGAGGTCTCGGCGTATCTACACTGCATCTTCCTGAAAGTTGACAACGCAACTGGTATTTCACTTCGAAGATGAAACTTCGTTACAAGGTAAAATGTTCCGCTGAATGCTGGCGTACTGAGACCGCTTACCTATAGAACGACCTGTCAGAGCGTATTTCCTCATTCCTTTCTACAGGATGCTTCTGTCGATTACGTAACTTCCCTTCATTCTATGTGGAGCTAAGGAGAGTGAATTGTGGACTTTGTTTTTCGTTGTTCAGACTATTTTGTAGAGACACCTGTAGTGTGTTTATTGCAATTTCGTTGTGACACAAGGTTAAAAATAAGTCTATTTTTGCTATGCAGGCCTAATTATCTGTTCACGAGTTATCAAAAAGATATTTGCCTTGAACAAAATGTAGGTAAGTCCGTACAATTACAGTTGTACAACTTAAAATGTACAATAAGTTTCATCAAAAACGACATGGCCATTTTTGGTTTATTCCCTTTCCACCACTCCCTCATCAATACGATCCGCTAATTACCACATTCTTAATTATCAGAATAATACGAAACGTAACAAAGAAGGAGCAGGATTAATGTCGTTCTACAAGTAGCTGCTGCTGACGGTTGACTCCAGGCGAAACCATCCCCTACAAGCGTTACGAGCTAACGAAAGAATGAATCTATTGAGCCACTGAACTGAGTTTTCTCATTCACTCTGCCACCTCCCCCCCCTTCCCACACCTCAGTTCTCAACCGTAACTGTGTGTTGCGCTGTAAATACGAGAGATTTGCTTCGTTCAGGCTTCGCTAGTTTCAGGAAAACAAATAACAGGATTTCGAGCTTCTTTTCATTTGAAGAGCTAATCCTTGTAACTTACGTACTAAGCCTTCCATTCCCACCAAAGCTCATTTACTGCCTTCCTATTGTACCTCGACAATTTGTAAGAGCTTCGACAAGCACCTGGAAAGCCGATCATTTCGTTGAATTTATTTGTCTGTGTGTTATTACTTTTGTTTAATTTGAGTCCGAATTAAGCGGGAAGAACTTTGCGGGTGCTCGTTCAGAATATACTAGTCGCTGTAATACGGAATTAAGTCTCGTAAAGTGAGCGTTTGGATGATGGAGTGGGGGGGGATTACGGTTGAAGAGGGTTCAATTCGAGTAGGTGATCGAGCCCTGACAATATGATGGAAAAAAGATTCAAATCCGGTGCCATTAAACCTTATTCCCGCTCCCCAAAGGGGCAGTCCCGCCCTCCATCCCACGAGCTACGACAAAAGTTAAACTCGTTTTCATTACGCCGCAAGAACCCATTTTCTTATCATTAGGTAGGATAGAGCGTAATGCTGCAACACTTAAAACTCACTTAAGCGTAACCTGATATCGTTTTTATATCGTCAGAAAGCAAAAGAAGAAGAGGCACCCTACGAAAAAGGCGGCGAAAATAAAATGTCATCTACGAAACATTATCCGGAGCCACTCCCTCTGTTTGTGGATAATTGGTAGTGAAAATCCCCGAGCGGCGAATGAAAATGACAAGACAAAACGAAGTTGGTAGACAGATTGGAATTAAAGCGAAATTAGGTTGAGTGGAAATGAACGCGGATGAAGGAGGTTTTATCGGCGTTTTCGAAGACACTGACGATAATACCAGGAAGGAGGACTGAACCACATCTTTCAGAAGCTTCAACGGGAATTTCTCCTCTGTGACGACAATCGTCGGAAAGCGGTTGAATAATTCCGCACTTCACGCCGAATTTGTAAAACCCGAAATAATCAACCTGTCTAAATCTACAAAGGAACGTTCGAGTTAAGAGATAGGAAGATCTTGATGGAGTTTTCCACACGACTCCGACGGTATAAAAACTCTCCAGCCCTTGAAAATGAAATCTCACGCACAAAGAAGGGGGAAAAAGTTGAATTTTGTGATTCTTATCACACCTCGAATTTTACCTCTGTGAAAGCATTTCGTCTCTGAAGCAAAGCTGTATAGTCTGACATGGCCATGTCTCTTTCCTGTTGTGGGTCAACTTATTTCACTACTCCTAGTCCCTTCGCGAGGCACACGGCCCACGGCTTTCTCCAGGTTTCTAGAAGAGTTTCCTACTCTTCCAATCAAATCGCCACATGTAAAAACATCTTACTGAAAAATTGGTTCAAATGAAGGTTTTTATTCCAAATAAATTGAAACTACTGCTATCGCCTTAAAACGTGAGGACGCATTATTGGGAATCGTTCTTATCAAAACCTGATACGTCATCATCATTGCGCTTGGAAACATTGGAATGAAGCGAGCGAGGGTGTTCAAATTACTGCTCTTTATTTTCTTCGCTAAATTTATTAATCAACTGAATCGTATAACGGAAAGTTTGGCCGTGTCGATGTAGTAAGCTGCCAAAAATGTAACGGGGGGGGGGGTTATTTCGGCGTCATTTCTTTATCAAAACGACGCGAGATCATTTGCTAGAATCAGTGGAGAGGTTTAGTGATGTTCACGATTTTAGTTTATATAAAATCGTTTCGACATGCGCTGTTTTTTTTCAACTCCAGCCAGGGAAACCATAGTTTTTACATTTTGAACAGCACACGAGGCGCTACGGGGAAATTGGTTCATCGGCGGACCAACGACCCTGTCAACATTCAGGAGAAGAAAGCCGCAATACACAAAGACCAATAAACAGAAAGGAAACTGTGTCAAAGTCTCAGAATTTATAGGAGAAACCAGCAAGATCTTTAGTCAAAGCAAACGTATCGCAGGTTCCTATAATGCTCGTTGGCTGATCCTGTAGCAACAAAGGTCCCTTGGGAGCACTCTTCATAGAACCTTCCCAAATTAGGGAATATCAGTAGAGACGGCGTGATTTAAATCAGGAAACACGAATGTTTCAACCCCCGTGATACGTCATATGATCTATACAAGAACAATGATCTTTGAATTGTGAACTATCTGCTCGATTCGCACCAATATTCCAAGAAACTCTCGTGCGTGCAAATTCCCAGTGGGAACGCCAAATATTTAGCTGGTTATCAATGCTTAAACCGTTAGTACGTTCGAGGGACCACGAGTCCTCCCTCGCACATGCTTAAACCTGTCCGCTCCGAGACAGTTGCTTTCTATCACGCGCCGCTCTCAGGTTTACTTGGAGTGGCGAACTATCCGTCTTTCAGCGAACTGCCTCCTAACCTCTAACTACTTCGTGCTCTTGAATCAAATGATTATCCTTCATCTCGACCTGCTGTCGTGCCGTTACTTCTCCTCACAGTATGTGCCGAAACTGCCTGCATCAGTTCTGTAGTTCCTCCATTTATTGACCAACTGATAGGTTAGCTAATTTTTGTGGAAAACTAAGCTATTACAAGAGCGTTACAAGAAAGTGCGACGGTTTCTGCAATTCAACGAGTTGCTATGTATGCGGGCGCTGTATCTTCGTTCAAATCATTTCAACCGAAAATCATGTGAAAATCAAAAGGTTAGTACTAGTTAGTTGAGAGTACAGTACCAATGGCCTATATCCCCTGGAAATGCCGAAAACACGATTTTTGACACTTGGACTATCAGAAGAATCTTTTTCCCCGCATGGATTGAGGGTGTTTATTCAAAGTCGTGAATAGGACGATAGCTTTATGGTGTAAATTGTGCAACAATTTTGCTCGAGGACTGTTGGAAGACTCTTGGGTTGACCCAGTAATGTCTCAATTTGATCCGCGATGTCCATCTGAAATACAATTTTTTGTATAATTTTATTGGTGCAGTTCCACATTTAACAATTTCGGGCTAAAACAAAAGCGCACAAGTGGCCATGGTGTTGTGATGTCACCATCACTCGTGTTTGCGAAGAATTTCCAAGTGTCTTTGTCTTGCATTAACATTCGTTGTCTAGCCACCAACCTAATCATAATTTGACCGACTACGCAAGGCATGCTCGATGGTGTTAATCGCAAGTATCGTCCGTTACTTACAAAAAATGCCGCTACGGGCGTCAAAAGTATCCCAAAACGAAACAAGAGAGAACCCAAAATCCGTCACGCTGGTTCGAATTTCGCCAAAGCCAATTAATGTTGAGAAAAATTTTGCGAAACAGCCGGCAAGACAACTTCTGGCCGAACTGTCAAAGCTGTTTGGGCCATGGAATAACAGCTAAGGCCTGTTTTACATTTTTGAGGTACGTGGACCCGACGGACGGCTATGGAAAGGGGCCAAACTGTGCTGAACTGCTGCAGTGTATTTTGAACAACAAACTGACGTCTACCGATGAAACTCTAGATGATGGTTCTTGTTGCTTTGAATTTCCTCGACACAAGCTAACCTTGTGTCCGTCACATACAGGAAAGCGACATCAATTCATCTTTTTTAACTAAATTCAATTGGAAGTAATTCTTAAACACACAATTTGGTTACTTCTATTTGGTTAAATCGTCGCTCTTCACGTTTTTCGTGTTACGTTTAAATTGCTGGAGCTATTGGTAGGCATGATGGGCATGCAGAACCAAAATAAATTATGCAACCTTTGTAAAATAACTAAGGACTACCCGATCGCCAGCTATCACCTGGTTATTAGTTATCAATCGACGTGATAAAGCGGCATTATACAGGGTGAGCCATAACAAATGGTGCAGTTTCGAAGGGGTGCTGCATGCCTTGTAGTGGGGTTAACGACCTGGGAGAGGTCTCATTGTGCCCGGGCAGTGGTCCCGTTTTCAGTCGTTACAATGGTTTGGAGCGGAGAGCAACGAGGTTTCGTCATTCGCACGTTTTTTGAAAGTGGCCGTTCGTTCATCGCCACCCAGCGGGCCTTCCGACTGCGTTACAACATCCCACGTCGTGATCCCGTCCCTCACCGCAATGTTATCGCACGTTGGGTTCAAGCATTGGAAGAAACTGGTTCCACAGTAAGGCGTAGAGGTGCGGGAAGACCAAGAAACGCAAGAACACCTGAAAATTTGGCTCGAGTGAGAGCAGCAGTGGAACAGTCGCCTCGGCGCTCTGCTCGGAGGCACGCAGTAGCACTGAACATCGCTAACACCTCACTAAGGAGGATTTTGCACATGGACTTGTCATTCCATCCGTACAAGATTATGATTGTTCAGGAAATGTCACCTCCAGACTACCAAAACCGCTTGAATCGATGCCAAGAGATGATAAACCGCATCCCACCAACGTCCACTTTTTTCAGTTCGGACGAAGCCCACTTCCATCTCTCTAAACAAAATTTCCGCTATTGGTGTGACAGCAACCCAAAACAAGTTCATGAGAGACCTCTCCACTCTCCGAAAGTCACTGTCTGGTGTGCCATTTCAAAATTTGGGGTGATTGGGCCTTATTTTTTCGAGGAGGATGGATGGACTGTTACCGTCAATGCTCAGCGTTATCTTTTCATGCTGGAAAGATTTTTTGAACCCGAATTGAACCAGTTAGCTGAAGAAGAGGATCTGGGGGATATTTGGTTTCAGCAAGATGGGGCTACGGCCCACACAGCGCAAATCTCAAAGGTGAAACGGCGGCAGATGTTCCCCGCACGCCTCGTCTCTCCCAGGGATGACTTGGGGTGGCCGGCAAGATCGCCAGATTTGAGTGCGTGTGATTTTTTCCAATGGGGCTACTTGAAGGAAAAGGTGTTCAAACATCGACCTCACAATCTGGTAGACCTCAAGATTCGAATCAGGGAAGAAATCGCCGCGATTCCCATCGAAATGTGCCAGAGGGCGGCTGAAAATTTCAGGAATCGCCTACATCAGTGCGTCGCTGCTGAGGGCACCCACCTTCCTGATGTAATTTTCAGGACTTAATCTACCAAAATGGGGTGATGTATGGCGTTCAATAAAACAAACCGTAATCTTCTAAGTTGCACCGTTTTTTTTAAATCGCCCTTTGAAACTGCACCATTTGTTATGGCTCACCCTGTACTACACGTTGTGCCCTCGTGTCATCAATGAGTGCCCCACTAATTTTCATCATAACGTCAGTAATAAATCCAATTGATTCATAATTCGTGTTCGTGTGTTTTCAAATTGACACGAATCAATAGTTGTCGAGACTTAATTCACTTGGCCAGTTGTATTTCGTTTCGCTCGAAGGGTGTCTGAACCGGCTAGAAGATTAGCGCTACATCTGCTACAGTGGGATTCTTTATCGTGTTCACCTGAGATAAAGAGAATCAGGAGAGAAACGCGATCGAAGGTGAAGCTTCAAGGGCTGGAAGATTTAAGTGGAATTAGTGCTCACTTAGCTGGGGCGAGAACTGCCATTAGATGGAGAGGCAAGAGAGATTGAAAATCAACCTCCGCTACACAGATAAATAAACTCTCCAGGAGCACAATCACATTTGTAATACACGCTCTTGCTACTTTCATCCCAAGCAAATGAAGGAGTTAATTATTTGGTGTGATGCATCAAACAACTCTCCTCAGCCCCACGCACATTGCAGCGACTGATCTATTCCATTTTCCACTCAGTTAATATGAATCTGCAAAACATAACGTCGTTCTTAGTGGAACTGGTAGCGTTTAAAGTTCGGAAATTTATTATGCTGCTAATGTTCACGCCTAAATCAAAACACCACGATGTGGGTAATTTATGCGACTGCCAACATGATGAAACTTTCATCGTATAACTAATTCCTTGGACCTGATTATGCTGAGCATGCTAGCGCTCAGTATCTCACATGAGACAGATTTATGAGAGAAAAACTGCACTAAAATAGTTCTTCCCTCATAAGGCTCCCACTAATGAGAATTTCATAGTGATGTCAAGTTGTTTTAAGCTATAGCTACATGACTTTATTGAACATATTTATAGCCATTTCTGAGAAAAGCAGTGATATTTTGAATACTACGATAACTAAAGTTACTTTTGAAGTGAGTTTGTCGTATCCTTATTATGGCGATTAAGGCAATCAACAAGGAGTATTAAAATTGAGTCGACTTATTTCAGCCTTCTCCTCTCAATTGCGATCACAGATACACGCCCATACTTTTTTTTCTGCAAGTTGGCATCCGAAAAGAGGTAACTAAATGAATAGTAATTAAGGAAAGGGGGAGGGCACCCACAATGCCGACTCTAGGGATGGAAGGTATAAGGGTTAAGAAGATGTTCCAATAGGACGACCACCAGTTCACATACGACTGGAGCAACACGTGGGTTGATGTCTCGAAGAACGCCTGCTGGCACCCAGCCCCATTTCCTAAGCACTTTTCTTGCACTACACGCCGTGGCAGGACACGGTCATTGCTGCATCCTGCCGCTATGTGGCTCTACTCCGCGAGCTTCCGAAATTGCCCTACGAAGAGCCATTCTGTCGTACTTGCGCTTTTTGGCTTCCAAAGGTAGCTCAAGATCCTGGCTGCCGGATGCTACCTGTACATCTAGGACTGGTTGGGATTAACCAACGATGTTTGGCCTCAGCCTTTCTCCAAATAAAATCTGGTATTGCCTGTCTCTCAACTTCCAATCCCTGGGATGGCAATACACCAGCAACCTACTTGCAGACCGAGTCATGGCGCTTAGCAGGGCCTCCACGAGTCAGCGGAAAACGTTTGAACTACTGTCTGAAGAAAGGAGTTTCCATGGGATCTTGAAATTGTGTAGACCTCCTGAGTCATATTACGGGGTTGTCGATGTGTATGTCTGTATGCCTCACAAGTCATGACTGAACTGTTACATTTCTAAGCATCGTCTAGACCTCCTGCGTACCGCAGTGAGTACATTCACGTTCCACTTCGACATGGAGAACAGGATGTTCCATCTCCCTCAATAATTACTCCTTTTTCGTATACTCATCTTCTTTCGTATACTCGCATGCTCTTTCGACAGGAACATAGCAGAGATAGTTATGGAACTGGTCTTTGGATTCCACTCGATCGACTGTGATGGTGTGGTATGACAACACAATGCGCGCCAAAGCTTAGCAAATCTGCATTAGCCTCTGTGGGGTTCGGTTGATGGAAGAGAATTAAGTCACTGTGGCCATTCTCCCCTCTCTTCAGTCACATAAGAGAGAATTCCCGATATCGCTCATCGAAAATATCACCAGCGTCTTTGTTTGCGTAGAGTAACAGCCTACCATGTTGAGACGAACGAGAGGCCAAAATTGTTTTGTCGGGTAGGGACCATTCGAGCCATAGAATCATATGATGCAGGCGTACCCTTGAAATCATGGAGGGACCACCATGTGTCATGATGCAGTCCACAAACGTATCCTTATCACACGATAACTGGTGCATGAGGGTAGAGGAACATTACCGGGCTATAAGAACTGATGCCTGACATCGTTGCTCTTCGTCCGACCTGTCTGGATGTGTCGGTCGGTACTCTCGGTAGATAACAGCACTGAGATGGTTCGTCGGCTGAATGAGTCAATGTACCCCCGGGAACTTTTCTAACGATTTCCATTGAACTCATTCGTTTCCTTCTACTATACCCAACTTTCCTTCATAATAATCATGTCTGAGGGTATATACGAGTATATGCTTAAAGAGCAGAAAAATAGCCTCCCAATTGTTCTACAGAAATGGCTCTATCGACGATGACAACGTGACTTTAAATAGGAAATATCCACATATTCTTCTCCATAACAATCGATTAAGTAGGGATACAACCCAAACAGTCCCAAAAAGAAGGTTTTCAAATTCCCCACGTCTATTTGATAAACTTGACGCAAAGCGTTTCAGCAACCGTGTGCCCACGTTATTTTCCCAACAACTAGTTCTCTAACTATCCGTTGAACGTAAATTAACGACAAAAAACACCACAAATTGAAGTTTGACAAAAATCGAATGTTCGTTTTGCAATTGTTCTCGAACTTCTACAGCGATGTTGGTTGAGCTCAGCAGGTACTTTCAGCTAGCTAATGACAAGTTTTATTCTTCGTACGCGTTTCTGTAAAAACGCGTTGGGCGAACATACAGCGCTGTGTGTAAAGTAACGTGGATAACGGATGGTTGGTGGAAACGGAGCCCATGCTACCATGCAAGAGATGAACTGACGTAAATTAAATTGAAGCGCTGATTTGAATGTGCCGCGTACGTTACGATAGGAATGAAACGTCCTTGCGAAACACTATCTAGACCCAACAATGTCTGAAAGTTACTCAACTTGAAGAACGCCTCGTCGAATAGCCCGGCGTAATGTGGAAATACTTTTTAGCCCGTTCATTGTAGATACATTATTGATCATAATCGCTTCATTAATCGCTGGTCAAAGTATAAACACTGGCCTGAATAATATTTGACCTGCTAAAGTTCCTGATTAGAAAAACTATTCATCAATTATGAATCCGTAATTTATCACAAATTTAGAAAACTCGGTTTAGAGCCGGAAAACTGTTACTTTTTTCCCAACTTCGTAATTAACGAAGGTACCCGTGGAACTTTTTTCATCAAGTTCATCTTGTTTCTCGCAGTTGGATCGGAAAGAAACAGCGGAGCTTGAGAGGGAGGGGTGGGGGAGAGAGAGAAGAAAGTTCCGAAAATTCAACACGTCCAAAGTCGAGGTTAATATTGTTAAGACACAATCAACCGTAGCGAACTCATAAGGAAAAGTAGTTTCAGTTTCTGAGAACCGAAGCACATTTAGGGAGGGAGAGCCGAGGAATAAAACTGAATCACTTTGCAGCAAATGTTAATTAATGACTACATTATCATATTTTAATTAAACGTTTTTTAGACGCTCGAACGTTCCTTCCAAAGTTTCGAGCTCTTCCCGAAAGAATCACCTTGGTAATAAATTTGATGGGACATACGATTACGGAATTGGGGAGTTTGAATAATCCTGGGCCTTTTAGCATGAAATTATAGCGTTTTCTAATTTCGCAGAGTGCCGTCTAGAACAAATTGACGGAACTCGGCTCCTTCGCCGGTAGCCGTTTTACGAAAAGAAATGTGAGGGTACTGGCCACTCATCAAATATACGCCATTGGTTTTTTTTCCCGGGACGTACTGTGAAGCCCGAACCGGATGAACGTTATATTGCTGTTGTACGGGTCTGCGTTTATATATTGAGTATCCGTTTAACTGCGAGCAATTCCGATAGAAGACCGTAACCTGTGAAGGTAAAAGAAGGCATCGGCGCGTAGGGAGCTATGAAAAAATCTCAACAATCGGATTAACTATGCCCATTAATCAGTTTCAAAGCCTGTCAAATGAGTGACCTAACCGACGCCCCGCTCAGATTGACGGGCACGCAGTAGTGAAGCATCAAGTGACGAGCACCTTTGAACCTAAAATACCTCTACGACTCTTGCTGGTTCATTGTGATTCTATTTCTGTCGTCTACTTCGAGAAAGAACATCATTTTCTTGGATTGTTGGTTTTTGTTTCAAGAAGACAAGATGGGGTTATAAACATGATCTATAGATTGGAAAGTCTCCGGACTTACGCCAACATTTCATTTTTCACTCGAAGTCGTCGAAAAAAAAGTTTTCTTCGGATCTCTACGTTTTGAGGTCTACTTAGTTTCAGCACGTGGTCCATATGTTTTGTAAGCCTGTAGTTCGATTAGCAGGAAAATGGATGGACCGATCAAGCTGGGGTCCATTGATGGGAAAGGGTGGGAGGGCGCAATAATGTACCAAAACTAGGTGTTTTCGCCTTTTTATCAAAAATATCACTAAACATTTTGATTGAACTTACAGATCATCTTTTTTCTAGTTAGCATCTAACTTTTGTTCTTCACAAATATCTCCATGAAAATACCGTGAACGAAGATATGAAGCCCATGAAGCAAAAATTGTTTTTTTACGCTTTTTGGCAAATTTTCACCAAACTCACACAATGTTTTTAAATAGTTAATGCCTATATATTGTTCTCATTAAATGTTCCTCTGACATTCTACTGAATAGAGATAAAAATGAAAATGTGCGGAAAATAATATTTTTTTAGACATTTTTGAAATTTCTCGAGTAACTGCATCGCTGGACTCACATTTTGTTCTTCGTAATTATTTCTGTATTCATCTGTTGAACGGATATATTTGTGACATGAAATACGACAAACTGTTTCGGGGTTTGGGCATTGAAAAACCATGAACCTTACTAGCCACCTGGAACAAACCTGGCCCGAACAAAGACCTAAGGACGGTTTATGAAAGAATGTGATGCTTTTCTATCTCTTCTCTCTCTTTTGTCCTGACAAATATTCCTGTTTTTATTTTCTATAGTATCTCCTGTCTTCCCACGCAAAAACAGTGTCTTCAATCCCTTGTTGGGCATGGTAGGAGAGGACGTATAATTTTAAATTCTAGTTCCTTTTTCTATAACAGTATGAATTTTAATTTTTTTGGTTACGAATGCAGGTCAATCTCTTTTAACACAAAGTTTGTTTACTTTCCTTGGCTCTACGAAGTAGAAGGGAAAGTTATGTAATCAGCTGAAAAAATTTTTTTTGAGTTTTCTCCAGATCTTTACGTTTCAGACCCTCCTGAGTCCGAAAAACACTATTTGGGAAAATGGTCTGAGAGTCTGTGTGTCTGTGTGTGTGTGTGTGTCTGTGAACGATTTTCAGGGAAAACAACCGGACCAAATCAGCTGGAACTTGATGTCTAGCCTACAGGTTACCATGGGACGCAAAAATGAGGGTATGGGAAAAATCCACCGAAATTTAACTATAGTTATCATACTGATCAAAACACCAAATATTTTTTTTTCTCAAAAACGGCTCCACCGATTTCGATTAAATTTGTTATATTGATAGCTCTCAATAAGACAATCCAAGATAATTGTTGTCCAATCCAATACCTATAGGGTGAGTGCTTAAAAACGCTCATGAGGTACATGGGGCTCACTCCAGAAATTCCCGAATTTCAACTACCGCCGTTTCTCTTACCACCAGTTCTAAAAGTTTTTACCCAATAGCTCTGCAGAAGTAATTACTATCCTTCTTCAAAAAATTAATGCTTACAGCCTCATTAATTATCTGTGTAACAACTGCTCAGTAATGGTTCTAGAATAAGTACGAGCAGCACAATAAATTCCGGAAGCGCTACCGCTTTCTGCTGCCGTGAAGTGTTGTTTGACCAAGTTCAAATGAACTGATTAAGTAGACGAAGCCATATAGAAAGTGAACTGACGTAGAGATAAGGAAAGTTGTGTGTTGCAACGCACCAGATATTTTCAATTTGTCTTGATAGTTTTTTTTGTTGCTTTTTCTTTCCCCCAATTCATGGGTTCATCCTCGCTTTTTTATATTCATATTCTCCCCTTGATCTATATCTTCATCACGTATTAGCCATGATAGCTCGGAAAACGAGATTTGTCGAACATTAATTTATCGGTTTTCTAATTTTCTAAAAAAAAAACAGCTGTAACGATTTCAATAAAACTCACTGAGTACTGTCAACAAACTAGTACCCACATTTGGTTCTCCATAAATATTCCTGTAGAAATGCGTTGAACGAAAATAGAGCGCCAGTGTATGTAGTTAAATTTGTAGGCCCGTATATTCTAGAAACTATTACAATCCGCTGAACGGCGATAGAAACTTAAGCGAACCATGAAACTTTATCTTTACATTTTCTGGTTATCTACCAAAAATGTTGAGTTGACTAATCTAAGTGCCGTTGATCATTAAAAACCTGCATTTCATCATCTCACAACTATTTGTCTAACCGTCCAATGGAATCGTTCCAAAATTGTTCTTATTCTTTCGTCGAAGGAGGCTTCAAAACTCCGGTAAAACTCACCTCACAGCAATTAACTCGTTGTATGATACATTCAAAGAGTTTCGTGTGCGGATTCACGTACATATAATTGGAAAAAGCTCAAATCCTTACGACGGTTTCGTGTAATTCGTGTACAACAAAGCGATGAAGAAATCGATGAGATTCTTGGGAATTTAGCGATTTACACTGTTCATCAGTCTTCCCGTGCCGTGTATGAGTGATGTCTTATTTTCGTTTAATATTCAAGCGAATGCTTGGGAAAGTCTCTATGGCAGTAATGTTCGAATTGCGATTGCTGTAGATAAGATATATGGCTTCTTTGGCACATTATGAACTCAGAAGAGTCATCAAAGCTGCGTGATCTCCGGAAAACGGAGTTTTAGAAACTCAAGTGAACAACTACTGCCGTTTATCGCTGGAAGCGGATTTTGCCGATGGGAGGCGGGCGTCTAGACGCCGTCCAAATCACGCTCAGCTCGCGGATATCGTCTCCAAGGAGAACAAAAACGACCACGTGAATTAACAGTTGTTCCGTGATGGAACCGAAATAAACGGGCCTTAAAAATAGTTTGAGTAAAATCTGAATAGTTCTGGGGAATCGTGCATGACGGTTGGAACAGGTGCCGGCTATTTGAGAAATGCGGGATCAGTGCCAAATGAATCATCTCCATTGTTTTGTCACAACCTTTTAAAACCCGGAGATCAGAATTCCTTCGTCCCAAATATCGCCAGACGCCACCTCAACCTTCATATTTTCCCGTTTATTTATTTATTTTGTCAATTCTCAAATTATCTTCCCGTCTGACATATTATTACAGATGTTTCCAGCTCGGATTACGGTGGATATAGGTCCCTCTTCTAATCAGACGATCACTTCGGATAGGTTCCCCCCGAATCATTAAAATTAGGGAGGAGTTAATAACGAAGTGCATTCCTCGCTATTACACCAACGAAAGCTACGCTGAAATTCTCCGTGAGAAATGTATTCTGATACAGCGTGGATTTTAGCGGTAGCTCAGTACTAATTGCAACGTGTACGTCGTGCAGAAGTACCAGTTGTCCAAACCCAACTTGAACAACAAGCCTCCGCTGTTCAATTTAATTTGGTTTATTTAAGTTGGGGAAACGAGAGATAAAGTGAGGGAAACGAAAATAAACAACCGCCAGCAACTACTCGTTTTATTTGAGATAACAAACCAACAACGCTCGTACGCTTTGGCTTCTACGGCATCTCTCTTTTTAGATTTCTGCAAGATAAATCTCATATTTACTACAGAACCAAACTTCATCTCTTTGGCCGTACATCCCTTCTCGTGGAAAAACGGGAGGCTCGCTCTCTCTCATTCTCTTTTTGTCTCTCTCTCTCTCGTTTTAAACCTCATCCGATCTTACGATGAACTGGAGCACTTACGAGTAGCGCGTAGTCCAACCGGAATACTTCATCGCGCTCAGAATTTGAAATGCACCGTGACTTGTGTTGAATGGACTGTGAGTCGTCAGAGAGCTCCTTCGTATTAATTATTGCAAAGCGTCTGCATCGGGTTTCAAGTTCTCTTGTCGGTTAGTGGAACTGACGTAAGCGGAGGATTTTGACAATCTAGTCTCGAGGATCCTCCAAATAATTGACTCCGCATTGTAAACCATGTGACTCGCGGAGGAATGAGATCATCCGAGGTCTGAATATTCTTCGTACAGTCAGTAAACGTTACGTTTTATTTTGAGGCAACGGTTAGCTATCAAGAACATCAAAGGTGTCTGATGAAAAGCGAGTTTTGTGTAACTTTGTCCTTATAAATCCCGCCGATACCACACTAGCTTCCCCAAGAAAATTAAGGTGGTAGGTCGCAATCCAAACTGATGTCCATTCGTTTGACTAACTCTTTTCGCAGTATTTTCCCATTAATTCCACAATTGTGAATACAAACCCTCGCAGAAAATTCATGTTCGCAGTCTCATGAATCACCTAAATAGTGATCACTAAATGCTAGTCCGTAGCCGTGAAGTTCCGGAACTTTAAGCGCCGTTAGTTTCTACGTTAAGTTTTGTCATATTTTTTAGTAGCAAGAAAGTCGCTGAATTAACCCTGGGCTGACGAAATCTGTGTGATGCGCGACTCTAAATATTCAGAGATAGAATGACCGTGACGCTTCTCACGGGATGACTTCAGCCGTCTATTGAATTGTACTAAAGCGAACGAAGTGGTTGGAAATAAATTCACAACTGCTGGAAGAATTATAAGGGAGAATAGACGGTGAACGGAAGTCAGCGGTGAAGTAATGTTCTAACGATGGTTCGTAGGAGAGTGATGCCGAAACTTGAAGGGGAATTAATCTGTATTCCTGGAACGCCAGACACGGGAAGCTGAAAATGAGTGCCTTGTTTTTAGCTGGTTGTTGAGCAAGAAAATATAACTATTTGGCGATTATGTTCAGTGAGGTAGTAGTTAAAAATTGAAGGGCTGCGTCTGTGACATTCCGACCGGAACCTCGAGAGCGTTGATTATGGTAATTTAACTCAGCATGCAAATGATCTGACGAAAGCCTCTGATCTGATTCCCTTTGGCTCAAGGAAAATAATTGCGCTCATGTGCGTGTTTTCTATTCCGATGCACATTTGGGGGTTTGAGAAATTATGACTCCAAAATAAAACGACTAGAAAAAATTGATTTACTTTGTAACGGGAATAGTCGTAGAGCCAAAACATAAGACACTTCGCGTAGACCCAGACCTCAGATCCCAGATGCTACGTATCCAAATGGCAAATTGATTAACCAAACCAAGTTCCAATTCTTGAAGCAAAATTTCCGAAGGGACGCGGTTCAATCCCTCACTATACGACATGATCTGCTTAACTTCATCGCACGAAGTCGGGGGAAAGGAAGAGTGAAATATAAACGTAACTCAAAATTGAAAGGGATGCGCTCGTATCAACTGCACGAAGGAAATGGAATAAGGAAACTGGCTCAACCACCAAAACTTGGATACGTCTTATTGAGTTGGGCTCAGGGAGTGAAGTGAGTTTACCTTCCACCTTTATCGCCTGTTTCACATCCCCGTAGGAAATTCGTTATAAATTAGAATACGGGAGGAGGCTGGAAGTCAGGTTGGCGATAAGGAGTTATGTAGAAGGATGAGGTGAAACGGAGGGGCGAGTCGCGTGTCTTCAGAAACCTGGAATAATAATTTATTTCGTATCGAGTGCAACTTCCTCTCTGAAACCCGCAAAACTTCAAAGAGCCCCACGAAACCCTTCCTAATCTTAATTTGCTTAATCCGCCGCTATCTCCAAAGTTGAGTTGCCGAGTGCTTACTAACAACAAAATAGCTGGAGAAAGTTTCACTAACTCGTCGTTCCTAAAACGAGTTTTATTATTGAAACTCGTCCCTTAAATTGAACAAAGACTTCGTGTTGGGTTGTCGACTAGATGACAATTATAAACCACCTACGCCACGCTTTCCTCATTAAAGCTTAACATTTAAGGGTTTCCCTCAGAACTGGAAACCGACAGAGAAGCAACTAGAAACTTCGACAATAAATGATCGAAGACCGATTCCTTCCGGCACAACCCTAATTTGGAATCTCCAGAAACATTTCAAAGTGTGGTGTTCATGATAGTTAACTTTCCTCACTGCAGGCGTCGAACAACCTTCTGAGTCTTTTATTGTTCTGAAATTATAGGGAAAACGCGGTAACAAAAGAAGCGATAACACTTTCGGTTCCGAGATTTCATGGGATTCCCCTAATTATTGTGTAGTCGTCATTGAATCATAATGGTACATGTCACAGGGCGGTCCAACAACACGATTTTTTGGGTAGCACTAGTGTCATAAAATCAGAGATTAGAAGCAAAAAACTGCGCCAAATTTGATCCACCGTAGAGTCCTCGATTTCCAAGTGACAACCGGTTTTCCCCTTTCTGGACTTTCCAAAATATCCTGTTCCCTCCTATCAATTTATTTCCTTTCCACAACACACAGCTCTTCCCAAATATTCATCCGTCTCCTAGTTCTCGCGGCAGACACTCGTTTCACATCCCTCCGACAACTAATTCGGACTCCTCTCTCTTTCCCCATACAACCAGCTCACGTATTTAAAGCCCTCTTGTTCACACTTGAACATTCAAACTCATATCCAGTTCTAGTCACTTCTTCTTTTTACATGTACGTGCCCTAATCTTGTTGTGATTCCCCAACCGTTCAATTACAAGTACAGTAAAACCCGTCTCCGTGATTCTTTCTCAATTTCTTTGACTGGTGGTCAAAACAACCAGTTTACGCTGTTCGTGCACAATTTCAATCAAAATGTTCGTTATTCGTGCGATTTCCAAGTAGATTGAGCCGACTGATTCCCTGTCACATGATATTAAATTGCCAATAGTCTTAATGACGCTGCAGAATAAAATCAATCCTCTGAATAGTGGATAGTGTGTGCGCAAGCAACATTTCAAGGTGGAATTGCTACACATGAGGGTTGTCCTACACACCAACCCCATGTCACGCGATGTCTTTTTATAATTACGAATTGATAATTAGTTATGCTTATTTTTTTACTTTATATAAATACATGCATATTGGACTCTACAGTGGCTTTGTCAGCTATTATGATACGCTATAACCTGTCTGCACTATCATTAACCAATGCTACGTGGCGTGGGTCATCAGCAAGAGAGCGGGAGATGGACTTGAATGAATTAGTTGGTGGATGAGATAGCACTAATAGGAAATACATTGGTTGATTAAACGCTCACTTGCAATACTTGATCAATGTTGAGCGTTAGGTTTACTAGGTACACTAGGAGACAGCTCACGCGAAGCTGGTATGAAGACGGATGAGAGCTGATACTGAATGTCGTTGCATAAGTTATAGTACTCACTGGCTGTAAGGATGTGGCAAAAGTGAGGGACTATTAGGAGAAATATTAACCCCTGATTTGACAGTGCTGAGAATACTGGAAGAATGAAGTGGATTGACAAAGGTAGTGTGAAGTTACTGGGCTGATAACCACTCGCCTTTCGACCGGAAAGCTTATATTACCAAGTCGTTACGTGCAAATTTCCTCACCCTTGTCAACGAATTCGTCGAAAATACTTATACGACGGCCATCACCACTTCACATCTTCACTGGCTATTCTGTTGATTTATCTGGACGACTGATAATCAAGCACAAGAATCGGAAGATTACGGTTATCTCAGCTGTACGTTCCATTCATCCGAGGTACCACCGGAGCTGATTGAAGCAAACCTTTCCAAATCAACAGTCATCATTCAGCAAATCTGACCAGTAGTCATCGTCAGCTTGTGGTGCTGCTCTAAAACCTTAATGCTGCATAGCCACCCAAAAGTGTTCATAGCTATTTGCTGACTGAAGTTCTGTCAATGTGGCGGACAATTCGGTTTTGCGGGGAAACTGTTCTTGAAAGATACGACTCCAAACTCCAAAAAGCCTTCAGTTGGGCAAGTGGTCAGAACCACATCGCATCGCTAATGCACTTCCTATCAATCTTCCCTCGAGGTGAGTGAGGGTCGAGAAACATCCACAGCAGTTCAATTGATGCCAAGAACGTGCCGGGAATTCCGCCGACCTCTACGCGATCCCAGTCGAACAACTTTACCTTCGACTCTGAGCATCTCCCTCCCATTCCAAATTTGATCATCGCTCAAACCCACGGCCGAAACGATATTTATCGTCAGCATCGATAATTCACGCAGCTTCCGAAGTTATTCCAAGTACGTTCTAGTTTTCAGTGTGAATATAGAAATAGTTTCAACGGAGAAATCGAAAATTTTACTCGTCGGAGTTGCGGAAAGCGTTTGAGACGTGGCCAAGGAATACATCCCAGTGCTGATTTTTCCCACAAAAACTTTCACGTAAACGTGGATAGTGTCTGGATTTGGAAAAACGTATTTACCGCATAAGATACTACGGGAAATAGACAACATTGAAGTTAAAGGATCTCCATGCCTAAGTTGCGTGGCTGCGTATGAAGGGATGACAGAAGCCTGCTCGTTCACATCATCGGCTGGTTCCTATGGAAGTGGTATGAGACAAAGAAATATGGTCAGAAGAGTCTGAAAAGAACAGTGAGCCCATGGAAACTGTAATCCAGACGACAAAGAATACCGGAATGAAAAACTGTGAATTTTTGGGGGGATTGTTGTGAATTGTACTTTCAAATACGTTTTTTAGTTTATCGGGTTTTAGAAAAACAATCTTCGGTAGTCAGTCACTTGAACTGGCCCAGGAATTTTCTTTACATACAAAGTAAGATTACCCCGATTCCAGACGCCATGTACCTTACATTAGCACAACTGATGAACTGTCTTTTGAAGTTGTGACGTGCCAATGAAAAGCGTCTCTATTGCCGCTCTTTCTCAGGGAGTAAAAGAGCCAATGAATAGGCGGTTCAGCGGCTTGGAAATGCACTGACATGGTGAGACTCAAAGATGGCAACTGATGATTACTAGTCTCCATTCCCTACTGTGTAGAGCCGATTAAAGTAACAAGAGGTACCGTATCGTACCTGCACAACCTCCTCGAACTTACCTTTTTAAGAGAGTGGAAACGATCCTTTCAATCCACTTCAAGTTGTTTGTTCATAGCTCTGTATGTCATATCTCGTATGGAAGATTTACTCTCTCCGTCAATATGCAAACGACCTCAAATCCACGACGTCAAACACGAATACTTCAGATACACGCTTTGGGGTTCCAAGCTCGATCAAGAGAACAAATTGAAAGACCGATGGATCTGAAGAAAATATGAGGGAAGGAGATAAAAAATGTAAAAAACTCTCCTTTTATATTTAAATGAGAATATTGGAAACGAATCACTATGAGGAAAGGGGTTCAGAAGGGCTGAATGTAGTCCTATCACCTCAAAGGATTTGTGTGAAAAACAATCTAAGCTTCGCGGAAACCCCCTACGCTGTTCTTCAACGTCATCCTCTTCCACCGTCGTCTTTATACATGTTTATGTGCCTGATTCGACCTGTCTTCACCTTCACCGAAAGAAAAGACCCGAACGCTACACTTCCTCTCAACCTTATTCCATTTCATCTTTATTGTGTAGTCTTTTCAAAAAAAGACGTAGGCCGTCTGAAGAGAAAAACATGTGAACGGCTGCGCAAATCATTTCGAAATCATCACGACACCACTAGGGGCGAGGGGTTTTCAATTTGTTTATGTGAAGTTGAAGTGACCAGAGCACAAACGATTGACGAGTTCATTCGACTTCGTTATCATCCCCAACGGAAAATATCCGTGAATTTCAGTTCCAGTTATGTTAGATGAGAACCGGTAACTGTGCACTAGACTTCCAATAATAGATCACTGACAACCGACATTAATAGAACAACTTGTAAAATTTCTTGTCATATGTTTCCTGGCGGTTTCACTGCAGTGCGATTGAATGAACACAAACCAAATCACCTTCAGCTCCAATTAGTACGTTCAAATATTGAATTTATCCGATCAATAAAACCTGAAATGGACACTAAGTCAGACCACGTTTTTAAACCGACTATTCACTTCGTTAAAGGTTCATTCAACCCAGTTGCTCTGCGTTATGTTAAAGAATACCGAAATTTCGTATTCATGAACTTTTGCGCGTCGCAATCACCTTCCTAAACCCTGATATACTTCTGAAACATTAATTCGGGGCCGAAGTTAGCAACGTGTGCTTAATAGAAACCATACTGAACTACGAGGGTTGTATCTATGAGTGTATTATAAAAAAAGATTAGGTAGTTCGCATCAAATATAACAACAAGACAATTATTGCCGCCATTTCGGGAGGCTCGACGAACGAAAAAATGTTCACGTACAAGTTTGCAGAAAAGAGGGAGAGAAATTGGTTGGAAGCCAGATGAAGTATTTTGCTCGTTTAACGTCGGTATTCCGATGAAAGGAGAACGGAGTGTGTTCATGTTCTTATTGACTGTGGTATTGGTTGAGAGAGCACATTAGTTCAAGTGAGACATTCCCAATGGAAGCCTCTTCGAAACGCCTGACGCTACCGCAAATAAAGCTCCCCTTCCAAACCCCCTTCGACTGCCGCTTCCCCAAGTTACACTCTACCAGAAAGAGGAATCCGCTTAGGACTTGAGGTTCAACTCGGAAGGTTTCCAAACATGAAGACATTCGCTTCGACCAGGGAAACTGCTTCCAAGCAAAAGTTATCCTACTCTGAATTTCCAAGCTCTGCTTAATAAATTGTATTTATCTTCTTTCAACTGGTTTCCCAACTAACTCAACCAGCTCCAACTACTTAACCTTAGTACTTAATTCGCTTCCTCATGCGCCAAGAGCCGCCAATTTTGTTTGTGCGTCACGTAGCTTAAATGATGAGTACCTACGCATCTTTCGTGGAGGACTAGTCGTGATTTCAAACTTTCCGATGACCATTCAAGTCGGAAAGTTGGACTTTAAATTATCAATAATGTATCGCGTATATTTGGACTTCTGAATAACGAACAAATCATTGGTTGATTGTCACTAACTTTCCAGCACGAGAGAAATATGTTAAAGGAAATCAGCGAATTTAGAGAGTTAAGAAAATTCACAGTATTAGTATGAAAGCAGAGTTAACATAATGTGATTACAAGAGGAATAGATACGAGAAAAGAAGTTAGATATCATACGCGAAAGTTGACCGAGGGTTGTCTGAAATGGCTGAGAATCGAGTACATATGCATCGAGATTTCAAATTATTGGTTCGACGATCAGAGGCGAATAAAACGAAAATGTCAAGTCCGGAGGCAGAAACATACCGTTGGATAGTGGGGCTTTTCCAGAAACCGTACTAACCGCTAAGGCTGGGGATTGTTCACAAAGGACTTTCCCCAGGGGTTTAAAGCATCTTTAATGAGAGACCCCGGAGCTCCATGACCAGGACTCAACGTGAGTGCTTCTAACATTCTCTCCTGCGCCAAACATACCACGAGTTAGAATGTGTGTAGTTTGTCAGTTCACACGTATTTCTGGTAACAAATTGATTGAAAGTCGTACATTGTAAAATGTAACCTTTCGTGATCGGAGGACAAAAAATCACAGTGTACAGTGAGTATGTGTGAACGATTGAGACAAGACCATTCAACCAACTCAACTCGAATTTTATACTTAACTGCAGATCAACATGAGAAAGCCAGAATTGGGGAACGATTAAAATCGACACAGCTATTGTTGATACGCTCATCAAAACTCCACATACATATTTTCGTTAGGTAGGACTCTACCAGTTCTGTGTGAAGTTTGTATCTGTGCAAACATGATGAGAGCCGCACAATCACCAATTTTTTCCTCAAATGCCCTGCTCATATCGTATTACGAGAAGCGTTGTAAAATAATGTAAAGGGGGGTCTAACTAGGAGCCCCCTTGAAATTTTGGAATCGAAACACCGCTGTTTCTATAATTGTAGTTTTAGTGTTTAAGAATAACGTTAACGTTATATGTCTGTGCAGGGAACTCAGTATCTAAAACCCCAAAGCTACCAACATATATACTCGTACTGAAGCAATTCATTCCAAAAAACCGAATAAAATCGACCTCACATTTTTGACAATCTCTCCCTTCACTCCACTTGGGCAACGGCGGATAACAAAATTCAATTGAAGTTCAAAGAAATTATCTGTTTTGATATAAACAACTGCGCAGCCAAAATAAGGTAAGATGTGACAAATGAAATTGAAATTTCCCAAACCCCACGAAATTCCAAAATTACTTTTGTTCCGAGTCGATCCCTCTGTTGCCCATCCAACGCTCACATATATTTCTTATACAAAAATCACCGGAAACCACTCAGTCGAACCCCCACCTTTTTTCCTCAAGTTTTGATACGAAAAACTCCGAAGTTCGGTCAGTATACATTCAGCACAGCGTGGTTCTAGCCGGAGCCATTGCGCACAATGTGAAAGTACATTCATATGGGAAATACGACTCGATCGTTTTAAAATTAACACTAAATCTCATTTTACGTTTGTTTATCCGTTTCAGCCGGGTGTGAAATACACAGAAAACTTTCCATAGGCGAGAACTATTATTGACTTCACCTTGAAAAGTATTTTGTAGCGAACATTAACGTTTCCGACAAAATATTCCTGAAATTACTACTGTAGCCGTGGTTCAATCAGGGCGTCACATAAGTGGAGGTGACTCCAGATATCTGTATAACTGTACAACATTTCTGTATAACATTTCAGTATGAAACTTTGGGACGTTGAACTATGTGATTGGCATAAACTAAGCGTGAACTTTTTTTTAGGGAACTATTGGTTGTTATTCGATGGAATTGGCGTCTTGTCGTAACTTTAGTTAACTTGACTTGACGTAACTTGACTTTCTCCGTATTTGTGGATGAACGATAAACGTTTTATGCGGAATAATTGAGAACCCTATTGTGCGAGTAAATCTTAAAGAAGGTAAAACAACTCAGGATCTCATTAACATGTCCTGATTGTTATAATGCACTTTCAGTTTCCCCCCGAGTGTGTTAATCACTGAATAACGGCGGGTAACTCAATTACGGCCATTGTTGCTGAAGAGAAGACAAATGATTTGGCGGAGATGAAGTTTTGATACTCCAGTTCCTTCTAAGACGTTAAGTCGAGAGAAAGAAAATGTATTAAGAAAGTTTTGCGCCACTGGTTAGAAACTAAATTAGGATGGAAGGACGGCAGATGGCTGAGATCATAATTGAGGCATGTAGGAGCAGGTGGCGTCTCCCAACGTTTACCAACTCGAGCGAGTACGATTGTTCTCCGCGTTTTATACATCCGCTAAGTAAATAACATTTTATTTACGGGCGCTACTAGCTTATGCTTGATACAAACTGTACTGTTGAAGAAGCGACAATGCGAATAAATCAAGCTGGTAACAAGCTAATAATAACGTATATTCTGTGTGATCTTCATACAAATGTTCCTAAACCCTCGACGAGGGTTATATCAGTATGGAAGTTGCGGTTTCGCTAATATGCATGAGGCCCCTGTAGCATCCGCCGAACTCAGACCTGCGGAGGTACGGCAAGTATTTGGTCGTTGGCCAGTCTCTCACAGGTGACCACCTGAGGAATCCCGTACCATCTGGGAGGAGTTCTTAATCCGGTTTCCCACCTGCTCTAACTATCGACTTGGGTGGCAAGTTTCAAAAGAACAGATCACCTGTAACCACGTTTCTTAGCCATCGCCTTCTTGGCGAACTCGGTGAAACGGTTATAGGCTTGCTTTGTAGCTGTCAATGCTGCTAAGTTCATCTGCTCTCCCATCAACCGTCGCTCACTGTTGTAGAAACGACAGTGGAACAGCACGTGGTTTCTTGTTTCCTCCGCATTGGAAGCGCAAGACGTGCATGATGGTGAGTCTTTGAGAGAAAAAAAGTAGTGCCGCGCATTGAAATCGCCATGTCCCGTGAGAAAATGGCTTGTCCAGTGGTTTGGCTCTCCCGACTTTGTCTGAACCGAACTTTGAGATCCTCACGGAGTTCAACCCTAAGCGGGGGAAGGTCCCGTTTCACTCTCCACTTGTCAACTATGCACTCAATAGCCAAGTCAACTGGTAACTGACCAGTGATCACCTGGAGTGCTTCTGTTGATACAGTCTTGTAGGCCTTGGTGATCCAGAGGAGCGCAGCTCTCGGGGATTGGGCCAATACTCAATAACGCCTGGATAGATGGCCTTGTACATGATGATAGTAAGACGGTAACCCAGACCCCTGGGGACAGTGGCATTTCATGCCTCCATATTCCCCTAACTTTTGTGGACTAGCTGAAGCAGCAGTGAAGTCCGTGAAAACTATGCTTCGAAAAGTAGTAGGGAACGCTTGCTTAACATATGAAGAAGCATTTACTCTTTTCCATAAAATAGAAGCAATACTTAATTCAAGACCGTTGGGACCATTATCCACCGATCCTTCGGAAAACTCCTACCTATCCCCTGGGCATTTTTTGGTGGGTAGACCATTGCTAACTAACCCTGAACCGTCACTGGAGAATTTGAAGGAAAATACGTTGAGTCGATGGCAGCTGGTTAAGAGGATGAATGAACACTTTTGGGAAAAATGGAGAAAGCAATACCTATCGCTAAAGTTAACGTACCTGTTAGTGAGTCCGTCTCCTCTGGCTTGTGAGTTACTGTGGGCACGCTTCCCAAAAGTGTTCATTCATCCTCTTAACCAGCTGCCATCGACTCAACGTATTTTCCTTCAAATTCTCCAGTGACGGTTCAGGGTTAGTTAGCAATGGTCTACCCACCAAAAAATGCCCAGGGGATAGGTAGGAGTTTTCCGAAGGATCGGTGGATAATGGTCCCAACGGTCTTGAATTAAGTATTGCTTCTATTTTATGGAAAAGAGTAAATGCTTCTTCATATGTTAAGCAAGCGTTCCCTACTACTTTTCGAAGCATAGTTTTCACGGACTTCACTGCTGCTTCAGCTAGTCCACAAAAGTTAGGGGAATATGGAGGCATGAAATGCCACTGTACACCCGCTTTAGTTGAGTATGCCACAAGGGCGTTCTTGTTGCTCTGAGTATGAAACCATGACCACAGCTCTTTCAACTGGTTTGCTGCTCCCACGTAAGTCTTACCATTATCTGAGTAACCCGCGACGAGAAACGAATCTATCTAGCGCTGCCATAAAGCATTCTGTAGTCAGACTAGTGACCAACTCTAAGTGAAGGGCCTTAGTTGAGAAGCAAACAAAAATGCATAGATAAGCTTTACTCAATGGTGCTTTGCGTCTCAGTGTCTCCCTTAGCATGAACGGGCCGGCAAAATCAGTCCCTACGTGGGCAAAGGCGTGCCCTTCATAGAATCTATAGGACGGCAAATCGCCCATTTTCACTTGTTGAACTTTGCCTTTGAATTTAAAACACGTTAAACATTGAAATCTTCGTTGTTGAATTAACAAACGAAGTCCAGGAATTCAATACTTTAACTGAATAATTCCTTGGAGGGACGTGTTACCGGGATGCAAATAGGTACGATGATACATATCTACGATAAGTTTAGCAAGATGGCTTTTTCTGTGTATCAAAATTGGATGTTTTTGTTGCAAAGGAAGATTGGAATGTCGAAGTCGTCCGCCCACCCTGAGAACACCCTTCTCGTCAGAAAAAATATCCAATGTCCTATACTGAGAAATAGTTTCTTCATAGCTACGAGTGGGGTGGAAATAATGTTCTCGTTGAGCCAATTTAATAAGTGCATGCAAGCTTTGATTGAGTTCTTCAAGGGACAATGGACCAGTATTGAGTAAATGTTTATGTTTGTAATTATGAAACATCCTAAGAATTCTGGCAGTTACTCGTATCAGGGTGAAATAAGAAGAAAACCTTTCTACCCACTGTGCTTTAGTTATGGGACTCTCCAAAGATGTCAATACTAATGGTAGGTCCTTCGTTTCTGGCAGTGGTTTTGGAAATACAATATGTGACTTAGGCCAGTCATTCTCTGGCGAACTGAGCCATAATGGACCACGCCACCATAATGAGTTTTCCAACAATTTACTAGGTAAAATGCCCCTGGAACCTAAATCACTGGGATTATCGTTTGTCGTTACATGCCTCCAAGACGATATGGGAGTTTTCATAGTCACTCTAGTAACCCGGTTGGCTACAAACACCTTTAAGTGACATGGCAGAGTATTCAGCCAGCCTAATACAACAGAAGAGTCTGTAACAAATATTGGAGCCAACAAGGGTTTACTGAGGCGGGAAATAAATGAACCTATTTTACCGTAAAGTCTGGCGAGTAATTCCGCAGCACATAACTCTAGCCTAGGTATACTTATAGTTTTTATTGGGGCAAGTTTCGTTCTAGCAGTAATAAGATAAACAGATATGGAGTGATACTTCACACATCTCAAGTACAAGGCAGCACAGTATGCTAAGCTTGACGCATCCGCAAAACCAATAATTTGGTAGTGATGTGCTTCGTCATCACAGATATGTCTAGGAATTTTGATACCAGACAAGATCGGGAGTTCAGTAAGTAATTCTTTCCATGATCGTTCTACATCGTGGGGTATTTTTTCATCCCAACCTACACCAGCTTTCCACAGTTTTTGAATGAACTGTTTCATCAAAACAGTGGACGGAGCCAAAAATATCTGGTGCGTAGCAACACACTACTTTCCGCCACCCCTTTAAGCTCGAACACCAGCTACATAGGCGGGCGCTATATCTTCGTTCAACTCATTTTTACAGGAACATTTATGGAGAACATAATGCAGGGACTAGTTAGCTGAGAGTACTCCGAAAGTTTGATCGAAATCGTTAGAGCCGTTTTTCAGAAAATTGGAATACCGATAAATTAATATTCGACAAATCTCCTTTTCTGAGTTAACTTGGCTTATATCTCTGTTCAACATATATATACAGAAATAATTATAGAGAACGAAATGTTGGTATAAGTGACTAGAAGACACTCCATTAGGATTTATCACATCTGGTGAAGAAGTTACCCTGGAATTTACGGAAATGTTAGAAAAAACGTTATTTTCGACACATTTTGCTTTTTATCTCTGTTCAATGGACCGTCACAGGAACATTTATTGAGAAGAATATGTAGGTATCAACTATTTGAAAACATCCTGTGAGTTTGGTGAAAATCGCTGAAGCCGTTTTGCCAAAAAGCGTAAAAAACATATTTTTTGCTTCAAGGGCCCATATCTCCGTTCACCGTATTTTCATGGAGATATGTATAGAGAAGAAAAGTTAGGTATTGATTAGGAGAAGATAATTTGAAAGTTTGATCAAAATCGTTAGAGCCGTTTTTGAGAAAAATGCGAAAAACCCTAGTTTTTGGTACATTTTCGTCCCCCCACCCCTCTTCCCACTGGCCGAAATCGTCCATAACCTTATTTTGGTGTCTACAAAAAATAACGAACAAAACAAAAAAAGAACCAGCTCAATCGGATCAGCCGTTCTCCCGCAAATCGAACTACAGACACACACACACAGACATACACACAGACATACACACGGACCTCTCTCCGAAATTAGGTTTTTTAGACTCAGAAGGGTCTGAAACGTAAAGATCTGAAGAAAACCCAACTTTTTTTTTTGGGCCGATTACTATACTTTCCTTCCCTTCGGGTAGCGGAAAGTAAAAACAGGGTGGATCGTATAAACTTGCGACCACTGAAAGAATAGCTCTTTTCGTGAATATGGGGTTGTCTGGTTTCTTTACTCTGTAAGAAAAACAATCAGTTTCGGAAGACCAAACCAAACCTAGGATTTTCACACTTGATTCGTTTTCAGGTATAAAAGACACCGATTCATTAGAGGTTTCCTCGATCCCTGCCAAAAGCTCTTTCCTATTCGTAGCCCACTTTTTACTTTCCGCTACCCGAAGGGAAGGAAAGTATAGTAATCGGCCCAAAAAAAAAATTTGGGTATTCTTCAGATCTTTACGTTTCAGACCCTACTGAGTCTAAAAAACCTAATTTCGGCGCGTGGTCCGTGTGTGTGTGTGTGTGTGTGTGTAGGTGTGTGTGTATGTGTGTATGTATGTGTGTGTGTCTGTAGTTCGATTTGCGGGAGAACGGCTGATCTGATTGAGCTGGTTCTTTTTTGTTTTGTTCGTTATTTTTTGTAGACACCAAAATAAGGTTATGGACGATTTCGGCCGATGGGAAGGGGGGGTGGGGGACGAAAATGTACCAAAAACTAGGGTTTTTCGCATTTTTCTCGAAAACAGCTCTAACGATTTCGATTAAACTTTCAAATTTTCTTCTCCATATCAATACCTAACTTTTATTCTCTATACATATCTCCATGAAAATACGGTGAACGGAGATATGGGCCCCTGAAGCAAAAATAGGTTTTTTACGCTTTTTGGCAAAACGGCTTCAGCGATTTTCACCAAACTCACAGGATGTTTTCAAATAGTTAATACCTACATATTGTTCTGAATAAATGTTCCTGTCACGGTCCATTGAACAGAGATAAAAATCAAAATGTGTCAAAAATAACGTTTTTTCTAACATTTCCGTAAATTCCAGGGTAACTTTTTCACCAGATGTGATAAATCTTGATGGCGTGTCTTTTAGTCACCCATACCAACATTTCGTGCTCTATAATTATTTCTGTATATATATGTTGAACGGAGATGTAAGCCATGTTAACTCGGAAAAGGAGGTTTGTCGAATATTTATTTATCGGTATTCCAATTTTGTCAAAAACGGCTCTAACGATTTCGATCAAACTTTCGGAGTAGTATCACCTAACTAGTTCCTACATTTTGTTCTCCATAAATGTTCCTGTAAAAATGCGTTGAACGAAGATATAGCGCCCGCCTATGTAGATGGTGTTCGAACTTAAAGGGGTGGCGGAAAGTAGTGTGTTGCTACGCACCAGATATTTTAATTCAAACCCACCTTTATTTAATAATCCAATTAATTCGTCTTTTAATATTTGGGCAGTTTCAATATCAGGTGCTCCTGAAACGATGTCGTCAATGAATATGTCCTTTAAAATTACTTCTGCGGCTCTAGGATAACTTGCTCCTTCGTCAGCTACTAACTGTTTCAATACTCTCAAGGCCAACCACGGTGCACATGTCATGCCATAAGTGAGAGTAGCTAGTTCATATTTTTTCAAAGCTTCATGAGGTTCATTTCTCCAAAATATATGTTGAAAAGGTCTATGTTTTTGAGCTACAAGAATTTGTCGGTACATTTTGACTATGTCCGCCACGATAACTACTGGATGGATTCTCCAGTTTAAAAGTATCTCGCCTACGTCATTTTGTAATTTAGGCCCTACAAATAGAAATTCGTTAAGTGACCCGTTGCGAGTTTTCGCTGAAGCATCAAATACTACTCTCAATTTGACTTGATTTCTATCCTCCTTCGATACTGCGTGGTGAGGAATTACAAACTTTGATTGATTCTCCGTGGGATACATATGCCCTAACTACTCATATTCGGTCATAAAGTCCCTATACTGTTTTGACAGAGCTTCATTGCGTTGGAACTTACCCTCTAAATTTTGAAATCTCTGTATAGCTCTACGTTCGGAATCATGAAATGGTGGTATATCAGGCTTGAAAGGCAATTCAACCACATACTGGCCTTGAGGTAATCGACGGTGAGTTTCACAAAAATGTCGCTCACACCAATCACTGTCAGGACAAGGTAAAATGGGAACATTCGGTAATTCCTCGAGAGCCCAAAATTTTTCGAGTTCTAGGTTCAAACCATTATCACAATATTCCGGCTTTTCTGATACTAGAAAGGAAATTACATTATTAGAATGGTCAGTTGTACGGTACCGTCCTATAATAATATTACCAAAAATAGAGGGCAACATTTTCGGTAAACTGGCATCTAAATTGATTGGACCACCCAAAACAATATCACTGTATATATCGGCGCCCAACACAAATCTATTGACGCTGGTTTCCAGAAATTGGGATCTGCCAACTTATAATTCGAAAAGTGAGAAAAGCAAGATCGTGATAGTGGAATAGTGGGCAAATTTCCAGTTATACACCTTACCATCAGTGGACTTATTTCAAAGTCACAAGTAGTATTGCCTCTCGGTCGCATAGTGCAATAGACCTGTCCTTTGACTTCCTCAAACACCGTTTGACCTATACCAGATATGTGCCGAGTGAGAGGTTTATAAGATATACCCAAGGAGTTGACGCATTTTGGGATATGAATGAATGTTGAGACCCACAATCTATTAATCCTCTAAATGTTTGATACTGGCCTCTCGCGTCTTTGAATTCGGCAGCTAAGGTACCTAGAAGTACATTTGAGTTGGTATGGGACTTGCTGTTCACAGCAGCTAAGACTCTATCTGATTCATCATGTCGGCCTTGGCTTCTGCTAGAAGTGGAAGGTTGGTGTAAATCGGAATCCCTTGTGTTATTTGACTCATTAGAACTCGTCGGCTGAATTTTGTGCAAAGTTGAGTTGTGTTTTCGATTACACAAATTGCAGCGTGCCCCTGACCTACAGAAATATGTTGAATGGTCATTGTTTAAGCAATTGCGGCATCCCTTCCAGTTTTTAAGTAACTCGTGACGTTCTTCAACCGTAGCCAATCTGAATTTATTACATTTTTCCAAAGAGTGATAGCCATCATGACAAATAAAACACGAGTTAATACTTTTATTACTACTTCGTTGCTTCGCCTGAGCAAAAAAGGCTCTGAGAGAAGTTTTATTGCCTTTATCCGATTTGTTAAGCAAAGAACCCTCATATTGATTAGGAGTAAAACTGTTAGACAGCTGCAATGCTAAACATCGCTCTTTGATAAATTTATCCAAAACCTCAAACGTTGGGAACTCAATATGTCGATTAGCTACTTCAAATTGTTCCCTAGTCCCAGAATCCAAACACCGTTCCGCTAAATGGAATAAAATAAAGTCGCCTTCATTAGGTATGTTTAATAGCTTGAAAGTAGCGACGCTATCAGAAATATGAGAGACAAAAGATTTGAGCGCACTGACCGTAGGCTTTCCGGATAAAGGTTTGAAAGCCAAAATTTGACTCAAGTACGCATTTGCCAACATTCTCTTTTTGTCGAATGACTCGACAACCGAAGTCCAGGCTAGTTCATAATTGTTTTCCTCGATTGGTAAATGACTAATAACGAAGGAAGCAGCACCTTTCAATGATGTGGCCAAATAATGAAATTTATGAACTAACGGTAACTTTTCATTTTTATGTATAAGGGACAAATAGGTGTCCCTCCATTTAGGCCATGCCAACAATTCCCCATTGAATTCGGGAAGGTTTATTTTAGGAAGAGTGGTGTGGGGCGTACACTCAGCTAATGTAACGTTATGTTGACTCGCCACTTCTGGACCGGGTTTGTCCAATGACCGCGCATATCCAACTGATTCGTAATAATATCTTTTGGTCTGCTGTCGCAACACATTCTGAGCATCGGACGGAAAATCAGAGCTCCTACCCAATATATCGTACTCATCGACTAGATCCTCCCAAACGTTTTCAAATTTAAGGAAATAACGATCTAAAGTGATGTACATACTTTGAAATAGAGAGATCTGTTTCACATCCCCAGATTTCATTTTGCGGCCTTGTTCGACAATCAACTTTACTTCGAGACCAGACGATTCGAGCTTCCGCAAAAGCGACTGAACTTTCGGAGAAGCTGACGATGTAGAAGACTGTTTATCGGTCATAGCGTCTTATTGAAACCGGCAAGATCAAACTGACTCCTTATCGTTAAGACGCTCCTTATTGCAAAGATTGAACCTGAGATTTGAACGATCGCAATGAAAACTGGATTTGACCGGTACAATCCAACCAAATCCTTTGTTGTAGCTTTTAAATGAATTACACCTAATATTCAGGGCAAACTCAGGTATATTTGAAAGCGAAACCACGCTCTGCTACCAATGTTTGTTAGGGGCAATAGGCCTTTGAGAGGACAGTAAAATTTAAAAAAACCTCCAACCTGCTTTGCTCCTAACTATATTTACAAAAAATTAAAATAAAATAAATTCGCTTTCTTGTAAAATAAAATTGCAACTAAAAGGAAAGGAAATGAATATAATTGTTCGACCTTCTGATAGATGAATTGTGGCGTCAGCGTATGTGGGGCCCCTTTTTGTTGGAGATAAAATGCGTAGATCTTGTAGAACTTGATTCTTCGGAATTGTCTTCGCTTGAGAGCTCCAGCAAGGAATGTATAGTAACAACCTGCTAGGAGAATTTGAAGCTTTAGTAAAAGACTTTAGTAAAAGTTCAAATCGTGTCGCATGGGCAGATGAAAAATGGAAGAATGGCGGCTGTGGTTGACTTGTGGTCGCGGCTGACTAGTTTTTAAATCACTTCACTTTCACAGTAACTTGGCCACATTTACTTTATACAAAAAAAAAAGAAAATATATTTCAACAAAATAAATAAATATTCCTAGTTTATATAGGCAGGAGCAGGAACCTATTGTGGAGGCCCTGACCTACCATGAGTGCCTAAACAATTATGATAACCACGATTAGTTTCCCGTCGATTTCGCTCATACCCTTATATTCCTATAGTAACCCACGCGTTAAATAAAAGAATCGAGCCGGTTTCCTTCAGTGGTTTCATCTCAATCGCGTTCACATGCCCACACTCGAAGACCATTCCACCAAATGGTGATTTCTAGACTCACAAGAATCAGATATGACGTGAAGGTCTGAAGAGCACTCAAAGGTCGAACAATTATTGATGTAGTTGTGACAAAGAATCAATAGAAGGAGAGTTCAAGGCAACAGCTGAAGTTTCCCATTTAACAAGGTTTCGAGCCGTTGTCAAATAAAACTTAAAATTATCTCTGGAAGAGGAAATTTCTTTCGTTTCCTTGTGACGTTCAAGAACTAAATAAAACTGAAATCCCTTTTCCTCTGTTCGCCTTCTAATCCGCAAAAGAACGGAATAAATGTTGAATAAGGGACTATCATAAATTCGGTGAGTACACCACCATTTGTGTCTAATCCCCAGGAATTACTCTTTTCAAGGCCGGCGCGGGAACTTCTCGGATTTCCCCGGCAACCGAAATACAACCGCCTTAATTCCTTCATTACGATATCGAACGGAGCCCCCCATTTATTGGCGTCTTAGTGCAATAATTAACCGATATTTTCCATTCCTGTCGTCTAATCCTAATCCGGAATACAGAACGGGGGAGACCGGAACAGCCCGTACGCGAGAGCCTCAGGGTCGGCTTTAGTTAAGAGGGCAGCATATTACATTCATGAGCCTCCAGCACATTATACGCTCCGCTTCTCTTTCAGATAAGGAAGTTATTCTCAGCGTACGCCAACGGAATACTCTTTTAATAGCAGCAGTTTTGGACGTTATTAGTTTTATTGTACGTTACAAGTGACAAAGTATGGAATATCGAACGGCTTATTGGAAGTCACATGGGGGGACTGGAGGTCCCGACTGATACCAGTCCAACTAGAACTTATTCAAGCGCCCTCGATTTTCCCATTTCCGTTTCAACGCTGCAAACATTAGTCTAGAAAATACTTTTGTTTTTACGCCTTAGTGACGGAAATCCACGTGGAACCCACTGAACCTCTTGGCTATCCTCGCGCCGCTCACAATCACATCACCATGGCATTAAGCAGAAGACTTTGTACTCACAAAAAAAAAAACTAGTTACCTTTTGGAAACTTCTAGAAACTTCCTTTCTATACATATATCTGCCTCTCAATGTACAGTGGATGTAGGTGACGGCGAATGGTACATGTAAAGTGCTGAGGAAACGCCCTCCTCCCTTCTCTTCTGCTTCGAAAAAAATGTGTGCGTGGTTAAGTTGATTATACATCATATACCGTACGTACCAGCCACTTGGGTATGTGTACCGATTGGGAAGCCGAAGGGAAAGGGAATCCGTTGTAGTGGCCCATGCTGAGGGTAGTGGTCTTTTGATTACCAATCTGTCGCTGGGGGTTTCCTTCTTTGGGGTTTGGGCAATGAAGAGGAAATGGAAGGTCGGAACACATATTACATGGAGATACTCTTCAGTATCTTCTTGTCGTTATGGATACCCAATGCGCTGCCGAGGTGAAAGTGAATCGGGGCAATGCGGATTAATAGGCTAACCGTCGCTTGGGCAGATTAGTGCGAGTACTCCCAGAAGGTCGAGCCTTTAACGGTGAACACTACTTCTTGCACCACCCTTAGCACGGCGCGCACGGTAGTCCACATACATTCCTAGGAAGCATGACTGTTGACATGTATCAAAAATTCGTGAAATGGTGTTTTATCAACGTCTTCTTAAGCTCAGTGAATTAGCTACTTCATAATAAGAATATACTCGTATCCTTCAATAATTGCAGACTTCAATTTATATTAATTTGAAACATACGTGAACGTAACTGACAGTAGAACTTTTTCGTTTCGCGTTCTTCGGCAGACTGACTTGCTGTCCGTTTGTTCGAGCAGGTACTGATGAATGTGGAGGAAAGCCTTAGGGAGAATGAAGCTTAGGTGCTCCTACAAATTCATATACCCTGAATGGAGCACCTCACTCGAAACATGCAGCTTCTGAATTCAGAGCTAACAATCACGCGTTGCGGCTCAGACTTGTACTGGAACCTTTAGTTTTCGGACTTTGATGACCGTTGGCCCTTTTGTAGTACAAACAATTGTTCCGTCTCTCCTAGTTTGCTTGAAACGCTGTTTCATGTGCCAGTACCAATCGGGGCGTTCTCAACGTCAAAACAAACGCGGAATCATTTTGTACTTTTGATTTTACGCTTACTGAACTTAATTGCAACGCTCAACGTTCTTCCTGTAAGTAACAACAACAAATTCCGATTTTATTCGAAACGAAGGATTTTTCCGGAGCCGCCAGTCGCATTCCGGAACGATGAAATATTTACGTCATCTAAAAGTCAAATCGAAACTACCAAATTAAAAGTTCGCGTTGTGATACTGCAAACATTATTCTTCTCGTAAAAGACTCGAATGTTTTTGAAGTAGTAATTGCGTGAGTAAGAGCCGTCATAAAACGAAACAGACATTTAGTTAAGGTCTCAGAGCACTTTGAGTTCAAAGAGTTCTGAACGTAATGGAGTATCGAGAACTCGGCGTCGAGTTTTACGAACCTGGTGAAAATCGTGCTCGAGTAATCTCAAAGGCGAAAGAAGTAGCGAGTGCGAATGTTTAATTCGGCGGTAAAAGAAACACAAGTGGGTGCTCTGGATATAAATGAGGAAGTTATTTTCAGGAAATCCAGTCGAGCTTAGAAGCTGCTTCACAATTGAAATTCTTGGATGTCGCCTAAGTGATTCAGGAAGAACCAGTATATTAGATCACATTTAATTCGCTTAGGGAGCCGAAGAAGCAGCGACGTTACTGAGAATCGAAGAAGAGGTATTTAATAATTGGGTTTATAAGATTTAGTCTGATTGTAGCCCGAAAAAGTAATCGCTTCGAGCTCGTTAGCTTTCTCTTCCGCTCCGCCTTTATTTTTTCCTTTATCAAAGCTTCTTATTCCTTTTCCCTGTTTCTTCTTCCCCACACCACAATCCAATTTTATTCTCTGGATCTGAGGAGTATCAATTCTTTTGTTTGCAGTAATCTGCCCCTCCTCAACACAGACTATTCCCTTCCCTCCCACCAGAATCCGACCCTTTTTCCACTTCCTGCCCCCTCGCATCCCATCAACTCCCTTTTCGAAATCCTGAGGGGGCACCACCTCGTGAGAACAATATCTTATTTTCCTTTCCAGCTTTCACATCGTTTTTAATCAGATCATAAAGTGGTTCCATTATTTTCCACGAAGCCTTTCCGCAGCTGCCTTGGGTGTAGTGGGAAGGAGAGAGGAGGTTTATATAACTTCGCTGTAGAAGGTAGTAAGACAACCGTTCAACAACCGCGCAATAACGTGCTGCCAGTTACGATCGGCGTCAAATCGTCGAGATCGTTCCGTTCCACTCAGTTGTGTTCCACCTGAATTGGTTCCTGGCTCGATTGAGGCGCACCGGTCCAGTTGTGAGTTACCGAAAGAACGGTTACTGTTTCCATTAGGATCCCTTTTGTATTACCTCGAGTGCGAATTGAAAAGGGAAATTATAATTGGTGGCTCTGTTGTCGAATAGCCGCTCCTATTCACAAAATGTGGAGGCCTGAGCCTGCACTCATCGTTATCTTTTAAAATACGACCGTTCGTGCAGATATACGCACTAGTCACGATGTCTCTCAAATAAGAGTTATTTCCAGCTTATGCGGCGCAGGGCTTCGTTAGCTGTTCTCTGATGAAAGCATATCATACGAGAATGCAGAAAATGAGGTAATTCGGTTTAAAACTTTAGCGCAACTTCAATAGCGCTTCTCATTTTCACTGGTAATCCCAACATCACACTGGAAAACCAGGAATCATTTTTAATCGTTGGCCCTTTTATATCTACTTTTTGATGAAATAAAGTTTTTGTTTGGTGGTTGAGTTTAGCTGCTCAAACATCTCGTTCCGAGCAAAATGCCACAATGGCAAATTCAGGACAGCTTTCGTACGTTTCAGTTTTAGAGTAGACAATTATACAGTTATCTACTTCCAAATTGCAGCATCAATCGACAGTACCAATATGGTATCCTCCGCTGCTTCAATCTACTCTGTTCTCCCGCTCTACGTACTGTAATGAGTTTAATAAAGGGAAATATGTAGATTTATTCGTACATTTCGATCCGTGTCTCGTACTAAATCTTGGTCATTATTGTTCTTCAATCTGTCCTAACTGTTTAATATTTTTCGTAGGTGAATGTCTACATCTACTGAGTGATTGAGTTCATAACATATTGTATTTCCTCTTGCTCATTATTCTATTGAAGCCAAGTTGTTTGTATTCAACTTCTGAATACTTTCACCTTATCGATTCAATGTTAAATTCGTGGATTTGCTTCATTTTGAGAAACTTCGAACTTGTTCATTTTTGGTGGATCAGTCGAAGAGTTGGCGAAAAGAATCTACCTCGGGGCTCTCACTGGCAGACGACTTCCAGTCTCAATGTTCTCGTCACCAAAAGGGTTTGTGTTGTGTTGTGTTGCTAGCACGTCAACTACACGAACTTTTTGTGCTCTTCCTACATGTACGTTCCGTGAGTCCGAGAAGAAAAAAACTGGTTCAAATAAAACAACAGTACCATACAACGCTCATTCGTTGGAAAATTACGGAAGGAGCTCGATGAATCACGGAAAAATTTCGAGGAAAATAAACGGTAGGGTGCTCCACTTAGTGGGTTCCGTATCTCTCACCCCTATTTCAATCATTGCACATATTAGTTTCCACGCGTAACACCATCTTCAGTCGTACATTTTGGACATTTCCAGTCGGATATTGCGACTCTGGTCTACCTCAACGCCTTACAACGATTTTGATTTCACACCTGGAGAACAATGCGTAGTTTCGAGCAAACTTCAAGATCAAACAGCATCATTAACGGGAGTTGAGAGAGGAAGATGTGAACATTGACCTGATTTCAGAAACTTTCTGGAGTGCAGCCGAATTTAATTATCCAATCAAAAGCCCGAGAAGAATTCGTGTTGATCCCAACACAGTCGGACAACCTGCAAACTGACCGTGAGCGGTATTCTGGCAACTCAATGCTGTGACGCGTTACCTTCGCCCTTCACACTGATACCAGTCGACGGCCACCGATTTTCAAAGATGAAGAGGAATGCCGTTGATTTCCATTTGTGTACAACCACCACGCGATCGCACTGGTTATAGAACACGGCAGTCGTACAAACATATCAGTCGTTAAATTCAGTGGCAAGCACCGACCGTGTGTATGTGTGTATTAAAATACGTGTGCGAACGGGATGTTCAGGCGCGATTGCTAGGGGGCTTCAGTGCGGTGATATGATGGATCGATTGAGAAACTTGACATTCGAAATGCAACGTTGGCGTTCAGAGAGATACAGAGACGAGAAAAAGGGGTATTTGAAACGGTCTGGTTGGAGGAAAAGGTGAGAATTCTCCAGGTGACTTACCCGCGAGGCAATAAAAGCTTTTCGTTCCAAGAAGTGATTGAGTGTCGAAATGCGAGTGGAGGCCGCACACGTCAGAACGAAATTTCGGGGCGATTGGAAAGCGAGAAAAAAAGAATCACACAGCTTGCGAGTTGATTGTTCTTTAAGACGCTTATTGCCTTCGAATTCCTGTTCGACGGTAGTTGAGCGCAGCTCAGGAATCCTTTTCCTTTGCGAAACGTAATAGAAAGCTAGTTATTTCGAATATGAGCCTAATCGTCTTGCGTCCGTGAGACATGAACACAAATGGAATATCACTTTGAGAAACTGTTCAAATCGCTAGAAAAGTGTCAATCATTTTTCTTCTTAAATTGGTTAGTACCGTAATAGCCTCATACGACCTGGAGTTGGAGAGTTGTGAGCTTTAATGCTCATTCGATAAGAGGGTTCAGAGAAAGCGTACAATTGGCTGATGGTGAAATAGCTCGAAACACCCGGCGTTCCTTGTGATTTCCCGTATCAATCTACCTCAACGAATTAGTGGTTGGATCTTTCTTCTCGCCCACTCCCTTTGCTCTCCCACTTTCACTTCATTTTCTTTTTCGTCCGAATTGAATTCCCATGTGGCAAATTCCCTTCCCTCTCAGTTTTCACTCGATGAAAGCAAGTAGCTGTATGACAGACAGCTCGGACAAGAACATACGAAAAATTAGGTGAAGAATTCGATAAATTCAATTGTTAAACAAATGCTGAAATTCCGTTGTTGGAAGTATAGCAGAATACATAACAAATATTCGTCATTTATCTTGGACTATGTCATCACAATCCTTAATGAGGCCTGTCGTATTTCTTCGTTACGAACGAACTCATTTATTGCACAGCAAACAAAACGGCTACTTCAAGAAAAACTCATACTAAAATGTATATACTTGTTAATTTTACGATGATCCTAAATAAGACAGTCGGGGGGAAGATTGTTCAGAGTAGAAGACGAAATATAAGAATTAGGCAGTTGGGTATAATCTTAACAAATAAGGCTACTCAAATAATATATGGCAATTATCACTTCCTTATGCGTTGCACTTGCGGAACATCAATAATAAATCGCGCAATTCCTCTTGTACTGAGTTTTAAGATCGGTCGTGTGAATTGGTATGTGCTGCCCTGGGAACGGAGAATGAACAGACATCCCCACCCCGCCATATCACTCACCCTTCACTACTACCACAGAGATTCACTGTACCACAGGATTCGCTTCAATTTCGCTCGAACGTGATATTCCCACGACTCGGTAAGTTCTACTCTTAGGGGCTATGAATACCTGCTCCACTGCTGCAGTAGAATTCCTGTTGAATATCTCACCTCTTCACACACTGGCCGTTCAAACTGTAAGGGGTGTATTGACAAGGTATACTGATGGCTCTGATATAGAGACAGGGTATTACAGCACCTAACTTCAGCCATGCTAAGGCGCTAGTGGAGTGGGCATATATCATACATAAGTTATAACTTAAAATATCTGCGCCCTGCAACAGAACTAAACAGGGCAAGTGGATTTATATATTCTCAGATAGTCGAGCTTTTTTAAATGCGGTATCAGCCCATAAACTCGGATCTAGGGTGGTATTGGAATGTTTTTAGGTGCTCTTACGACTCAGTGCGCATTATACATTTAAAAAAATTGAATATCGGCTCAACAAAGCCACGACAGTAATAAAAAGGTTCACAGCCTTCAGGAGTCTGTCATACGGCCGAACCTCGCATAGGATCGACGAAAACACACCTAAATCGGCATTGTTTGGTGGGAAACACAGGGGGGAAATGCCCACTGGCACAGCAAGCCAATCCATTCAGGATGGCTTAAAGTCTGGTAAAAGGCGAGTGGAAAGTGCGTTCTTCCGAACTCATTAGTTCACCATCTTCCTTATCTCTGGGGATGTACATTTCAACTGTCACTAAACCGTGGAGGGTTTATTTACAAGAAAGGAGTATACAAACACTTAAGACTACTTCACAATAAATATCGGTGCAGCGAACTACCTTAAACGAAATTGCGACGACCCTATTTGAACGCCCACTCGGTAACTGAGGCCCTTCGCAGGTAGCTTGTAAGTCCAACCATACTGGCAAACAAACTGCGTTGTGGTCTGACGTGATACTGTGAAGGGGTGTGAATGCTAGGGCCATGGAAGGATTGTTACCAAAGAACAATTTTCCGAGCAGCTTATTACGCCTTCCTGTTCAAGGGCCAACGTTCACTCTTACCAAACGGGAACTAATACGTCTCACTAGTTCTCGTACTAAGCACTGCCCAGTTAGGTTTCAGTTGAAAAGGACGAAAACAGAGTGGCACGCTGAAACAACCAGGCGCTTCTGCTACTTTTCTTAGACTTTTCTCCTCTTTCTTCCCAGTCGTGGTAAGTATGACGTATTTTATTAGGGGCTGGACATCGTCACGACCACCTTGGGACCATAGTGCGCCCTCCAGCCAAAAAAGGTTTAGTTCTCGAGTTCCATCAGTCACTTTGAAACTGAAGTACATACCAATTGAGTACTTAAATATAACAACCATGATGTGAATTTAATTGTAATATATTATTTTTCGCAATGAATTTACGTTCATTTCATTCACTCGTTAGTTAATTTTGAGATAATTATGTACATCTAAATTCAACTCGGTTGATTTTGAAAATGTGTATACGCCTTAAATACCGCAAATCCTTACGACAAAGTTCTAGTCAAAAGATTACTTCACATTGTGAGCGTCCGAACCTCGAATCTATCGTTTACTTCGTTGCTTTGCTACCGGTCAGAGAGAACTTGTGTGCCTCACGTTGTTGGACTTGGCGCACAGTTTACATTTCTTGACCCCGCGCAAACAAGAATGTTATCGCGTGTGTCATGAACTGCATTCAACCGCGTGTAGTACACAATGCAATTATTACGAACGGAGCTGTATCTCATTAGTATTAAGCAGCTAGTGATTCCTACCGATCATAATTTAGCAAAAGCTGATTCGATATGGCAAAAAAAAACAGAAATTTTGTACTTGTACAAATTCAGAGAGAACGAGATGAAAGATTGATTGTTTAAGCTGATTGGAACTAACAGTAGGTACGTTAATTAACAGTTTATTCCGATCTATAACGCGTTGTTTTCTTTACAACTGACCAATGCATGAAATGAAGGTGTTCTTACCTGTTGACGGGAGAGCGTTAGGGCCGAGGAGGACATCGATGGAAGAGTCGATATCCCCTTCGTGGTAGCTGATAGATAGAGCTCCAGACTCTTCCTGCTGTATCCTTGCCAGCACTGAGGACAACTCGTTTTTGTCCTCGGGGTCTTCGGGATCTCTAAGCTGGAGAGTGACGCCAGGCTCACCCGGAGTTGTAGTCGCTGAGTACATGTACAACGTTCTTCCCGGAGAGCTGCTGGTGAACGTCCCTTCCAGCCTCACTTCTCCCACCTCCTGTATCAACAACAACATCCAAACCGCTTTAAACGACATACAATGTCAAATTAACGAAACAATTGTGAAATTCAATGGCTGAATCGTAATTCTCTATTAGATGTGACCAGACGATCGTTCACCAATTCGAAAACGTTTGATGATAAACCTTTCTTCTTCGTATTTATCTATCGGTTGATCGATTGGATGAAAGCACTCTGTGTGTTATTGGTTCTGTTTTCGCAATTGAGAGAAAACAGCTCAAACGTCACATTTTGGCCAGAAGGTCGCCATAGAATGTTGAAGTGAGCTAAGTCGGCTTGAAAATTACGATTGTTACCATAGTCATCAAAATACCAATTTTTTTCTCCCAAAACAGCCTCGACGATATTGAATCAATTTTTTTTAGGGACATATCTAAATACAGCACCATGAAATTCTCACATATGTGGCAAGAATACATACATAATACATAATTGACTGTTTCCTTGCAAAACGTGTTTAAATACAGCTCAGAACGGAAGTACAACGTTACTTATACGATGAAATCTTGGAACGCTATAAAAATAAGTAGGAGCATGCCGATAAATTCTGGATCCCCAACCACCACCGTCTCACTTATCACCATTTCTCACAGTTTTTACCCGATAATTAAAAAAACAGATGACACAATATTCGCAAATAAAATCGCCTTGAGGGTCTGTCAAACCGCCTGTGCACTCGTTGGTCAATGATTGTCATGGCATTAATATGAGACCTTCAGTAAAAGAGTACAGATTCATTTATTTTGCTTTTCGTGTATGTTTTACGAAGTTCAAACAAACGAATTGAAAAATATATAGAATTGGTAGTTAAAGCAGTGAAAACCGATGAATGTACTTGGGGCTGAGTGTAGTTTGTGGTGCGTCGCACAATATACTTTAATCCATTGGGCATGATTATGAGGGAGAACTAAAACCTCGAAACGTCGCCACTGAATAAGTGTCGTTTTCGACTGAACCCCAACGAACATATCCGTTTGATGTAAATAAATATTGACAAGTTACGAAAAGTTATACAGGACTGGGTTATGTAGGAGATTTTTGTGGTGTTGATCATCAAGGCATTGGGACGTCTTTCCACTTACCCACTGTAGACCGAATACCACGAGTATAAATTGGCATATTCAGGTCGTTGTGTTGAGCGACACTTCTCATGTAATGAGAATCACCAGGGATGAGTCGAGCATCGTGATTAGGAGTGCCACCCGAGCTTCCAGCGAGCATCCCTAAAGCAAATAGGAGTACCGAATCGATTTGATCAGCGTTACAGTAAATCGTTCGGTTGACGTAGACAAAGATGAGCGTTTGTGGTGGTTAGGAAGTTAGTTTTGCTGACGCATCGCACATTTCGAACATTGCGATATCCCGTTTTGGCTAACTGTAAGCCAAGGTGCCAGACGGCCTCCTCTCGTGGGTTCTGAAGGTTCGAGGGCGAATTACCCAGTCTCTCGTAAGTGAATGCGACCTAGTGACTTTCAAGGTTGACAATCATTCTCCACCCTTATCAGTTGGATGACAATGAGCGGTTCCCACGAGAAGACAATTTGGGCGGTAATTAGATTCAAACGAGAAGTTTCGTGAGCAGCGCGAAACCCTTATTTGCAAAGGTACACGCGAGGCTGAACGCGTCAAACCGTTTTATACGGTTGTTTTACCCAACGGCGTATATCCAATCAACCGACCACAAACCAAACAATAGGCGGCTCAATGGACGAACTGTTTTCGAGAGTCCCCCGTCAAGTGCCAACCCATTCGCGTGCTGCTTACAGTTCGACAAACCGCTATCCGGTAAATCAACTAAAAGCGAGCTATTAATGTTTTACGTACGAATCCAATTCAGACCTCGACAGCGAGAGAAGAACGGAAATGAATCCATTTGGAACGAAAGTAAACTGGGCATCCGAAATGAGGTCCACCTATGAACATCACACCAACGCGTGTTTGCACATCCCTCGAACTGAAGGATAAAGGAACTATTGCAATCACTGCAAACAGAGATTTCGACGTTTTGATGCCTCCATAAACGGAAAATAGGAGCTTGGTTCATAGTAAACCCCGTGGAAGAACAGCTAAAACAAATGAGCGCGTTCTTTTTCACATTACTTCGCTTTGTGTGTGTGTGTGTGCTCGATTGAGAGAAAACCAAATCGGCTCCAATTTGATGTGAACCCTGCAGATCACTATGGGACGCCGAAATAAGGGAATGACTAAACTTGGGTCGAGACTAAACTATAATTATCGAAGAAAATTTTAGCGCTGATTTTTTGTACGCTCACGCGTTACGTTGCGGGGAAAATTAGGGGTGGTAGTCCAATAAATTACATATACGATAATAATTTTAAAACTCCCCATACCAATTCTGTAACTAACCACTGCCGTTTTAATAACGTTTCTCACAATGTTCACCTGATCATTTCAGATTAGAAATCTCAAAAGTGTACTGACCGTCTGAAGAATTCCTCGAGCTCAATAATGGCCGTGGAATAAGTGAGAACAACGTCATAATTCCCGGAACTTTAGACACAGCCACGTTCTATGTGAACGTGAAGTTATTTATCATCGAATTCAAATGAACGGTGTGAAACGTGGGCTGGATTAGTTGCTTTCGTTTTTCATAAATATTTCCGTTGAATTGGGTTGAACGAAGTTACAGCGTATATTTATCCGGTCGTCGAATTTGTGGGTCCCTACGCACTATACATTTCCTGTTCGACAAAATGCCGTTAAGATTTTTCAACGTTGTAGTTTTAATGGACGTTGATTCGAATAACATTGAACGCGACGAGATGCAACAAACCCGACAGTTCTTTTTCCTATGACTCGAGACTCCCCGAATTGTTGGAAGGAGCCATCGACAGAAACATTTCTTCAACCATCTTTTACCGTAGTCAGTGTCCCTCGTCATCGCTCATTCATACTTCTTCAACGAGTCCACCTATCAATTATGCCCGATGTAAGGCACTGTTTTCTCTTCTCAGAGTTTGTCCAACCCGACCTTTTTTTTTTTTTAGTTTGGCTTTAGCCACATGCGTAATGACAACCACTTAACATAACCATCAGAACAACAACAAAAAAACTTAAATACCACTCGGATCGTCCACATCCACATATTTGTTTACTCAACGTGACTCTTCGAGTGACAAGCATTTTGATATTCAGACAAAGCAACGTTTCCAGAAATAGAGTGACACAGACATGCAACACAATTAAAAGTTGGAAAAACAGCAAACAATCGAACTATAAGGGCCCTAATAGAATGAAAGTATATGCCTTCTATTCTAATTATCTAATAAGGCTGGTTTTGCATCGGGTAAACTTCCAGGTGCTTGGAGCGAATCCAACATGGCTCAGGCTGAAGAGCTGAATTGGTCTGAGACCAGTTTATTTACCTTGATACGATGCGAAGTGTCATTATAAATCCCTGATCAACCCAAATCCAAGTCTCGCCATTCCGTGTCACTCGGCTTCTTTGATAATATAGAATTTTATTACGCTACAGGCGGTTTTTAGACGAGTTTAATTTGCACAATTTTCATGTGCGCGATCGGAGAAAGGACTTGAAACAATCAATGAATCTCACAAGTGGAAACTTTTTCCCTCATTACTGTAACACACCTCGTATTGATCTTGTTAAACATGAGGAGTAGCAGTGTAGCTCCCATTTATTCGGTCTAAAGGCAAAATTGGAACCTGATATCAATTGCCACGTGTTCAGTGGTGAATGTCCGCCAGACTACGCAAAACCAGGCCTCACTCAAGCTTCGATATTTTCATCCAACGTGTGGGGTCAACTCGTCTAAATAAAATTGACTGAGACATGTGGACACCCTACATTATGATATGATAATTAGGTTTCGCTACGTATTCCCTAAGACATGAAGACCACTAGGATGAGCTTAGAAATTCGGGTGACATACGAGGCCTTTTCTCGGTTCTAAATCAGTTTATAAAACAGACACGTGGAATCTAATGGCTCATGTGCTCTTGGCTTCTTATTCGTCTTTGAAGACCCAAACGAAACGAAATGTCTGAGTGGTCCCGATGCCATGCCGTAAAATTTAGGCCGGATTTTTAAGAAAATTTAATCTCCTCAGGTTCAACCCACGCAAATCCCAAGGGTTCCACCGTTTTGTGGAATTTTAACCTGTTCTAGTCGGGATAGGTTTCACATGAAAGTAGTTCAGCACGCTCGGTATGAACGCTGGTAAAATTCGGTTCACTTCAATGTTGAACCTTATGTCGCTTTACTCGTGTTCTATGACAATGACTTAAACCTCAACAGTATGCGCAACCTCAAATCGTGGAACGGACCAAGGGAACTCTAGGGGATCGATTACTTTCAGATTTAGGAGACGAACACATACGATTTTCATGGATGTTAACTCTTCCGCTTCGTGTCGAGTAGTCATCAAACTACCCTCTCACACTCCTCCTTGTTACGCACTGCACCTTATACCTAATTCACACCAACATCGTTTTCACCTTGTGTTGTAGTGTTAGGGTGTAACTTTGTGTAACTTGGGTGTGTCATCGTGTCATTTACGGAACTGTGGATAGATAGGAATCGAACTCCAAGCCCAAGCAGCATTCACACGTTTGCGTTTCAGCACGCCTTCACTGGCCGCTTAGAGACTTCTGAATACATGATTTTGTGGTCTTCAGCAAGGTTATATAAACTGCTTTTTGATAACACTGTGGTTGTAGCACACGCACTATTACTGTGCTATTTTGATCACTATTAAATCTACAACCAGTACGTCATCCAGGCACAATCTATAGAACCTACAAAACTGGAAGTCCTAAAAGTTAATAGCGCAACGTCGCTAAACGTTTATGTGCTACGACCAACGCCTCTTTCATTCGTTAACAAATGTGCTAACCAGTCAGCTGGTTGTTTCAACAACGTGCGCCACTCACCTTTAAAAAAGCCGAAAACGGTTGCAGAACCACAAAAATCAAAAAATGCAGTCCTACTTCGCGGCTACGAATACCGCTGAGTACAAGTTTATGGTGGGGCCCAACCTTTTTACACTACTTGAAACTGTCCTCTACCCTGACGTATTGATGATATCAAAACTACGTTAAAGGCCCATTTGAATCTTCGCTAATTCCTAGCCATCATAACCAGAAAGCAAAATGAACGTGCAAGTATAGCTAATTTCATGTCAGAAACGAAAGCCAACATTAGTTTGTATATATGATGTGAATGTGTTACCCATCATACTTCGTGGCATTTTCATCCGTGGGCTGCGCACTAAAGTTATGGCGGATTGCTCATTTAAAAAATACGATATCAACCTCGCAAAATCTCCAGATTCCCTTCGCTTAAGAGAGCTACACAAGGTGCTATTGAGTAGTTACGCAGCGTTTTCAAGTCCATCAACTAGCGAAGATGACGCTAAATCTCCCATATGATTCAAGTGACAAGGGAAACTACACCTCAGTGCCGAGCTAAAGGTCTTTACAGTACACATTGTGATATGTACGCATATCGAAGACGTATGATTCAAGTCAAAATAAAAAGGACGGCTGAATAATGTACAATATACTGATGATCAAGATAACATATTTGATCTAAGCGTATCTCACTCTGTTTACTTGGTGGAATCTGATCCACAGATACACACAGTACAAGCGGATCAGCTGTTTAATTTGAATTTAAAAGTTGTAGCCGTCATACAACTGTGACGAACCAAGTTATCAAAAACGTTGCCCCGCCGTGTCCTATTTAATCCACTAAGTGTACTTTACTAGCCTTCAATGGATGGAAAGTAAAACCATTTGGTGTGGGGACTGTGAGCGCTGGTTAGAGAAATATCTCTAAAGAACTGTACGTGTTAGTGGTAAGATAAACACCCTACTAATCATTTTCGCTCTTAGATGAATTCATTTGGAATAAAAGTTGACAACTTACCCGCGATACCGCAATATTCAATTGGAAAGTTGTAAGAGGCACTGCCAGTGAAGTATAAATACATTTAGTCCGAAAAAGTGGGTATAAGAAAATACTTGAATCCGTAGCCAGGAGCCACGACCAGCCTTTTTTATTACGGCAATATTAGAGGAGAACTTCGAAAAACCGGTCGTTCTTGAAGGAGTGAACACATCACGAGTGGGTCACTCCAGCAGTGCCAATCGTCAAGCCCGATGGATCCATATGGCACTGCGGAGGCTACGATTCTACTGTCAACAAACACGTCACGGTCGTTTTTTAGGTTTCCGTAGGTCACTGATTTCTTTAGGTCGTCTACAAGGACATGTTTCCAGGCCTGAATGAAAGTTTATTATTCGGGCTAATCGGTTGTCACTTCGCCTTCCTACAATTGCAAGTAAATGGTAATACGTCAAATCTAGTAACAATAAACGCACCTACGGACTGCAAAATTTTGTTGACGGCCTTTCCGGTCGGCTGACTATCAAAATGGATCACGACGTCATAGTAGTTATAGGTGCGCCAACCCAACAGTAATTTCCAGACCGTCTCGAATTCAGCTAAATATTTATCTGGTGCGAAATATCAACTGCATGATTATTTCCTGTGCAAAGCAGATAAAACTTTTATGAGCTAAATAGGGACGTATTTAGAGGCTCAGACCACACTCACTGGAATTTTATTTATATGTGTCCGTCACATCTGTCAACCGTGAAATTGCAACTAATTTTCGATTTTTGCGGTTTACGGCACAGTTTTGCCATTATAAATCTATCAGATTCGGATGTTTCGCATATATCAGAAATGAAAACTGGTGACAAGGGAGGTGGTATCATCGAAGTACGCAGTAGTTTTAGTAATTGTGTAAAATGAAATTGGAATCATTTTTGTGATCCGTGATCGTTCGAAACAAGAACAGAATTCATTTTTAGTGATGTAGTACCAGCTTGATGACTTACGAAACGTTTTCTCTGTTTCGAAGTAGGTTTTGTGAGGGAAAGGTAAATGAACGAAGAAATAGGGTTATGAAAAAGAATGCGATTTTTAGGGAGAAAGGCTCAATCCCTGGGGTTTACTTCCGCCGATAACAGTTCAGTAATTTTTAGTGCAGCATAAGAGAGGCGAGGGTCGTTATCAATTACCGCTAATGATAATATATTGGCTGAGGAAGGAGATACTCGGTGGTTTAGAAGAGGGAAACTTGTCGAGGGTGGAACGACTCTGTTTGGGAGGGAAATGGCCTCATCGCGGTTTCGCGTTGCTAAAGGGCAGCAACGCGGTTCAGACGATGGAGACAGGAGCAGTATATCCTTCTCTCCATTTGACTTTGCCACCGTCACATTCATCTAAGTATCCTTACGTAAATACCAATCTACCGAGGCCAATCACTGTGAAGCCTCTGCCGTTCTTCTAAATCAACACGACACGGCGATCTGATCTCCACCATTTACTTTGTCACGTTGATCACCATTAACAGCCCGTTCAATAATTGAACCCGACGAATATTTTTAGGGTTTGATGTCGATCATCAGAAGGCAAACTGAACCATATTACGTGTTGCTATACCCTATTAGTATTCAACCGAGGTGATAGCTAATCATCGCTTGAGCAAGTACACTCTTCTTAACAACACAAAGAATAACAAATCAACACCTTTTACTAAACTACAGGGGAATTAAAATTTCATGAATTTGAATCAATCGTCGAGTGAAAGCGGATACACATGAAACGACGTATGAAATGAGTTGGAATCTAACCGCTAACCATCACAACTGCTTTCCTTTTCTTCATTCTCCGGAGGTATTCGGCGCACGCCAAATCAGCTGGATTTTTACCTCCGAACCCACACTGGCTCTAAAGGCAAAGCCATTGTTTCCCCAAAAGTCTTCAGTTCTCAACCCCTCTTGTTATTCAGTTATTTCCGATTGACAACGGATTTCCCTCTTCTTCTCGAATTTATCAAATTCCCCTTTTCCTCCCCTCAATTCACATTCCTCCCCACAACAGACAGCTTTATCCCAAACGCATTCATCTACCAGCACTCGCGAAAATCGGTCGTCTCCAATTTCTTCCAACACACAGCCATCTAGCAGCTATTGCAATACAGTCGTCTCACAGTTCTCCCAACAGACACTCGTTTCACCTCTCATAGACATCTGATTGGGATTTCTCCTTCCTCCTCCGTAAAACTAGTTTCACGCCGTCAAAGCCTGGATTCAATCGGAGAGACGAAAAGCCGAGGATGAGCATGAAGGCTTTCTAAAAAAAAAAATTATAAATGAGGTAAGTGAAACCGAACCAAAAATAATCTAAAATATCGGGCAAGGAGCTTCATTACCCTCCCTTCTTCAACATATATAAATGCGATAATACATTATATACAATTTTGTATCTTTGTTCACAAAATTTCTTCAGAAACGCGGGAGACCACAGATGTTAAAATTTAGGTACAATTCAACTAAAAATACGTGTATCTTGTGAGTTCAATGAAAATCGTTATCATCGTTCAAAAAATGTGAGCAGCCCAAATTCTAAGTTTTGGATTTCTAAGCGTTACCGTATTTTTGTTCTTCGGAGAATGTATTGAGTTGTTTCTGATGGACTTACACCTACAACCTCATAAAATATTGAGGATGAGAAAATATGGTAGTAGTTAGGTATAGCTGAAAATTTCGTTCCATTTTGTACTTTCCTCAGCCCTTTGTAGTAGTGGGAAAAAATTGCGAGTTTTCTTCAGATCTTAACGCTTTAAAGGTTACTGAGTCGGAAAAGTGCCATTTGAGAAAATTGTCAGTGTGTGTCATGATTTCGAGAAAACGGCCGAATGCTATCGGCTGGAAACAACGCAGGGGACTTCAAAATCAATTTAAGTAAAGTCAACCCATAGCTAACTATAGTTATCATGGTAATCAAAACATCAAATTATTTACTCAACAACGACTTCAACGATTTTGACAAATTTTTTATGAGCACAGTAACAAATGACACGACAGTGCGGTCAAATTTTCATTGGCGGAAAAATGTTGAGAGTATCATAATTGATTGTGTTTGATAATACCGAAATATTTCGACGAAAAATGTTTTTAGCGCACTTTTTCAACATAAATCCTGTTGGTATGGTACTAGCATTATGAGGAAAATCAAGGGGGTAGTCCGATAAACTACTTTTTCGAGCTGATTAACGTGATGCAATTAAAAACAACCGCTGAAATTCCAAATGCCGTACCTCCGAACCCTGGCCGGATCACTTAATACCGTTTCTCGCAGTTTTTACGTTCTAATTATAAAACGGTTAGCACGATCCCAGTCAGATAAATCGGGTGACAGTCTCATGTACGGTTTGTGCACCAATGGCTCAATAATAGTCCTGGCATGAGTAGGAGCACGTCAACGAATTCTGCAACTCTATGCGCACTTGTATCACAACAAGCAACAATAAACATTTCTCCAAAAGAAATTGTGCCGTTTTTCAAATGACATTGATTTTATCTTGATCTGATTTTGCCGGTGACAGAATTTGGTTAGGAGAATCAGTGGATACGTAGTACGAAAACAATTTTTGACTTGAAACTGGGGCGACTGCAATAGCTTCATTTTTAAACCCCTGCAAATTATTATACAACGGTTTGTTATTCGGATAATCAGCTTGACCTAGCATTAATGCTCCGAGACCCATCCTTTTCGATTCAGCATCGAAAAATATCATAATGAAAACCAAAACAAGGTCGAAAAGAACTGAATCGTAATATTGAAATAAACAAAAAAAAACGAAAGTATCTATAAAAAACTGAATTTTAACATGAAAACATGCACGCTAAATACTGATATCAAAATTTAACCAAAAATCTATGAAAAAAACCAAAATGAGAATGAAACGAAAGAATCTAAAAAAATTGAATCGTATTAAAACCAAAACGTCGGGGAAATTGGAACGGGGGCGCTTGAAGCGAAAGGCGAAAGGGGAGCCCCCCGCCCGCGAGGCGAGGACGCCCCGCCACCGGTTGTTTCTTATTCAGACGGGAGGGATGGAGAGACGCTGTAGCTCCCGCGTTGTACTGCGTTTGGTTAATTTTTTTAACCGTTTTTTGCCCATTACAACCACGAGCTTCGTCCGATCGGATTGCCGAGATGGCGGGCACAACTAGATACCAAATTGGATTTTTGGGCGAAAGAACGAATTTTTTAGACCAAGTTAAAGGCACAAAACGGCCCGGACGGCGGATGGTGGACGGGGGACGGCGGACGGACATTGCAAATTTGGAATCTCCATCTCTTGAAACGTAAAGTATCAAATTTTGAGGGGGGGTTGTAAAAAATTTTTCGTGACCGAAAACATAGGGTTATTATTCAGAATGAATAATAAACCAAAAATACAAAATTAAAATAAATGTTTACTTTGAAGAGAGTCGTAGGCGCTTGCGTTGATGTCAGTAGCAATTGTGTTTGTTGTTCTGGCACGGTTGTAAAGGATTTCAAACAATAAAGTCTAAGAACCACAACAAGACGTAGAGATGAGCACATTTCATCCTGATTATACAATATCGGGGAAGGAGCGATGTCCTGTGACACATCAAAACATCAAATCTGTTCAATGAATGACAGGAAAATGAGGTGAGAATGAGGGTGTTCTCTTATAGTTTAACCCGGAAAATTATGATTTTGTTTGAGGTGACGAACTCCAAACGCTAATTGAACAATTAAATGATTAAATTAATGAAGTTTTGATGGGGCAAAGGGACCGGGATCTTTCCCACCCTAAGGCAAATTAGGGACCCTGCGGTTCCGTTCGATGAAGGCAATTGATTATCTTGGCCACGACAAAGTCGAGCCCTTCGGCTCTGTTCCTCATCTCGAAGGGAGTCTTCAAAAGAGCGAGGGAGCTCGATGGGAAACCAGCGATAAAAGGGCTGCTGGATATTCGAATATCGCGAGTGACCTGGAAACAAGTGACTCAACGTGGTCACGTGGAATTCCGCTATGAAACATTTTGATCGCTTTCGGTTTCGTTTGATCTTAGATTCGTCACCTATTATTCACAACTATGTTCGGGATAACATCGCATTTTAACACTGAAATAGTTAACAGATTCTTTCGTTCAACTTTCCATTAAATGCTCAAAGGATCGCCGTTCGTTTTGTCACGACGATCTTCAGCTGGGCTAACCTTACACCGCCATAAAGCCATCCTTTCTGATCGAAATCATTCCAATCAACTGGCTTTGTTCTTCCGTCAACTCGATCTCATCTCGCCAGAACAATAACTTCCAAAAACGTTCATACGTCACAACTTCCATATCGTGAAATCCTAAAACGAATTCAAAGTTTCAACAATATGGCGCCCGAATAAAATATCTGGTCACACAAAATCCTTCATCTTTACATTCATTAGATATTTTCATGGCTTATGCTACTAATCCAATCTATACCACACTTATTTCATTTGAGCTTGGTAATAGATAACTTCATGTTTTAAGACTAAAGTGGTGGCGCTTGAACTTCCAGAGTTTATGTGCTCCTGGCTATTTTATGAGCTTTATTATAGTTTACCGGCAAAGGAAGTTTATAGTTTACCACTCAAATTTTTCTGATAATGCTATTAGTTTAAAAGCGGGATTTTTGTTATAAAAACTGCTCTAAAATCGATCGTCTTCCATATTTTTGGTTATTTATTGTGCTCCTTTCGTCACTATTTCCCAAATGAAAATTTCATGGTACTGTTGTGTCAACTTCTAATTAACAAGGTTTAATAAAACCCGATGAATCTGTTATCAGAAAAAAGCAATTTTTGGTGTTTTTTTAATCACTATAGTGATAACTATGGTTAGTATCGACCGACTTCGACCATAACTTTACATTAGCGTTATATTGCGACCTGTAGCCTTCGTACCATCTTCGAGCAGAGTTTATTCAATCGTGTTCACGGATACACACACACTCCTTTTCCCGAATGTTGTTTTTCGGCCTCGTTAGCCATTGAAATTTGAGAATCTCAAAAACACTCTAAGAAGAGATGTGGGGTGGAGATAGATAGAGAGAGAGAGAGAGAGGTGGGGGAGTGAGAGAGGAGAGAGAGAGAGAGAGAGAGAGACGGAGAGAGAGAGAGAGAGAGAGAGAGAGAGAGAAAGTGAGAGTGAGAGAGAAAGAGAGAGAGAGAGAGAGAAAGAGAGAGAGAGAGAGAGAGAGAGAGAGAGAGAGAGAGAGAGAGAGAGAGAGAGAGAATGAATGAATGAATGATGGCGTTTATTTACAAAAACAGAATGAGGTTAGGACCATGAGGTCCTCTCTTACATCTCCTTTAATTATCAGTAAAACAAAAAGACTTTTAAAACAAAAAAGTAAGCAAAAAAAGTACAGAAGTGTAGCAAAAAAAAATCAACAGACAAATGAAACGATTTCTTCTAATATAAGGGAAAATGAAAAAAAATGGATGTGGATCAAGTTGGGTCTTCGTACGTCTTGAGGAGATCTTTTTTATAACGGTTTCGGAAACTTTTGGCAGAGAGAGAGAGAGAGATAGAGAGAGAGAGAGAGAGAGAGAGAGAGAGAGAGAGAGAGATAGAGAGAGAGAGAGAGAGAGAGAGAGAGAGAGAGAGAGAGAGAGAGAGAGAGAGAAAGGAGACCTGACGAATGAGATGAGTGAGAGTTAGGACTGTATTGTTACGCTTGAGACAGAATAGAGATTTGAGCATGGGGCAGCACAGAGTAGAATATGCGGACCTGAGCTGAGTGGGCCGAGTGAGCGTAACTGCGTGAGAAGTGACTGCTGTAGGAGCTGCAAGAGGTGAGATGAGAGAAAGGTATGAGGGAAGATCCACTGGGGAAGTGGTAAGAAGCAAAATACGTTTCCGGCTCGGTTGGCAGGAGGATCTGGGATTCCCAGATAGGCAGCTGCACTTGAAAGCGGGGTAAGGCCATGAACTTGTGATTTTCTGTTTGGGCCGAGGACACTGAATTGATTCGGCTAGGGTTGAACCCAACAAAAGTAATACATCAATGAGTATTCATATACCCGTGACTGCGCTCTAAAAAATTTTAAAGGGTCAATCAGGAGACAACATTTGCCCCAAAAAGAAAAACGATTTCTTTAAATTTTCTCCAGCAAAGTGTCACTTTTCATAATCAGGTCGTGGTCACAGTGTTAATTCGATTGTGATAGCTTCCTTAATCCTTTGGCTTGATGGTCAAAACAGTTTTCTAACAAACAATGGATGGATGGATCGCCGATAAACTGACGGAATGAAGTGATATTTCATAACCCGAATAATTTTGGAACGACTGCCTGGAAAACCCGCAGATCCCCTTTTCGTTTCTCATTGTTACCAAAAGATTACAACGCTGTAGTTGCAGACGGAGCTACAGAAATGAGGACTGAATGAGAACATCTGGCATCACTTAACTTTCACCAGCCTCACGTACATTCAGCGATTTTTATCGCTCTAGCTACAAACTAGGTAAAAAATTCAACGTTCTGCGTAAAACTGGTAAAACCCGCTTGCATCTTGTAATGGTTTGCAGTGGCCTGCCGATGGGGGCAACACTTTTGCCGCCACCCGTGCAGTTTGCCGCTGTTTATAAAAGCGGAGGAGCCACATTTTCGGCAGAACGGCTACCGACATCGCTTACGAATCTCTTCCATTTTTAAGCCAGTGAACAAGTAATTAAAATCCCTTTATATTGTGTGAAGTAAGGTAAGCGATCAGAGCTTGGTGTTTCATTTTCCCCATTGCCCCTTTATTGTCATTTACTACAATCCGAGCATAGGGTTTTTGTTTCATTCTAAAAGGAGTTCATTTAATTTCATTTCTATTTTTTCCTGATTAAATTCAAGTGGGTCCTAGTTGGTTTATAATTTCATCTCCCGGTACTTTCCTGAGTATACCTAACTTGTTCGTCTTTTGGGCCCTGACACAACTTTCACTCGTGTCTTGTACGCGGGTCATTCGGTAAAAAAAATTCCCCAAGTACGTCACAATCTCCAGATTTGTTGAACATCTGCTACTTGCATACATCCAGTTACATTATGGTAACTGCTGTGAGTTTTATTTCGGTTACACCATCATTTTGATGTCCCGTGTTACTGGGCAGGTTGAATATCAAATTCGAGCTGTGGTTTTCTTCCGATCGCATATGCGTACACAAATCACTTTTCCAAATGGGGTTTTTGGGAATCAGTAGTCCTTGAAATGTACAGATTTGAAGAAAAAAAACTCGAAGAAATTATCAACCAATTGCATACCCGTCCTTCTTCCTACGTCTGTGAAAAGATGGGAAAGTCAATCGATAGCACGCGAGACCGTTCTCCGTTTGGTCAAGTTTCCTCGATTCGTATCATCATTGGGATACTGATGTACTAACTACAAGGGGCGCTTCAAGTCGTTATACCATTCCATTGGGGCCACAACAGCTTCTATTCATTGAATCAAAACGTAGCCCCGTGTCAGCCTCAGGTGGAGCTTTGCATAACACCACTTCGACCAGCCTCAGGCACATAGATTATATTTATTATTTATTCAACTTTAGCGGGCGCATGGAGATGGAATTTCTAGAGTGGAATTAAGATCCGAAACCCTTCCAAACCCGAGCGAGCCGAGTGTTTCGAATTACTTCAACAACCGAGGGCTTTTCATTCCTTCGTCACTAGAGTCCAGATTTCTGTTATCATCCTGGAAAATCATTGAATGAGATGAGATTGAAGGGAGGGAGAGGGCCCGTTATGATAATAACAACCGGCCCAACTTATATTGAAATAACACCCCATTTGATTAACGGAGCTACCTGGCTTAACTGTATTTGGTTTCCCCAATTAATTTCCCAAGTATACAGATTAACATGATTGAGAACCGTCTGTCCCATTGCTTGTACCCTCTTCATAACGCTCTCGTGCGAACGGCTCACAACTTCAATTGCCATCGTCCTTCAGAGAAATCGGTAATTTACAATGACACTAATTACTAATACTAAGAATGCTTAGAGGGAAATTAGACCAATTTAAATATTTTCTGTTCAATTATTTTTCGTAAAAAGAAGGTCGACACACACGGTTGACGAACGGTAAAAAAATGTAATACTGTGTTGAATGTCGGTTTAAAAAATTGAATTCTTTCGACTAGTTAAATAAAGCTATACATATTCAAGGACCTGCAAACGTTTAAAGGACTTGATTTGATGCCATTGCTCTATTCATTAACATTGACGTAGGTTGCTGCACGGATGTGCTTAGTACATTAGCAGATTATATCTATCTATGGGTTTTTGAGAAAATTAATTAATCCCTGTCTGCAGGGACCAGAATTTTCTTTTTGAGAAGAAGCAAAGTAAAAAACGATTTGTTGAAAACGGAAGTGAGATGTTAGCGACAAAGTGAGTTAAAGTTTCCAGTTGAAGAAGACTCAGAAATGTAATGATTACGCTGTTTAATTCCTGATCCTGATTGCTCGACAGCCTCTAGACGACTTATTCGGGATGAGCACTGCAGCCTAAAACTCTTATTGTGCCGGCCCTGATATCTCACGGGCCCATGTCTAGCTTCCTAACGAATGCCAAGTGCTGTCTGCAAGAGCCTCATTCATTTCATTGATGTGAACATTGGGAGAAGTTGTACCACAGACCAAAAATCGCTCCCTTTCAAGTCTCTGGCCCATAACACATACGTGTTTGCTAATTTTGTAGTGTCCCCTTATGTGCTTAAAGTCCCTCCTCTCCATCGCCGGAAGATTACGTCTTATATCGTGTGTTGGTCCTTTGATACATCGTTTGAAGTGCCTCGCTCTTGCAGCCTTCCTGTCAGATGCATTCTCCGGGCACATTCTCTCGCAGCCCTCTTGACTAGTGACGCAAATGCTCCACAGTGAGGAAGTGGCCCTACAAGTGCAGTAGACGAACCATATTCGCCATATTAACAAGGCACTTCCATCGTCGTTCTCAATGAATCCATTACTGCTTCCTAGGTCCGTATCTCCACGCTCTCTTTCGTCACGATCAACCTCTTTTCGAATCCCCGAAGGTTTATACGCCGATGACCGCTCTACCCTGTCCTCCATAAAGACTACAACAAATACGGCACAAATTTTGCAAACACACATCGAAAACTTTATTCAACGGCGTATCACATGGCGTTCGAACATCAATAGCCGTAACGTTCACTTATCTCGTTTAATGGCACAGTTCTTTCTTCCCGAAGTAGCTATAAGTATACGAGGGCTGTTGTGGACCGTCCCAAACCGTATTTTCCCAAATTGTATTTCTGATTTCATTCCTGGAAACAGCAAAAATTTAGTAGAAACCATTCCCGAACAATCCGCACGCATCTCCGGCAAATACATTTCTTATACACAATTCTTTCACCCTTTTGGGGTTCAATAGGAAGCTCCAAAATAAGAGCACGAGCAAAATCAATTTAAAGCTTGAGTTCCCGTGGTTATTCAACGCGAAATATTTTTTTACTCTGAATTAGATATTAAAATATCCTAGCGGTGCCGTAAAACTCATCCGTAGAAAAATGACTTACGCAGTACAATAAGTTAATAAATACACGATAAAAGACGTGATTTCAACCCTATTTGTTATTACTCAGAACGAATAAAAACCCTGTTTTTGGTCAGGGACATTATTTTACAACACAAACTCAAAATTTGACATAATGCGTTTCAAGCCATGGGGATTACAAATTTCCAATGTCCGCCCGCCGTCCACGCCATATTTTTCCTCTTACGAAATCCACTCTTTCACGAAAATTCCATTTAGAATCAAGTGGTACCCGCTCGCTCAGCGAAATCCATGGTTGTTGTGGGGAAAAACAGTTAACAAATTTAGTCGATAACGAAATTTGGCAGTTTTATTACATTTATGTTGCGTTTGGTACCGTGTCTGGGTAGTTGCCGACGCTGAATCGAATAAGATTGGCGTTATAGGTGTATTACTGCGTCTAAACAGTGATATCGTAGTAAATATAGTGAGAACAATTCTAGTACTCCTAGAAATCGCGTACCATGCAGCAGAAGTCATCGTTTCTCGCCGACTTGCACTCATTTTGTCTCCCGTCTCGCCACTCGTCAGTTTGACTATTCACGTCATGTCGATTGCCTAGTGTCGCATAGAAAATATCAATTTTCGTTGTTCCGTTGTCATGTTTCATATCTTATACTAGTAATTTACGACGCTTAGTTGAATGAAATGGATCTTGGAGGAGCTCTACAAACATTGTCATGCAAACGATAAGTAATAACGGTTTCTATATAGCCACGTTATATTCGTAATATTTTTCGTCGTTGGATTGAAAAGGACATATCCCAATCATGCTGTACAAGAGAATAACAAACCGTTTCGTAACAATTTGAAGCGTTTTTGAGAATAATCCTCATTCGAATAGTACTCGAGTTACAAAAAATTATCAAAGCGATGGTCCAATAGGCCATCCATACGATGAGAGTGCAATAACGGCCATTGATCAGACAGGATCAACCACAGAATTTCCTAACTTGACGTTGTGTCGTTAAAATCGTGATGGCAGTCTCCGCAATTAATACGGTGACTTTAATAAAGGTCGTGGCGGAAGCAGTATTCATCAGTATCCAAAGCTTAAGCGCTATTAACCTTCTATTTACATGCCTTGAAACGTTAACGGTCAAAAAAGTTTCCTGACCGAAAAAATTATTTCCAATGCATAATAAACCAAAAGGAACAGAAAACACCCCGTAATCCCTGCACGTTTTTGAACTGAGTACAAAAATCATAGAAATGGCTCTTCGCTTTTAGATTCCTCGATAAAATATATTTTGCCGCAGTTGTTCGAAAAATTAGGTTGCTCCATGAAGCTTTCGTGTTATTTGTAGCGAAAAGGGGTTCTACGCTTCTGTTCATCACACAGTAAGCCCCAACCTCTTCATTGGAAATCTTCGTTGCAATTTTCCCTTAACTGGAAAGCGGGTCATTTATTCACAGCATCAAACGCCATATTCTATTCAACGGGATCTTGGGTATTAATGGCACTTAATAGGAGCATACTAAATGTAACTTCTAGTTAAATCAATTGCAGGGGACTCGGTACGTATGTTTAGTTAATTATAACGGGACGAGGCTTGTTTTAGTTTCATCAGTTTGTCTTCAGGTTCAATTCCTCTAGTCATCATGTTGATCATTTCTCAGCCAGGTACCTGGCCTGATCACAATTACATTGGAAATTGGGTTTTGATGGGCTTCGTGCGCCATCGCTTGCAGTCTATCGTTGTTCACCATCGAGTACACTCAGTTGAAACATGATTGACAACCCCCTTATCGATCCACCAATCACTCTCTCTCTCTCTCTCTCTCTCTCTCTCACACACACAGAATAATGTCCAAGCCATCGAACACAACAGAAAATTACCACCAACACAGTCTTCACCGCTGGACGCACGGTGCTCGGAATCGCAGAAAACCTGGCCAACACCTCCAAAGCCATTTCTTCACTCTTTTTTAGGGCACTGAACACGATATTGATGTTCAAAAGCTGTTGTTTGCGCGGAATCACCCAAAGTAAACTAACTAGAGAAAAAATTGATACGTCTTCAGGGAAATCGTTGAAACCCAACAAAATTAAAATAATGACTAAAATAGAATATCACTAAACGAAGAGTAGGTGCTTAATTACCATTCAATCTTTTTTTATACATTTTTGGAGGGTAATTTCATGTGATCTATGTTGGCAGCCTCGTTTCATAGCGTTTACGTGGGCTCGATCGAATCGGCCTACTAGGTAGTCGCTTTTGGGTGGTTTTTAGCCGTTCTGACATTGCGTACTCGTTAAGAACCATCACCATTGAACCTTGTGGCAAATCCAACACACAATCGTCAGAGTGCATTCCCAGGACCAGGGGCACCCCTTACAGTTCTTAATGTCTACAAATTAACGAAGTAAGCTGCCGTGAGCCTAGATTCTACATTCTCCTGTTGAAATGAAGGAAAAAATCAATTTATTTCCCGGCCCACTTGTTGAAATACCCAACATCGGGAAGCAGCCCTTTTTTGGGCCGAGTTGTGGCTATTGAACCAAAAATATCCGCAGAATTGGGCTTGAAATTAAGTTAAAATATGAAGTCACAGTTGAAAAAGTTCCGTTAATCTTTGAAAATAATAATAAATTTATTAAACTAAACGTTGGAACTAAAATTGGTAAGTTGTCGCGTTTGGACTCACGTGAGAATTCATCTGGCACAATCTAACTAGTTTCGTGTTGTCACTTGCGTCAATGTTCAGAACGTCAGCCGCCCAATTCAAAATTAACCAGACCTATCTAGATCGGATGATTAGTCATTCAAGTTTACTTGATAGCGCTCAGAAGTAGCTACCCGATTGTTCAGGAGCCCTATGTGTTTTCTAACCGTTACCTTTTAGCGCTAGTGATCACCATTCAAGATTTCTTTCATCAATTATCTTGACAATTCAAGGTAGAATTGTCGTGTTTTTTTTTTGGAGCCATCATCGGATGAAATCACAAGACGTCCTTCAACTTTTGCGGACAGATCCCTTTTGGGAAGTTTTAAACATTCGGTTCATTGTCTCATGAGCGTCCTCAAATAGACGTACGCCGACGAATGAGAATGATGGAGCACGGACTAGAAGATTATGGTCGATAACCGGCATGTTCTACCAGTTGTTCATTTTGCCGGAGGTGGGCACTTAAGGTATGAAAAAAGAGTAAAACGATCTAAAATGAAAAACAGGATAAAGTAAAGTAGTACAAAAATAAGTAAAGAGCTCTTCAACTGAAGTAAGTTAACGAAAGACTTAAAAAAAAAACACTTATCGTTAGTATGCTACTACTTTGTTTCGTAGAAAGCGTTCCTCAACGAACTCCAAATGGCCCCTTCGTCTGGAAAAAATGTGACATCTGAACTAATCTCGCCAATATTTCTTCGCTTGCGAAATCGATTTTCGTATATACTGTGGTGTACATGCCTTCAAATAAGTGTAAATACTTAGCATTGTCGTTCATAGCGGTCTTACGTACTACCAACATCGTTTGTAACGGTTGAATCTCGGACATTTTAATGAGTGAAAAGCGAGTGATGAAGAATGGGGTATTTTTAAGAACTAATTCTCTTCAATGATAAAGGAATAAGAAAAAGGTTAACTAAGGTGAGATTGGTGAGGGCGAAAAAGAGCAACGAAGCACGATTATAGAGGACAAATATTGAATTATGGTCCTTTCAGCAATGATGGTTAGTGAAACAGTGAGTTGGGAGGGGGGGGCGGTTTTATCGTGATGTTTACGTCAGACTTCCATAGATGAGACGTCAAGAGTACTACCGTGTTACTCGGAACTGTCAACACATACAATTTAATTAAAGTGAAAAACCACCCCACCAATTGAGATAGAAAATGTTTATGTGCGAACGCCCGTATTATTTAATTAGTATTTTCACAGCGTCATTTAACTACTCCCTGATTTTAAGTTTATGGAGATATAATATTAAATTATGTAATGCAAGTAATAAGACAGGGGAAAATACAAAAATATCAGGTGCGACGAAGAACACAACTTTATTTGGTTCCACTTGCATTCAGCGGTTTTCTTGACTAGCGACTAATCAAATCCTACACACCAACAAAATTCTACCTTAAAACTAATGGTGCTTAAAGTTCTGGAATATACCGGGCTGTTCCTAATCATATATGACCGCTATTGAGCGACCAATGCACGAAAGATTCAAGAGACTGAGATTCAAACTTGATATTCAGCCAGCTGCCAGGGAACGCCAAAATAAGGCTATGAGGAAAACACAAATTGATAAAAAATGACAACCAATCAGCTCCAACTGGTTATCTTCCCCACAAATTACCATGGGCAGCCTAGACAAGGGTACGAAAAAGTTTCGCGTCAACCAAGTGACGAACAAATTGAATTCGTAGCAAAAGCCACTATCACCAGGGAATTTACGTAGAGCTAACAAAACTTGTGTGATGCGGGGCACCTGCTATAGGGTTATTATTCAGAATGAATAATACACCCTATGTTTTCGGTCACGAAAAATTTGTTACAACCCCCCCTCAAAATTTGATACTTTATGTTTCAAGACGAGGGAATTCCAAATCCGCAATGTCCGTCCAACGTCCGGCCCGTTTTGTGCCTTTAACATGGTCTAAAAAAACGTTCTATCGCACAAAAATCCCATTTGGTATGTAGTTGCGCCCGCCATCTCGGCAATCTTATCGGACGAAGCCCATGGTTGTTATGAGCAAAAAATGGTTAAAAAAATTAACGAAACACAGTATAACGCGGGAACTACAGCGAAAGTCAACGTTTCGTCGTTAGTACTCCCTCCCTCCCTCCCAACCGTCATTTCAAACTGAATCACCCGCCCACTCGACTCCCTGACTCTTTTTGCCCGACGGGCGCCAAGGCCACTTCCTCGGCACACCCCTCCATCGAATCATAAATGCCTACAGACGTTTAAGGGCGCCTGGCGCCGGGGGAATATTTAGTTTCCGTAGTTCCATTGTAGCCAGGTCATGTTTCGTATGGTTTACTAGTATTTGATGCTGAGTTGAATGGGATGGGTCTCGGAGCAGTAGTACTAGATCAAGCTGTTCATGAGAATAATGCTGAGTTTCTGGGTTGCGATGCTGAGTTGAATGGGATAGGTCTCGGAGCAGTAATACTAGATCAAGCTGTTCATGAGAATAATAAACCATTGTGTTTGCAGGGTTTTTTTAGATATATCGGGATTACCGTTTTGGTATAATCGGCGTTGCTTTCGTCATTTTCTCACAAATTAGAATTGTACGTTATTCTATCGTTCGTTAGAGCTATTGGTACACAACAATCTGAGCATGATTGTCATAGCCGTTTTTGAGAAATAAGGGGAAACTATATTATGGTTTGTGCCAATTTCGGTCATATCTTCATTTTGACTTTCCACGAGGAACTGCAAGCTGAACATAAAATTTAAGCTGTTTCGGTTCGGCTGGTCTCTACCGATCGCCGACCACACACGGACCACTTCCCTAAGTGTTATTTTCTGAGAAGGCCTTGGAAAAGAAAGAAATGCCCTCCGATTATATAATTTTTTTTCATACTTCGTAGGGCTAAGGAAAGTAAAAGTTTCAACGTTAATACTCGTCGACATGAAAATTGGTACGAATGCAATAAGCGAAGCGCAACAAGTTCGACAATTGTTCACGTGTTTCGGATTTTGATGATTCTAATCGATACAACAGCTGGTCAATTAAATTTCCTCGCGAAAACGATTCAAACCGTCGGCTTTTGCGGCCTGTTAAAGAATTTCAATTGCCACTCTCTTTCATCGACTGCTGTTCAAGTATCATTGAATATTCCATCTTGAGTGCAGGCGAGTGAATTATTCAATTCTCTTGGGCCACCAGTTTTCTCATTATTTTAGTCAAACAGGCGAAACAAGAACGACTTTTCAGGGTATTGAAGAAGCACTTTTTTTTCTATTCCATGCGCAAGAATTACCGAGTAATTATTCATTAGGGGTATTTTACAACAAAACATAACGAAATATTTATGAGCATGAACAACTTCAAGTTTTTAAGGTTATTAAGTTTTGACTTTTTTAAACTAATCAATCTTAAATTACCAGGGCAATGCTGTAACTTATCAAAATCGTGAAACAAAAATTGAGCAGAAACTGGAGTGAAAGGCAACATATGCTAATCGTTAAGTTCTTAGAAATCGAATGAGTTGAGTGCTGATCAACTATATTTTTGTACCGCCTGACTTCCAATAAAGGCACCGGGCTGTCGTAGTCTAGTGGTTAAGACATTGGTTCATAATTCTCGACGATGGTCTAGCGCGATTTGCCGTAATTTTGGCCTGAGTCAGCGGATCTCCAAACGTCTCCAAACCCCCCTCGTAACATTTTAAAACTTGAAGAAACGAAATAAAATTTGACTAAAGAGGTTGTCAATTATACATTTACATGATGCGTCGAGGGTCGGCGTTAACATGATTTTGTCGCAAGTGCCATTTTGAAGCCTACTTGCTTCGTTTGTGCTACCACATTGACTAGTGGTAAGGTGTCTAGAGTATTCTCGAAGGTAGAACAACGAAACAATTATTCCATGACTACTGTCAACTTATCGAGGGACAGTCAATCGAATTTCACGAGCTCAGAACTGGATTTTGTTCTGGATATTCAAGTGGAATTTTATAAAACAAGATCCCAGTTGGGACTCTCGGCAACTTCAACTATTTGGTCGCCATAAAGTTAACACGTTCTTCGCGAACGGGTTTTTGAAGAATTGGGAAGGTGTTGGAATGGAAACCAGAGCTCGTCGTCAGCAAGAGTGGGGGTTTTGAGTTATGGAAAGGAGAGCACAACGTCTGGAAAGAGAAGGCGAGTCGTTGACAGTCAAGTCACTGAAGAGGCCTTATCAAGCTACACGTTGTCACATGTCTCATGTCATTTGAAACAAACCTCGTTTGTTACATTCCTTTTTCCCTCGCATCTGATTATTCACTTCGTACGATTCTGTTTCATCACATGACTGTACCTGTACCTTAACTCACTGCAGCAGTTTTTGCGATATATAAAGGAAGTAATTATGAGTTGAAGTGGGGTTTTGCTACCACGCAGAAGCAAGGGCTCAGTGCCCACAGCACCCTGGCCAGCACAGCGTGGCAGGTTTTTGTCCTGGTGATCCACAGGAGGGAAGCTCTTTGAAAGTATGCCAGTGCTACGAAGAAGAAAGGCATGTTATGTAATCTGATGCGAACCCAGGTGTGCGGGTGAGCGCGTTAGCCTTCGCACATGGTGTCGTCCTCCTCGCAGGTACCAAGTAGAGCTTGCTTGGTGCGAACTCCTAGGATGGAAGCCCCATGAAACTTGATGTTCTTCTTCAGAAAGTTGCCAGGGTTCCACTGAAGCCATAGCAGACCCTGTGCCTCCATCGGACGTACTTGCTCCCAAAACTGACCTATGGACTGGTTTTGGGGAGGTTGATGAGCCTTGCTGTAATGGTGCGCTCTGCTGTTCGTGCTTAGCTATGCCTGACACATAGCGTCCCATCTGCGTACATTCACGCTCCAGATCGATCTGGGGGACTCAATGTTCCATCTCTTCTTACCACTATTCCATTCTTGCTTCGCAGGCATCCGCCTGGAATGGCGCATCCACAGTGGCTGGTCTTCGCTTCGTTCAGTAACAGCTGAGGTGGTGTGACATGGCGACTCCATCTGCCCCCAAGCCCAGTAAACCATCAGAGTTTTCAGCTGCTCTGCATGGTTTGATTGGCAGGTAGAAACTCAAGCAGTGTCACGACTCTTCTGCGTGGTTGAAGTGGCCTTCAGACGACATTCATGGAAGGGATTACCAGCACTTTAAAGCAGTTCTCTTCCAAATCTGCAATGTCCGTCCGCCATCCGGGCCGCTTTGTGCCTTTAACGTGTTCTAAAAAATCCGTTCTTTTGCACAAAAACTCCATTTGGTATCTAGTTGTGCCCGCCATCTCGGCAATCCGATCAGACGAAGCCCATGGTTGTTATGGACAAAGAACGGTTAAAAAAATTAACAAAACACAGTATAACCACATTTCGTATCGTTTGCAAGGTATTTTTACATCCTGGGTCGAATGGAATGAGTATTAGACGTGTACAACTGCGTATAGTGAAATTACAGTAATTATAGTGTGCTAAAGTCAACTAATTGAAAGAACTCGCGGGAACTACAGCGGAAGTAAACGTTTCGTCATTAGTACTCCCTCCTTCCCGTCGCATCAAAACTGCCCACCCGCTCGACTCGCAATGTCGTGCCAATTGCTGAGGGAATATTTAGTTTCCGTAGTTCCATTGTAGTCAGGTCATGTTTCGTATGGTTTACTAGTATTTTTCGATGCTGAAGCGAATGGGATGGCCAAGCTGTTCATGAGAATAATAAACCGTTGTGTAATAATTTGCAGTGTTTTGTTAAAAATTGATCGTGAGTTTCGTATGCAAGATGGGACAGACGGGACAGTACTCACTCACTTCCAAGTGGGTAGTACAGAAGGCTACTGTCACAATAACACACAACACATGTTGTCCCACTAATCGCTTGCAATGAGGCAAACATGGAAAATTTGTTCAGTACACCACCTCGATCAATGAACTAAATTCTACTGGGAAATCATGGATTCATTTTCTTTTCTTTTTACTCAAGGACGTTTCTCACCGATAATGTTTTGGCTGTTGGTCACCTCATATTCAAAACACTGTTTTGTACGTTTTTTTCAAGTGGTTTGTGTGTGATCGTAAACTGTGAACATAGTTGAAAGAAGGCGCTTGGAGATCAACTCAAACATAATATTCGTCATCAATCATTTATTCATTTATTGCTCAAGCCGGTAGAAGCCTAATCAACAGCCTCCTCTCACTCAGATACCGATAAATCAGCTATTATTAAACTACAGCGAAACAGTCAACAATGGGACACCGGGAGGATGCACAAATCGCAGCACGTGAGAGGGACAGAGTTAATCAGCGGGAGTCGAGCAGAAACTCGAAGAGCCAAGACGTGAAAGAAACTTGACGGTGAGGCGACACGTCTAAGTGATATTAAGGGGTGATGAAAGGGAAGGGAGGGGATACATGAGCAGGAGATTGGTAAAGTAGGAGAGGCAATGGAGAGGCGAGCGGGCTAGTCGTAGGGGAGAACAGGACCGAGAAAAGGTCAGGGAGGCGAGAAATTATACCACAACTCAGAAACAATGAACTCATCCTGAAAGTCCATGTGATATCCCCCGCGATTTCGGCTACGAAAAAAATTGTTGCGCAGGTAATTCTATAGTTGACGAAATGACATAGCTCGGAACAGCTTGAGCCGTAGGAAAATCAATAGATCTGATCAAAACTAATTATCTTCAATTACATACTAAAATAATATGATTAATAGTAACGAAAACTATAAAAATAAAACTGAAAATAATAATGACAAATTAAACACTGAAAACGGTCTAGTTTTGATTAGTTTATACTCGATAATGCAGGAAGGAATGGAAATTCGTTGATAAAGACATTACGCTGCTACCACTCAACAAATGGCGGACAGAAGTCCTCAACCTAGTGATAACTTTTAAATTCTTTCAAAAACATGGAAAGTTCAACCATTTTCATTCTTTGGCAACTAATCCAATCTATTTTCCATTTAGTTCATACGAACATGATGAAACATAACTAAACGATCGCGGAGAAAGTGATCACCTTAAGTTCCGGAATTTATCGAGTTGCTGCCACATATGATAGATCATAATTGATAACCACTATATAGGTAATGATTGGAACCATGAACGTTATTTTACTTGAAACATTCGTGAGTACAGTTGTGGAATTAAAAAGGGGAACACTGAGGAAATAAATAGCCAACCAAACGACGTTAGTTTGTATTCGCAAAATATCTGCGGTTTCTTCTGACATGCTGGTTGGACTACGGAACGTTACTAAACTCCCATCGTATTAGACTACTTCCCTGTTTTTTTTGTTTTTTTTTTGTAGCGCTAGTGTCATTTTAATCTGTAGATTCAATTGAATCAAAATCGTTGATCCATCGTAGATTCCAATCAGTGAGTAACTCAGTTCTCCGTGTTGTGTGTCATTTCATTATCTGGCAACTTTCGTATGTACTAGGCTCGCCGCACGTCAAGCCACACCAGTTTGTCGCGGGATGACGAAAGGCGGCCCTCAACTGTTTAAAGACGAAGTCAACAAACCGTCTTCTCGGACTGGGAATATATGAGGGTGAGCACTTATGGAGTAAAGACGCGCTGTTTTGGCATTGAATCCGTACATATACAAAGTTTTGTTGGTAGTTCCAATCAACTAAATATACCTAATAATTGGGTTATATCCGCCAGTAGGCAAATTACTAAAGTTAACGTACCTGTTAGGTGAGTCCGTCTTCTCTGGCTTGTGAGTTACTGTGGGCAAGCGCTTTCGATGTAAAGACATCATCGTCTGGCCGTTAAGTCAGTACTGGAGTCAGTCAGTTGGTCGTGGTCTTTATATACAAAGATAAAGGTGAAAGGGGTGATGGAGCGTCGGGGAAGGGGCGGGGAGAGGTCTTGTTGGTCAGTCTTGTTAGTAGTACCTTAGCCTTTCTCTTTGTATATAATGACCACGACCAACTGACTGACTCCAGTACTGACTTAATGGCCAGACGATGATGTCTTTACATCGAAAGCGCTTGCCCACAGTAACTCACAAGCCAGAGAAGACGGACTCACCTAACAGGTACGTTAACTTTAGTAATACCTAATAATCATTACAAACTGAGTGAAGTTAGCTAATATCATCTAGAGTGCCTCGCCCAGGGCTAGCCAAAACTTCCTGCAGCCATATGATTTCCAGATCCTTGGTCTTACTCTGCTAAGCAAGGTGGCGTCGTAGCAGCCAGCTCAACAACAAAGGATAAGGTACAAAGATAAAGGTGAAAGGGGTGATGGAGCGTCGGGGAAGGGGCGGGGAGAGGTCTTGTTGGTCAGTCTTGTTAGTAGTACCTTAGCCTTTCTCTTTGTATATAATGACCACGACCAACTGACTGACTCCAGTACTGACTTAACGGCCAGACGATGATGTCTTTACATCGAAGGCGCTTGCCCACAGTAACTCACAAGCCAGAGAAGACGGACTCACCTAACAGGTACGTTAACTTTAGTAATACCTAATAATCATTACAAACTGAGTGAAGTTAGCTAATATCATCTAGAGTGCCTCGCCCAGGGCTAGCCAAAACTTCCTGCAGCCATATGATTTCCAGATCCTTGGTCTTACTCTGCTAAGCAAGGTGGCGTCGTAGCAGCCAGCTCAACAACAGCCAATCAAAATTTCCAACCGATTTCCTTCGCATATCTCGCCCACCGTGACCACTGAAAACTTTCTTCCGTCGGATCAATCATTAGTCAGTGTCGAATTTATTGATATACTTCTAGTCATCTCATAATCTTCTTGTCTTCCAAAAATTACACGGAGAAGAGGATTCAGAGCAGAGGCTTCTTTAAGGATCCTTAGATCTATTACTCATATACTAGGGTTCTGTTACTTTTTGACGTCCTGTTTTCGAACATCTTGATAAATTAAGGTTGTTTATTGGTTACGTAGTCGAATACATATTTGCTATGTTACTCATATTATTGTAGAGCTGACAAAAATGATCAATACGCATGAGCTTTGAGGACGCCTGTAGTTAAGATAAGAAAGGTCACAACCAAAAGTTAATCTCATGGTGTCAGTAATTTACCGAATCGCAGATTGAAGCACTGAAAAGGAGCTGGGGAAGCAGAGCTCTCGATCGATATCCCAAAACATAACGCTGACAAACCCGTGTTTTCCCACAAGAGAACCAACTAAACAGCACAGCTCCGATCCTCTGTTTGTTCAACCTAGAACTTATTCCGAGGGTCGGTTTGAATCAACATCACAGCCCCCTTGAGGCATCTTGAAAGCAGGGCGAATTTTCACAAGAACTGGAGACAGTTCGGTATAAACGGTCCATAAAATAAACGACAATATCCAAAGGCATCGTGAGCCATAGTGCTAGAAAGGATCGACGAATCGGGGCATTGTAGCGAGCCCAGGGAATTCAACGGATTTCCCGGTTTATTTTGGAAAGATAACGTCTCGGCAATAGGCAGTTGAGTTGAAACGTAATGAAGAAGAGTAGTAAAGCGCTGCTGTATAATGTGAATACTACAAAAACATTAACTCAGGTTTTGGTGTGTAAATGGTGGCGGATACATTAGAAACAAAAAGAACTCCCCTTTGAGGAAAAAACGGCTCGTATTTGGATCACCCTCACGACCTGCCTTCATGTAACTCTTAAACCTTTTTCTCTCTCCACATAAACCTACTTTACAAATAATTATCTTTTTTTGAACAGTTTTCAGAATTTTCATTGTGTCTTTCTACTTATTGAGGAAGCAACGATACATAGACCATTCTGACTGATATAGCTAATAGTTGCTTTGACCATGTTCTTTATTCCTGTTCTGTACATTTCTTAAGTACTCCCCACGAACTATGTTCACTTCCCATTTTACATGCAGCCACATATATAGTCATGAAACAAGTATCGATGCACAACACTTTTTAAAAATCTTAAAAAATTTGCGTAAGCTCCACGCAAGTGCCATTGACGGAGTGCATTTCTCAATTGCCAAACCTAGAATGTGGAAAGCTTTCCCCTTACAGGTTGCAACAATTTTGATCGTTTCCGGGAAAAGGGAATTACTTTGTTAACAGAGATGCATGCTACACAAATGGGCGAGAATCGTACACGATACGGGGAATGGGACGTCTCATTAGCTGATGAACAGACCGCTGGATGATATATTTATCTCCCAATCTGTCTCTATTGCCAAGTCTTTTGAATTTTATTACGCTCAACTCCGTGATAATTCGCTATTTCTTTCTTACTCAACTCTTGTATTCAGAGAACCCTGCCCCACCCCCGAACGCGAAATCTACTACACGTTTCTGTCTGAATCTCATATTTAGTTTCTCTAGCTCAACCGATCAGGAGCAGGAGGGGAGTTATGCAATTGACTGGGGGAAAAAACGTTTTCTTCGGATCTTCACGCTTCAATGGCTCTAGAGTCCGAAAAACACCATTTGGGAAATTAGTCTGTGTCTCTGAACGCAATTTTGAGAATACGGTTGACCCAACTCCACTATACCTGGATAGCATAATGGGACACAGAAATGAGGGTATGAACAAAATGATAAACACCATAACACCAACTTTCTTTCTTAAAAACATCTTCAACGATTTTGCCTAAATTTGTTTTGCGGATAAAATCTATTTTAGTGGAGTTCGTTTCTCATGAGTTTAATAACGCTCATAGCATAATTAGCAAGGAACCCATAAATTCCGGAATTGAAACGACCACTGTTTGAAGTTCTGTTTCTCACAGTTTATACTCGATAATTCCGAATCAGTGAAAACGATCTCTCTCATAAAAAAACACGCTGACAGTCTTGTAAATCAATAAAAGCACTGGAACTTCAGGTGCATAAATTGTTGAGTCCTGTTCAAACGAACTGAATGAAAAATATATCAGTGGCTGAAGCCCCCATGTAGCGGGATGTGCGTGGGACAGTGCATTGTAGATTTATGTAAAGTTAATTTAGTTCATTTCAAGAAAACGAGAAAAACACATTAATTTCTGGCACATTTTGGTCTCCCATGTCCTTAACATGAAAAATATCTGTTGCAACGCATTTAATTTTCCTCAGCACCACGAGAACTTTGCTAATTGTATTTCTCGCTCAGTTCATTTGAACGTCGTCTTTAGTAGTGGATGCAGAATTTTTTACATCATGGCCTGAAGTATATATAATTGATGTGACTGTGAATATGGTTTGTCAAGAATGTTCCCGTCCAGAGGTCTAGTATTAAAGAGTGTTGAGCGCACAAGAGAGAAAGTTGAAGTTGGAAATGGAGAAATTCAGTGAGCGTGAGGAGGGCTGCATTATGTATTAGGTAAGTAATGAACTGTGTTGAGTTAGAAATGAGCTGAGTTTGTTTACAAAAGGTTAGTACTCGGAACGTGTGAACTGGTGCGAGAAACCTTATGGGGCAAGAGAGCGAGCAGTTCTTCAGGACAAGAGTTGAAAGTTCTCAGTCGTGGAGAGTAATGTGAAATTGAGGAGAGGAAAAAAAAAGAAAGGGTTGGTAACTGACTGAGGCGGAGAGACTCCCGCAGGTTGAGGGGGTAAAAAGAAACAATGAGTTTGCCATTGGTAAGTCCTGTTGGGCAAGAGCGGAAATTCCGAGGTGGATGGACTGATTCGGCGCTTTGCGTCGAACAAAGAGGTAAAAGCGACGGTGATTTGGATACCGGAATTTCTATGGTTGCTTCTGATCACCGTAGACCATTATTAAACTTTTCTACTATAGGAAAATCACCAAACAACCACTTTGATTTTTTCGACAACTCTGGTGTCCAATGAGCGACATTCATGACGAATTAGTGGCGTTAAAATCGCGCCTCATCGAAATTGTTGATAATTTGTCGTTCCCCCCTCGTTTTTCCCCACAAACGAAGAATTTGATGATACTGTTTATATATTGTTAATACAAAAAGTGTAGTATAAATCTTCATCGCCGTTTTCGGGGATAAAATATTTGGTGTCTTGATCAACGTAGTTTTGAACCTAGTTCGCACGTTTTGTTACTTTTTTGTAGAGTACTAATCTAATCTGGAGAAAGGAGAACATCCCTGTCCTTCGGTAGCAATGTAAATTTCACGTACAAAGGTATGTAAGATTGTGTGGATCCCTTGAAGAACATTAGAGAAAATGAGAGAGGGAGAAAGCCACACACGCCCACCGTGCGGCAGGGTACGTACTTCTGTGGAATTGCGGTTTGAACAGAACTGGAAAAATAACAAAAAACCTGGCCTACCTTCCACAGGTCTAGGAGGGGTATACAGTGCCCTAAATGATAGAAATTTTACCTATAAACAACGACTGTTATAACCCGCTTATGGACGGTACTTTGTTAAGGCGTTAAGGGACAGTAACTGGCAAATGAAACAGACCTATAATCTACCTGGACAGTGGTTTGTTTCCCTCAGATAAAATTAACGATCATTGGAAGGGAGGCTGACGTGATGAAAAAGGTTCGTCACGGTTTCATTGTTAGCAGAACGGCAGGACTGTGTGGAGTAGTAGGGCTGGGAATATGGTCGAAGTGTTGCAGTTGAGAAAAGGACGAAAGGCTGGATGAATTGGAGGGTTGGAAAACGGGATCCAGCAGAGGTCGCCAGAAAGTTATTGTTACCCATTGCAGGATTTTTAGGTCCTCACCCTCGCCGCTCTTATGCCACACTCGGCCGCTCCTTTTTCCGTTCCGTTTCATACTCCATTCTCGTCTTTATCTTCTTTCGCATACCTTCCACTCCCCCAACTACCGCCGCCACGACCATCTCCGCCAGTTTTGCACTCACTTTTGTCGAAGTTATAAAAGCTTCTTCTCTCCTGTGAATAACAAGTGAGCGGAAGAAGAAGTGGTTCCTTCTCTTTTTCCTTCCTTCATATCCGACCGACCGGCCGATCCTTTGTTAACTTACCTGGTGAAAATGTCAATAAAAGGCATTGGGAACAATAACATTGGTCCAAATCTGTTCCAACTCCTTCGTCGACGAAAGAAAGCGGAAATGTAATCACATCCACTTGGGCGTTCACTATTCAACTCCTCTCTCTAAAAAGTCTATTATTTTTCAAGTTCTCGGAAAAAAGAGCTCACGATATCAATGCGGCCTCCAAGTAGGGAAACCTATTTGTGGATGCGCCACTTCACTTGATGAAAACTTCGTCCTGCGCTCTACTCGTAATTTGATAATGGCTGAGAGTCCCGTCTCACTGACGTACTGCCTAAACACCACAGTTCCTGGGAAACCACTAGTTCTTACTGAACGAGTAACAAATAACCCAACTCCTTAGGTTTCGTTCTTTAAAAATTACGTACATTTTATGTTCACACGTGCTCAATGTTTTACACATGACTCTCATCACTGGTTGAAGGGGACTCCATCTGGTGTTTTGAGCCCACCAAACACCAATGAGAAAATCAGTGAGATAATCCATTTAAGGTTGATAGAAATGGCGCCATTACGAGATAGGGGGCACGGAACACGATTCGTTCTGTTGCTGCAGAGGTTCACCAGATTGTGGAAGAATAACTTCAAATATGTTTTATTAAACTTTAGTAAATGGGTATTTCATTTCGGATTTCAGAACAAACATGTAACATCTTATCAGCTCTCGATGTTGTCCACTGAAGATCGAGGTAACTGCGATTGTAGCAAGTTAAAAAGGTTTCTCACATTGGGTTGGTTGCTACCAATGCAAACTGCGCCGATTGATGAGAAAGTTTGGAATGAATCAAAATCTGAGAAGACTAGTCTGTCAATTTTAAGATTGAAGTTGAGTTGATTTTGAACAGTAGTTATGATTTTATAAGTTACGATTTATTAGTAGTTATGATGGATGGAAAACGAACTATCTCAATCATAAGAAGGGGAGGTCATGTAGAAGCTTGGACAAAGCAATGACTTACGGCAGTGACGTCAAGATTTGGGATCCTCCTTCGTTTTCTACGCCTTGCGGTATATAGTTAGCTCAATTCCTACTTTCTATCCTGGGTCATTTTTCAATTGTTAATTGGCGATCAAATTGTGTGTATGTTTACCAGCTTCTTCGCTCTGATATCTTATAGTGCTGTATTAGGCAGTGAAAATTATTTTAAAACGCTGCAAATGATTACACAACGGTTCATCATTCTCTTACACAGCTTTGCGTAGTCTCAAATCTCCAAAACCCATCCCATTCGATTCATCATCCAAAATTACCAGTAAACCATACAAAACATGACTTAATTACAACGAAACGACAAAAATTGGCATTATCTAGGCACTCGCGGGCAGAGCTGGCTGGTGGTTGGAGTGAGACTGGAGGTAACGTTGGATACGAGAGCGAACCAGAGAGAAACCACCATTTTCGCTATATTCTCCCGCGAGGAATTTAAATTTGTAGACTTTGGCTCACTATACTTACTGTGATTCCACTGCATTCGATAAATACCTAGAAAACAATATGAAACAGGACATGATTGCGATTAAACTGCCAACTTGACATTAAACGGGATTTTTGCGCGAAACAACGAATTTTGTAGACTACGTTAAAGAAAAAATATGTCCCGAACGGCAAACGGACATCACATATTTGGAATTCTCACGCTTTGAAACGTAAAGTGTCAAATTTTGAAGGGAGGGGGGTGTAAAAAAATGTTTCTGATCGATAACATAGGAGTATTATTCAGAATGAAAAGTAAACCGAAAAAGTCTCGCTTCTAAATATCCTTTCATAGTCTTTCAGATCATACGAATAATCAACCCCTTCATCATCTTTGGGATTCCGCAATAAACCGTGAAAATATCCGATTATTTCGAGAACAGGGATCATCCCTTATTTGAGTTTGACAGGAAAAGTAACTGTTTAAAAAACTCCCAATGGGAAATCGACTCACTTCAGGAAACAGTGGTTTTGGAGGCATTGGCAAACCAGCCTTCTGTTGAGGGAACTGTGCAGGAAGTTACAGAAACGGAAAGTGATATGGATGTGCCTGGCATTCGGGTCAGTGTTTCCCATACAGCAGTATAAGCCTCAACAAATAGTGACGGACTCGGCCAGTTTCTCCCATTGCTGACGTGGGCCAGCAGGCACCAGTTGATACTCTGAGCTGCTGGAACTGCTTCACTTTCTCTCTGCCTGTTTTTCTTCATTTTTCATTTAGTTCTTCCCTTACGTACGTACAGTAGGAAGGAGGATGAATAAGTATTATTTCGTGAAGGCACAGCAACATTCAATTTTGCCTAAACTCCTTATAATAAATTACTGGGTCCGAGAGCAGTATAGATGGTACGGCGTTAAATTAATATTAAGTGGGATTAAGCGTTCAACTGTAGTGTGATGATGTAGTTGAGAAAATCTCGTTCATCATCCCATTTCTGCAACAACCGCCTGCACGCAATAATATTCTGAACACCACAATATTTACGATATGAGATGTTCTTGGCAGTGAAGCACAAAGGCCGTCTCACAATCAAGTGTTTCCCTACCAATGAAGCCGAACCCCCAAATGATCCCTCTTCAATCTGTGGAACTCGTAAATCTTGTCAGCGGGAGGACTGCGTTGAACGAGCCAGGCACATCGCAATGCGCCCACCAATCCCAACTACCCAAGGGAAGTCAAGGGTGTGATGTACGGCCCGGCTTGTCACGTATATTTTGAATCCGTTCAGTGTAAATCATATGAGAGCAACCATAAGCTGTGGAATAACTTACCTGTTAGGACGCGAGGGAATCGAAGGCTTTCCTACCTGCTAAAAAAATGGCTGCGAGTTGCTACTTCACTTTGAGAGAGACGAGAGTTTAACAATAAAACCGCTCCATTTAAAAACGACGACTAAAAATTAAGACTCGTGTTATCTAGTTTATTCTGCTCGTGCGAAACTTCTATCATTCATTACTACATTGCAGGGAAGCTGAAGAAGTGCACGTCAGAGAGAGCTCTTTTGGCTTGTTCTTCAGGGAGTAGTGAGAAGAAAATCCGTCAGCGCGATGCAAGCGAGTTAGCGTTTACTGTAGCAACGGTTTAACAAGTTGGTTTTACTCTCTTTACCCGCAGGAAGTAAAAAGCAAAGTTACGTAAACTGAGTTCCTAAGAGTTTCGGGTTGCTTCACATCTTCACCTTCAAAGTCTTTTGTGTCCCTAAAAAACCGGTTGAGAAAATTATTTGTCAGTCAGTTTGAACACAATTGAGGAAGAATGATTAGGCTTTTAAACGATATGCTCAAATTTCGTAGTTATCTCGCTCATCTGCCTGTAGGCCACGATGAGCTTTGTGTGCAGTTTTTGAAAACAGTTTTTCGTTTATAAATCACGCTGCATTGACACGAGAATTTTTCATAAAAGCGGGCCAATAGTCCAATAAGCTACTCACACGATGGACGATGATTAAGTGTTATTAATAAATTCCGGAGTGCACCCTACTCACCACAGGCTAACTTGTTTCTGTATAACTCTAGTTGAGATAACCTTTTCCATTCCAAAGGAATAGTTTTCACGGTTCAACAAGTAACTGACCCGCTCATTATTCATTAAACAGTGTGAGGAATCAGAACAAACAAAGCTCAGGCGCTTTTTGCTGCTCGGCGTTCAGCTGCAAACAAACGAATTCTGAGACGTTAATTACTTCCACTTTTGAGGCCGGATTTTCCCTTCCACTTCGCACCATCACGTACAGAACTTTCCGACGTTATTCCATGCTTTCCACTAGATTTTTTTATATTACTTTCTGTAATTCTCATTTCCTGACGACTGGCACACGATTTCATTCAAATAAGCAGGAAAATGCAGGGCATGAATTATTTCAATCAGTTTAGCTCCTTTCACTCTCATTTAAAATACTGAAATACTGAATTCATGGAAAATAATACGCGGGTCTTGACTGGTTGATGACGCCCAGTGAGTTTGAAGCATTCTCTGTTTCGTGAAATGTCGAGAAACCCTATTCTAAGCACACAGTTATTCATCTCCGAAAATCCGTAATGAATTTATTAACAAATTGTAGGAGCGGTTACTGAGCGAAGTGCGAAAACTCCACGTTTTTGTAGCTTGTTTTCCCAACTTTCCCATCGCAACATCAAGAATAGCAAATATGGCAGATCTGCGCATCATTTTGTTAGAATTTTGTGAGTGTTGAGGTAGACAAAACCTATGTGGCCAGACGGTGCCAGATGGTGCTGAGAATATTTAAGGGTGTGTCAACATGGATTCTTCGTGCCGCCATGCGCGTAATCGCTAATAACTCGACCGTGAGTTATCCTTATCACCCCCCCCCCCCACCACCTGTTACGGTCAAGAGATTGTTAAGGCCCTTTAAAGGAGAGTCCATTTTTTTTGTTTCCTTTATTTATTTATTAGGAGCTTCTACTATCGTGGGCGGCGCGGCGAAGGGTTTCTGACCGGACCCGACGTGATTACTGCACCTCCTCTCAAGGACACTGGCCGGCCTGGTGGGCTCGAATTTCTGGCCATGTGAGTTAAAGAGCCTGAATAAGAGGTAGATCGAAATCACCGTATTGTTTCCCACTCAACCAAATAGTGCTCCGAAGAGACTTCGAAATATTACGTTTGGTTGGACACATTCTCCAAATATAGCTCTGATGATCACTTACTGCAGTCGCGTCACGCTGAATTTGACACACATTCGTCGCCATCACACGACTAAAGGTTAGACCTGCCCAATTTTATTCGTTTGTAGCCAAGAAAACAGTTGATTTATTTATTTAATAATTTTCATTACCCCTTCAAATTATTACTTATATCATTTACAAACAAGTTGCATGATCATTATAGAAGCACTCATTTTATTTTAATTTTCATATTCTATCTCATATTTTCGACACAAGGTCTTCATTTAACCTGCTCGCCTAAATTAATTGGTGTGAATCTCCTCACCCCGATTAGTGCGCACCCCCCCCCTCCCCTTCACGAAGACATTTTACAGCTGGCTTGAGGAAGTCAAGGCTCCCTCATCAATCTTTCGTTATTTAATTAACTTCGAGACACCATGCTAATGAGTAAAAAAATGTGCGCGTCTGTGTGTGTGGTTTCTCGTTAGTGGGTGGTCAGTAGGGAGGTTCGTATGAAAAAACCCAGAAAATTATTACACAACGGTTTATTATTCTCATGAACAGCTTGACCTAGTATTACTGCTCCGAGACCCATTCCATTCGATTCAGCATCGAAAAATACTGATAAACCATACGAAACATGACCTGACTACAATGGAACTACAGAAACTAAATATTCCCCCGGCGCCCGTAAACGTCTGTAGGCATGTATGATCCGATGTAGCGGTGTGCGGAGAAAGTGACCCTAACCTTCCTCCGCCTCATCTGACAAACAGAGTCGAGGAAATTGGGACGGGGAATTCCAGCAAACCCTCGGCAATGGGCAGGGCGTTGCAAGGTGAGCGAGTGGGTAGTTTTGATGTGATGGGAGGGAGGGAGGGTGTACTAACGACGAAACGTTTACTTCCGCTGTAGTTCCCGCGAGTTCTTTCAATTAGTAGACTTTGGCTCACTATAATTACTGTAATTTCACTATAGTTGTACACGTCTGATACTCATTCCATTCGACCCTGGATGTAAAGATACCTTGAAAACGATACGAAATATGGTGCATTTGCGATTATACTGTGTTTTGTTAATTTTTTTTTTAATCGTTTTTTGTTCATGACAACCATGGGCTTCATCTGATCGAATTGCCGTGATGGTGGGCACAACTAGATACCAAATGGAATTTTTGTGCGAAAGAACGGATTTTTCAATCACGTTAAAGGCACAAAACGGCCCAGACGGCAGAAGGGGGACGGCGAATGGGGGGACGGTGGACGGACATTGCAGGTTCGGAATCCCCTTGTCTTGAAACGTAAAGTATCAAATTTTGTGGGGGAATTGTAAATTTTTCGTGACCGAAAGCATAGAGTTATTATTCAGAATGAATAATAAACCAAAACGATGCTGCTAAATGTTTAGCCGATTTCGTTGCGTATATGACGTCTCTCAACCATATTTTTTCACTTTTTTTAGATCAGCGTTTTGAGTTGAGAATTGAATCAAACATATTTGGTGCGACGCATCACACACCTTCCTTTGGCGTGGACTAAGCGGTTCACTTGATTCTAGCAACTAATTAAATATGTTTTTCATTCTGTTTACAGCAAAGCTCAACATGATAGCGGGAGCGCTTATATTTCGGGAATTTACTGTGCTGCGATTACTCGGCCACAACCATTATTGACCTGTTGTTATACAAATAATGGAAGATACTGTAAGCACGATTATTTATAACAATGATAATCACCGTTCCAAAATTATCACGTAAAAGCTGTGAGAAATTAAATGGCGTTGAAATTCTGGAATTTCTAGACTAGCTAACATATATCTTACGAGTGTTATCAATGACTCGTCGTATAGATACTTGGGTCAGCTGTGACGTCAAGTTTTTTGAATAATCTAATAACATTTGAGTGGAGTTTATAAGGAAAAAACTGAGCTAAAATCGATTTTCGCTGGGGTTTGAGCCGATTTGGTTCTGCCATTTTCTCTCAATCACATTCACAGACACATATGCACAGAGCAGACCATTTTACCAAATTGTATTTTCCGGACTCAGAGACCTTAAAACGTAAAAATCTTGAGAGAACTCCAACATTTCTTTTTTTTAAGCCGATTACGTTATTTTATTTCTACTTCTCGTGGAGCCAAGGAAAGTCAAAATTAATGAAACATGAGAAAATTAATATGTCCTCTCCGATTTATCATTTATTGACATCAGATTTTCGATGTCGCCTAACAGCCTCCCCCCCCCTCACGAAATTGAGGGATAAGGTTAAACATTCACACCCTCATATCTTTTTTTTTCTTTTCCGAGGGCGTGCGGGACAAGTCCCTTTGTCACTGCGGCCACGTGTGGGCCTATCGTGACACTAACCCTTCCTTAGTAAAAGGCGTCGTACACACCCGCCCCCTTCATGAGGCTCAATAATCCCCTGGGCAAAGTATCCAAAACGTTTGACTGCTAAGGCACTCACATAGGATCTCGTCCTCCTCACCACAGAGTCTGCATTCCACCGCCTTTGAGATGCCCATCTTGTTGAGGTGGTACCTGAGTGGGCAGTGCCCGGTGAGGAAGCTAATCAGATCCCTCCTGGAGAGTGTCAGCATCGCCTTCGCCCTTGGACCAGAAGGCGTAACAAGCCTTTTCGATTGTCTAAGTCGTGACTGGCGATGCCAATGGGCGCTATTTTCCTGTGTCTCCCATTGGGCCACCAAACGGTTCAGGTAACTTTTTACGTGAGGTTCAGGCCCAATGGGTAGGGCTTCTGTGCCCTTCTTCGCAAGGTGGTCGGCCTTTTCATTGCCCTCATGCCCCCTGTGAGCTGGCACCCAGATGTGGGAAAGCCTATTGTGGGCGCCGAGCTGCTTGAGTGCATGAAGGCATTCCCATGCCAGCCTGGACCTAAAGCTATAGGCTGCAATGGCCTTTAGTGCGGCCTGGCTGTCTGAGAATATGTAGATCCGCGTGCCCTTGAGTCCTTTAGACAGGGCCCACCTCGGTCCGGAACGTTTCCTGCTCCCATCGTTCCTGCGACTTGATACTTACCCTGAATGGCAGCCGAAAGTTCTTTCGCTCTGACATGACGTCGGTAGCAAGGACTACTGCCTCGCACTCATATCTTTAGTCAATACGATACTCCAGTTGCAAACGTCAATTTCATTGCGTTCAATACAGACATAACTCGGAGCCAGTAATAGCTTTGGTGGCGGGAAGCGAGGAGGAGATCAACATTGGAAATCAACTTCACGATCAGCGGTGGACTTTCTTGTTTGATGTGCTTCTGGATCAAACAGAGTGCACGCCACGGGAGCATTGGAAATCTATTCAAACACGATTGTTGGCTCAGCTCAAATTACGTAGTTCATATGTTTCCACGAGGACGGTGTGTAACGGAACAGGGTAATGAATATTTCCTGTAACTCACGTATTTGATGAGAACGAGATACGCTCGTATTGGTTGCTAACCCGATGCATTAGGCAAACGAGGCAGTTCCAGCGTACGACAACCCGCTCTCCGTCATCTTCGGCACATTTTCGTGTTTGTCTTACGTCTCATAACTCCCAGGAACGGTCGGATGAACTTCAAACTAATTGAGGACGGTACTAGTAGAAAGAGAATCGCTTCGAATGACGAGTTTAAGGGAGGAAGCCGAGAGTTGATCAGCAAGAAACTGAAGATGAGAATCCTCTTCGTTAAGTTTAGTCATTCGTGTAAAGTCATTAATCTTCAAAAAGCTGAGCTTCTACCTCCTCGGTGAGATGAAAAGGAGATGCTGCTGCCTCCTGAAGCCTCAGGTCATGACGGACATGAAGTTACCGGTTATTCACGCTCACACATTTACCACGTAAAATACGACACTGAATTATTTCGAAACAACACGATGTTGAACTTGTGTTTGATGAGATATTTGACTTTATCATCCTCTGTTTGCTGAACAATCGAATTGGAAGAGTTTTCGACTTACCAGTACTTAGTTGAAAAAGGGATACCGATCAAAAGCCACCTCACAGCGGATGTAGTAGTTCTGATACCGCACAGTAAAATAGAATGCCCAGGATCGATCAGAGGACTGGGGAGAAAAGTTTCTTCGGTCGTTTGGTCTCAATTAGTATGACTGGTGAGGAAAGAATCACTTCCACCTCCAGAACCATTGATAAAACACCAACGGGACATAGGGCTTGCCAAAGATTTCAAATGGAAGCCAAGCGATTTTGGTCCACGGCTTGCAGCTAACGTGGAAAGTAGTTCTTGTTTCATTATCACAACAAATCATTGATAAAATACAACTGACAGTAATTCCAACATTACGAGTAGTCCATTCCTTTCCTCAAATCAATACGTATCTCTTCCAAATAATTAACTGGAGCTGCACGCTTCTAACCAACCCAGCAGTGAAAAATATCTGATGTACAACTACACGACGTTCCACAGCCCTACTTACATTCAGCGAGTTTCATAGTTTTAGAAACTAATCCACCGTATTTCTCGCTGATTTGATTTGGATGTGGTGAAACAGAACTTCACGTTTTACGTATCAAAAGGTAACGATTCAAGTTCCGAAATTGTTTGAGTTACTCCTGTTTATGCCAGGGCCATTATTGAGCATCCCGTGCACAGTAGATCGATGAAAAATGTCGTGCCTACTGTGTAGGATTTATTGGGTAGAAGCTGAAAAATGGTAGTAGGTGGAACGACGATGGTTTTAATTCCGGAATGTACTGGGTTGTTGCTAATTATGTTATGAGAGGTACTAAACTTTCATCATATAAAAAGTTGATTGGACCACCACTCTGAGTATTTCGGGACAGGTGGTTTCATATGAGTGGGAAGTAGTGTAAATATCTGGTGCGTAGCAACACACTACTTTCCGCCACCCCCGTAAGTTCGGTAAGTTATTGTGCTGCTCTCGTCATTTTCCCACTAATGGGAATTTTATGGTATAATTGCCTTATTGAGAGCTATTAATATAAAAAATTTAATCAAAATCGTTAGAGCCGTTTTTGAGAAAAAAAATATTTGGTGTTTTGATCACTATGATAACTATAGTTAACTTGCGGTGGATTTGGTTCAAACCCTTATTTTGGCGTCCCATGGTGACCTACGGGCGAGATATGAAGTTTGAGCTGATTTGGTACGATGGTTTTCTCTAAAAATCGTTCACAGACACACATACACACACACAGACTGACACACACACACACACACACAGACCATTTTCCCAAATAGTGTTTTTCGGACTCAGGGGGTTCTGAAACGTAAAGATCTGAAGAGAACTCAAAATTTTTTTTTCAGCCGATTACATAACTTTCCTTTCTACTTCGTAGAGCAAGGAAAGTAAAAAGGGGCGAATGGCGTATCAGTAACTGACCTCCTCAACTGATAAGGGATCAGGTGTGACGTACCCCCCTCCCCCTCCCACCATTGACGTGTGTGCCTCCCTGATAATCAGCTGTTCCAGTGCATCCTGGAGAGCAGTGTTACCAACAAAACAGGTGATTATCGCCAAAGAGAAGGGATTTGAAGCTATTACTTAACCATGTTTAAGTGATGTCAGAGGTCTCTACGGCCTCCCAGAGAGCAGTGTTACCAATATAACAAGCGTTTTCGTCTAACGGAAGGAATAAAAAGTTATTGCTTGAATGTGCTAAGCCCTGAATGTGCTGATACTGAGGTCTTGACATCTGTCATTCAAGTGTCAGTTTGACATTTGTTATCTAAACCAGATGATTGCCGAATTGTTTTGACGTCTCTTCATCAACTGTCATTTTCGAAATGACGTATTCCACCGTTTCACTATCTGCCTTCCCTTCTAATCAGCTGTTTAACATATGATTTTGGCGTTTCCTATCAACTGTCATGGTGATTGTTTTGTTTCTTATCACTGGATTGACATATGTCATCTATACGCCAGTTTGACTTTTGTTATCTAAATCAGCTGATTGTCAGATTGCTTTGACGTCTATTTATTGAAGCTTTCCGAAAAGACAGTTGAATTGTCATTTGGGGGGCCTCCCTCCCCCCCCCCCCTCGGCAACCCAACCATCACTACCACAACCTCCGCGCCAGATTGACGTTCGTTATCCAAAATCAGCTGATTGTCAGATTCTTTATACTTCTTTTTATCAAAGCTTCTTGATAAGACATTCAGTTGAGAAGGTCAGTTACTGATACGCCACTCGCCCCTTTTTACACTACTGTGGGATTGTGAGGAAAAAACTGCGCTAGAATGGATTTTCTTCGAATTGTTTGACAATTTATTGCGCTGCTCACGCGATTTTCTAACGTATCAACATTTAATGGTACTGTTCGCTTATTTGGATCTGTCCACACAGAAATTTATTCCAAATAATTGAAGCAGCTTATCAGAAAAAATAATGTGGTGTATCTGTGACCATGATAACCCTGTTAGTTTGAGGGAGTATTCGTTCATACCCTCATTATGATGTCCTTTGCTGAGGAGAAGGCTGAATACGAAATTCTGGACGGACACGCACGGACCATTTCCCCTGATGGTGTTTTTCGGACTTAGAAGCCCCCCCCCCCCTTATTATCTGAAGATTCTCCATTGTTTCTTCGGCCGATCGCATAACTTATATTTCTACTTCGTAGAGCTAAAGAAAGTGAAAAGAAAAACCTCATTTGACTCTGTCTGCAAAACTGATCACAGACGCTTACACAAACAGATCAAGTGCCGAACTTAGCGTTAACTGTAGGCTTCAGAACGTGAAGATGGGAAGAACGCTAAACTTTTTTCTGCACGAAGAGTAGCGGAATGGAATAAAATCGCCAACTACGAAGAAAGGTCCTAGAACGAGTTTTGAATGAAGTTTAAAAAAAAAAAATTATATCTACATCCACTTCGATGAACGGAATTCAACAAAACGTTACAGGAAGACGTCTACGTCGACGTTTCACAAGTATCACCAACGATTTTAACTAATTTTGAGAGATCTCTTCCGCATCTTTCACAGGTAGCAATACAGTGGCGAGTTTCAGAAGTCATAAACAAACAGGTCAGGTTGCACGTTCCATCGTCACCATAATTAGATTGTTTATCACACCATGGATGAGTTCTACGGTTTCAAATACAACGCGTTCTGTTTATTCAGACCAGTAACATGATGTTCACGTTCAGTTTGAATTTATTTTTACCATCATTATTCATTCAAGAAACTTTCCGAATTGTATTTCGTTGGATTTGACATTCCCGTTTGTATCCAGTTTTCTGATACATATCCCTGTATTCAAATAAAACAGGTACAGGCATTGTTCGACGCAAAGCGTCGAAGTTGTCAGTTCTTTGACCTCGGACTTCCCCGCGTCATTATCTCCGACCGCCTAACTGTCTCCAACTATTTCAATACCTGCCCCTCGCCCATGGAAATCCCAAATCGGCGGATATTTCCAACGGTGGTTTTCCCATCCTTCCCCTCTCCTCTTCTCAGATTCCTTTCCACAACAGATACCTTCTCCCAAAAAATCTTTCTGCTACTAAGTGTCGCCGAAGTGAGTCGTCCCCAGCTCTCCCAACACTTGTTTCCTAACACCTTTCGCGATACGGCCGTCTCCAATTCTCCCAACGGATACCTCTATCACCTCTCATTGACTTCTAGTTCGGCTTTCTCCCTCCTTCCAAGTACAACCAGTTTTCACGTCTTCAGAGCCCTGTTTGTTCACGATTCCATACTCAACTCATCTCCCGTGTAAGTCACATCTTCATTGTACAGTCCAAGTCATCAAATCTTGTGATATTCCAGCTCACCAATTACAAGTTTGTGCTCAGTAAATATCCGTCTCCGAGTTTCATTCACGTCTATCCTGGTCCAAACAGGCATATTACAACAGAAGGGGTCAAAGTGGTCGGTTGGTGTGCAAATTAAAACCATCAACTGATCAACGGGATTCACATCATACCGCCAGAATAGTTCAGGTAATTTGGAATCAGTCGGTGTTGGTGGCGGGGGGTGGGTGGTTTGGGGGGGGGGTGCTCTTTAGAACACATTTCAAACCTCGTAGGGAGAGATAACAAGGAGAGAGGAGAACGTGGTTTCTTACACTCATCGCCTTTAGGTGGAGGCTTAGTTAAGTGTGAGTGCATGTTGTTCTTCGTGAGCTACTCCTGGGCATGTAAGAGGATTTACCACTAAATGGATTGTAACTCCACCGCAGAACGAGGAAGAAGTATCTTACGAACGAGAGATCAAGTTCGAAGTTTGAAGAGAATAACGCCGATCCCGTCTTCCTTGCAACTTACGAGAACGCTGAGTGGCGAAACCAAACAAAACCTCCGCTGCTATTCAACATGGAAACCCACACCAACTGGAGGGAAGTAATTTTCCAAGTGAAAACTGCTATTGAGTCCAGGAAAGCCATTCGTGAGGGCCCCTGTGAAGATGAGATAAAAATAATTTCGGGAGAGAGAACCCCGAGCGGGAGTTTTCGACTTTCCCTGTTTCCCCTCATTGGCATCGAAATTGGAAAGAAAAACGCTTTGAATTGCCGTTGGGTTTTGACGTAGGATTTTCTTCCCTTTCTTTGGGAAACCCCACATCAATTGCAGCCCATTTCTTTGGATAGGATGGATTGTGGGAAGGGCCTACGTTGCAGGGTCAATCTACTGAAGCTCGATCGTTTTATTCGAAACGGAGGTCCACACATTTTCTCGACGGTTTTCCCACTGGTTGAATCATACGGGCGAACGAGTTTGAAGTTGACGAAACTTATGGCCTCCGAATTCCAACACCCAATCTTCAATTGCAAGTTTGTTTTTGATCAGTACGTCGTGAATGCGAGACACTTGTTTCTTATTTATGAGTGATAAGGACTTTGATTGTGAATCACCAGCTTATCAGCGGTTTTATGAGCCAGGCTGCATAGACGTGTCTCGTCGTGTGACACGTGTTTCTCGTATTGACGTGCTGCGTAGAGGCTGATGTCATATCTTTTGATCGCGTGTCTCTAACGTACAGGTTCGTGTTATTTATTCGATAGAAAATATGGACAAACAACGGAAGGTTGCCTAAAACTGGTTGGGCAAGTCAGGTACCGCTTGGGAACCACTGCTAGACATTTGAACTCCATAATCCCTTCAATGGGAGTGCGCCTGCATCACGCATGGTGGCATCTGCCATTTCAAGTGCCTCGCTATGGGGCCTTCAATTAACGACTACTCCACTTTAAAATGACGATGTCCCCATGCAACTTATGGCAGAAAATTATGAAAGCGCACATACACACGATCGCATCCTTGGACGGGCAGGGGCGACACAGTTACCCAAATTACTAGCTTCGCTCATGCATGGGCTCACAAACACCGCTCACTCGAGGGCTGGGTACCAAATTAGATAACACGTAAATCTGCTGCGGCTGACAACACAAGGCGTCTGCCCTGAAAAAAAAGAATAAACATTATCGTACAACGTATGGTGCTAAGGTACATATCGACACTCGACTCTCTCTCTCACCCCCTTAAACAATCAACTACCATTGACAGCATCAAACCTTTTCTCTTCTTCACTATTCAACTACAGCCAACTGTTGCAAACGAAACAAGACTACTCTACTTTAGACAAATTTTAACCAACTTCCTCGATCTTCAACTAACTTCAATAGTTCTCCACCTTCAGTCCTTACTTTCAAGTAAATTTTTTCATGTAGTTTTGATATTGATAGCGATGTGGATCACAAAGTGTTCGCTATTAAAAAATAAAAATAAAATAAAGTCACAGTAACATAATGGCATCGGATATCTCAGAAAAAGGTATTCATCGGAAAATGTTGCTAATTTTAAGTTTTTCGTTATAAGTTTTTGTAATTCACTCAAAATTGAAGAAGTTAATAAGAGTTGAGGAGGAGAAGTAATGGCCTTCAAATTTCTCGAGGACGAGGTTTCCTGAGTATCATTATCAATTCTCTATGAAGGCCTCATGTCAAAAGGGAGTATGTAGAAATTGGATGAGCGTGGAAGTTCTGTTTTAAGAGTTTATTTTTGATCCAGAAGTTGGGTCACACAAAAGAGACCGTATTAATACGAAGAGGGTGAATAATGAGATCTCAGTCTGCGCCACACTTGATACAATCGAATTCCTTTCTGTAATTAATTGGGAAGTAGCGGATGGGAGAGCAGCGAAGGTTGGCTCTGGATGGTGTGGATAGAGGGAGGGCGCGTGGTGTGTATCAGACGTGGAGGGGGACACTGGTTGGCTGCCAGGCTACTGAGAGTGGGGAGATGGACCTGAGCCAAGAGCCGGCCCCTATTTATTACCAGAGCGATATCGTCGGTGGGTTTTGAGTGCGAATATGCTATTTATTCCACCGGAAGCTTCCACATCATATCTCCTCACTGCTTCCCATTGACGAGTTCGTTGAATCGAGAACAAACAAGTGGACATATCCTTCACCTTTCTAAGGCCAGTGAAATACGAACGCAAGGGCTCACTCGGAGATTATCAGACTGCACTGCTTTCAAACAAAACTACACAGTAGATCCAAAGGGCGCGGAATTGAACGAAATTCTTGAAGCGGTTTAATCAGTTTCGTAGAAGGGATGCTACCTGTTTTCCTGTTTTTTTTTGGTTTTTTTTCATTTAGCTCATCAGCCTACATTGTTCCTATTCAGTTACGTTGGACTATACATCTCCATTTCATTCATAGCCATGCCCATCCAACGTTTTACATGATTCTGAATAATTCATGATGACACCTGTACTATCTCGTTTTGGGATTTACTTTTTTTTTAACATTCTAATCTCGTTCTCTCACAAAATGATCTTCTCATTAAAAGTATCTATTCGTCATGCGCAATGGCGACTCTTACCAGCTACTTGTAAGCGTTGACTTTGACGTGTTCCTAAAATGCAAAAACATCCAGCAAATTGGTAAACTCGTGGGAACCATTGAAGGATTAAATTCGAAATTGATGCTTTGATCTGGCGGGATGTTGAAGTACTGTTGACATTAAGTTGTTCATACCAGGTGTTGTGCAGACAAACGCCGAGACGTATAGGGAACAAACATCGAAGTAGTTGATTCCCTGTTGTTTGCTGGATTCCGTCTGCTTAACAGTAACGTAACAAAAGGCCATTTGTTCTTCGTGAAAGTAAGAAAGTGGAACTTATCGTGCCAATTGGGTATGGCATACGTTTGTGGCAGACGAACGGGCAGATGGATGGATCGATACATTTATACTTTCACTGAAGAGATTAGTGATTCGACTCAGGCGAGTAGTTCCCTAGTTCTGTTGCGTGTCAATGTACATATAGTTTTCAAATAAAGATGTTGAGATGAAGCCGATGTTCAATTACTTTTCTCATTTCAATTACACTCGGTTCTAGTCCTGGACGTAACTGTAAAGCTGTAGACCGATAAACAATGCGTCCATGAATCAGTTCACTAGCCGTTTATTCGATCAGTTCTTCGGGAAGCAGCAAATTGAATGGTAATCACGATTGAGATTCAAGAAACCCTTAGTCTCAAATCCTCGTTTCCACCAATCAGCAAAAGCTCACGCGATTGTTTTAGGAGCAGGTGATTGACAAGATAAATCCTCAAACGGCTCCTTCTCGAGCTATTGGGAAAGATTTGAAACGCCAAAGGGATTCAAAGGGTGGAAGTCGAGGCAGTGATAACCAATTAGCAGGACGTGCTCTGACAGACGGAACAGGGAGTCGTCAGAGCAGCTTAGAAGAGCGAAGCCTTTTGCTTGTTAGACCCATCTTGTTCGGCAGTCGCTAATGATATCTATCATAGTGAGTGACACACGAAGCTTCCGCGCCCAGCCTGTTGAATTGAAGCCCAACCTCGGAATCCCTCTTTCAACCTCTCAACACCGTCTCACAATTTCCCGGCCCTTTTCCTTTCACCCGGACCATTATTGCCCTTTCGCCTGTGTTTAACTTGGCTAAAAGAACTTCCTTCCAACGCAGATCTACTCTGCCCGTTTGAATGGTCAGCTATTATCGGCTGCTTCTGCTTCCGCGTTAAGCGAAGCGTTCTTCATCTCAAAAGCGACCAAGAACTTCACAACTCCGTCCAAGTGGCAAGCAACGACGCGGTAAATTGAATTGTTCTCCAGTAAAATGAGGTTACAGTTTGAAGCGCTTATGCTGACTGAAGGGAAAGGTGGGTGTGTCTCTCTGCCAGCCCAAAACCCGCTATTCTGCAAGTTGGGTCCACTAAACCTGGGTCATACGTCACTGCTGCAGCCTCCTTTTAGTGGCCTTCCGTGATTTGTTACTTTCTTTAGTGTGATGGGGTAAGAAAAACGTAACGTGGCCGACTGACCTCAAACTACTAATACACGAATTAACCTCAAATTGAATATTTAGTTTTCACATTCATATGGAACAACAAAATAAAATTATGAGGGGAATCAAAGTAAAACTATTTCTAAATACTGTATTGACCCTCACGATCGGTTGGATGTGTTGTGGGAACATTAAACAACTAATTAAAGGCGTCACGAAACGTTTATCAATGCAAATCAAAGGACAATAAATCATCCAACAATTCGAAAAGATAAATTGTAGTATAAATCACTCGTGAATGACATTAGCACCATTACCCCCCGAAATACTGAAATTTGATTTATTTACTACTGTTTCCATGTCATTCCAGAACTCCACACACGAGCCTTCTTGAAGAGAATCATATTGACTTCCAGAAAATTCGCTTGTTGTCACTATACCACGGATCGAAGGCACGTCGCCGTGGAAAACCAACCAAACAATACGTCGGTCGCGCCAAAAACGCGTCGGCACATCGACCAAGCCCATAGGTAGGAATACATATTTAGGCCACTTACCAGGCTTACTCGATTCTAATTAAAACTTTAGTTCCAATATTGGAGAGAAGTGCATAGCTTTGTCCCGGTTATTGCAGCACATATTCTACTCCACACAAATGTGGACGCATTTTAATTAACTTTCCGAAGAAAACTCATCGCATATTGATCAATTGCCAGAGCGTCACGAGTAACCGGCCATTAATTATCGTTCAGAGCCCAATGGTTGGGGAATGATAATTATTATGAATTGTTTTGCCATGTCAACCTCGAGCAGCAATTGCGCACCAAAAAATCAACGGTTATAGTAACAGCATCCAATACGTACTCAGTCAGAAACTAAAGCACTCGTCACATGAAACGTTTAGCATTACATCACGTTAATTACGTGATTTTGAATTTTTGTCGGATTGGATTTGGGTTAACCCTGTATTTTTGTCAGCAAAATATTTTTACAACCTCAAAATTTGATACTTTACGTTTCAAGACATCGGGATTCTAATTCTGCAATGTCCGTCCGTCGTCCGGGCCGTTTTGTGCCTTTAACGTGGTCTAAATGATTCATTCTTTCGCACAAAAATCCCATGTGGTATCTAATTGTGCCCACCTGCTTGGCACTACGATCGGACAAAGCCCATGGTTGTTATGGGCAACACACCGTTAAAAAAATTAACAATTTTGGCAGTTTTATTGCAAATACGCCGTGTTTGGTATCGTTTTCGAAGTATTTTTAGATATTGGGTCGAGTGGAATGAGTACCAGACGTGTACGACTGCGTATAGTGAAATTACAGTAATCATAGTGAGCCAAAGTCAACTGATTGAAAGAACTCGCGGGAACTACAGCGAAACTAATCGTTTCGTCGTCAGTGCTCCCTCCCTCCCATCACAGCAAAACCACCTGCCCGCTCGACTCGCCACGTCATGTCAATTGCCTACTGGCGTTTACGGGCGCCTGGAATATTTAGTTTTCGTCGATCAGTTGTAGTCAGGTCATGTTTCGTGTGCTTAACTAGTATTTTTCAATGCTGAATCGAGTGGGATGGGCCTCGGAGCTGTCAGACTCTGTCAAGCTGTTCAAGAGAATAATAAACCATTGTGTAATAATTTTCAGCGTTTTCCAGTCATGAAAGCGAGGGAGCCATTCTGAAAAAAATCTGAACGGCTAACGCTTTTATGTTGCAATACATCTAAGAAGGTTTTGACTACGCTTTGTTGGGTCCACAAATGGATCTTCTTTCCAGTCCACCCATAAATTCACGTTTATTATTACACTATCGTCAAGACATGAAGAAACAGAAAGAATAAGAGTGCGAAAGAGAGATAAAGGGCGGGGGGGGGACGTTTGAATTTTCTATACAGAGATTAATGTAGAAAGATCAAGGCGCGGTAATATGATCAACGCTGATAGCACGTTGTTAGTTTGGTTGTTCTGATAATCTCTAATAACTTGGACTGAGATAATCATTGGGTGGTGTGGATAGGGCAGTCAGCAGCCACGTTCAGCTGCGAGTAGCACAAACATGAAGTTATGTAAGAAAAAAACGATTTTTCCATTTGTCATAGGCGTTTACTGTGGGTAAAAAAGGGGTTGGTTTTGAGTTGAATGTGATAGTAACAGGGTCGTAATTTATCTGTGTACTGAGAAACAAGTGATGTCATCATCCATGATATTGCAAGGGCATCATGGACATCGTTCGGGATGCCAATCGAACCGAAACGGTCATAGGTTCTAAGCTTAGCGCAAAATATTATGAAGCTGTGAGGTTAATACTGATACCACCCAGTGATTATGAAAGTTTCAGCACGCTGTGCAAATATCTCGTTCGACGGAAGGTACTTTATATTTCATTACATTACTCTACAGCAAGAAAATAGAAAGAAACCAAAACGGATCTGCAGTCGATGAGGGTGATGCTCGAATAGGAAGCGGCTTCTCTCACTAGACTCATAGTCAACGTGGCAGGTGAGTCGTTAGTGCCTGTTTCGGCGTCTTTTGTTCCCTGATATGATCAACAGGAGTCTATTTCCAAAAACGTAGTTGTTTGTAAGAAGAAGAAAGCCTACTTCCTTTCCAGGGTGAGTTCGGAAATGTATGATGCATTTTAGCGAAACCTATTGGGTGTAACTGACCCTGAGGTGGTGCCGTATAAATTGAATCAGTACTCCGTGCGTGGCGCGCACAGGTACGAATATCACTCAAGGATGAAAATAAATCAACAATATTCCGAGTGGGCGGCAAAACTGACGGGACTAACATGAGAACGTTGGTTCAACCATTCGAGAATAGACTGTGATCAGCCATTAGTAGACGACAATATCAGGCGTCTGGGGCTTCATTCACCTCACGTACAGGTCAAAACCATAACATATCAGCGCAGAAAACCATGTTCGGAGAAGATAATGGGGATAGCTCAGACCTTCGAGACCACTGTGGCAGCAATTAACCTGATTCACGGTAAGCCTCGGTTTGAGGGGTCTCCTTAAGTTGAATCGTCTCGTCCTGGTTCCCCACGACAGTTGTGACATAGTTATCTATCACCAAGTTTATCCAGTGAAGAGTGTAGCATGGGTGTACACTGAATTTCACCAGCAGCAGAAATGCGAGGAAGAGAAACCGAAGAGTCCACCAAAGTAATGTACACAATAATGCAGACAATTCATCTTTACGTACATACAAAACAAAACAAAAGAGCTCCTACTATATAGTTTTTATCTCAAATTAAAAGTTGAAGGAATGAATATGAAGCTTCAAGTCCGCATTGGAAAAAAGCAAAAAAATACTATATGGACGTCACGAGTGAAGCTCATTAATCCTGGGCGATGGATTGCAGGATGTACTGTAGGCTGGTGAGGTGTCTACAGACAAACTCCAAGCGCAAGATGTAACGAATGCTGCTAAGTATGTCCCAAACGTCCAAATGGATATACCGCTGGTTGAATAATAGTGAACGTGCAGGGATGCTAATGGCCCGATAACAAGAGAAAGAGAAGAAACGGCGGGAAAACCCGCTGGAGAGGTAGAAAAAGTGACACAGAAAGGCTTCTTACCTTTTCATCATTCAGCCATTGGGAATGAACGGGTGGTGAAGTCCCGAAACCTTCAAAGTTTAGTGAATTTATTCACTGGACTACCGTGGGTTAGAGGGAACATCAACAGTTACAGAGGTCGTATGTAGTAAGAGGTTCACTCGCCAAGAGGAGTAGTCAGAAGACATCAAAACCGACTGTGACCAGCAAACGCCATTAGAGAAGTCTTCGGAATAGAGAAAGAACGTTCCCAAACACGGAAAGATGCACCTTGCGAGTCAAACAACATGAGAAATAAAACTGAAGAGAAGGTACGTAGTCAGGTTTCAGACAAAAGGTAGAACAATGTTTGGACGAAACGTTAACAGTCAGTGTGAGGAAAAGGAGTGTTGGATACCGCAGTTGTATTGATTTATCCGTAAACAGTACCGTACTTACTCCGAGTCCAAGTATAGTTTCCGTTTGCCACGAATCTCATAATATCGAATCTCATAATTATGAAAGTTGTGCCTCGGAACGAACATATTCCCTACATGGGTTGTGGGTGGGGGAGGACGGGCCTCTTCAGTTGTGTTTTTAATACGTGGAAACTGTACGCGTTTCGCATCGGATTTTCACGATCTCGCTTCTACCGCGAAATCTTCTCGTTGGAGTAGTTTCAACGAATATTCCACATTTATAACCGCTTGGCTTTCAAGTGTATTGTTGAAGAGTTCATCCGCCGAACCAGGAGCAGAACGCTTTGTAGGTTGATAATATTCTTACAAGATTCTCCGCCACGGGAAGGACTAACGATCTGCGTGGGTCCAGAGAGGAAATGAAAACATTCTGAGGGGAAAAAGCAGTGTATCTTCGTGATTCATAAGTTACGGCCAGCAGAGCGGTAACAAGTTCATTCCCTTTTTTTCTCCCCCGTTGGGTCTTTACTTCTGTTGCAACATAACTGCTGTGACCATCTACAGCTTACCTTCACAATTGGATTGCAATTTTTTACACAGTTACCGCGTTGAAACAAACACGTCCCGAACAAAACACGGAAATACGTGGACGTGGACTTCCACAATACGCTTTTTGAATGAAACTATTATAATAATTGATCGTTTTTACCTCTCGCGTCCCTAAACTTAGATTCCTCAACTTTTCAATTTAGTGATCATCTTCGTGAATTTGAAAGAAATCGTGTGCGTTATGTTAACTATCACGCATTTTCTGTACATTTCTATTTGTAAGAACGGTAATTGATGCAAAACCTGCCGATGATCAGCTACATGTATTTCTCCATTAAACAATTATATTTCGACTTGCAAAATTTTACGTATTTCTACGGAAACATTTATGAACGACAAGTATTAGATCCAATTTTTACTTTCCTTGGCTCTACAAAGTAGAAAGGAAAGTGATGTAATCGGCTGAAAAAAAACTTTTGAGTTCTCTTCAGATCTTTACGTTTCAGACCCCCCTGAGTCCGAAAAACACTATTTGGGAAAATGGTCTGTGTGTGTGTGTGTGTGTGTGTGTGTCTGTGAACGATTTTTAGAGAAAACCACCGTACCGAAACAGCTCAAATTTGATATCTCGTCAGAAGATTACCATGGGACGCCAAAATAAGGATATGAACTATATCCACCGAAATTTATTTATTTTTTATTATAGTTATCATAGTGATCAAAACACCAAATATTTTTTTTTTCTCAAAAACGTCTCTAACGATTTTGTTAAATTTTCCATATTAATAGCTCTCAATATGGCAACTATAGCATAAAATTCCCATTTGTGGGAAAATGACGAGAGCAGCACAATAAATTATCAAAATTTTCGACGAAAAGCGTTTTACCGCGGTTTTTTCCTTTTAAACCCCGCTGAAATGTTACTAGAATGTTTAAAAAAGTTGGTGTTGTAGTCCAATACCTATAGAGTGAGTGTTTAAAAACGCTCATGAGATACATGGGGCTCACTCCTGAAATTCCTGAATTTCAACTACCGCCGTTTCGCGTACTACCAGTTCTAACAGTTATTACCCAATAACTCTGCAAAATTGATTACTATCCTCCTTCAAAAAATGTGTGTTTACAGCCTCATTAATTTTCTATATACCAATTGCTCAATAATGGTCCTACAATGAGTACGAGAAGCACAATAAATTCCATAACTGTAAGCGCTACCGCTTCCTGCTGCTGTGACGTGTTGTTTGACAAAGTTCAAAGGAACTGAGTGATAAATGAATCGATTAAATAGAATTAGCCATTTATTTCCTTGTAAACTTCGCTGGAATGTTAGAAAGTGAATTGACGTAGAGCTAAGGAAAGTTGCGTGTTGCAACACACCAGATATTTTTTAGAGTAATCTGTAAGTTTTAAGAAATGTTTGCAGCCGTTACCAAGAAAATCAGAAAAAATATCACCTGAATTGCGACGAATCTCACTTTACGGCTTATATTTCCGTTGAGTAGTGAGGAACAAAATTTGGATATCAGTTGCAGAAAAACTGTTTGTCTGGTTGATTGAATTCAGTTGTGACTACGAAAACACGATTTTTGAAACAGTTTGGTTGTTATCTCATGAAGTTCCAGCCGAACATTTATGGTAACAATCAGCCAGCTCAATCGGATCAGCCGTTCTTTCTTGCTCATTGAATTACAACATTTTTTATTTTGTTTACATGATGACTATATCTGTCTCACCTTCAAACGACAAAATTTTCCAATTTCTTCGAGCGACCGCATGAGTAATGTAAGTTTTGACATGAGTGACGTAATTGTGTGTTCAATGCCTTAGTATACGCGTATGGTATGTTTAGTATTAGTGAAAATTGCTAGAAGATAGTGTTAAAATTGAACTTACTTGCTTTTAATGTGACTGCCAACAACGTAATAAATTTGATTCACGTAGTTCATTGTTGTTAATATACGTGAAAACTAATAATAATAATCATTACATTATCTGAACTCTTATTAAAAATATAGCAATGGATAGAAATGTTTGCCAAATAAAAGAGGGATAAGTGAAGCAATTAATCCAGTCGTCTGTGCGCAATCGCGTGTTTGGCACCGTTGAGCCCGTTTGACATCTTTCCAAATGCTCTCATGTTAATTGCCATTCTGAAGACACACTTTTCTCATCTCTCCCTCCACTCAATACCTTCAATTTTAAACGGACGCCCTCGCCAGTTCCAATTGATACCGTTTGTTACAGCCAATCGGACCCGAAATGCTGAAATTATGCAATTTCTCAAAAAAAAAACACGACAATGCGCGAGGAATCGTCGAATGAAAACTACGATGCGCTGGCTTCTTGATTTCCATAAACGCGCATGAAAATACGTGGCTGACTTCAGTTTGCTTTTAGCACATGGAATGGCGTTAATTAATTATTAATTCTGTCGCCCGCAGTTCTTAGCTGAAAAATTCCCTGTCATCAAACTGTCAAAAAGACGGGGTGAAGGTCTCCAAGTGAAACATCGTAATGCGCCAACGTAAAAACAAGGCGTAATTGAAAAAAAAAAAAAATCTAATGTAAGTCGACAAATATCTGGTGTGACGCATCTAACTTCTTTCCTCAGCCCCACTTGCATTTGCAATTCTCGTGGCTTTGGGTATTAATCCTATTCATTTTTGATATAGTTCATACGAAGTTGGGAAACATAACTGGACATTTTATGTGGCACTTACGATCCTTACTGAGTAACCAGTGCGCAGATGATTTCTGGAACTGTAAAGATGGTTATTTAACACAAATCGAATTCACTGTTTTGGAATTACTTGATTAACAGTAGCAAACGAGAGTTGTTTGACTCTCGGAATTTACTGGATTGCTCCAAATTATTCCATGGAAGCCATCAATGTTCCAGCCTATTGATTTTTACAAGAATCATCATATACGAGCGGGATGTACGGGGTTTTGTTTTGAAAAAAAGGGTTAATTGGAGTTTTTCAAAAAGAGAGGCGAACTAAAAGGACAGCAGAGGTGTAGTGTGATAAGGTTTGGGGTTTTCGAACAGCTGGGGGCTCAGTGCCATTCTGTACTCATATTTAAAAATACTCACTAGTATTGTTGTTACCACCACGATATTACATTATTAAGGATTAAATACGTGTTAATATTACTGTTATTGGAAGTTACTAAATTCAAATACATTTACTGAGGCTGTCTACACCGGTTTCCTAGTTTATTGCTGCACCTATGTGTCTTTCTACCGCTTTAATTTCTTTTATTTCTAACTTGAATTTGTTGATATGATAATGTACATTTTTGAAGGCATGTCGCTGTACATTTTTACCATGCGAACCCTTTCAACATTTTTATCCATTGTAGGGCATGATTATGATGGAGAATTAATACGCCGAAACGCTGCTTTCGCATACGTGTTATCATTTACTGCACCCAATAAACATATTAATTTACTGTTCTAAAGTCGAGAACACTGACAGTATAAATAAATGTGTTGCAAAAGATGAACGTGATTGTGTTCTGCGGAACTAACACACGGCATTAGACCGTGTATCATGAGAAAACACTGAACACTGCGCACGGATAAACAACTGACTCGATGATACGAAAGGAAGAAAGGATTCATGCAGAAATATTCGAGAGGTATTTTGTGCCAGCGACTCTCCACGTTGCGCTAATCGAACCTTTCGGAGGTTTCGAATTGAAAACGAACGCCGTCGACGCCACAGCAGCGCAGCAGTCGTGTTCGCTGTTACTTTTGACCCTCTCGTATTTGCATAGCTCCCGCCGAACCAGTTTGAAATAACGATTCTATTCGGACAAGAGCGGAAAAATATGTGACGGCAAATCCATTGAAAGCTCACTCAAACGTCCTTTCAAATGGTCCGGGACCTGCAGACGGATTGAATAAACAAGCGCTCTGAGTTGACGGAGTGTGGAAGTAAACAGGCAGAGGTACAACTCGAAAGCGTGAACGAGCCAGACTTTCTCGTCTAATCGCGTAAACATTTCTCTCAGCGCATGGAAATAGTTTACATCTTTACGCTAATGTTGTCGCATATATGAGGCAGCTTGTTTATACAAAACCCTCCACTTTTCAGTTGCCAAACGAAGTGAAGGATCAATAAGAGGAAGATTCTTGAAACCAAACACTACAAAGCTTTCATCGGGCTGGGAACACTTGTATCTACACTCTAAAAAGTATAAGACCACCAACAGAGACGTTCGCTGCTTTCTCAGGTGACTCGCCACTGTATGACGTTATCCACCCTCAAAAGTTATTCTAAAACTCGAAACAGCTGGACGTCCACAAAATGATCCCTAGAATGGTTAATGTCGCCCACTTTATTTTCCAAAGCAAATAATAGAGCACTGGTTCCTACTACGTCTCAAGAGATCAGTAGCAGCCAACTGTGAAGTTGTTTGATTTTGATGCCTAGCCATTTGACAATTTTCCAGGTTAACGATAGGCAGTAAACGAGGTCATGATTCAGAATGAGACAAGAGTCAACTCTTGTGTCGACAATACCCGGCATCGGGCAAGGTATGACGTTTAATTACTGCCATCGTCTGGTTTGAATGGACTGTGCGGGACCGGGTTGCACGGCTGCATTCATCCGATGCATTCATCTCCTCCCCTCCTAATACAATAGCCGAGTTCCATTGAGGAGGGTCGTATAGCACCGATGAAAGATTGAGATGTGTGGCAATCACCTGCCAACCTCATCAGTTCAAGTTCCTTAGTTAATCCTCATGAACATGATATCCTTTCATCGCATTCTCCACCACCTTATTGAATAATTGCTTGATGCGAATTCAAGATACAGGCGAAATGAATTATGATTGATCAGGTCTGACAGATTAGTCTGTTTTCGACCAAAAATATTTATACGCTGTTAATGGGGGAAATAACGACTGTTGACACTTACACTACTTTTAGCCTACTTTGGTCGTACTTATGGCCAATATGACTTGATGCTAAATACAGAAAATGTACGTGGGAACACTGGAAACTGTTTCACTCAACTGCTGCGAGTGAGAGCCTGCGTAAAAATTTCTATACGGTCACCGAAAATATGTAGTACAATCTACACGATTTTCCTCAATCCCACGCGCATTCAGCGATTATTATCACCCCAGTGACTAATAAAGTCAGTTTTTCACTCAGTCCATATAAGCTTGGTAAACGTAGCTCAACCTCATACATAGAAAGTAGGGCGCTTAAGAATTCTGACTTTACTGAGTAGCTCCTGCTTTTGTCATGATAATAATTGAGTGGCCAGTGCATAGATAATTCATGAGACTCAACTTGATTTTTTTTTGGGAAGGATCGTACCTACGGTTTCGGAATTATCGGACAAATGCGAGTAAGCGAAACGGTGATGGTTTGGATTCCGGAACTTCCGGGGTCGCTTCTAATTATGTCATGAGCGTTATCAAATTCCTATCGTACACGCAGTTTATCGGACTACCATCTTGATTGCTCTAAGAAGGCCACTACCATTTTAGCAACATTAACAAACTACGATATCTTAATATATTCTCACCAATGAGAATTTTATGGTACTTTCGTGTTATAAGGAAGTGTACCACATTTGATCATAATAGTACTTGCTTCTCTGGATGGAAAAAATTGGCGTTTTCATGAATGTAACCATGGTCTGGTTGCGACTGATTTTTCTCATTCACTTTAAGGTCCCGTGGTATCTGCATAATAAATGTCAAATCTCAGGCGATTTGGTTAGACATTTTCTCCTAATCGGATTTATAAATACAAACACAGATGTGTGTTCCAAATGTTGTTTTTAAAACTCAGAAGTCATGAAAGTCTGAGGACAGAGGTTAGCGTGTGACAATCTTACACTTTAGGCGCACGGAACTCGAAAATAATTTGATACTTCAAACACAAGCTCATAGGTAGTTCAACCGTGTAATAACATCGCTGTATGGAGCGTGTCGATATCAGGTAAGTGTGATTAAAAATCAAAATTTCACCCACGTTCATATTGAATGAAAAGAAAATGAAATTAAAGGGCTGAAGGAAAAAGTTGAAGTAAAACTCTAAGCTCGAACTTGGAATATTAAACAGTTAAAAATGAGAAAACAGAGGTAGACATTAAACATTTTATCAGCTCGAATTGGAACTCACCCTTTCGCAGTAAAATTTAAAATCGGCCAAATGAAATCAGCTCGGGAAGCAGTCTCGGAGTAGAATTTCGAAACATTAGCCGCCTGTCCCGCCACGAACCCGACGTATCGAGATCAGTCAAAGCCATCCATACAAAAATGTTCTGCAGATCGTTGAGGGAGCGCTATTACAACCATAGTAAGTTTTGTGCGAATTTTTCTCGTACCGGTTTTGGCGCTCTACGGTAACATGCGGGCTGGATATCAAGTTTGAACTGATTCAGTCCAGCCGTTTTCTCGCTATCGCTTGCACAGACACGTATAGACTTTGCAAATACACCCCAGGCGAACGCCATGTAATGCCGAGAGAAAGTTATTTAATAGACTAAACAAAAAGTTGAGTTCTCTTCAGACGATTCAGACCCTATTAAGTTCGAAAAACACTGTTTGGGAAAATTATCAGTGAGCGTATGGTTCGGGAATGAGTACGAGCAGCTTAATAAATTCTGGAACTGTAAGCGCTACCGCTTCTTGCTGCCATTAAGTGTTGTTCCTTGGGAAAATAACGAGAGCACCATAATAAATTACCAAACAATTTTTTCCTCATTAACTCCGTTCAAATATTACCAGGATTTTCAGAAAAACAGACGTTGTAGACCTACGGGTTTTTAATAGCGCTCGTAAGGTATACGGCCGCTACTCCATAATTTCAATCACCACCGTTTCACTTACTACCATTTCTATAAGTTTTTACCCAATAATTCCGGAAGAGTGATTATTATTCTTCTTGAAAAATCATGTTTACAGCCTCATTAATTCTCTGCGTACCAGTTGCTCAATAATTGTCGGGGTATGAATGGCAGCAGCACAACACATTTCGGAACTATAAGCGCTGCCACTTTCTGCTCCCGTGAAGTGATTTTTTACCAAGTTTAAATGAACTGAATAATAAATTGAATTAGTAGCAAAAGCCATGAAAACCAGTGCCGCGTAGAGCTACGAAACGTTGTGTGACGCGGCTCACCTGACATTTTTTCTCGGACGCCGAACACCGTCAGAAAGACATCTTGACATCAATGTCAGTGATGAAGGACTTCTACAGGAATTGAAGAGTACTCATTTATTGTTCAATAATGGTTTGGGAATGAGTACGAGCAGCACAATAAATTCCGGAACTGTAAGCGCTATCGTAAAGTGTTGTTTGACCAAGTTCAAATATACTGAGTGATAATGAATTGAAAAAGTAGAAAAACAGCCATGTACACGAGTGAATTGACGTAGAGTTAAGGAAAGTTGTGTGTTGCAACGCACCAGATATTTTTTTTAAACGTTCTAGTTTTTGGACTGAGTATCCCTAGAAACGTGGAGAGCTGAAGGAAACCCCTTTTTTTCGGCCGATTGCTTAACTTTCCTTCCTACTAGGTAGGCTGAAGAAAGTAAATAAGTTTATGGATTGTGCCCAAGTTTGATTATTTGGAGGTAGGTGAGTTGATAATTGAGAGCATAAGAAGACGAGAAATGTATCGTGAGCAAAATAGAGAGGGCGACTGACGGGTGAGCGGAAAGTGGGGTCACATGTCTCTTCCAGGGACTACGTAAAGTGCCAGAGATAACAAGACCGACCAGCAAAAAGTCCACTGTCCTGCCGAGAATTCTCCCTTTCCGCCCATCTCATCGCCCTTGAATCGAGAATGGTCGAGTTGGTTCTGATTAAAACCGGTCCCAAACCTAGTCGTAGCTAACAAAAACTGTTTATTAAACGGGGTTGCCATTCCCTCAGCAAATTGCTTCGGTTCCTGCAACCGCTCAACTTGAATAAAAAGACAACTCAGGTGATAAAAAGTTGAATATTCAAAAGTACCTGGGAATAAAGTCCATTCGATTGGAGATGAAACACGTTCCGTTATTTGGATCAGGTCGTCCTCACACCAAAAACAACCCTGTCTTTAGAGATTCATGAAGGGCTGAAGACTTCATGGTTTTGGACTTTATGACATGTAGAGCGGCGAATAAAGTCATGAGATTGAAATACGTTGTAGCGTTTTTCTCGTAGCTGTGTGGACATGAAATTCAGAAACTAGTAGAACCGATAAAGTTACAAATGGCAACGTAATGTCACTTAATGTTGTAGTAGTTGCAACGCTGAGTTCAACTGCTCCTCGTGTAGATTCTGGAATGGCATGATGCTGGCAAGACTCAGACGAACCACAACAAACTCCAGTTGTGTTGGACTCTCTCAAAACCGTACTGAACGTTCAATACTTAGTGGCCCTCGATGTTCTCGTAAACATGGCGTTCCTCTTTAACACGCTTGTGTAGGTTGGATTGAGAAAACATTTTTAATGCGATGCTTGGTCTGTGTTATGGTCTTTTTGCGCCCTGCTCAAAACAAATTGGTGCGCGAAGGTTGAAATTTGAGAATTTAATACCTGCCTCTGCTGATGTTCTTGTCTAACCCATAAATCTGAAGCGTTTTCCCTCAAAACCCTTCAAGTACGCTTGAGACCCACCGTCTATTGTGGAAAGAGTCCGAAACCGTCCTGTGTGATTGAACACGTGAGAGTTGAATTCTGTCTACAAGTTAGGTGAGCTGTTTTTTGTTTCATATCAAGAATTGAGGAGAAGCTTGCCATGCAGACTGATGCTCACACGGACATTAAGGAAGTTAGGAATATGCCTTGAATGTACTGCACGTGTTGCGCAAGTACACACGCTTATTTCATTCAGCCTAAGATGGATGTCTCCAACGACTTCCACCTAATGACCAATAAGTACAATCCTTGAAGGTTTTCATATGCTTGGATTGAAATTGAGTATGAGGCAGTGCCACCTAGGACCTATTTCTATTCAGAAGCATCAATCTCGACCATCAGTTACTTACAATTATGCTACACATTATGCGGGTTACTTGACTCCATCTAGTGCAGGATATCATCCAATACTTATAAATAGCAACACGCAGCCAACTATTTATACAATTGATTAATTCAGCAGTATCAATTCGTGGTGCCGGCAGCTGATAATCGTATGACAGGGGCTCGGTTGGCTCCATCCAGCAGCATGTCGTCGAACCTCAAAAAAACAGCAAAGTTCGAGTTTAGTAACTCCGCCTTTAAATGTGTATAACTTCTAAAAACGGCAATTCTCGCGCTGAAAGTTCCTCTGCGTTAACTGGAATCGTAATTTAACACACATTCACACCTTACCCTTCTGTAATCTTTCAATCGGTTAGTTGTCGTTCTCACTGCATCGTGAAAGAATCAGTTTTTCTGTGTGAATATTTCATCGCACCGAACACAAACTTCGAAACCAACAGCTCATGCGGCCGTTTGAAGCTTCTGAACAACTCCCAAAAGAATGATACTTAGCCTTGGGGTTTCTGACCCAATTAACAATTATCTATGCTGTGTAAAGCCCCAACAGCAGATTTGCGAACGTTGACGCAGAAAGAGGGTAAAGGGACCGCAATCACGCCTCAATGAATATTCATAATAACTCTTCAGGGGAGGTAGTGGGTCTGTTAGCTAAAGCACTAATTTCACCGAAATTGTATAATGCTGGTTCGCAGGTATGTATTTTGACCTCTTAATCAAAATCCCCTCCGAAATTCCAACGTGAGATCTTGTCGACGAAACGACCCGGAACATCGGGATTTGTTAGATAATTGTATGTAAAGTTAACGTACCTGTTAGGTGAGTCCGTCTCCTCTGGCTTGTGAGTTACTGTGGGCAAGCGCTTTCGATGTAAAGACATCATCGTCTGGCCGTTTAGTCAGTACTGGAGTCAGTCAGTTGGTCGTGGTCTTTATATACAAAGAGAAAAGTGAAAGGAGTGATGGAGCGTTGGGGAAGGGGCGGGGAGAGGTCTTGTTGGTCAGTCTTGTTAGTAGTACCTTAGCCGGACTGGCTGTGTTAGGTATTAAAGAAATTGGGTTGTGTCCGCCAGTAGGCAAATACTAAAGTTAACGTACCTGTTAGGTGAGTCCGTCTCCTCTGGCTTGTGAGTTACTGTGGGCAAGCGCTTTCGATGTAAAGACATCATCGTCTGGCCGTTTAGTCAGTACTGGAGTCAGTCAGTTGGTCGTGGTCTTTATATACAAAGAGAAAAGTGAAAGGAGTGATGGAGCGTTGGGAAGGGGCGGGGAGAGGTCTTGTTGGTCAGTCTTGTTAGTAGTACCTTAGCCGGACTGGCTGTGTTAGTATTAAAGAAATTGGGTTGTGTCCGCCAGTAGGCAAATACTAAAGTTAACGTACCTGTTAGGTGAGTCCGTCTCCTCTGGCTTGTGAGTTACTGTGGGCAAACGCTTTCGATGTAAAGACATCATCGTCTGGCCGTTTAGTCAGTACTGGAGTCAGTCAGTTGGTCGTGGTCTTTATATACAAAGAGAAAAGTGAAAGGAGTGATGGAGCGTTGGGGAAGGGGGGGGGAGAGGTCTTGTTGGTCAGTCTTGTTAGTAGTACCTTAGCCGGACTGGCTGTGTTAGGTATTAAAGAAATTGGGTTGTGTCCGCCAGTAGGCAAATACTACTCCATCACTCCTTTCACTTTTCTCTTTGTATATAAAGACCACGACCAACTGACTGACTCCAGTACTGACTAAACGGCCAGACGATGATGTCTTTACATCGAAAGCGCTTGCCCACAGTAACTCACAAGCCAGAGGAGACGGACTCACCCAACAGGTGCGTTAACTTTAGTATTTGCCTACTGGCGGACACAACCCAATTTCTTTAATACCTCAACACAGCCAGTCGGCTAAGGTACTACTAACAAGACTGACCAACAAGACCTCTCCCCGCCCCTTCCCCAACGCTCCATCACTCCTTTCACTTTTCTCTTTGTATATAAAGACCACGACCAACTGACTGACTCCAGTACTGACTAAACGGCCAGACGATGATGTCTTTACATCGAAAGCGCTTGCCCACAGTAACTCACAAGCCAGAGGAGACGGACTCACCTAACAGGTACGTTAACTTTAGTATTTGCCTACTGGCGGACACAACCCAATTTCTTTAATACCTAATTGTATGTATTCGTTGTTTTTACTTTCCGCTACCCGAAGGGAAGGAAAGTATAGTAATCGGCCCAAAAAAAAAAGTTGGGTTTTCTTCAGATCTTTACGTTTCAGACCCTTCTGAGTCTAAAAAACCTAATTTCGGAGAGAGGTCCGTGTGTATGTCTGTGTGTATGTCTGTGTGTATGTCTGTGTGTATGTCTGTGTATGTCTGTGTGTATGTCTGTGTGTGTGTGTGTCTGTAGTTCTGATTTGCGGGAGAACGGCTGATCCGATTGAGCTGGTTCTTTTGTTTTGTTCGTTATTTTTGTAGACACCAAATAAGGTTATGGACGATTTCGGCCGATGGAAAGGGGAGGGGGACGAAAATGTACCAAAACTAGGGTTTTTTCGCATTTTCTCAAAAACGGCTCTAACGATTTTGATCAAACTTTCAAATTATCTTCTCCTAATCAATACCTAACTTTTTCTTCTCCATACATATCTCCATGAAAATACGGTGAACGGGAGATATGGGCCTGAAGCAAATATGTTTTTACGCTTTTGGCAAAACGGCTTCAGCGATTTTCACCAAACTCACAGGATGTTTTCAAATAGTTGATATCTACATATTCTTTCCAATAAATGTTCCTGTGACGGTCCATTGAACAGAGATAAAAAGCAAAAAGTGTCGAAAATAACGTTTTTTCTAACATTTCCGTAAATTCCAGGGTAACTTTTTCACCAGATGTGATATATCCTAATGAAGTATCTTCTAGTCACCCATACCAACATTTCGTTCTCCATAATTATTTCTGTATATATATGTTGAACAGAGATATAAGCCAAGTTAACTCAGAAAAGGAGATTTGTCGAATATTAATTTATCACTATTCCAATTTTCTCAAAAACGGCTCTAACGATTTCGATCACACTTTCGGATTACCCTCAGCTAACTAGTCCCTACATTTTGTTCTCCATAAATGTTTCGGTAGAAATGCGTTGAACGAAGATATAGCACCCGCATATGTAGGTGGTGTTCGAGCTTAAAGGGGTGGCGGAAAGTAGTGTGCTGCTACGCACCAGATATTTTTTTTTTTAAACGAGATCTGTAAAATGTAGGGTGTCTTAGTGTTGACAATTGAGTCTTCTGACTAGCTCATACAATAGAACGGGGTGGGAGGCATTGCATGGGCTTTCTCGAGCGAGTATTTGCGGGGTCATGAACCTCTTACATTTGAATAAAGAGGGGAATGCTCCTCGACGGATCTGACGTCCACCAAACAACATCGTCTATCGACGACATCACAAATAGCGCCCACATATCATTTCACCGCAGCGTCAGAGGTAGCAGCCGAGTGTGTTCTAATGAGCCATTTGAATACTGTCGAGGAGAGACGAGAGATGTGCGTCATTCAACACAACTTGAGCGGCTATAAAACACAACAATCCCGTGCAGACTCGCTCCCTTAGATATACCGAGATCGTATTCTCTTCCACCACCTCGTCAAGAAACTGATGAAACCGCCTAATTACATATTATGTTTCTCTTTACTGTTTCATACTCAACGAACTGTATTGTATTGTCAGCAATGCCGGCGGTTATAAAGTTGCGGCAAAATGTTGGGGAAAATCGGAGCGCACTTCTTTGCCAACTCAAACCACTCCCATCATACGATATGTATGCTGGAGTGTAGTAGGACCCAATGGTAGTTTCTATTAGGGCATAGTTATTGTAAATAACAAGGAGCATAGTTTTTAGCGAGTTGGAACTGGATGTTTTAATAAATATCTGGAGCGACGCATCACAAACAACTCCCTCCGACCTCCTCCCGCCGAAACCGAAGAAAGAAAGAAACCGAGGTATACTCTGAGGTTGCCTTGATAAGATCATTATTAAACGTCCACCGTATAGGCTACCATTCCAATTTTTACTTTACTCGGCTCCACGAAATAGAAAAGAGAGTTATGTAATCGACTAAAAAAAAAAATATCTGGTGCGTAGCAACACACAACTTTCCGCCACCCCCGTAAGTTCGAAGACCGGCTACATACGCAGGCGCTATATCTTCATTCAACGCATGTCTACAGAAACATTTATACAGAACAAAATGTAGGGACTAGTTAGCTGAGAGTACTCCGAAAGTTTGATCTAAATCGTTAGAGCCGTTTCTGCGAAAATTGGAATTCCGATAAATTAATATTCGACAAATCTCCTTTTCTGAGTTAACTCGGCTTATATCTCCGTTCAACATATATATACAGAAATAATTATACGGAACGAAATGTTGGTATGGGTGACTAAAGACACTCCATTAGAATTTATCACATCTGGTGAAGAGGTTACCCTGGGATTTACGGAAATGTTAGAAAAAACGTTATTTTCGACACATTTTGATCTTTATCTCTGTTCAATGGACTGTCACAGGAACATTTATTGGAAACAATATGTAGGTATTAACTATTTGGGTACATCTTTAAAGTTTGGTGATCATCGTTGAAACCGTTTTGCCAAAAAGCGTGAAAAACCTATTTTTGCTTCATAGGCCTATATCTCCGTTCACCGTATTTTCATGGAGATATGTATGGAGGAAAAATTTAGGTATTGATTAGTAAAAGATAATTCGAAAGTTTAATCAAAATCTTTAGAGCCGTTTTCGAGAAAAATGCGAAAACCCCTAGTTTCCGGTACATTCTCGTCCCCCATCCCCCCTTCCCATCCGCCAAAATCGTCCATAACCTTATTTTGGTGTCTACAAAAAATAACGACCAAAACAAAAAAAGAACCAGCTCAATAGAATCAGCTGTTCTCTCGCAGATCAAACTACACACACGGACCACGCGCCGAAATTAGGTTTTTTAGACTCAGTAGGCCTCAAAGATGGGATCCGAAGAAAACCCAAATTTTTTTTTTGACCCGATTACTATACTTTCCTGAGACAGTCTCGATGTGCGTGGCCACGGTTTCCATAGGGCTATCCTCCAAACGATGGAAACAACTAATCGAATACTCGCTAGTACTAACTCCGATCATTGGAAAACATTGTTCTTCGGTAATAAGCCGATAGAACTGGATTCAATGTCAGTAACATTTGAGGAAGTTCGATAAAGGTTTCAGTGACAATGTTTGTGATTACGGAAGTGAGTAGCTGGTGTAGCGCGAATTATATAAGAGCACCAGACAATGTAAGAGAGGATGACGATCATTGTGTTAGATACAACCACCTCAGCGCTAAGGGCATGGTCACATATTGACGCCTATGAGAGGATACAAAATTACGTACTACAACCTAATTGGTTGGGGGGCATGGCCAAACCGCGTACTACAGTACGAGGCGTGGTTTTCTTCTTCCGCTCCAAATTGGGCCAAAACCGGCATTTCCGGCTTTCAAATCCCATTTCTCCTCTGGTGACATTTTCACAACTCTCGTCGATGGTTTCGGTTCTGAATTATATCGAATCTATCAATCTTTTGAAATGAAAATCACTCACATAGATGTTAGTTTTTATTCCGTTGTGTGAGTATTGAAATAAATTTGAAACGTAAGGACAAAACTACATCAGTTGGTAGGTAAGCACTTGGCCCCATCTTCTCCAGGGTTCGGATGTTCTGATTCACATCCGTGTCAATATTACTCCGAGGACTTCACAAAATCTTAGTGCATCAACTATCGACACCTGACAGTTGTAAATGCTCTAATAGGCACTTCTTGGCGAACTGACTGTACCTTCCTGAGGTAACCAATCTCTATTAGGAGCGATTGGAACTTGAGGAGATCTCTTGTTCAACCCACCACCATATGGAATAAAAATTAAATACGAGAAGGAGGGCGCTAGGACAGTATAGTGCCAAAGGAGGAAAGCAGACTGAATGTTGTGACTCAGACGTGAATAAAAGTGATTGAAGACGAACAGAGAGGAGAGAATGTGTATTTGTGATGGTTCACTTACATGTGAGGAAAGGACTAACTCAATTCGTCGTTGGAAACCCGAGAAAATCTAATTGCTGGACAGGAATTATCGGCGACCAACTGTTGCTTTGTCCGTGTTGTTGTTGGTGTTCTTGGGAAAATACTCATCCGAAATTCTGTCCGATTTGTCCTCCATTAACATTACTATATCAGCTTGGTTTTTACGAAAAACGTGCTAAAACGTCCCAGCATATCGATTATGCTTTTATCTTCCACACCCTTCCTTTGGCTCGTTAATGGCCTCGACCTGGAGATTGGCTCGCAGAATAACTCAATTACTGGTTCAAAACTTCTTCGACGATCAACTGAAGGCAATTCCGGAATATTCCCAAGGTTACAGCATATATTTGATCATAAATGTAATCGAGTTCTGGCCAGTGATGTTGCATCGTGCGAGCCGAATCGCAATAAAACTTTTATCGCTTTATCGCGCACCGGAGCTGCGTAACGGAACGTTTTACTACCCAACTCCTTCGCGAATCCAAATAAACATTCGTTCCCAGTAGCGCAGTATGGAAAGATCTTATAAAGGGAACGCTGATGACAGGTGGTTTGTAATAAATACAAAAGAAGGAATTGGGTCTCGGGACTGCGCAGAAGTAAACGGACGTCTGTAAAAACCGTGAACGAGGGAGTGACCACATTATTCATTTTATGACTCGCCTTTCATCACTGGCACTTGGAAGAACCATTTCCCCGGTGTACACTTAGTGTGATAATATCGAGCGCTGGCTGCACCTCAATGGAAACTAAACTGAGCGGAAGAGAGGAGCACAATAATAAGCTCCACCTGAACCTATAACCTACAAGCAAGTAAAAAACCAGAGAATACAATCTGTAATAACATACACGATAGTTGCCAACAGCTGTCGGCACTGACTATGTGAAACGCTCACCAGTTCGTTCCCCACATTTTCTACAACCAGAAAAATCGCCTTGACGAAAGAATTGAGTTATGAAGGTTGGGAGATTAAGGTATGTCAGAAACTTCCTTTTGTAAATTGTCGTAGAAAATTATCTAATGCTTCAGCATCACAACTTCTTTTTGCTGTGTACATTCGATTTCGTAACGATCTGCGTATGCGGTCAAATTTTGAGTTGGATTGCATTTGATTGATTATGTTTACTTGAAAACTTTCCCAAAACTTGTTCTCATTTAGGTCTACAAGAGACACCAAATCAAATTCACCAAATACTAGGAATGATGGAAGAGGAGGAAGACAACTCCGATAACCTATAGATGACGACTGTGAGCTGTTAACAGCTGGTGACCTTATATCACCTTGTTTTAACGTTGAGAGGAAGAGAGAGGTGAGAACACAGATTCGAAATTTGTTCGTGTTTTTTTTATCGTTATCAATGACCTATAAATAATACTGCGTCATTCTCACTTTAGCGTTTTAAGTTCGTGTCAATACTGCGCAAGTCCTCCTCTTTTCGCGAGATAAACTAAATTAACTTGTTTTTCCCTCGACATGACCATTTACCATTCATCAACTGCCTGTAAGTGTCATGCTAGGAGGGAATGAAATCATGTCCTTCAGTTTTGTAGGGAACTTGACCCAGAGAAATTCCCGTGTTTCATGTTTTTGAATTTTGGAAATTGGGTCCAGGCAGCGCAAATCCGGGATTCAGGGTATACACACACGCAACACGATTTGTTTACTATCCTCACGTAATAGAAACGAAGATTATGTAATTCTAATAGAACTGAGTTCTTCTCAAATTTTCTCATTTTAGGGGCTACAGAGTCCACGACTTAAGAGCTACGAAAAACATTTAAAATGAACTCTGGTCAACAAAATGATCAAAACTCTAATTAAGTTTTTTTCCCCTAAACGGTTGTAACGATTTATGATTGACAGCTCCGAAACAACACAACAGAAATTCTTATCCGAGGAGAAATGACGAGAGCATCACAGTAAAACATCGTAAGGTTGGACGAAAAGCGATTAGTTATTTCCTTATAAACCTGCTCATATTATATCACTCTTATAAATATCGACATAATCGTCTAATATTTTGGTATCTAACTAAACGATGAGAGTTTAATAACGATCATAAAACAATTAGGAGAATGCTCCAAACGACCGATGATTCACTTCAACATTTCTCGCAGTTTTTACTCGAGAATGCGAAAATAGTGACGATTCGCGTCAGAAATACCGTGTTGACATTGTAGGAAATGGGGTCTGAGGACCTTAGGCGTTTGAAGAGGGTACCCAGCTCTGCGGCTTTTGCCCCTCTCCTGCCAACACGCTTTTAAACATGGGGGTTTTCCATAGTCACCTCCGCTCCCAAGAGTCCAACACCTCGGCTTCGTGACTGACGACGCTCTGCCTGGCGGTACCGTGTCCGTTGCACGAGCAGAAGCCTCCAGTCGTACTGGTTGGGCTATTAAGAGCCTTGTCCTGATGAACAGGGGGCTAATTATAATATGCCGTTATAAAAGGTGTTACTGAACATATAACAAAAAAGATACGGCTGGTGTAATGGGAAAACGAAATATAATCGAAACGAAACGAAATAAACACTTCAATTTTCCGATTAAATATATAAATTAATAAAATAAAACAGTGCTTTGGAGACAATCGGTTGGTTAAATGTACGTCTTCCACCCACGGATAACTCACAGCAGTCCGTCCATTTATAAATTGTGGAGTTGATTTTGCAGGGCCTTTCCTATGCCGAACATCAACAAGACGGAAATATGGGACAACAAAAGCTTATCTTTGCTTATTTTGTTGCCTAGCATCTCGAGCAGTGCATTTAGAGCTATCAACCACCTGGTCAGTTGAATCATTTTTGGACGCCTTTGACAGGTTTACATCTAGACGAGGCCTGCCAGCCCATATGTACTCAGACTGTGGGACTAACTTTGTAGGGACAGCCAATTACTTAACCCATTCAATACGGCGGCCATATTGAGATCCCTATGCAGTATACTGCATAGTTTTTCATAAACGGCCGTCACTGACGGCACAACTTTCTCTACGTATATGGCTTAGTTAATTTTTGTATGGGCTTGAAAAAATAGTTTCAAAATTCTAATGTATAATTAGTGAGTAAATTGACGAGCGCCTCGGGGCGCTCGCAGTCATGGCTAATGTGTAGGTAGGCTATCACGCAAAACACAAACAGCTATGACTGCAAGCGCCTCGAGGCGCTCGTGATTTTATACACGAATTGGGCCATTGGAATTTCGAAACAATTATTTCAAACCAAAACTAATAAACTAATCCATAACGTACTTTCAGAAGGTAAGTTGTATTGAATAAGGTGTAATTACAAAGAGAGGAAAACAATTTTTTGTCAACTTTTTCAATAAAATTACAAGTATTTATGTTTTTATACAGTAAATAACATAGAAATCGTTCGTAAATTTTTACATAGGTAGTAATAGTACTTGTAAACATTAAGCAATTAATTTCCATCAACGGTCATATTTTTTGTGAAATTTACCAAACAATTTTCGATACATAAAGCAGGTGTATCAGGACAAGCTGGACAGGATACGAAGAAGTTCCTCGTCAGTCATCAGTTTTCATTGCATTGGCTCACCAACTTTGGGTTGTTTGGTGCTGAAAAATCATTATTACAATTTTTTAAATCAATACAAATTCATCATCGTAATTATAATGTTAGTGAAACGTAAAAACATGCAAACCTTGAAGTTGAGGGTTGTGGCTCCTCACTCGCCCTCTTTTTCCTCCTCGAGTACGAACCATCTGCTAAAAATAGGTACATATTAGCTTATTATTAAGTAATAAGTTTAAATTATACGTCCAAATGTGAAGATAATGGAGTTTTACTTACCCTAATTTGGGAACGATGCAGTTTCTAAAGGAAACGTCAGATTCAGAAACGGCAAACTGCAGAATGTTCAGAATGTTGTTAGGAGTGACTGACAGTAAATAACGGGCTTCCACAAGTGACGGGAACGGTCTGAAGCACATTTGAAACTGAAGAAAACCGAGCGTCTCGGGGCGCTCGCCGTCATTGGGTAAGGGTCGGAAGAGCGTCTCGAGGCGCTTGCCGTCACCAGGTATAACATTGGAGAGCGCCCTGGGGCGCTCTCCGTATTGAATGGGTTAAAGGAAGTGCATGATTGGTTCAGTCAACTCTCAAATCAAGAAGCTATCATCAACCACACCGCCTATCAAAACGTCTTGTGGAGTTTCAATCCTGCCAATTCTCCACACATGGGAGGCCCATGGGAATCATTAATTAAATGTGCAAAGCACCTTTTCTATAAGGTGTTCGGAAACCAACCTTTTACTCTGCCAGAACTATCTACAATGTTTGTCAAAGTGGAAGGAATTTTGAATTCACGACCGCTCCAGCCATTGTCAGACAGTCCAGAGGATCCAGAAGCTCCAACTCCTGGGCATTTTCGGATTGGGCAACCCATTAACTGCTTCCCAGAACCTGATTTTTCAGACATCCCCTCAAACCGGCTAAACCGTTGGCAGTTACTGCGCGAGTTAGTTCAACATTTTTGGTCAAGATGGAAAACAGAGTACCTCACCTCATTGCAAGTCCGCACCAAATGGCTGAAGAGATCACCGAATCTTCACGTTGGAAACATTGTTCTGTTGAAGGACGCCAAGACATCACCCACATACTGGCCACTAGCTAGAATCATAGCGACACATCCAGTATCCGACAGTGTAGTAAGAGTGGTTACCATCAAAACCTCTCGTGGCACTTACAAGGCTCTTAATAGCCCAACCACATACCGTTCAAGTTAGCTGCGGCTTTAGCAGCCTAAGGGCCTGAGCTGGGTGGTAGGCCTGAGTGCAGAAATAGCCAAGAGGCGTTGCATAAGAAAAGGATTCAGGTTGCACGGCGGGCCCCTCTAGCCGTGTTGACAGTCGCATGAATGATCTATGCACTGATCAGTCAACAATGGTGGGAGCAACTCAATAAACCTCAAGTCCCACCAGTTTCTACGTAGATTGTTAAGCTACATTCTAGCTAGTTCGTGTGAAGTTATTTATAAACGTAGTTTTTAGTTGCTGCAGTGATAGCAATCGCTGAATGCACGTAGGCCTGAGAAATATTGTGTGCATACTAGTATTTCTTCTTACCACAGCACGAAGATCTATGGACTGCCATTAACCTGAAATATTTATGTTCTTCATTCAAACATGCGCACCATAAAGTCGACTGCATCATCGATATTTGTTAGCCGCTAGCCAAATCAAATCTACGTAGTTCATGAATCAACTTTTGGGGCAAGTACCTCCGGAAAGGCATAGCTTTAGCGGGTCGCCCACAGACCCTCCACTACTATGTTATTACCCTTGAAAATCCGAGATTCGAAAGATCCCATAGAACATTCACCTCGAAAATTGAGCCGAAAATGTTGTTCCTCCCCATTGGGTTCTGGATCGTGAAAAGAAACTCGAGGCTCACACTCGGAAAAATTTGTACGAAACATAGCGTTCGGAAAAATCACACGTTCTGACGGAGATTATATTCGTAAGTCTGTGTCTCTGCTAACAGTAAATGGTGGGGAAAATCTTTAACCTATATTTATTTTTAGTTTCCTAAGAGTATCAATGTGTCCGGGCTTTCTTTGGTGATGAGGGAAGATTTAGTGTAGGGAAGGCAGACGTTGACTCTCGAGCTCCTGATGGCCCATTTGTGTGGGTGCAAAACGAAGGTCGTTGACAAATTTTCTATTCATCTCCGTGTTTCCTCGAATATGGGAGAAATAATTTCTTCCCTTCCTCTTTCCCAGAACGTGATGGTTGTTGATAAGATGAGCGGATATCAAACTGAGGGGAGTGATCCCTTGAACTTCATCGCTCCCAAAATTAGGAGGTGGGATGCTGAGGATGAGGGGCGGAGGGGAGCCTGTCGACTTCTCCACAAACTCCTTCGCGTTATAGCCCTTTTCTCCGCCAAACGACATCCCTGCCACTTCAAATAAGACACTTCCTTCCAAGGATGATGACATTAACTAAACTCGTTAATATAACGACCCTTCCGTAGGCTTTGGATGTGGAAAGGAGTCGGATGAGAGATTGGGAAGGGGGATGGAGGCTCCAACGCTGACAGACAGTGGTGTGTTGTGAGGCAAAGAACTACGCTTCCTAAGAGGAATATCCACCAAATGGAAAGTTGATAACAATAACTGCGATTATCAATCACGGAAATGTGGACGTTCGAGTCAGAATGTCTTTCTGTAGCTGTTAAATAGTTTGCTGTGCCATGAAGATGTGGGCTTAACAAGTAACATATTATCTGCGAATGAATAAACGCATTTTTTTATACTACTCTAGTCATCCATTCACGGAAATACATCAAGAATTCGCATCGCATGTTATCGCATGTCGTGTTGATCGCTATGCTAACCCAATTTTTTAATCAATCAGCTTACGAGTATGTGAACTACGAGCCGCCCTCACGACCTAAATTTATTTTTTAACTCATTTTCATGGCCTATGGGAAGATTGATGAGATCATGACGATGATTGATTGAGATCGTTGTATAGTGGTCAAAGAAGAAAATTCATATTCCGACGAAACTCGGGCGTTGGTATGGAGCTCGAGATAGCTGCAAATTTTACATGAGTCAGCGGCTCTCTAAACATTTCCAAACCATTCGTAACAATATGTACAATTGTGAAACCCGCAGCGTGAGGCGTTCGGAATTTGTTTTGGCTGTAGTGCTTGAACATTTCAAAAGCTTTATGGATTTATTTCCATCCGAAAGTCGCGCCGGATTGACAATGCCAGTTTTCTGGGAAGGTTCGTGAAATGTGTTTTGGAATTATCCAGAAAAGAAAGTCAAATGTGCTCTTCTTCAACAATGCGTAATTTATAAGCATCCCGAAATATTATTATTACTTGATAACCTCACAGGATGATTTTCACCTACCAGTAATTACACGTTTCTGAAGAAATTCACTGCGTGTCAATGTTGATCGATTAAGGATCGGTAGGTTTTATTTCCCATGCGTTCTGGCTTACCATTACGCCGAGCATTGAACCGAATTCTGGGAACCTCCATAGTTATTCTATTAATTAGTCCGGTGGTTGTTGGAGGAATCAACTGGTTTTCCCGGATCCTCTTTGAAAAGCACCGCCTAAAGGGCGAGTTTCCGTCAGGTGCTCTGAATTATTTAAATGCTACATGCACGTACCTGTATACTTCTTTATCAAACTGTGCATTGTAATGATATGAGCTTTTTATTTCAACTTTCCATAGATTTGCCAAGTGGCAAAAAATGCTATATTATCAGTTGAAAACAATATTACGGGTTCTTTCCACATCATAGCGTTTCAAAAAACACAATTTGAAAAACTGATGTGCCTGTCTGTAATGTGATTGAGAGACAACGGCTGTACAGAAGCGGCTAAAACCTCATAATCAGTTTTCGAAGAATCATAAAATATGGAAGCAACATCGGCTCAAAACTAACCATTGTTATCATAATGATCAAATCACTAAATACGTTTTACTCTCGAAAACGGCTCTCGCGATTTTTATTAAATATTTTGCAGCTCCAAATAATATGACAGCACCGTAATAAGTTACCAATACGAATCGAGTTTAATAGTGTTAATAAGATTGTGAGAATGTTAACTGTCAGTAATGTTTCCAATTGAATGATTGTAGACACGAACCTTCTCAGAAAAATCAGGTTGACAGTCCCATCATTCATTAGAGGATGATTCTTTAATAAAGGTGGTTGCATGAGTAGCATCAACTCAATAAATTCTGTAACATTGAGCGCTATTACTTTCTACGTGGAACGCCATGTTATTTTTCATCATACTTCGTATGAACTGGATCAGAAATAGATAGGATATATAGCTAAAGCCATAAATTCTCTGAATGAACGTGGGACTGGAGGAATTTGGGTAATTTGTCACACCTTTCTGTTCTTTTCATAATGTACATTGCACAATTTAAAGAGTGATAAGTATTAAAAATGAATTTGTTCAACAGTTTAACGTCTCGTCCACAAATCTGAATGAGGTAGAGCCTCATTTGATATCGTTTTTGATTGCGTATGGTACGGCACTTGGTTAAGACTGATTTGAAATGAGGTGTGGTGCAAATTGACGGTGTTGCAATGAGGGGTTAAGTGCAATGATTACGTAAATAAGGATATGGGCGATTGTTCAACTCAAGAGAGTAAAAACACGAAATAAGTTGTAGTTAGGAACGGAAAATGCCAATGAATGAAGTTGCGAGTGATACTTCGGAAGTAGCATCTAGCGCGGTGATTCCTGAGCGCACGTCATCAGGAGAGATGATGACGCGCTCTTTGTTCCACAGCTAAAGTGTTGTTGAGCTCAATGAAATTTGAAGCATTGATGGTTTGCTTTTAACAATTTGCTGCTGATCGCGATTTCTCTCGAGCGCAGCTTTCAACTTGAGTTGTGTGTGGCGACCGAAAGGCCATTAAATGAACGAGCATTAGCGTTGGTGGAGAGAGCGAAAGGGGCAAAGCGGATGCTGCGGTTGCTCCGTGTAGGCAGAAATAATAAATCAGATTTGCTCACATCCACCAACGGATGTGTACAGAAATGGAAATGCTGAAAGTGACGATTGAAATAACGACGCGGTTTTCCGTGCACCGCTTCACGAAGATCGGTGCTTCAAGAGAGATAAATGCCTTAGAGATGGGGGTGTCCAGGGGACTAGTCAGTGCCGAGAAGTGGGTTGCGAGTGGGAGACGGTTCTAGAGAAGAAGCCGAAGGTTGAAGAGAAGTAGGGATATGAGAGGAGCAGAGATTGGTGATGCCAGGGGAGACCGCCCATTAACCCCAGCTGACCTGTACACGTGACATCCAGCAACTGGCCACTGCCTTTCAAAGTCGGTCATCAGTCAGGATCACGAAATTTCAGCGAGAAAAAGTAAAAGTTTCCTGCCTTACGTTTATCATCATCAATATAGTTGAGCTTGGTGAGAAAGATAATGAGACTAAGAGGGAGAATGTGTGTTAAATGGTTTTATTTAATCAGCCAGGGAACACTGATCTCTCTTCAACCTCTTTCGGGATACATGTCCATGCCACTGCCTAAAAACAAGCTTTATTTGTTGAGAAAACAGTATGTAACCTATGGCACAAATTCAACGCACGCACCAACAAAAACGAAACACTTTCAATTTCAGTAACAACGAGAAATAGAAAAAAAAAAAACAGGTGCGAGACCTCACTTCAACTTCCACGTCTTGTAATGTATTCGGGCTTACAGTGAGTGGTATGCGTGTGCACTTCAGTTTTCGATCCTGTAAATATGTCTGCGGAAATTCAAGGAACGGAACGGAAACTAGTTATTTCCGCTTATTAGCCAAACTTCTCCAATAATCTTCACCGAACTCACAGGATGTTTTCAACTGGCCAATACCCATAAATGTTCCCCTGACAGTCCATTGGAGAGGAATAACAACCGAGCTGTGTGGGAAATCGTATTATTTTAATGTTTTCAAAATTTCCAGAGTAGCCTCATAACTGATATTGAACAACCTGACGGAGGGTACACTTTTGTAACATATATGCATATTTTGGTCTTGACAACTATTATCATTGCCTGTTGAACGGAGATGGCTGTGTTGTGTTGTCGGCTGTGGGAGATGGGAAAGTGAGAATTGTCAAATACCAGATTACAATAATAATTATTATTTTTTCAGTTTTATGGAATAAAACGCTCACAGAATTTTGATAAAACTAACGGAGTACTCTCACTAACTACTACGTACCTTTTATTCCACACAACTTTTTTCGTAGAAATGCGTTGAACAAGGTTGCAGCGCCCGTAAATAAAACTAGACTGGAAATGGAGTAAAATGCCAACAACCACACCTTTGTATCTCAATCTCTTGTCATGGTACGATTTTCACTTTCCTTGGCTGTACGAAGTAGAAAGACAAGTTCTGTAATCGGTGTGGCGGCACCTTAGGATTGTGTTTTTCTGTGCAACCATTTCGGCTGGAAGAAACCTTGGAGTTTATCTTCGGAATGTTGCTAATACTCCAGAAGCTACTCCTTCGGACGTACTCGTACTTGCGCCCAAAACCCGACCTACATTGGGAGGTTGGTTGTGTTGTGTTCTATTCGACAGAATGGCGCGCTCTTCTATGCTAGGCCTCCCACACAGCGTCCCATGCGTGTACATTCACGCTCCAGTTCAAGAAAAGTAGAAATAACTTGATCATTTGTGCTACGAGTTTCTACGTAAAACCTTGGTCTACGTTCTGCCAAGTTGATTTGAAATTGCTACGACACGAGGTGGATCGTGATGAAGTGTTCTGCCAGTAACGAGATTGTTGGTTTATAATACACCGGAAAACCTCTAAATACGTCGGGGTGTAGAAGAAGATTTTTGAAGGAATCTGCGCGTATTGGTGAACAACATCATCGTTATTCCGGTAGCCCAACGGATATCAGTAAACTGATTCAGAGAAGTAACCTGTCTTTCTATTTCAATGACATTATGACAGGTCGTGTACACGACAACCGTCTGCTACTCGCAACCTTGAGTCTCGTGACGAGTTCGTCTTGGCTACTGTCGCCATTTTACAGACTGCCAAGAGTTTGAGAACGTTACTGAACAAAGAGCAGTGCCAATTTCATCGGTTCACACACGTTGTCCAAATCTTGTCCAACTTTTTATTTTTCTATGTCGTTCTTCCTCAATACAAAATTATTGTGGAGTGATACGTATAACTCTGGTAAATAGTAATGATAACGTGAGGATTTTAGAAACGATGTAAAGGATAAATTTTTGTCAATCAACGAAGGAAACCCACGGGTGTGACTGGACTAAATCCTGAAATATCAAAAACTGTAAATACTTTGATTTGAGTGACGGGACTAGTTGATGGTCAATATATATCATATCTACAACTGACGTCATTGACCCCTCTCATCATTCGAGTTCGTGGTTCGCTACTTAGTTACAAATTTCCATGTTGGAAGGAGCCAAAATATGGGTACAAGCAGAATTGGCTCAAACCTAACTACAGTTGTTGTTTTGACCGGGATAGACTTGAACGAATCGTGAAGAAGGGTTTTATTGTAGGACGAAACTTGTAATTGAAGAGTTCGGAAATCACAACAAGATTCGAACACGTACATGTACAAAGGAGAAGTTACCAGAATAGGATATGAGTTTGAGTATATAAGCGCGAAAAAGGGGGGGGGGTATGACTCCGTCAAAGTGGTTGTACAGGGAAGGAGTCTGAATTAGATGTCGAAAAGATGTAGAAACGAGTGTCTATCGCGAGAACTGGGAGGCGAATGTCTGTTGGTAGAACTGAGACATGACTGTCGTTCGTGAGAGTTGATAGATGACTAAGTTTGGGAAGAGCTGTGTGTTGTGGAGAGGAATGTAGTGGTGAAAAAATCCAGAAAAAGGGGAAATCCGTTGTCACTTTGATTAGGTCAGGAAGGGTTGAACTTGAGGTTTGGGGAAGGCTCGAAACAATGAGTCCCATTACGGCCAAATGCCGACATTCTGCGCTCAAAATACCCAACTAATTCGGCCTGTACCGAACAGCTATCATATCGATGAAAACACAAATTTGGGTTTTTACAACATGGCTACATTGATTTTAGTTCCAAATGACACGACTGTGCTGAAATTTCTGTTTTGCAGAAAAATGACGTGAGCAGCACCATAAATTATCAAACATTTCGAAGGAAAACGACACTAAGAAAATCTGGAAATCGAACCAACACCGATTACCTTACCACTATTTCTCACGGGGCGAAAACCATTGACACTATATGAATCATCCATACGCGGATTACTAGGATCGATTCAATAAATTACGCTTCACTAGTTTCTGTGTGGAACGCTGTTGTTTGCGGAATAGAAATAAAATTAAAGTTAACGTACCTGTTAGGTGAGTCGGTCTCCTCTGGCTTGTGAGTTACTGTGGGCAAGCGCTTTCGATGTAAAGCATCATCGTACTCCGAGTGCTGACTTAACGGCCAGACGATGATGTCTTTACATCGAAAGCGCTTGCCCACAGTAACTCACAAGCCAGAGGAGACGGACTCACTTAACAGGTACGTTAACTTTAGTAATTTGCCTACTGGCGGATATAACCCAATTTCAGAAATAAAATTGTCTCATTCCTTAGATTAATTGAACTCGCTAACTGCACGTGAGGGGAGGAAAGTTGTGATATGAATCGCAGTAGATATTTCTCAGTGCCCCCTCCCCCTCCCACCTTTGATCAGAGAAGTGTTTACACGATCCTTTTCAGAAATGTCAACATCACCCAACGTTGGTCTTTAAATAAATGGTCGTAGCATGTGCAGGAGCACCTCTACAGACTCCGGAACTTCAAGCGCTACCACTTTCCATGTAAAACGTCACTCTGTCTCCCCTTCGCTGTCACTCTCTCTCTCTCTCTCTCCATCTCTATCTCTCTGTCTCCTGTCTCTCTCTTCTCACACCCCATCCGATCTCACGAAGAATTGGAGCTCTTGCGAAGAGCGCAGTCCAACTGGAAAACTTCAATTTTCAAAGCGGACCCATTTATTGCGCTCAGAATTTGAAATGCATTACGAGTCGTCAGAAAGATCATTTGTGTTAGTTATTGCAAAGCATCTGCATCGGGGTTCAAGTTTTCCTGTCGGTTAGAGGAACTGGCGAAAGCGGAGGAATTTGAAAATCAAGTCCTGACGATCCTTCAAATATTTGGCTACGCATTTGGCTCGCGGAGGAATAAGATCATCCGAGGTCTGCATATTCTACGTCTCTCTCTCGTCATGTCTCTCGTCCCTGCACTGGTGATGTGCACTGCGGTTCGTGTCGACCTTGTCCCCTTGAGTGTTCACAAGCGTACGTTGTTGGTAGTACCAAAGTGTACACATTTCAACGAACAAGTGGATTGTCTCAGTTACTCATGGAGAGTCGGTGGTCCAAGGCAGGGGCTCAGTGAGTCGGCTTGCTACTTTAGTTTCTTGACGTATCTGTTTTATGTGCTCTGATTTGTGATTTATTTCTAGATGCCTTCTCAGCACTTCTTTTTGAGAAAACCTCTGTGAAAATCGAGGCTTGGCTGGAGCTTTTTCACTTGCCCCAACCAGCTGGTTTGTGGAATGTGCGATGTGGCAAACCGTTACAAACAAAAAGATAGTTTTCAAATAAGAACCTTTCAGAGTTATACACAAATAATTGATTTTCCGTTAATGTATGCATTAGTTAGTATTAACTTTATTTAATAGGTTGTAACGACAAGAACTGTTGTTTGGTAATGTCAGAGATATCACCGCGCCGTGTTGTAGTGAGCAAGGTCGTTATGGCCTTAATTTTTCCCGTTACCAAACACGATTATGATCAATCAACCAACCAATTGCTCAATCGATACTTGAATGCGAATGATTTTCATCCCATCAGAACATATTACTGATGTATAATGTCTCCGCACAGTCAGTATCTGACCGTGAATCCCAGATACCTCAGACATGTCGCCATGAGCATCAAATGTTTGATTCCTTTAGTTTTCTATTTCATTCAGCGTGGAGAAATATTGTGCTCGTATTTATTTAAACCCATTCGAGTCCACAGCACCAAAGTCCTCATCAATTGCAAAAAAAAACAGCGTTCTGTGGTTAACATCTGAAGCACAATGGTATATAAGAAGAAAAAGCGCCCTTCACTCAGATCCCTCTTCTCCTATTGTTCGTCAACCCCTTTCGGTATAATAAAATGCGGGGGCTTACGAACCGTTATTCATTCCGTCTGGTCAGTGGCTCATTGATTCTTTTTCAAAAAACGACCTCATGATTGTAGTCGCTTCCATCGAAAATTCCTTTTTCTACCGTTCCTTTCTTATACATTCATTTCATTTAATTATGCCAATTTTTCTATAGCGGTTTCCATTTAGTTGTGTATTTCCGAAAGACAATTAACGCATGTTCGGGAGCGTTATGGCCTCATTTCGGAAGACACATTGGCGGATGGTTGGTGCTCATTCAGTGCAGGTTAGCCCACTCATTTATATGGATGGTTTTAGGACACATAATGCATTGTGCTCATTATTATAGGAGTATTATGTTGCTAGTTTTGACCAACAATGAATAACAAGTTCTGCGACGGACTACGAAGAGTGGATACTCAATTCGAGTGTTTTTGCGTATAAATGTTGGCTAGGGGTATTTATTTGGAAAACGGGTAAAGGGATTTTTGGAGTTGAAAAGAATATTAGTCGCTCGCATCTTCCTTTTTGGCTAGTAGCACAATTCCAATCGAAGTGACACAAATCAGGAAACGGAAATATATTCAACTCCTAAGCGTCACCTGTTTATCAAATACTGAGCACTTATTGATCTGCTTCAACTCTGAGACCCCAATCCACGCTGCAGCAATATGCGAGGACGAAGTTCCAAATCGTCAATGTTTTGCTTTTCGTAGTTTCACGCGAAAAGTAGCGATTTCGGCTGTGTCTAGTGTTCACAATCGTATTTTCTGCAACCATTCTAGTGCATGTAGAGTATATTTCGAAGCCGTACGTAATTAAAACATCACAGTCCCCTTCAGGCCTGCAGACGCTCTAATAATCCCACCAGTCTCAGTGGAATTAAGATGATTTCATAGAGAACTTATTACAATCAAAGATCAGCGAAAAATAATTTTAAAAACTTCATTAAAAGAAAGTCGACTGGAAATTGGTGGGGGGGGGGGGGGGGGTTATTAACCGACTGCGGGGCCAAGTCAAGCCATACGCAAAGTTGTGACAGCCTGAAAACTAAAAGGTTATTGGAGGAGAAAGGATAACTTGATTTTGAAAAAAACAGTTTCTGAGCAGTCGAGTAGATGTTTCAACTCCTGAATGTCGAAGGACAAGAGACAGACGAAATATGCACATGTATAAGATTGAGGAAGCACGAGCCCGACACAATGAGCAAACGGTAATGGACCAGTCGCTTTCAATTTTCGAATTCCGTGAGACTGCCAAGAAAATAAGTTGAAATAAACATTGAAAATTGAACGTGCTTCTTTGTTATTTTTTCAATAAAGAATATAAATTGGCCGCAACGGATTAAATTTACCTCAGATTATCTATGTCCGGTAATCCTTAACGACAAGGAAGGTTGGTTGAGTGAGCCCGAAACGATGCGCGCGATGGAAGGCTTGCGGCTCGTTCACTATCTGCTTTACCACTGACTATTTCCTTATCAAAATGACTGTTCCTTAACACTCATAAGAAACTTGATAATTGATCGACCCCTGTGATTCGCATATCCATCACGAACGAGGGCCGGCTCGCGACATTTTGTGGTTACAGAATCGGAGATAAGGATTTACAACACTACAACATTTACAACGACTAGGAACCACTACCACGTCACGAGCGGAACTTCGTATCGTGAACAAGATCAAATACTCCATTTACGTCAACAGCCAGACAAAAGCATGGGTTCTCGCCTATGCATTGACCGCACAAAGGCCGTCCAATAAGGTGACCTATACTGCTTCTGTGCTGTAACGCGCCTCATAATTAGGTGTTGGGAGTAGTATCATGTCTATTAACCAACGCGTAAGTTGATTGGCCGGAAACACGCAAAAACTATGAAGGAGATATAGTTCAGTAGATACAGATGATGATGAATGATGAGAGATAGAAAGAATGGATGAATGTTTATTTATTAATGTGGACATGAATAGGACAACGCATTCCTCTCTACCTTAAACCAGAATAATACAAATTATTATAAATTAAATCGTAACGACAGTCCACACTAAGTTACGAAGTTGCTGTTACATAGATAATAAAATCAAGATTGTGCGTTAAACAAATTAAAAATGCATACATTTCTGCTTTTGGCTCCACCTTTACTCTAAATGTATCAAAAAAATCAGGTGCACCACACCACACAACTTTCCTTAGGAGTACGTAAATTTCTCTAGTTTTCATGGCTTTCGCTACCGATTCATTTTTCACTTAGTTTATTTGAACTAGGTAAACACCTCTTCACAATGGCAGAAAGCTGTGGCGCTTATAGCTCCAGAACTCATTGTGCTGCTCGTAATCATTTTCCGACCATTATTGAGCAATTGGTACACATGATAAATTGATTTTTGAGAAGGATAAGGATATTTTGTTCAGAGATATATTGTAGAAGCTTGTTTAAATGGTGGTAGAGGGAACAGCGATGGTTGAAATTTTTGAAGTAGCCCCTGTATAGTTTATGAGCATTATTAAAGACCCACGTAGAGGTACTCAATTGGACTACCAGGTCAGTTTTTCTGTAGATCTTGGTAACATTGGAACGGAGTTCATAAAGAAAAAACTGCGCTAGAATCGATTTTTGTTACTTTCCGCTACCCGAAGGGAAGGAAAGTATAATGTCGGCCCAAAAAAATTTGGGTTTCTTCAGATCTTTACGTTTCAGACCCTACTGAGTCTAAAAACCTAATTTCGGCGCGTGGTCCGTGTGTGTGTGTGTGTGTGTATGTGTGTATGTATGTATGTGTGTCTGTAGTTCGATTTGGGGAGAACAGCTGATCCGATTGAGCTGGTTCTTTTTTGTTTTGTTCGTTATTTTTGTAGACACCAAAATAAGGTTATGGACGATTTCGGCCGATGGGAGGGGGGTGGGGACGAAAATGTACCAAAAACTAGGGTTTTCGCATTTTCTCGAGCAGCTCTAACGATTTCGATTAAACTTTCAAATTTTCTTCTCTCCATATCAATACCTTTCAACTTTTATTCTCTATACATATCTCCACTGAAAAATACGGTGAACGGAGATATGGGCCTAAGCAAAAATAGGTTTTACGCTTTTGGCAAAACAGCTTCAGCGATTTTCACCAAACTCACAGGATGTTTTCAAATAGTTAATACCTACATATTGTTCTGAATAAATGTTCCTGTGACGGTCCATTGAACAGAGATAAAAATCAAAATGTGTCAAAAATAACGTTTTTTCTAACATTTCCGTAAATTCCAGGGTAACTTTTTCACCAGATGTGATAAATCTTGATGGCGTGTCTTTTAGTCACCCATACCAACATTTCGTTCTCCATAATTATTTCTGTATATATATGTTGAACGGAGATGTAAGCCATGTTAACTCGGAAAAGGAGGTTTGTCGAATATTTATTTATCGGTATTCCAATTTTGTCAAAAACGGCTCTAACGATTTCGATCAAACTTTCGGAGTACTCTCAGCTAACTTGTCCCTACATTTTGTTCTCCATAAATGTTCCTGTACAAATGCGGTGAACGAAGATATAGCGCCCGCCTATGTAGGTGGTGTTCGAACTTAAACGGGTGGCGGAAAGTTGTGTGTTGCTACGCACCAGATATTCTAAATGTTTCGTAATTTATTATGTTACTCTCGTCATCTTCCCACGGATGGGAATTGTATGGTATTGCCATACACGCAATATATAGGGATATCTTATGAGCGTTGTTGAACGCTCATCGTATAGGTACTCATTCGGAGTAGCATATACATCTCTCTGTAGATTCAACTATTTTCTTAGCGGAATGTACAAGGCAAAAACTACGCTGAAATCAGTTTTGATCGAAATGTTTGGCAGTTTATTGGTACACAATAACTGCTTTCGTCATTTTCTCAAGAATGGGATTTTCATGGTATTGAAGACTCAATATGGAGCTCATTACGGAGCTTTCCATATAAAAAATTATATTAAAATCGTCAGTGCCCATTTTGAAAAAAAAGGACAATGATAACTAGAGTTAATTTGGGGCCGATTTTTTCATACCTTTATATTGGCGTCTCATGATAACTTCGGGCTAGATATAAAGTCTAAGCTTATTTCGTTTAGCCATTTTCTCCCAAATGCCTTCACAGACACACGAACTTTTGTTTTCAAAGCTCACTGTAAATGGAACGGTGCCACCCAAAAAGGAGAAACTAAATATATGATAAGTAAGGAAATGACTACTCTACGCCAGCTCTAAGGATAGAAGGATTGCGACGGGGAAGGAAAAGAGGATAAGAGGATGTTTCACGATAGAACCACCACCAGGTAAGGCACAACCTGAGCAACACGCGGGTGGTGATACCGCGGAGATCACTTGCCGACACACCCAGCCGACGAATCTCCTCAGAATTTTTCTTGCACCACACCCCACGCCAGGACATGGACAAATGCTGCAACCCTGATGTTACCTTCCGAAACCGCCATATGAACAAACACACACAGTTTCCAAAATAATGTTTTTTTGACTAAAATATTTTTTTCAGCCGAATACATAACATCCTCTTCTACTTTGTAGAACCAAAAAATGAAAAAGAAAAATACTGGTAAATGCCTATACTACTTAAAATAATTACTCTCCAATTATCCACTAAAATAAGTAATAACTTGAATAGCGTGATTGTTTCGGAAACTTGGAACAACTCTGGTTGTGTATTATAAAGCCCAATATTTTGTGGCTATCAAATTTTACCGGTTCAACGTCTTCTTATGTCCGATTCGCAGCAAACTATTGCGCGCGTTATTGAACGAAAATTCTCGTTTCCGTTCCTTAAAAATTTGAACATCATTGAACCAGTTCGGGATGAACGCCATTCGCTTGTTATCTAAATGTTACTTCTATGATAATGCGGTGTCGTATTACCAAAAAATGTAGCACTCATAAATAAACCTCGTACGAGCTCTCGAAGAATATTTATGTTTTCTTTTGATGTCTAAAGGCATATAATTAGTCAACATTCTCAATTGATACTGCTACTTATTAGCTCTACTACATACACCTGCTCTTCCTACATCATAGAGCAGGCCCAGATTTTTAACTACGTTAAAAAAAAGGGAGATGCACATAGATAGACAGTAAGATGATTGAGGAAAAACCCGCAGGAGGACGTTCAAGTTTATGGAATCACCACCGGTTGGCACGAACTGCGATACACAAAGAATCGAATGGCGGATACGCAAAATCCACGAAAAACGTTCGTTGTATTTACTTATGTTAACTCTGAAACATGAATAGTCAATCGAGACAACTAAAAACAGGATTGGTCTATTGCATGCCTATTGGTCATTCATGTGACTCCATCGAACTAAAATATGAGCATGCAGAAACGAACTCACCCACTTCGTCGCACAGATGCAGAATGTTACGACCACGATCGATCAGAATAGACTGAAGACATTTACTATGTCTTTCGATCGGGAAAACTGACTGAACTATCCGTTTCGTACTGGTCTGGAATGTGCTCTTTCATCACGGCGTTCTCTCGTTAACCAGAGCAGTCTCCGTCGTGATAATTTAAAAAAAAGTCTGAAAATCTTAGTTCAAGTGTACAGCGAGGACCCACTCATGCCTGTTATCGCTCCCTGCGCATTTACTTCTCCAGCATACCCACATCTCCTCTCTTCTCGCGACGCCCTCAGAGTTAGTGAGTTGCAAACATGTATCACATTCCAATTTTGAACTATGAGCAGTGGTTTGAATGCACATCGTCTGAAAGTTCCTACGGAGAATCCTTGAGCTACAAGTATTTCACTGCGTTTCTCTAAAGTTAACGATTTCATTTTAATGGAGTTTTGAGTGATGTGGGTTCCACAGGTGTACGGCAGTGAGTACAGTTTGGTCGATGAACACTCACCCAGACCGTTGAAATAATCCTCTAAAACGTGCGTGAAATTCAGGAATTCAAATAGGTGGGATTAATTTCGAATGTTGACGTTGATGAAAACGGAGGGAAAATTTTCGAAGTTTCTAATAATTCTGACAGAATCGAGCGGAAATTTTGTAAAAACTAGGAATCGTACGTAAAAACGGGAGCAAGTCTAAACTGCAAAGACGACATCGTGACCACTTTTGTTCAGCTTATCTCACTCTAAGAGGTCCGATTGACCCCTAGAGAAAAAATTTGAGGATATACGATCTTTTGAACCTCGGATTAGGACTGAGCGCCAAAAAGTACATCGGAATATCGTGATTCCTTTTGGTTTATCATTCATTCTGAATAATAACCCTATGTTTTCGGTCACGAAAAAGTTTTTACAACCCCCCTTCAAAATTTGATACTTTACGTTTCAAGACATGGAGATTCCAAATTGTCCGTCCGCCGTCCCCCGTCCCCCGTCCGCCGTCCGGGCTGTTTTGTGCCTTTAACGTGGTCTAAAAAATTCGTTCTTTCGCCCAAAAATCCGAATTGGTATCTAGTTGTGCCCACCATCTCGGCAATCCGATCGGACGAAGCCCGTGGTTGTAATGAGCAAAAAACGGTTAAAAAAATTAACGAAACGCAGTACGACGCGGGAGCTACAGCGTTTCGTCGTTTGAACTCCCACCCGCCATGCCTGTCTCATTAAAAAAGCAACCGCGCTCGAGGCTTGCTTGCCTCCCAACGACTCCGCCTCCCGCTCACCGCTCAACTCCCCTTTCGCCTTTCGCTTCGAGCGCCCCCGTTCCGATTTCCCCGACGTTTTGGTTTTAATACGATTCAATTTTTTTAGATTCTTTCGTTTCATTCTCATTTTGATTGTTTTTATAGATTTTTGGTTAAATTTTGATATTAGTATTTAGCGTGCATGTTTTCATATTAAAATTCAGTTTTTTCTAGATACTTTCGTTTTTTTGTTTATTTTAATATTACGATTCAGTTCTTTTCGACCTTTTTTGGGTTTCATTATGATATTTTTTGATGCTGAATCGAACAGGATGGGTCTCGGAGCATTAATGCTAGGTCAAGCTAATTATCCGAATAATAAACCGTTGTGTAATAATTTGCAGGGGTTTTTTTTTTTTTGTGGGACCTTCAAATGACCTTTTCTCTTCCCTCGGCTCTACGAAGTAGAAGCGAAAGTTACATAATCAGCTACTACCTACTGAGTCTGAATTTGGGAGATTGGTCTGTATGTTTGTATGTGTCTCAACGGGATTGAGAAAAAAAGGGCTGAACTACATCCGCTCAAGTTTTATAATTAGCCTGCAGGTTACGATGGAGCACTAAAATCAGAGTTTGAGCAAAATTCACCCACAATTAGCACAATAAATGACAAATCATTTCGATGAAAATTGATCCTAGCTCAGTTTTATTCCTAACAAACTCCGTTCAAACGTTACTAGGATCTTAGGAAAAGTTGGCGTGTTTGTCGAATTAAGTGTTCATTCGATGATCTTTTTATAACGTTCATAAGATATATAGGAGGTACTCTAAAGTTTCCGGAATTTCAACCTACGCTGTTTCACTTACTACCATATTTCACAGTTTTTACCAGATGATTCTGGAACAGCCTCATTAACTTGTTGTGTACTGATTGCTCAATAATGGTCATGGCACAAGTAAACCACAGAAAATTCCGAAACTATTGACGCTATCGCTTTCTACCATCGTGAAGTTATTGTTGACCGAGTTCAAGTGAGCTGAGTGAAAAATGAATTGCATTCGTAGCAAAAGGACCATTGAATTCACGTTGAGCTGAGGAAAGTTGTGTGATGCGTGGCACTTGACTTTTTTCGAGACCGTGATATCAATAGTTCGTGTTAGTAAATAATCTTGCTGGGGGCGAACAATGTTAACGAGTATCGAAGCTGTTCCTGGTTTCAGTAATTATTTCATGACTTAAAGGGGATAAGATCCGATACTGAACCAACCACCGATTTGAGTTGATGGAAACATGAGAGGGAATTCCAATCATAGCGAGTTGTTATAATCTTAGAACAGATCCGTGCGGTTTGGGGCCCCACCAGATGGTTGATGTTAGGACGTTCGGTCTTATTAGGAGGTTGATACTTGAAAGGTGTCGATAGCATATTCTACACACGTGCTATCATACGGGTTTCCGCCAAGAAGCTTTCACGAGTTCTCGTGCGCACCTCGGAATTACATTCAAGCTCCGAAACAGAACGTTATGAAAATTTGTTGGATTATCACATTCGACTTCATGAACAATATGCTGAGCTCTGTCGTTTTTTAGTACCATTCCCTATCAATGATTATTAGTACCAAATACAGTTCCACGATCTACTTGGGTACGATGTATTGATCTCATGGTGTAGCAAATTGAGTATACCATTCAATGGAATTGCTTTTCAAGGGAGAACACAACTCGGATCTACGTAGAAAGGAAGCGTATTAAATGTAATCTTTCATCTCTTATCATCAACGTAGTTGACATATGTACTGAAACTCGCCCTTCTACGCGTAAATTTGCTGGGAGTTCTAACGGTGAATATTTTTAAATACTTCCCGGTCGGATCTGCCTGTCGGAGAGGGTTTTCTACACCATCGAACAATTTTGCTGTTGCAGCTACACTCGTCATTCCCATGTAATGTCAACTTTAATTGGAAGTCGCGTTTGCTTTTTCCAATGTTTGCCTCGCAAATAAATCCTTGAGTCAAGAGTGGCACAGCTTGCTGAGGATAGTTCAACCGGTGAAAAGCTTGTTCGCGTTTGAATCTTTTACTGTAGGATGCAACGGGGGAGTAATTCGTATCGTTACATAATTATCTCAAGTTCCATGGTTCACAAAAGAGATTAATAACGTTTATTGTGTTGCTCCAGAGGGACAGGGCTACAGTGGAATATCATTATCTCTGTCTCCCCTGGCTTTTAGTTTATTCGTGTTACGCATGAAATAGTTGTTCTGTAATGCACGTTCAAATAAACGCATGTGATATCGTTTCTGAGGGACAATGTTCCGATAATCATCAACATTAAATCAAATATTCGTTATTGCGAAATGAACGATTACACAAGTTCTGAATTATCAATAAGTCTGTTCATGGTACTAAGGCAGTTATTCTTCAGGTTGTAGGGCACAATTTTGAATTTCCTACACCATATCAAGACATAATTTACTTACGTACGTGCAAAAACAAACATGCCGTCAATCAAACTGGACCAATGTCACGCCGTAGTAGAGAAACTGGTTGCCAATACTGCGGCTGTTCTTTTTATTACCAGCCAAGTATTTTTTACAAATTTCTACATACTGCTGAAGAGCCCCACAACATTTATTTGAAACTCCACTTCGAAAAAGGGATGAACCAACGAACGAGGACCAATGAACTCAAGAGAACCAACCAGGTCCTTTTCTTCCCTAGGGGATATGGGAATGCTCGCACTTTTCCGGCTACCTACCGGTGATGGGGCCTTGGGAACGCTATTGCTATTCCAGTTCCCTTAGGGAAGAAGGCCAGTGTAGATAGGCCAGGGAAGACGGATAAGGTAACAAGTCTCTTGACAAATGTTGGTTACTCCGCTTCAACTACTGTAACACCATCGCGGCTGTACGATTTGCTTGAAAATTTATTCACTTCTAGAGCGAACGACTGTACTACCATATTAATGCCAAGCGAAGCGCAAGAAACTCAACATTGTTGACTTTTGAGAGCACGATGTTTCTCACAGCCGTCAACAGTTGATACCAACGCGATGGGTTATACCACTGTACACTTGCGGGAGAAGAAGTACGAGATTATCCCGTCTAAGTCAAATCATATTAACAGGTCTTCTTTCTCGTCTCAACAAATATTTAACGGGAATGAATGCTAGCGGATGGCTCTGAAAATAAGAACAAATATGAGATACATTAAGTATCTCCTACACAGGTGGTGATGCTATCGACATGATTCTTCTGAGAAATGAAAAGACACACTGTACTTCTTGAATTTCATAATTTCTGGGGTGGCTCCTCATTATATCATGAGCTTTATCAAACATTCATTGAGTTGGCAGTGTATTGGACTTTTTTTGAGAATGCTTCTTTCATTTTAGTGGAATTTATAATGAAAAAAGTGCGCTAACATTATTCTACTTAGAAAGTTTTGATAATTGATTTAGTCTTTCTTGTCATCTCCTCTCTGATGGGACGTTCGTGATAATGTATTATTTGGAACTGATGATACAAAACATTTTTTTTAAAATCGTTCCAATGGTAACTGTAGTTAGTTTTGGACCGATATTGTACATAACGTTTTATGGCGTCCACATCAAATTTAGGATGACTTCATCCAGCCATTATCTCTCAATCGCGTTTACACACATCATTTTTAAATGGTGCTTTTCAGGCTCGTTCAGTCGTTGACCTGAAACGTAAAGATGCGTTTTTTTTTCTCAACCGATTTCACATTTTTCCTTCCAACAACGCATAGATAAGAAAGGAAAAAAGCGGTGTATAGTACTGATGGTATGTTCGCGCATGTTAAGTGACACAAGTGCCATTCAGATCAAGGAGCAGCTAGAAAAAGCGCAACGCGAAACGTTCTTTTGCAAGCCCTTCTTTCGTATTCTTGGACCAGCATGTGTCTCCTATTAACAAATTTCGAACAGCATGGATTTCGAATAAAAAACAGTGATACGTACGTTCATTTATTCAATTTTGATACCCAAAATAGTCTAAATCCAGTTGTTCGGTGATGACCGAATTAGTTGGAGTTGTGAGATCGGAGCTTGCACTATTCCTGGTCTGGAGCCCTCTGTCTGAATGTGACGGAAAGTCTGGCCTTCTCTTCAGGTATTTCCAAGGTACAATGGATATCCTGTTTCTGGACTTTTCAAAATATTCTCTTCCCACCCCTCAATTCACTTCCTCTCCTTAACACACAGCTCTTCCCAGATACTCATTTGTATCCCAGTTACCGTGATAGACACTCGTTTCACCGTTCACCAGGTACTAATTCGCATTCCTCTCTCCTTCCCCGTACAACCAGTTAACGCATTCAGAGCTCTCTTGTTCACATTTATATATTATTCTAGTCAATTCTTCTTTGTACATGTTAGTGCACAAGTATTGTGGTGATATTTTCACTCTTTGAATGACAAGGTTCGTGATACAATAAAACCTGTCTCAGTGATTTTAAACCCTGGTCAAAACACCAGGGTTCTATGACAATTTGGACTAAAGTTTCACAGTGATTTTTAGTTACCCACACCCATATTTGGTCATTTGTAAATGTTTCATTTACAATATTTTGATAAAAAAACTAAGTCAAAATCTGCTAAAACGTGCTTTTTCAAAACTGCCGTGAGCAGCCTTTGAGAAATGCTTCTGTACCTATTGCAAGTTTCCGTGAAAGAGTGAAAACTCATGCCATTTGAAATCGTTTCATAATGCTTCCATATGAAAATTGTAGAGAATAACAACAAATAACTGGTGCATATTGTTTAATTACTCGATTGTTGTGTTGTACCGAGTGAATAAGCCGTGATGAAAGTTCTTCATGAGAACAGCTCAACAGGGGTGGATGAAAGGACGTTATTCACCGTGAAGAAGCTTCAGAAACAACTAGACAGGTGGATTTAAAGCAAACCCCAGTCAGAAGGTAAATAACAACCACTGAAGAGCTTGTCAGCGGAAATCTAAAATCCCCCGTTACCATTATTTACTGACTACTGCTGCAAAGACAAACGATATGCCAACATCGATCCAGAAAGCATAGCAAACATGCGTTCCGTCTGTTAATCTATTCATCTCGTTGTTTCCCTAGCCTTAGTCTCTCTAATTTCTTGTGACGTACGAGCCCATTAGAAGTAGGTGCATTAACTTCGCAATAGCTCACCACGGACCTTCAGTAAGACATCGGTGAGTGCATACGGATCAGTCATTTTAGAAAATAATCCCTTTCAATCAGCCTTTTTTCTTAACTAACAGAACCACGTTACCAATTGCTAACAAAACGTCTGCACGATAGAGAAGTGTTGAAATATAGTACAACTAACTGCCCGTTGAAGACCTGAACTATTTTAGAGGTGAAAAGAAATTCGAGTTATTACGGGGTTCTACATAATTTTCTCTGCGTTGTGTCGAGAGTTAAGTGTGCATCTATCTTTAGCGAATTTCGTGGAGTTATACTAACTGGCTGACATGTTTTATTCACCCTCCACATGCCAGAAAATAGAAATTCGCAAGTGATGGTTCATGATTTTTTCGTAGAACCAGAACGCCTTCGAGCGTTACATGAATAAAGATGTGGCACTGTCTTGTTTCCCGAGATAACTAGGGAATTTCGAATTTTAATGATAACAATTATTTTGATCAAGTGATACTACGTTGATGCAAGTAGTTTGCTAATTATTGGTGGAGCTGACTTTTATCAAAAGTGGAATGTGTCTGGATTTTGTATCGTTCCAGGATCGTCATCAACACGGTACTGCAGCTTCCCCCTCATCATTACACCCATGCAAGTTCGCCCCAATCGGTCTATTTCTTTTAATAATTTTGACTTGCCACACTGTTAATTGCGCAAAAAGCTGTATCATTCGCTCAGTTTATGCTTGTTTCACACCTTATCAATGTGCATTGGGATTATGGCGCTGCATGGTTACTGTGTACATTTTGGGGACCAACGAAGTAAATGTGACTGGTAGTAACACAAATTTGTTTCCTTTTTTTGGATAATTCATTTGACTTCGTGCCGACTCAACATTCGAAGGTAGATACGGGCATCGATAGAGTTTAGAACCTGCATCTTTCGTCGAAATAATAAAACCGTGAATTCTGAGGGCAGTAAAATTGTCTCAGTAATTAAAAACAAAACCCAACTGGAGTGGTAACTTTGAAGAAATTATTTTTAATGAATAAAAAGAACGAGACTTTTTCGTACTAGTAGCTCATGAAATGTGAAGATCGGAAGGAAAATCAGTATGCGCTTGCTCTGTCATTTTAAATACTCGTTTACTGGACGGAAGAGTAGCCTTTGAGCTTAACACCGCTCCTCTAAATGCGTTGAATGATGCTTTTCAAAACTGAGGTTGCGTCTCGGTGAAAGCCGAGGAGTCAAAGAGTCAACCAAATGCAAATGTTCGTTGGCAGTCTTAATACTGAGCGCACCGAATCTCCATTTCTCTGGGTGGAGCGAATTTCCCTTTTGATGCGACGCCTTTTGATTTGACCTATTTGACGTTCATTAGGATGCAATGTGTTTCATGTTGACAAGTAAAACATTGACTTCACTTTCTAGACGTACCTGTGACATGCGTGATCCATCTCGAATGACAAGGCAGACGAGTGCCAGATGCTTCGCAACCTCTACATTTACAATCAACGCTAATAAACGTGTGCTGGGAGAGGATACGCAAGGAAAACGGGGAAAAGTAATTTTCGAGTAGCGACTATCATTTCAGTGGTCTAATCGTGCAAGATAATAACGTAATAACGAGCACGGGATTTGTCAAGGAAAAATAAGAAGCAACATTCCTCTAAATTCACTAACTCGGGGAGAAAAATAGTGAGAAGGTACTGATAGAGTTGAGACCGAAAGCAGCAAATCCATAATCTAAAGGGTGTTTTGAACAGACAGTAAACATCACAGTAACACGTAACAGCTATATAAATGCGTTATCTGGGATATTATTGTTTACTTATCTGTTGATAATCTTACCATAAGTCCGATACTCACAAAACTTTGTCCGTCCTGAACCTTCGTCTGAAACACAAAGAACGTCAATATTACTATATGCTTAACCACTACCATACAAATAAACACAAATAATTTTGCTGCCTACACTGTTGCAAAAGGTGCTGTTAAAAAATTTTACACTCTAGTAGTTTTTTGGATATGATCTTAATTGCACTATTTGCAAGACACGCAAGGGGTTGAAGAGGTGTCTCCTGGAAACCTCCATTATATTCGCTCTCATTCCTGAGTAATTTTTGTGGACCATAAATATGTGGTGCAGGGATTCAACTCCCTGAATGTGAGAGAAACTCTCAGCATGGTTCAATGGTAGGATGCTCCACATAACCCGTTATTTGAACGAACGGATGCGAGCAGTTACGCAAGATTGACTTTCTATTGTTTGCACTAATACTAACCTGTGCGGTGTTGTTAAGTACTTGCTTATGATACCCCAGCCTTCTGTGAGCCGGTACACAAATGTTAGAAGGCCACATATAACACATCGTCTTGCATCCTACCGATATTAGTCATGTAATCCGCAATTACGGTAGCTCTCATCCTTACATGAGCTCGGGCCCGTACGAATTCAATTCATCAGCTTGTTGAGAACCATACTTATTATTTTCATCAAGATGGTTGATGTTGGAGATGAATTTGCAATTCGATGATTTTATTGAGACACTACCACAGTCGAGCGTTGTATCCCAGTCATGGCGTAACGAAGAGCTTTCTTGAATGCTATTGACTCTTACGTGATTATTAATGACTGCTCTGGAAACTTAACTCGTGATTTGACAATAATAATTCATTGACTTTAAATCACGGTTGTTGATGAACCATTTTATTCCGTTAATGCATTTCCGTAATTATTCACATTAGTGCGTGATATAAAGACTTGACATAGGAGTCTCACAGTCGTTGAACTAACATGTTACAATTACTCGATGTTTCCCAACTAGTTGTGAGATCATCAGCCTATCAATGAATGATAAAATTATGAAATTGATTCAAAAGAACATTGGAAGAAACAGATCGAGGACAGAGTTACACCCGTATTAGTTTCTGACAGCCTCAATCAATCGACTGAACTTTAAATCTACGAAACGTCAGGTTGAACTGTTTCAATTTAAGCTATTTGTTGTTCTGAATTGTATGAGCGTGACTCAATCGATCGACGGATATTTTTCTTTGAAGAGAAGATAGGTCAAAGGACCTCTCAAGTTGGATAAATAGGAAAACCAATTAGATCTCCCACTTTTCCTGCGTTCCGGTGGGGGGAATTGAGGTATAAACCAGAAACGGCTAAATGGTGAGAGAAGATTGGTTGGTGGATAATATAGGATGGAAAGTAAGCCTACTTCCACCGTGGACTGTTCATCGAGACCAAGTAATGAAGGAATAACAGATCACCCAGGGCCGAGACACCTGGCGCTACAGGTGCTTGCGGGTACCCCCCTCCCCCCCCCTCCCCCAACTGGATCTCGCCCTGGACCTGGCTGTCCTATGGTCCAGCATCCGGTGCAGAGCGCTTGCTGACTGCCGAGGCAACTACGAGACGCCGGTTCCGTGCTCAGACTGGAGGGCTCCATCGAGTGCCAGCTTGGCCTCGCGCTTGATGCCATCCTGGATGCAGCCCGACATCTCCACGCCATCATCCCCTCCATCCGGAACCACCTCAGAATGAGGGACTGGCGAACCCTCCTTCTCCATGGTCCAATTGCTGTATGCACACGGGGCCATCAACCAGCGCCTCTTCTTTTTCAAGCGTCACATATTCGACCTCTACCCTTGTGGAAGGGAGACGAGTGAAGATGCAGCGCACGTTCTGTACTTGCGGGCCATGGCACGCATTCCCCCTCCCTCCAGGAGAGTGCAGCGGCGCTCCTCTCGTGCTGTTCGGGCCTGGGCAGCTCGGCGGAGCAACTTGAGTTACTCCCCCTATCCACAGACTATAAACTAAGTAACTATAACTAACTCCTCGCTAAGTCGCCCGACCCTCCCATCGAGACGGGTTTTGAGGATGTGCCCGCAGAACTGGAGGCTGTCGTGAAAGACTTCCTATCCCCATGGTGGCCCATAACTGGCCTGGCTCATTACCATAAGGATAGGGCTGAGACAAGGTTGCATATAACTATAATACAAATTATTGTAGCACGAAGTTGTTGCCAATAAAATCATCGTTGTTATCACCGATTGATACACCGAGAGCTGATGAAGTACTGAATTTTTAATTTTGCTAGCATTAAGTTATTGGAAGGAAAGTATGTAGTTGGCTGCAAAAAAAAAGAAAGAATTTCCCCAGATCTTTGTCTGTGTGTGTCCGAACACGATGGAGATGAAACGGAAACATTTATTATAACTAGCCAGCAGATTTTGAGCAAAATCAGTTCGAAGTTGTAGTGCTAGTAGTTTTTCTCAAGAACGGCTCTAACGATGTTAATTAAGTAACAAATATCTGGTGCGTTGCAACACACAACTTTCCTTAGCTCTACGTCAATCCCCTTTGTACATGGCCTTTGAACTTGGTCAAACAACACGTCACAACTGCAGGAAACGGTAGCGCCTACAGTTCTGGAATTTATTGTACTGCTCGTACTCATTCCAGGACCTTTATTGAGCAATTGGTACACAGATAATTAATGAGGCTGTGAACACGAATTTTTTGAAGAAGGATAGTAATTACTTTTGCAGAGCTATTGGGTAATAACTTTTGGAACTGGTAGTAAGCGAAACGGCAGTAGTTGAAATTCAGGAATTTCTGGAGTGAGCCCCATGTATCTCATGAGCGTTTTTAAACCTCCAGCCTTTAGGTATTTAGTTGCACTACAATACCAATTTTTTTTAACATTCTACAAGAATTCCAGCGGAGTTTATAAGGGAAAAACTGCGCGAAAAACGCTTTTGGTCGAAACTTTTGATAATTTATTGTGCTGCTCTCGTCATTTTCCCATGAATGAGAAGTCTATAGTATCATTGCCTTATTGAGAGCTATCAATATAAAAAATGTAATGAAAATCGTTAGAGCCGTTTTTGAAAAAAAAAAATTTGGTGTTTTGATCACTATGATGACTATAATTAACTTTCGTTGGATTTTGCCCATACCCTCATTATTGCGTCCTATGGTAACCTGTAGGCAAGACATCAAGTTTCAGCTGATTTGGTACGGTGGTTTTCTCTAAAAACTGCGCTAAAATCGATGTCGTCGAAAGTTTTGGTAATTTATTGTGCTGCTCTCGTCATTTTCCCACAGATGGGAATGTTATGGTATAGTTGACATATTAGGAGCTATCAATATAAACAATTTAATCAAAATCCTTAGAGCCGTTTCTGAGAAAAAAAAAATATGGTGTTTTGATCACTATGATAACTATAGTTAACTTTCGGTGGATTTTGTCCAAACCCTTATTTTGACGTCCCATGGTGACCTGCGGGCGAGATATGTAGTTTGAGTTGATTTGATACGATGGTTTTCTCTATAAATCGTTCACAGACACACACACACACACACACACACACACACACACAGACCATTTTCCCAAATAGTGTTTTTCGGACTCAGGGGGGTCTGAAATGTAAAGATCTGAAGAGAACTCAAAAATTTTTTTCCAGCCGAAGTAGAGCAAGGAAAGTAAAAAACAAAACTGCATAGTTCTCAATCGTGGAAATTACGAGACCATAAAATATCAATAATTTAGAAGAAAATCTGTTCTCGGCTCGATTTTCTTCTTATAATCTGCCTTCTCGGAAAAATCAAGTTAAAAGTATGATGAACTATCTACGCAATGACATTTTATTGACGCTCATACAATAATTGAGAGCAACCCTAGGAATTCCGGAATTCAAACAGTCGTGTCAGTCGACCGTTTGGACAACCTTTTCGAAAAAAATCACGTGGTCTCATGGATTACTTGTGCACTGATGCTGATTAACTGGTACTTTCCACGTAAAACTACGGAAAGTTTTCAACAGCTATAGGACTGCTGACGTATTGATATCTCGCAATGCAAGCGTCATCAGTCTCCACCAAAACTTGTCCGTTGACAGTCAACTCACTTATGACCATCCAACTCTGTCCAATAGAAACTCCTTCACCAGGTCAGTGCCATACCTTTCGTACCCTACGGTACGATTTGCACATCGGCAACTTTAGTTGAATTATATTGATTTCATTTCCACGCGGGTGGTTAAAAGGCAAGGACGCAGCTCGTGTTATTTGAAATTCCTGCTGATGAATAATCAGTTTCGTGGTGTCTTTATAATTATTGCCGAGCAGTTGCATGAGAGAGATGTGCAGTCTAAAACCAAGGGGTTGCCGAGGAGTCAACGGCATTTTATGGACAAATCAGCAACACGAAATGTGACATGAGTATGTAACTTTCGTTGAAACTATAATGAATGCCCACTAACGTAACAACTGTTTTTTAGGACGAACCCTTCCCCTAAGTTCTTGAAGTACCAGTGAGTTGTTCACTACAAATGAAACATTCAGGTAGTTCAATGCGTAAAATTTAATTCGTTTTGTCCTTATACGTATCAATATCTACTGATCTTCGCCAGCAAAGGAGACCCACATCACATAATTTCCAGAGACCATTTATTTATGGAAATAACACGGCTCTGAAAATTTCTGTGGAACTTCCAGCATGCTCTCAACTAGCAGATACTCTTATCAGGGACGTCATTCAGATTTCTATAGACCCTCGATATGGATCATCTAATTCATCTGGAAGAGGGAAAATAAGCGGTAGACCAAACAATATCCGGCGATAGCTTCTTTCGGCAATAAGTGAAACGGAAATGCACTTCAAAATTTAAGTTTATTGAGCACTGCTTGGAGTCTTCCGATCATATCGAGCAATTCAAGGAGCGGAGGGAGGAGTACTTACTGAATTGAGCTTCCCGCAGAGGTAGGCGTAATCATTGAGAAATTACGAGCGAACTATAACGACGTCCTCAGGGCACGGCTTAATGCAGGACGTACGTATTTTCAAGTGGTTCCATTCTCTGAGCCTAATTAGTTTGCCGACAAAAGTTGGATAACGGGAAGTGCGTTGAACAACATTCGAGCAACCATAGTTCCGTTGTGAAGACTGGCTTCCCGTTGTCTATTTCGCATAATTTTCGATGTCTGATAAGAGTCAGCTTTGCACAAATCCTACGGCACACGTCAGCTCTGTGTGGAAAGCTGTGTGCATTGCAAGCTATGAGATGTTCGGCGGAAGCATTGTTAAGTTCTGGTGTTGACCTATTGATAGGATTTAAGAAAAATTTACGTGATCATCGTCATTACCATAACATTGTTTCATGCTAATTTGACTTTGACTAAAGCTCCAAACAATAACAGTAATATGTCATGCAATGGTTCTGAGTAAACGCAATGACAAGGCCACTTCCTTCGTAATTGGGATGTATTTTCACAAAGTTCTTTCCCAGTATTATGTAGTAAGCCTCTATCGAATCTCGTAGTAGTTTCAGGATGGGTAACGCGGCACGACTGCGTACACGTAACCTCCTCGATCACAGCCACCTGAAATCTTCATTCATGGTTCCGATGAGCTGAGGTTCATCTGCACGTAGCACATTGACCAAGTGCGGTGGAAAGTAATACCATCCAGATTTTCATCAGTTTTGTCAACCCGAATTGTATGATTGCGATTGGCCCAAAAACTGCAAAAATTTGATACGAAACTCACCTTTTTGAAAGCTTTGAAGTCGGGAAATCACCGTTTCAGCGCGTATATTGCATGTATGACGTTAGTAAATTTTGAATTGAACCAAACGAGTTCTTTATAAATTCCACAACCCACGGATTGAGTCTGTGTGCGTATGTGTGTAGTTTACTCGTTGTTTGAGAGAGAATGGCGTACCGTTCTCGTTTTTTTGAAAGCGCGAAAGAGAGATTATGCCCATCGATTGGGAGGGAGTGAGGATCAAAATGTCCCAAAAACAAGAGGTTTCCATATTTTTCTTGGGAATGGCTCCAAGGACTTTGATCTCATATCTTCAATTAGTCAGTACCCAACTTTTCGTCCTCAGAAAATATTTCTGTAAACGTTTTGAGAAACGGGGATATAGGCCTATGATATACGGTGGGTGACATAAGCCCAGAAAGACGGGAAAGATTTGACGAACACGAAATAATCGTTTTCACAAATAGTCGATTTTCATCAACCTAATGAGGTGCTCCCTCATTGGCTCCACGACTTGAAGACAAGAAAAGTTATATAATCGGCTGAAAAAAAGAGTTCTCTTCACCTTTTTACGTTTCAGACCCCACTGAGTCCGAAAAACATTATTTGGGAAAATGGCGTATGTGTGAGTCTATGAACGTGATTGAGCAAAAACGGTTGGGCCAAGTCAACTCAAACATGATAAATAGCCCGCAGGTCTACCTGAGACGCCATAATAAGCGCATGAGCAAAATCTCCTCAAAACGTACTATAGTTGTCATAACGATCAAAAAATTCGTATTGGGTTTTTTTTTCGCTCAATAACAGCTCTAGAAATTTTTTGTATAGACAGCTCCTAATGAGACCATACTACCATGATATTCCCATCCGTTGCAAAATTGTTGCAGCACATTAAATTAACAACTACTTCGATAAAAATTTATTTGAGCATAGTTTTTTTATTATAAACTCGATTGGTTGTTAGAGTCACTGATGCGTGGGGCCGTGGAAAGTCGTGTGATGCGTCGCACCAGATCTTTCTACATGCAGCAGTAGCAATGAGTCCTTGTTGACGGAAGATTGCTTGCTTCCTGCAGACAGAAGGCGCTCGATGGCCGACCCTTGGTTACTATGCAACCTCTTAAATGCCCAGAATGCCCGAAGGTCCTGCCAGAATTCATTTTATTGCCCCTTGTCTCCACGAGTTCATCTCATTTACTCTATCAACCCTTTCACTTATCAAGTACCTCTGGCTTATTCGTTATTTGTGAGAGGCGTGAAATAAAAGATTGTGGAACCGTTAATCTCAACGAAAGATTGAGTGAACAGTTCTAACCGTACCAAACACTAAGACATGGCCTTTTACGAGTTTCGCAGTAACTGGTGGACTGACTTCTACAAATATATGCTAATGGTGTGTTCAGAGCAATTTCCCCCAAGATGCCGCTGGATGAAAATAAAAGGCGAAATACTTCTAAAAATTGATTAAAAAGTTTGTTCATAACTTTTCTTCAAAACATCTCCAACGATTTTGTCTGTGATAACTCATGGAATATTGCTCACCATGGAGGCAGCTCATCTGAAAACGTTTAGACAGCTTGATTTTCCATGACGTTTGAAAGAGCGTGGAAGCGCTCCATGCCGACGTAACTCTCGATGAAATCGACAGAAATGTATGCTCCCGTGATTCACTTCCCACGCTAGTCAATGCGGTTCAAGAAATTGAGCTTCTTCAGCGTTCAGAGAAATTCTCGCCACGATCGGCGTACGTTTCACCCATTCTCAATATCACGAGTGCAAGACCAAGCTAGCTCGAAGGAAAAGGTGTCTTCGGTAAAAAAATTATCCCTCACGCTCTCGAACCTTTGCGTTTGACATACGCATTTCCACCACGTCATCTGCGCTTGACATTTCCAGAAATAAGCCGATGACATCAGACGGATAACGTCATATTTTCTTGGGAAAAGTTTTCACCTAAGCCCGTTGAATAATTGAGAGATCCGTTTTTATGTTTGACAGAGTTCCGTTCTCCGAAAGACGCCGCATTACTCGAAATATTGCTAGAGCGGATGCCGCAATGGCTTAAGCATTTGCAGAAAAGTAAGAGAGAACGTTTTTTTGTCGATGGTTCTTTAGCTGATTTGACAATTTTGCAACACTAAAACGGTGCGAATTGTTACACAACGGTTTATTATTCTCTTGACAGCCCAACGTAGTGTCACACCTCCGAGAAACCAAAAATCAGAAAACGGTGCGGAACATGACCTGTCTACAACGGAACGATGAAAATTCACATGTTCTAGGTGCCTGTAGGCAATTGGCACGTCGTGAGAAGCCGAGCTGGCTGGAGAAACGATAAATTTTGGTGTATTGTCCCGCGAATTCAGTGGGTAGACTTTGCTCACATCTTAAGTGTGATTTCACTGTTTTCGAGCTAGACGCAGTCGTACGCCTTTGTAACTCATCTCAGTCGACCTAAGGAATACCTTGAAAACGACACTAAACACGATTTAATCGCGATAAAACTGCCGAAATTTCGTTTCGTGAATGTTTTAAACCATTTTTACCTACCTACCTGACAACCATGGATTTCGTCCGTTGTGATTGCCGAGCACAACTGGTTACCAAATGGGTTTGGTTGGGGGGGGGGGGGGGGACAAATTTTTCCAGACCGAATATAAAGGTGAATTGTGTATGACCAAAATAAACACAACTAGAAACTGTTTCTTTTTCTTGAAGAAAATGAAGTGCTGGTGCTTTGCCTCCGCGTACTTTTTACTTTTTGCGGGTTATCCCTAATGTGCAATATATGTAGCTAAACTGTGACATTATCACATTTGTCACCACAGTGGCAGCGATTTCGAATCAAACGTTTAACGTACACATTACTGGTTCGTTTACAAAACTTGTATAAATGGAAAAAATAATTTTATGGGGTGTAAACTGTTTGGGAATACAGTTTTAACGCTGTTGGTCAAACTCAAAAGGTGCCCATCGTATAGGCCCTCTATAGATGTTCATGAATGCTGATCTGGCAGTTAGTGGACCTGAAAAAACGAGGAAAACGTTATCAAATTTTCCAGAGTGGTAGTTGTAGCTGAAAAATGTATTTTCCTTCCGATCTTCACATTTCATGAGCTACTAGTACGAAAAAGTCTCGTTCTTTTTATTGTTTATGTAATGAAGTGGTGTGGTGACGAGTTTACGTAGGTTGTATCCGGTTCTATTCAGATGGCTCACGAATTTTGTGGTGTTCATCCTCTGTCAATGATTTTATGTGTTCCGCGTATATCGTTCTTGTTCTTTGCCCTTGAATTTAAGCTTGTCAACGCTACCGTGGTGAAACTGGTGTTACGTGGACTCAGTGCAGTCTGCATGCCTTGCTTCCTGGAGGAAGTTGGTTATCCTTTGTACTTTAAGCCCTGTATATATGAGAATCCCCGTCGTCTTCCCTGAGTCTAGGAGTTTAAGTACTTGGTAACGTGTCAAAAAAAAACATTTTTTTTCGGTAGATTCCTTTACTTTACTCTTCGAATGAGTCATCGACATTCAACGTACATTTTATGTATATTCATTGTGACCTTCAATGCTGATTACCTGCGTAGAGGAGCATGATCTCGGAATCTGCTCCGTTACACAGGCGTTACGTTAACTACCACGAGCCAACAAAAGCGATCGGAAACGTTAAACCACTGTCGAAAACGAGTCAACATCATGAGGCCATTAAATGCATCAACTACAACGAGTCAGTGGTCCCATCGATCATCGTCCATTATTCGAATGTCGTACGTTGATAGTTGAAGTGAAATCACCGATTCCTTCAACGGAGATTTGCGTTTACAAGGAATAAAAGGCTCTACCATACAGCACAACGTGAGCGCGTTGAAGTTGTTGTATAACTGCTGCGCCTTGAAACTCGGTTACCTTCCGTTTCATGACGTTGTACCAACTTCCCATAATTCTTACGGTGTTGCAACTCTCTAGTAATTTGTTCGAGAGTTCCCATACAATTTTCAAGGTGCCAGGAGAGCGATTCACCTTTCACTAAATTGCTTCTTTTTTTTTTTAAATACAACGGTGGATGCAGGCGATACCCTCACTGCAGCCACAAACGGGCCTATTGTAAGGGAAACTAAATGGTTATTAAACCTCGTTTTTCCCCCTCCAAATTGTCTCTTCTTGCAAACGTAAGAAGGAAAAATACGTATCGGCTGGAAACAATTTTGACCTTTAAGAGAAACTTCTTCAGATCTAAGTTTTATTTTTTCTGAGCTCCGTGTAAGCAAATGACGTGTGTGTTGTCTGTTACGGCGTTTGAGAGATATTAACTGAACCGAGCCGTCTCCAGTTGGATATTTAGCTTGTAGAGCACCATGAGACACCAAATCGTGGCTATGAGTAAAATCGGTCCAAAACAAATTATAGTTATAATAGTGACCAGAGCAATTTTTTTCCCCAGAAACAGCAGGGATCATTTTAATTGAAGCTTCGAATAATAATATACCGCGGAAATATGACTCGAGCAGCACGTAGAGTTCTGAAAAATTTCGACACACCGCGATTTTTGTGTAGTTTTCTCCTATTATATTTCACTCATATGAATAGCTGTACAATGAAGCGCCTATACGATAAACGTTTAAGACTGATTACATGATAATCGAAGGCAACCTGAGAAATTCCAAAATTCAGACATACGTTTTTTAACCCTTTATTTACAGTTCTATGAGCACGGACTACTCCAAACCAGCAATACGATCAGCTACTTATAAGTCGATTTTTGAATAGGTGTTAGCGAGTAGCAACAGCCGAATAAATTCCATAACATTAGCGCTTCCAGTTTTAAACGCAAAACGTGGAGTTAGGTGTAATCAAGTTCATAAAAGGTACGTGGGACTGAGGAATGATGTGTGTTGCGTCGCATCAAATATTTATATATATAATTCACGTGATCTCAATAACTTTCGTCCTAACTAATTGGCTAAATTAGCCGACTTTTCAATGAATACGTCCGCACGCGAATGTTGAGCGAAGCTGCTGATCAATCCAATATTCGTATTCAGTGAAATCATTGGCACAAATGTAAATTACTGGCGCAGTTTACTTACTTACATTGTAGGAAATGAAGTCATGTGATCAACTGCATTTTTTTTAAAATAGTTTTTCAGATTTATACGTTCTGAGAGCAACCGAGTGTGAGGAGCTCCGAATAACTCCAGTGTGGATTCTTGAGAGTCAGACTCAATATATAACTTCTTCAGTCGCCGAATAGCGCTATAGCACCAAAACATTCTCATTTGTGTGAAAATGGCAGCAGCACAAATTTTTCAACAATTTTGGTTTATTATTCATTCTGAATAATAACCCTATGTTTTCGGTCACGAAAAATTTTTTACAACCCCCCCTCAAAATTTGATACTTTACGTTTCAAGACATGGAGATTCCAAATTTGCAATGTCCGTCCGCCGTCCCCCGTCCGCCTTCCGGGCCGTTTTGTGCCTTTGACGTGGCCAAAAAAATTCGTTCTTTCGCCCAAAAATCCGATTTGGTATCTAGTTGTGCTCGCCATCTCGGCAATCCGATCGGACAAAGCCCGTGGTTGTAATGGGGAAAAAACGGTTAAAAAAATTAACGAAACGCAGTACAACGCGGGAGCTACAGCGTCCCTCCCTCCCTCCCGTCTGAATAAGAAACAACCGGTGGTGGGGCGTCCTCGCCTCGCGGGCGGGCGGCTAAACTCCCCTTTCGCCTTTCGCTTCGAGCGCCCCCGTTCCAATTTCCCCGACGTTTTGGTTTTAATACGATTCAATTTTTTTAGATTCTTTCGTTTCATTCTCATTTTGGTTTTTTTCATAGATTTTTGGTTAAATTTTGATATCAGTATTTAGCGTGCATGTTTTCATATTAAAATTCAGTTTTTTCTAGATACTTTCGTTTTTTTTTGTTTATTTTAATATTACGATTCAGTTCTTTCCGACCTTTTTTTGGGTTTCATTGTGATATTTTTCGATGCTGAATCGAAAAGGATGGGTCTCGGAGCATTAATGCTAGGTCAAGCTGATTATCCGAATAATAAACCGTTGTGTAATAATTTGCAGGGTTTTTTTCTAGCATTACCCGAAAAACTACAGTGGTAGTCCGATAAACAATCCGTACGCTGAAAGTTGAAAGATAATTTTATTACCCGTACAGTAAGTCCGGAATACACACCGTTCTGCTCATTAACGAGTCCTTACAGTTTTGCCGGATAATTCCAAAACGGTGAAGATGGTCCTCATCGGAAAAATAACATTGACAGTCTTATAAATCACCTGCGCGTTGCTAGCTCAAAATGGGTTCGTAATTGAATGAAATTACGAAACTGCAGCGTTACCACTTTCCACGTCGAACGTGAAGTTACGTTTCACCTTGTTCATATAAAGTGAGTGGAAAAACAGATTGGATTGGTCACTGAAGATACGAAAATGGCTGGAAGTACATGAGACTGAGGGAAGTAGTGTGATGTATCGTACTTTTTCTACGTCATCATGTTCTTTAATGAGTTGAAAGCCGTGTCTTAAGAGTTGCCGGCTATAATGCTCTTCTTACTGGAGGAGCTCGAAATCAATTAGGATGAGGTGAAAGATACTTTAAAACTGCTTTTCTACTCTAGGGAGTCTATCACACAATGTAGACTTCAGCACAACATGACTCCAAAAACCGTTTAGTTAAAAAAAAACTCCTTCATTCAAATCCCGTTTCTTTGAACACGAAATAATTCCAGCGGTTATTCTTTGTACACTTCACTTTTTATGTGCACTCTTGTAATGAACATGAGGACTCTTTAATGAACGATTCTTTGAAAGATTCCATCTCGGTTTTGTAGCTCATGAGTAATACATTTCTATTGATATTCTGCATCATAATATCAGAAGAATATGACTGAAGCCAACTAAAAGGCTCAACAGTAGAGGAGAGATACGATACGAGAGAAAAATATCTCGGGGTAAGGGTCGGAACGTTGAACGAGATGTAAAGATTTTAATTGAAACCCAGCGGCGAATCAGTTGCAAACTGATAACGGTAACAATGGTTGGTGCAACGGCGAACTCACTAACAGCCTGTAGCTTCGCTTCTAACTTTGGATTAAATTTTAGAAAATGGCTGGCCCTTCGGCTGAATGCTCCAACATAGTCATGATCTATCAAGTTTCTCCTTTTTAGTTTTTACCCCTGAAATAATAATGCAGTTTTATATACTGATATGTGGTTTCAGACTGATATAGAATAAACACGAATATAATATCTGACAAGTGGGGAGAAAATTGAGGAAGGGAAAACGCTCGAAAGATGGTTTTGAGCTTTCGGCATGACGCCATCATCAGACCTTGGAAGGTGTTTCCCTCTTCCGTCTCCCAGTATTGGCTTATATGTACAAATAGTACGTACTGCAATTCCAAGGTGGTATGGGACGGAATCAATTTTTTATCAAATCTTGTTGGTAATTTGGAATTAGTCGTGTCATGTTTCGGGTATTTTAGATAATGTTTTGTAGGGAGATTTATTCAAGTGAAAAAAATTTCTGGTGGTAAAGTAATCTCGCAACCGACAGATAATTGTTGCATAATGGTTGAGGGAAGTTAGACCTTTTTATGCAGCTCATGTTCTACAAATAACTTCGTATTCTGGTTATTATGCTAGAATTATCTAGAAAATATCTGGTGCGTTGCAACACACAACTTTCCTTAGCTCTACGTCAATTCACTTTGTACATGGCTAATTCTAATTAATCGATTCATTTATCACTCAGTTCCTTTGAACTTGGTCAAACATCACTTCACAGCAGCAGGAAGCGGTAGCATTATTGAGCAATTGGTACACAGATAATTAATGAGGCTATAATCACAAATTTTTTGAAGAAGGATAGTGATTACTTTAGCAGAGTTATTGGGTAAAAACGTTTAGAAGTGTTAGTAAGCGAAACGGCAGTAGTTGAAATTCAGGAATTTCTGGAATGACCCCCATGTATTTCATGAACATTTTTAAACAGTCAACCTTTAGGTATTGGATTGGACTACAATACCAATTTTATTAACATTCTACAAAAATTCCAGCGGAGTTTATAAGGAAAAAACTGCGCTAAAAATGATTTCGTCGAAAATTTTGATAATTTATTGTGCTGCTCTCGTCATTTTCCCACGAATGGGAATTTTATGGTATAATTGCCTTATCAAGAGCTACCAACATCAAAAATTTAATTAAAATCATTAGAGCCGTTTTTGAGAAAAAAAAATATATGGTGTTTTGATCACTATGATAACTATAGTTAAGTATTAAAGAAATTGGGTTGTGTCCGCCAGTAGGCAAATACTAAAGTTAACGTACCTGTTAGGTGAGTCCGTCTCCTCTGGCTTGTGAGTTACTGTGGGCAAGCGCTTTCGATGTAAAGACATCATCGTCTGGCCGTTTAGTCAGTACTGGAGTCAGTCAGTTGGTCGTGGTCTTTATATACAAAGAGAAAAGTGAAAGGAGTGATGGAGCGTTGGGGAAGGGGCGGGGAGAGGTCTTTTTGGTCAGTCTTGTTAGTAGTACCTTAGCCGGACTGGCTGTGTTAGGTATTAAAGAAATTGGGTTGTGTCCGCCAGTAGGCAAATACTAAAGTTAACGTACCAACTGACTGACTCCAGTACTGACTAAACGGCCAGACGATGATGTCTTTACATCGAAAGCGCTTGCCCACAGTAACTCACAAGCCAGAGGAGACGGACTCACCTAACAGGTACGTTAACTTTAGTATTTGCCTGCTGGCGGACACAACCCAATTTCTTTAATACCTAACACAGCCAGTCCGGCTAAGGTACTACTAACAAGACTGACCAAAAGACCTCTCCGCCCCTTCCCCAACGCTCCATCACTCCTTTCACTTTTCTCTTTGTATATAAAGACCACGACCAACTGACTGACTCCAGTACTGACTAAACGGCCAGACGATGATGTCTTTACATCGAAAGCGCTTGCCCACAGTAACTCACAAGCCAGAGGAGACGGACTCACCTAACAGGTACGTTAAAAAAAACTGTCCATCGCATCTGCAAGCCATTAGAAAGTGGCTATCATATGAAGCATTGGAGAATTGTACTTAGGCGTGATTTTCTTCCGCATCGTAACGCAGTGACGATGGCTTTTTCCTCTAGAATAGCTCGCCAAATGCTGATTTATTCGCTGAATGTTGATTTTCATGTCTCAATCCTGGTTTTATTGGAAGCCATTAACGGGTTTACGGGTAATTTGAATAAACGCATGCGTCGATCTTGAAATAACAACAGTTATAGCGATCATGGACACTAAATACGTTTTTAGCGAAAACGGCTAATACGTTTTTTTTGTACTGTATAGCTCTCATTCTCGGCCAAATGTAGATCATCAAAACTTTCGTGGGAGTTGGATTTAAGTTATGAATTAATTTTTCATAAATCCCAATAATATGCTTACGCGACTGCGCTATGTTCATTAAATAATTAGCAGTAACCTGGAATTAAAACCATCGCGGTGTCTCACTTTTGTTCCTGACAATGTCTATTCGAATTTTGAGACAGTAAACACAAATCTCCATTTTCAGATAAACTAGAAATGATATTCTCATATACCACCTATGCACTGGTCACTCAACAATGGTCGTGGCATGAGCAAGAGGAACCTTAGGCGCTACGATTTTCAAGTTCATATAAACTCAGTGAAAACCCCATTTAATTAGTTCTCCCTTGGGAGTTTGAGTTCCTACGGCTGCGCATTATTAAATAATTGTTATATTGGACTGTTCAAATGCAATTTTTATTGTACATTATTGTTCAATAAATAAGTAAATTAATATCCCGTTTAGAATGGAGTATTAAGGCTCAAGCCTTGATGATTAAAGTTCCATCAACAGATTAGCCGAATTCTCAATGTGGAATATGGGATTGACTCCCGTAAGAGCATTAAATTATGCATCTCGGGTGAATCTAACAGTGACCTAGTGTTACAAAAAATGTTCACGAATACTCAATGAAATTGGCGACAGATTAATTCCTGTTTCGGGCAGTCCACCGATAGAAACCTGTGTGAATCCGGACTACGGTTGTAAGTGATTTCAGATTTTCTGGGCTCCAATCCCATCGAAATGGCAGAGGAGAGTTGAAAGGGTGATTGAGAGGGTGTGGGTAAGGGAAGGGGTAAAAGAGATGCTGTAATATAAAGGCCACCGGGGTAAACGTGAGGGTTGGACTGAGGAGGATTAGAAGTTGGTTGCGAGAACTGAAGGGATAAGAAGAGCCAGGGGAGAAGACGATAGGTTAGGAGAGATAAATGTACAAAAGGACGATAGGACTTGAATGGAATACCCAATGAGTCTATCTGAATGGAATTGAACACACACTCCTTTATAGGTAATTGGGTGGATCATTTGAATAGAAGAGAGGTTGAATGATTTGAGAAGAAAAAAGACGGATTCAGGCGGAATGTTTTCAATGGGCCCCCGGTCCTTGTTCCTCTCGGCGAAGTCACTACATCGTCGCGATATCACTGTTTCTATGCGTCTCCCGTAATACTCACGTTCAGCAATTTAGTTCGTTTCACGTCCTACAGCGGCGGTTTCGGAGGATGTTTTGAGAATGAAGGTAAAGCTGAATATCGCGTCCTATCTGATTTCCTTATGGCGTCAAATGTTCCTCGGATACATTCTGTGTTCGACCAGAACTAGACACAGAAGGAGGCCAGTTCTACTGATCCTGATAATCCTATATTTTTTTCACTGAGTTCATTTGAGGTTGGTCAAATATAAATTCACGTTTTTCGAGAAATGCGGTGCTGCTAAATTTGTAAATTGGAGTTTATTGAGGTGTTTTTTCTCACACCACGACCATTATTGAGCAATTAGTGCACAAACGATGCATAAGACTGCCATCTAGATTTTTTTGTAAAAGGGTTGGTTACATTTACCGTTTTGGAGTAAACTGTGAGAAATAACAGTAAGTGAAGGGCCAATGGTTTGAATCCCCGAGTTTCTGAGGTTTTTTCTAGCCATTTTATAAGCGTTGTTTTCGTAAGTGGTTCATTGGGCTACCAAAATCATCTTTCTGAGAATGCTGATGTGAACGAACAAATTAAATACACTCAATTATACTCACTTAATGAAAATAAATAAAATAATGCCTCCCAGGAAAGTACTGGGAAATGAATTTATAAACCAAATAGGACCCACTTGAATTTAATCTGAAAAAACTCGAAATGAAATGAACTCCTTTTAGAATGAAACAAATAACCTATGCTCGGATTGTAGTAAATGACAATAAAGGGGCAATGGGGAAAATGAAACACCAAGCTTTGATCGCTTACCTTACTTCACACAATATAAGGGGAATTCAAATATTTGATCACTGGCTTAAAAAAGGGGAAGATTCGTCAGCGATGTTGGTAGCCGTTATCTCAAAAAATGTCTCTCCTCCGCTATATAAACAGCGGCGTACTGCATGGGTGGCGGCAACAGCGTTGCCACCTTCGGCAGCCCACCGCAAACCATTAATTTCCCCTCTCCAGACAAAAAATTTTTAGTGCAAAAAAAAAATTTGTCAAAAAATCCCACGGCAGTTCAGCGCACAGGGGAGACTAAAAAATAGGAAAATGGGAAACAGAGAAAAATAAGAAAGAAATAAATAATTGAGGGAGCGGGAAGCCTGTTGGCCGTGGCCTCGTGTAGGCAGGGGATGGGTACACTCCAGGGAGGCCGTGAATGCCAAGGCGATAGCACGCCCGCTGGACGCTAGCACCCCAGGAGGAGAGAGACTCCGGGGGCTGGGTGCTTCGGGAGTCACCCCAGCATTGTCATAGTGGGGGAGGTGTGTGCCAGTGGCACCACGGTTTATCGGAGAATTCAGCCCCTGAACCTACACCCAGGTTAAGGGAAGGGGAGTAAACCACCCAACGCCCACCAGTGATGGGGAAATCGATGAAATAAAATTCTATGCCTTATTATTCTTCCCATTTGATCGTATTTATTATTACTTTGAGCTTTAAAGTATTCGCTGAATCAAGAAAGGATTGCTCATATTGTGCTCATTTATTTCGTCGACTATTGTAGACTAAACGACCAGTAGTCATAAAAAGCGGCAGGTCTGGAACAAAATTCTATCCTGCAGAGTTACTGTGGGACGTGACTGATATAACCCTCGTCGAGGGTGTAGGGACAGTCTTTTAATAACGAAACAGACCGGTTACTGGGGGATGGAAAATGCGAAAAAAACCACACACAGAACATTTTCTCAAATTGATATTTTTGGACTCAGTAGCCCACGAAACGCAAAGATCAACTCAAAAAAAAAATGTCAGCCGAGTACGTAACTTTCCTCACAATTTCATAGAGCTAAGGAAAGTTAAAACAGTACTTTGGACAAGCTGAAAGCCAAAACTCATCAACTGTCACCCAAAATAACTCTCCCAGTATTATTTTGAACTAAATTGCGAAATTAATAGCTTCATCTTGGGGCTGTTCATACATTTCACGTTATCAAAAGTAGGGTGCATGAAATAGGGTGCAAACGAGAGGACTTGAAATGAGAGTGTTTGAAATGATTGGCTCCTAACGCCAGCTCAACTTAACTTGGTTAGAAATGAGTTAATAACTCCTTCGTAATGGCAAGTTTCGAATGATAAAAGAAAAGTACAATCGCATGGGAAAGAGGATTGGCTCATAGCCTGTGAAAGTGCCAAGGAAGGCCCCAGATGACTACGGTCTCATTCATAAGATTGACCAAAAAACATCTCTCTCTCTCTCTCTCTCTCTCTCTCTCTCTCTCTCTCTCTCTCTCTCTCTCTCTCTCTCTCCGGTGAAGAGTTCTCTCTGAAAATATCTTATTACGATTTGGAATCAATAGCTTCGTTTCCAGCTCCAACATGAAGGCTCTAAGTTCCCGCGCAATAAACTCATGATTTAATAATGCAGATGGGAAGATCTGCAATAGTCGACCCTTCGAGGAGGCGGTTGGCCCGTTTTACGATGTATTCAGCTCGAGGATCGAAAGTTAGTACCCGAGAGGACGGTAATCCGCTTTACATTTCCCAAATGGTTCCCATTCGAACATCGGCCACTCATAAAGCAGGACATTTTCCTTTTCCTTAAAATACCCCCCGAGCGGGTCTGACTAAGCAGTTTTGACGCAGTTAAGTAGCTTTCACTGGTTGAAACTCGAAAGACGTGAGAGGGTGTAGACTCACGGCCGAACATAATGATAAGTATCAATCATCTCTTCACATTGCCATTAGATCTCTCTTTTTGGTGACGAAATGAGATGTTTTTCGTGAATTTAACAGTTAAAGGGCTACCTTTTGTTTATTCCCAATTGTGTTGGTGTCTCATCCAGATTTCTGTTCCGATGCTACCAACAGTTAGAATATTGCTATACGCATTGCTAAAAATACATTTATTTGTTCCAATTCTCGAATACGTAAATACGGAAGATTGAACCTTCATTTGTTGACAACGTTCAAACAATTACCTGGGTATTCTGAGCAGGAGAGCAACCCTCCACTGAACGAGCAGATAGTGAAATAACTCAGCCAATACTCCAAAATAATGACACTAATCATAACTTGCCTTTCGCTTTTTAATTCAAAAAACCTCATTTTTGAGCTTGGTCGTTTCATGTGAGTGTTTTGATATTCACATGCACTCATGGAACTGTGATGAAGTTTATGTCGACGAATATTAAACCAAGGACCATTTCTGCAAGAACCAAGCCTGTATTCAGGATTTTCCCCGTTGTCAATTGCCCTGTTCAACAAATATCAATTTTCGCTGATGAATCAATTCAATTATTCACTACGTGTTTTTTACAACCCCCCCTTATTAAGTTATTTCTGACGCAGGTGTAGGACGAAACCTATGAATTTTATGGGCCAAAAATGGATTAAAAAACCCTGCAAATTATTACACAACGGTTTATTATTCGGATAATCAGCTTGACCTAGCATTGATGCTCCGACACCCATCCTTTTCGATTCAGCATCGAAAAATATCATAATGAAAACCAAAAAAAGGTCGAAAAGAACGGAATCGTAATATTAAAATAAACAAAAAAAACGAAAGTATCTAGAAAAAACTGAATTTTAATATGAAAACATGCACGCTAAATACTAATATCAAAATTTAACCAAAAATCTATGAAAAAAACCAAAATGAGAATGAAACGAAAGAATCTAAAAAAATTGAATCGTATTAACCCATTCAATACGGAGAGCGCCCTGGGGCGCTATCCAATGTTATACCTGGTGACGGCAAGCGCCTCGAGGCGCTCTTCCGACCCTTACCCAAAGACGGCGAGCGCCCTGAGACGCTCGGTTTTCTTTAGTTTCAAACGTGCTTCAGACCGTTCAGTCACTTGTGGAAGCCCGTTATTTACTGGCAGTCACTCCTAACAACATTCTGAACATTCTGCAGTTTGCCGTTTCTGAATCTGACGTTTCCTTTAGAAACTGCAGCGTTCCCAAATTAGGGTAAGTAAAACTCCATTATCTTTACATTTGGACGTATAATTTAAACTTATTACTTAATAATAAGCTAATATATACCTATTTTTTTGCAGATGGTTCGTACTCTAGGAGGAAAAAAGAGGGCGAGTGAGGAGCCACAACCCTCAACTTCAAAGGTTTGCGTATTTTTTACGTTTCACTAACATTAAAATTACGATGATGACTTTGTATTGATTTTTAATAATGATAATCATTGTAATAATGATTTTTTCAGCACCAAACAACCCAAAGTTGGTGAGCCAATGCAAAGAAAAAGTGATGACTGACGAGGAACTTCATCATATCCTGTCCAGCTTGTTCTGATACACCTGCTTTATGTATCGAAAATTGTTTTGTAAATTTCCACAAAAATATGACCATTGATGGAAATTAATTGCTTAATGTTTACAAGTACTATTTACTACCTATGTAAAAATTTACGAACGATTTCTATGTTATTTACTGTATAAATACTTGTAATTTTATTGAAAAAGTTGACAAAAATTGTTTCTCTCTCTCTTTATAATTACACCTTATTCAATACAACTTACCTTCTGAAAGTACCTTATGGATTAGTTTATTATTTTAATGGCCCAATGGCCCAATTCGTGTATAAAATGACGAGCGCCTCGAGGCGCTTGCAGTCATAGCTGTTTGTGTTTTGCGTGATAGCCTACCTACACATTAGCTATGACTGCGAGCGCCCCGAGGCGCTCGTCAATTTATACACTAATTAGACATATTAGAATTTTGAAACTATTTTTTCAAGCCCATACAAAAATTAACTAAGCCATATACGTAGAAAAAGTTGTGCCGTCAGTGACGTCCGTTTATGAAAAACTAAGCAGTATACTGCATAGGGATCTCAATATGGCCGCCGTATTGAATGGGTTAAAACCAAAACGTCGGGGAAATTGGAACGGGGGCGCTCGAAGCGAAAGGCGAAAGGGGAGTTTAGCCGCCCGTTCGCGAGGCGAGGACGCCCCGCCACCGGTTGTTTTTTATTTAAACGGGAGGGAGGGAGGGACGCTGCAGCTCCCGCGTTGTACTGCGTTTCGTTAATTTTTTTAACCGTTTTTTGCCCATTACAACCACGGGCTTCGTCCGATCGGATTGCCGAGATGGCGGGCTCAACTAGATACCAAATCGGATTTTTGGGCGAAAGAACGAATTTTTTAGACCACGTTAAGGGCACAAAACGGCCCGGACGGCGGACGGGGGACGGGGGATGGCGGATGGCGGACGGCGGACGGACATTGCAAATTTGGAATCTCCATGTCTTGAAACGTAAAGTATCAAATTTTGAGGGGGGGTTGTAAAAAATTGTTCGTGACCGAAAACATAGGGTTATTATTCAGAATGAATAATAAACCAAAATTAGCCAAAAAGAAAATGTTGTCAGTTTTGTAGCAATAACGTATTTGTGTTGTGGGAGAAGATCAAGGAGTCCATTCAGTACACATTTATTTCTTCCACACAGCAGCCTCAGTATGACTTGGCCAACAATGGCAGGTATGTTGCTGAAATTGATATTCGCCTATTGAAGAGCCTTCTTCGGATCGTGAAGTGATTACGTTCTTTCGCAATTTGCAATAATTCATCTCGAACCCTAGTAATTCCCAGTAGATAGTTTTCACGAATGCTTTGTGAGTTTGCGTTTTGATCTTAGTGAATGTATGTGGCTGTTGTTACGTTCATGACTCGTTATTTGTGGTTATTTATTTCCCGAGGACTGAGCGGTTCTCAAAATTCAATGACATTTTGATACATTTCGATATTATTTCAAAAGTAATCTCGAAATTGTACGTTTACTCTCTGGCTCAGAAAAGTCGACGAGCATTATTTTAAGCCTCAATAAACTTGACGAATGCCTCTTGGTGCCAACCTCCGCCATTCCCCAAAGTTGCTCGCGTCAATAACATTCCAAACCACTGTGCTGTTCTTTTCGAGACATCCGAATTATAGAAAAATGAGCTCTTCATCCATCCAGCAATGAACCACCCAGTTCTTTGCTACCTCCCTTTACAGGTCTGCCAACCGCTGTGATGAACGGTAGCAATTTATTCGAATTCCTCGCTTACGTGGATGGTAGAACGAGAACGGAAGTGGGTGCTGAGCCCGCCCCCGACTTTAATATCCTTCTATTCTCCTCAGCCGTTTACCCGGTCATACAAATCGACCTATTTGTGCAAGCGTTGAGAAATAATTCGATGTTAGATGAAATCAATTGTTCGTATGGAAAAACACGCTGTAGTCGATTGGTATAAGTATAAGTACTGCACAACTCCTATGAAAGTAGCCGATGGTGTTCAAACGTAAATTGTAGATTGGGTGATGCTGAAGGGCAAATGGATTAGGTCGGCTGAAGTAGTGTTCAAATGTTGGAGATTCAACTTGTCCACCAACAATAGACAAGAACAATGGCTTGAAGACAATCACTCCAACTGAATGGATCTACCAAGCATTTGTAATACCTACTATGGTGGACCAGTGTGACGAAGAAATACGCCCCATGGAATAATAATAATAATAGCCATGTATATCAAAAGTGATGAGCCATATCAGCGTGCCGTACATCATTCGACGGTAATAGCAGTAATACTACCAACCAGGGGGAAATCACGAAAGAAGCTGTGAAAGGGGCACTTAGCATCCTGAAAACGCTGCAAATTATTACACAACGCTTTTTATTATTCTGTTGCACAGCGTATTATTCTCACACCTCTGAGACACATCCCATTCGATTTCGTTCCGAAAAAAACCAGTAAACGATACGAAAACCATTACTTTTTCTGTATTATGCACCGAGTCCTCTAAATTAGAATTAGATGCAGTGCTTTCGCAGTCATTCACTTCTGAGGCTTTTTCGGTTCGACACAGAATCGGGAAATACCTAGAAAACAATAACAAAAACTGTGTAATTGTGATGAAACTGCCCAAATTGCGTTTTTTTTTTTTGCCCATGATAACCATGGGCTAAGTCCGATCGGATTGCCGAGCAGGCGAGCGTAATTAGATGCCAAATGGGATTTTTGTGCGAAAAAGACCAGGACGGTGAACGACGGACGGCGGCCGGACATTGCAGTGTTGCACTGGAACAACCCTAATGACAACTAACAAAGGACAATTATGAAAAACCTTAGAAATATGGGGGCAAGATGAAAACGTGTCTGAATGACATGGAAATAACCGATAAACTCCATAATTATCATAGAGACTCAACTGTTTTTCTGACTGACGCCTTTAATGGTTTTGTTTAAACTTTCTGTACGAGTAGGTATAAAGGATACGGCAGTACCGCAAAATTATGATTTCCAGGAAATATTAAGCAGAAATTTTTTTATTAGTGCAGGTGTTTCAAAATGAACCTCACTAGTGAGACGCAAGCATTCTCATAAAAGTCATACTGGTAGTCCACAAAGGCGAACTCGGCTTTCGTCACGAAAAGTAAAATCAGTCACTTGAAAGTTGCATTCGCTTCCGCTTGATTGTGCATGGAGTGTTTGAAACTGAGCACATGTTTCGCACAACTTATGATTAGTGCAACAGTACGTTCGAAATACTGATGAATCCGGATGACAAAATCGACGATATATTTGAGCCAAGTGAAACAGATGGGCGAGATCTCACGGTTACCATTGAGAATGAGGGTTAATCCTCCCAATGGAGTAGTGAGAAGGTTTGAGAAATCAATCAGCTCTGTAGGGTACTGAAGGTTGATACAATTATGTCTCACCCTCGGCTTGTGGGCGAATCACGATTCCAATTACCTCCACCGTTGCATTAATGTGGCCATATCTCAATGTAGTTTAAGCGATAGACCCCTACCTAAATTTGTTTACAACACTGCAAAATTGCATTCAGCGGGATACTACGTAAGAACCGGTTAACGCGATCCCGTGAAACTTCCCAAGAAAATATAACGAAAAAACTGTTAGACGTATTTTCATATAAGCTCACACTCTCGATAATGTCAAGTTAAGAATGTAGGAGGGTCGAGAGAAAGTACTTGCACGATCCAATCCAAATCTCACGATAAAATACCGGTGTTTTTAACTTAAAAACTGAGAAACTGAAAATAAAGATCTGACGCGGAGAAACTGAGACGACAAATGAGAAGCTTTAACAGTTCCAACGACGAGCAAACAGCAACATGAATCCAACCACTCACTGAAGCCATGAATGCACCGATCCTTACTACGATGACAGAGACAGTCATGAGCTTCTAAACTCCCAAAATATATTCACTTTTAGTGCTGTAACTACAATTTTCTCGTGAAAACGAATAAATGTCGTGTGATAGCCGACAGCTTCTGTTATCTTAACTTATTCGTTAAATGGCTCTGCTTTGTCTCGCAATGACGTTCTACTTAACTTCGGCGTGATTTTTGGCAGTGAGTTATCCTTTAATTCCCATTTCGGTGATACACGCAGCAAGGATATGCGGAATCTTGGCTTTATCAAGGGCCAAGTCAGGGATTCAACGGTATTTCATATTCAGTCGTTCTTTTCAATGCCCTGGTCTGATCAGTCTTGGAGTATGGGCTGTTGGTAATCTTTTTACTCTGGTCTCAAATATCGGATTGAGCGTGGGCAGTGCAAGTTTGTTCGGCACCTCTCCTTCAAGATTGGGACCTCACCGCCTTGAGTGCGTCGCTCCGGGCGGGTTTGCTATTGTTGCATTCATAACTCCAAAATGCGATTCGGTGTTCTTCTCACGTTGGTAAACTGAATTTTCATGTGACCAACTTTGGTAGACATTTAGTATAATTTTAACTCTAAATGGCTAGTATCCGTTCAATGAGCCCTTACTTAGGCTCCAAAGAGAATTTAATAGTTCTCTCATTTCTCACCCCAATTCGAACAATATTTCAATCCCATTTTTCGCCTTCTAGAAGTTTCTCAGCGGGCACCTGAGAAACATTCTGTGTATCCATTTTTTCCTTCCATTACTAACATTCCTAATTATTGGTTTATTATTCATTCTGAATAATAACCCTATGTTTTCGGTCACGAAAATTTTTTTACAACCCCCCCTCAAAATTTGATACTTCACGTTTCAAGACTTGGAGATTCCAAATTTGCAATGTCCGTCCGCCGTCCGCCATCCGGGCCGTTTTGTGCCTTTAACGTGGTCTAAAAAATTCGTTCTCTCGCACAAAAATCCGATTTGGTATCTTGTTGTGCCCGCCATCTTGTCAATCCGATCGGACGAAGCCCGTGGTTGTAATGGGCAAAAAACGGTTAAAACTAGTCAGCAACAATATCTTTCCCTTCATAAATGTGCCATATCACTCCGATAACAAATCGTTCCAAAATATAACGAAAACGCTGCTTTAAGCGTTCAGAATAAGCACAGAAAGTATCGTTTATTGGAAAATGAAAAAAAAAACCTAACTAAATATCTGGTGCGTTGCAACACACAACTTTCCTTAGCTCTACAACAATTCACTTTTACATGGCTAATTCTATTTAATCAATTCATTTATCTCTCGGTTAATTTGAACTTGGCCAAACAACGCTTTACGGCAGCAGGAAGCGGTAGCGCTTACAGTTCCAGATTTTATTGTGTTGTTCGTATTTATTGCAGGACCACTATTGAGAAACTGGTACACAGATAATTAATGAGGCTGTAGTCGAAATTCAGGAATTTCTGGAGTGACCCCCATGTATCTCATGAGCGTTTTCAAACACTCACCCTTTAGGTATTGGATTGGACTACAATACCAATTTTTTTAAAAATATTCTACTAAAATAAAATAAGGAAAAAACTGCGCTAAAAACGCTTTTGGTCGAAAACTTTGATAATTTATTGTGCTGCTCTCGTCATTTTTCCCCAAATGGGAATTTTATGGTATCATTGCCTTATTGAGAGCTATCAATATGAGAAATTTAATCAAAATCGTTAGAGCCGTTTTTGAGAAAAAAAATTTGGTGTTTTGATCACTATGATAACTATAGTTAACTTTCGGTGGATTTTGTTTAAACCCTTATTTTGAGGTTTCATCGTGACGTGAGGGCGAGATATCAAGTTTGAGTGGATTTGGCACGGTGGTTCTCTCTAAAAATCGTTCACAGACACACATACACACACACAGACCATTTTCCCAAATAGTGTTTTTCGGACTCAGGGGGGTCTGAAACGTAAAGATCTGAAGAGAACTCAAAATGTTTTTTTCGGCCGATTACATAACTTTCCTTTCTACTTTGTAGAGCCAAGGAAAGTAAAAATTAACGAAACGCAGTACAACGCGGGAGCTACAGCGGAAGTCAACGTTTCGTCGTTTGAACCCCCTCCCTCCCGCCCGTCTCAATAAAAAACGGCGGCAACGCTGCAGGGTGGGCGGCTCAACTCCTCTTTCGCCTCGCAACGGGTTCGCTCGAACCGCCCGACGGGGCAAAATCATCAGACGTTTTGTTTCCGTCGTTCCATTGTAGCCAGGACATGTTTCGTATGGTTTACTAGTATTCGATGCTGAATCAAATGGAATTGGGGAGCACTAATACTAGGTCAAGCTGTTCATGAGAACAATAAACCATTGTGTAACAATTTGCAGGGTTTTTTTGTTCTGATAGCTCTTCCGACTCCTCCCCTTTACAATCAACAAAACTGAAGAATAAATTTCTTCAATGTCACTATGTAATTGAGTTTTTTTGAGAAATGCGTATTCGAATCACCTTCGTGATTAATTTCATTGTCACCTGCTCATAGTGCCTCAAAAATTACTTTAAAATTGATGTATCTTCTCTCTTGTGCTCGACGTGCTCTGACATGTCTCACAAAAACTTTCAGAACGTATTGTTTCCATCATTACTGTTCATTCAAATACATCCTCAATCCAGTGTATCTATTAATAATAGACTGGTTTAACACTCTTCGTGGTTGATAAGGAAACAGACCTGTATCCAGCTGAATCAATCATGAATTAATTTCTTCAGAAACGACCAAGCAGAGCAAAAAACGACGCCGGATACGCATTTTCGGTTTTATAAAATGAATATTTTATCGACTGTATTGGAAGAAAACAAAGCAGGCGTGGATACTGAAGTATTTTGAACCATTCAAATTGATGGAGAAACGGTCGTTTTTACGGAATCCCTTAAGACTATTAAACCGCTTGGAAGTGTCCTATAGGAACTCGTGCTGGATGAAAATGCGACGCATTAACAGAGTTGTAGGTGAAACGAGAATTGTCAAGGGAGAACTGGAAGAGCGAAGGACCGGGTATTACTTCTCATCCTCAGAAACAGTTGACGACTTATTCGGTTCTTCTGCCTTTTCAGCCTTCCAATCTCATCCAATCCCGTCTGACTCCATTGCCTTTCCACCAACCGCCCTTCACCAGCGCCGCACTACAGCTCCAACTCTTCGTTCATCGGGTTGTCTAGTTTTTTTGTTTTTTTTTTCAAGCATCATCCGATTCTTTGCTACTTTAGTTCAACTTTTTGTATCCCTTCCTTTCCGCCTTCCAATTGGGCGATGTTCGCAGAACTCCCATAACATCGACGCTACGTATTTACGATTTACCTTGAATGAGAGTTTTGACGTCAAACACACGGAGGATGTACAATTACTTTATCATTTCTTGCCAAGTACGCGAATGAACGTACCGTTTACAGCTTACCACGAAGACGTGAGGAAAGAACCGTGACCACTAAACGTTGTTCTCTTAGAGCTCTTCGTTTCAAAGTCTTGTCAAACAGACAAACTCCTTTTGAGAACATGATGTCCGTATGTCAGCCAGCAAGGGAATCACGTACGAAAGAGAATATCTTTACTCGAATCCTTTCCGATACCATACCTAGCTGGCTGATACGCATAAAACGCTATTATGAAGTCATCAACAGAACCAATCTAAAACTCACATTAATTATAGTGGTGATCAAAACCCTTAGCTTTTGGTTTATTATTCATTCTGAATAATAACCCTATGTTTTCGGTCACGAAAAATTTTTTACAACCCCCCCTCAAAATTTGATACTTTACGTTTCAAGACATGGAGATTCCAAATTTGCAATGTCCGTCCGCCGTCCCCCGTCCCCCGTCCCCCGTCCCCCGTCCCCCGTCCACAGTCCCCCGTCCGCCGTCCGCCGTCCGGGCCGTTTTGTGCCTTTAACGTGGTCTAAAAAATTCGTTCTTTCGCCCAAAAATCCGATTTGGTATCTAGTTGTGCCCGCCATCTCGGCAATCCGATCGGACGAAGCCCGTGGTTGTAATGGGCAAAAAACGGTTAAAAAAATTAACGAAACGCAGTACAACGCGGGAGCTACAAGCGTTTCGTCGTTTGAATTCCCTCCGCCCCGCCCGTCTCATTAAAAAAACCAACCGCTCTCGAGGCGAGCGAGTGCGGCCTCCCGCTCGCTTCCCTCCCAACGACCTCTCCCCATTCGCCTTACTCTTCCAATTTCCCCGACGTTTTCGTTTTAATACGATTCAATTTTTTTAGATTCTTTCGTTTCATTCTCATTATGTTTTTTTCATAGATTTTTGGTTAAATTTTGATATTAGTATTTAGCGTGCATGTTTTCATATTAAAATTCAGTTTTTTCTAGATACTTTCGTGTTTTTTTTGTTTATTTTAATATTACGATTCAGTTCTTTTCGGCCTTTTTTTGGGTTTCATTATGATATTTTTCGATGCTGAATCGAACAGGATGGGTCTCGGAGCATTAATGCTAGGTCAAGCTGATTATCCGAATAATAAACCGTTGTGTAATAATTTGCAGCGTTTTTCTAGAACTTTCTTCGAACGATTTGTTTTCGACGTAGTTCAGAACAACCTGACGGTAATATCAGATCTTCGTTGTCGAGAAATAAGGAACGTTGCAATAAATTACCAAAAACTTCCATAAAATTCGAGTAAAGTACATTTCTACTTTTTGCTGCCCAAAGGCTAAGGGAATTATTGTGATCGATCAAAAATACGTCACGTCTTTACATTTTGACGGCTACTGAATCCACCTAATTTCAACGAGTGGTCTATGTTGTTGTACGAGAACCAATGTTCCAACGTACCTTCGTCCTGTACCAAATATTACCCGCATATTCATGTAACTAAAGTCTTGAACAGGGTTGTAGGAGAATGACGCCTCATACATACCTATTACTTTAAGGGTTCCTTTGCATGAGGTGATACATTTCTTTGAATAGGGTAGTGATGTTTTGGACATTGATATTTCAATGGAGGAGGCAATATTGCTGATGAAGAGAGTGGTCACAAAGATGATGATATAAACCATCCACCAGGGAGGAGTCTGAGGCAGGAAGTGGAAGTCAAATTTGTTGAAAACATCGGCGCCAATTTCAATTAGAATGATCATCTCTTGGTTGGCGAGTACTTGGCTAATGATGATGGCCAGCAATTTTCAATTCTCAACGCAGGCCCTCTATGTCACCTTCATTCTTCATTTTCACAACCACGTCATCATTTTCTTCACCTCGACCCTTCACGTCACATTCCCCCCCCCCCCCGCAAGAAAGAGCGTACCAGGACCACATTTTACAAGAAAGTTACATGACATTTTGAAGCAATATGATTGTTTCATAGAAGGCGGGACGGATTTTACCAGGATATCAGTTCGTTAAGAATCAACGTGAAAGGGGAAAAATGGTGGTACCCATTATTTTTGTTTGGCATTGACGGTATATGCCAAAGCGCCTGGAAACTTTACATAGCTACCTCACGCGAGGGCATCACCCACTGTGCTTTTCCAACGAGCGGTTGTGCAACTTCACATTTTCACCTTCGGAAACCCTTCAAAGTAAAGGCAAAGCCGTATTTCGGTTCCCAAGAAGAAGAATAAAGATGCCGGAGGAACGCCTCATGAATGAGTGGCGCCTCCTCTCAACGAAGGTGTCAACATTGCCACAAAAAAACAATGTTCATGTGTTAAAAGTCGGACTTCACATCCAATGTTGGTACGAACATCACAATTCGGCCTCATATCGACGAATTAATGCTTGTAATCTGAACTTCATTGTTTGTTTTACAACGCTCTATGAAAAATAAAACGTTTTAACTGCGCAGGATCAACTTCCATCACCTATCTAAGTTGTCCTCTACAACGAACTGCCCTGCAGCTTATCCGTTGGTTGAAAACTGATTAAACCTCTATAAGTGTTTTGAATAGAGCCCAAATAGAACAGGTATTGTAAAAAAATTAAAAAATTCCCACGAAACGTTCACCAATTAATATAACAAGTGAGCTGATTCTACAGTAAGAGCTCCATAACCCAACTTTTCAACGAGAGTTCAAAATAACGGGGTATCAATCGCAAGGTGGGTTTGAATTTTTTGTTTGTTTGGTTTTATTAATACTCCGCACGTGTAAGCACAAGTGAAAATTGTGAAGCGCGATGCGCTCATGGATTATCAACGATTATTAAATTAGTAGTTTTCTAACGACAAAAATGGAGAAAACACAATTTCTATTGGCTATACCACAATCATTTGCTATAATTACAAAATCCCAAGACACTACCGGCAGCATTGAAAAGAAAGAACAAACATACTTTAGAACATACGATACTAACGATTGCGTATACTCAATGGCGTGTGGTGAGAAAAGTTGCTTTAATTAAAAAAACTGTTTATTTCATATGAAAAGTTATTGTTAACGAAGTGGAATGAAATGTGATTATTTCTGAGAACCCACATGGTGGTGGGTGGATGACGTTGAACTGTTATTCCGGGAAATCCTGTTAAATACATTCAAATACTTCGCACCGTAAAACAACTCACGTGAACTCAAACGTATTCAATTTGAAGTTGATAAATAAACGAGAGCTCGGTTAAAATCACTCGAATAACCTTCCCACTCAGTTTGAAGCAATTCCGAGTTTGCGTGTCAGCACTTTCCGGTCATAAAATACCTCTCACTATTCTTGAATGGGAACGTTCTCGCTTCTTTGTAAACTGTAAACGCCATTCATCATTTTTCTCCTTTCAACTGTTTCTGGAGATTGTTGACGATGATAGAAAGCGGAAGGTCTGTACGTGAGATGGAGTGCAGATGCGAACCGGGCGGAAACAGAGGTCCTATTTTTATCTCCAGAAGTTTGTTAATCGAATAGATCGTAAATTCAACTGTTCATGCGAGAGAAGGCCGAAGACGCGAAGAGAGTGTTTGAAGTTGAATCTCGTATTTGCATATTTTTCACGAAAAACAAGACAGCAACTTGAAAGCATATACATCTCATTCATACGTTTCTTGTCATGACTCGAACTAAATCAGTCCTGGAAAGTATATTCAATTTTTGTCGTTGTGTTCGTACGAATTACTTAAATATTAGCTAGTGAATTGATTTACATCTCAATTAGTTTTTTTTCCGTCATTACCGACCGAGCCTTGTGTTCCCACGGAAAGTGGTAAAAGTGTCTTCTTCGTAGTCGAAGTTCCAATCTTTTTCGTTAAATGTGGTTCAGTATGTGTGCTCATGAGCCTAACTAACTGGAGTGAAGTAACAGGCCCTTATCTACGAGCTGAGGATTCTGCACGTCTGACGGGCATATCTTATTGATTCCCTAGGCTCACAACTTCTCATGATCTCGTTCTAAAATATCTGATGCGAGGCATCCCACAACTTGTCTGACCCTACCCTCCTATCACCCTCCCCCCCCCCCCCCCATTGTATTGAAACTGACAACTCGTCAGGTTCCAGAAATTATTGAGTTGCTTCTGCCACGACAATTTTTGAGTAATCAGTGGAAAGTTGATTCATGGAACTGTCTTGCTGATTATTTGGAAAAATACCGTTTCCATTGTGTCGGAATTATCGTGATGGATGGGTGGATGGGGAAGATGTTAGAGGGGAAGGTATGAGTGAGCGAAGGGTCCATACCCTTCGTATGGATAGAGTGGATTCAGGGGATAAAGGGGACAAAAATTCAAAAAGAGAGGGAGGTCGAAAGGCGCCCAGGGCGGAGTTTCTTATATTCTTATTTTGTGCCATCATTTCGTTCTCTCCCACTGTGACGCTTTTTGGCAGTTAGGAAAAGGCAGAAGCATGTTCCGGGATAAAATACCAGATAGGATAATTTGAAGTGGCGTGTCGAGCAGATAAAATTCATTGTATTCCACTGACTTTCACCGTCTAGCTCCCCACTAGATGCCCTTCTCAATGTGCCATTTTGACTTCCACGGGGAACGGTGACATCTCCACTGCGTTCCTCCTGCCAGGAAGTTTATCCACCATTTTTTAGCATATTTATTTCTATCCCTTCCCTTCTCTGAATGAACTCCTCGGTTGTTTGCTAGCAGGAACAATATCTAAAACTTAGTCCTATTTTCTCCAATCATAATTTATTGCTGATTTTGTAATGGCGCCCTTCATTCTGACAGAACCTATGAATACAGTTACAGCCTGCATTTGGGGATGTCTTGGGGAGTGCCAACCGGATGGTCTCCACCTCCCTCAGACCCTGCAGTTATAAAAGGAAATTTGGGATGTGAGAACTACTCTCCAGCGACTCCGCGACCACCACGATGACCGCAGAGCAAGCGCACTTTCCAGCATTGTCAGGCCTTGCCCTGGTTAAGAGTTGGATTTCTCTGTTCTACCCACCTTGCCCCACCGAGGCAACCACCTGTCGTGGCCGCAACTCATAATGCACCGGCGCAAGGCCGCGGGCTGTGCATTCCCGCCAAATAACCCTCAAGGCCAGAATGACACTTTCGATGGCACTAACCGCTTTTCCGGCTCACAGGTATGCCGGGGTAGAGGTCCCTCAAGTTTACACCCACTACTCAGGGCTTCTTCTCTTCACTGTTTCCTAGCCAGACTCTAAATTTTGTGTGAGCCCGAAACAATAAAACAGATAGTCAGGATTCCATACTTCCTCTCCTTTTTTGATAAGAGGCTTTTTGTTTCGAGTTGCACGAATATGTAGTTTGGTAGAGCATTCTATCTATTTATAACGTAATCATTAAATCCACAACCCTTTCTGGTATTGTTCGGTTCTGACTTATTGGTTGAATGATTTTGTGGACTGTATTTGAAGTATGATGTTATAGGGGGTCAGAATCAGAAACAGTTTATTTTTAAATTGGCACATAGGAAGTATGATTCACTCACCAAACTGGCGTCCACGCTGCCTCGTTCCCTGGGCCCAGGGTGACGTCGTATTTTTGCAAGTAACAATCGCCGCACGAATACTAGCATCCACAATGACGTGTGTGGAGACTTGATGCGAGCACCACAAAAAAATTAATATGAGTCCTTTTTCTAAATGGGAGCGAAACGATCCTGGAACGCACTTCGGTAGCAGGTACATTTGAATGAAGAAAAAAAAGAAAAATTCGCCAGAGCGCGCAATCACTCTTCCAGTGCCATTTTGATCAAAATAATTGTCGTTGCCAACACGATTTTCACAATTATACATACCCCCGACCTTGGAACAACGTTCCAAACAAACAAAATCAAAATTGATCCACTTCTAATTATGGACGAGAAAGGCGGATAATACATATAAGCATTTTTTTTTTTCTTTCAAAATAAAAAAGGAATTTACTTTTACTTTAATTTACTTTTATTAAAAAGAAAGTAATTTACTTCTATGCATTCTTGAACTGGTTCTCCGATATATTGCCCTGGTGTGTTCGCGAAATAATTGAAGGGTGAGTAGGATAAAGGAACATATGGGAAGGAAAATTAAACGATATTCACTCCAAGGGGGCTGTCATGGAGACTTCCGCGTAGGAAAGGAAGCCCTCGGGAAGGTAAGCAAAATCAAATTTTCTAAATTACGATTACCAACTGTAAGAACACACCTAGGGCTACTGACACCACTTCATTTCTGAGGTATTGGAAGAGGGCAAAGTTTTGTCACAGACCTAGTGATCGAACTCTGCCCCAATTTAACTTCGGCGACTCTGACAATACCGTCCGGACCTGGAAAAACCTTCGACACCCTACCTAGGCGCCAGCGGCAGGGGGGCAAATTATCGTCCTTTATGACCACTAGTTGATCTACTTGAATGTTGTTAGAAGTTTTTGTCCATTTTCCTCGAATTTGTAGAGTATTCAAATATTCCCTTTTCCATCGCTTCCAATACGACCTTACTATTTTCTGAATTAGTTCCCAGCGTCCAACCAATTGAACATTTTAGATTCCATATCTGGTAACATTTTAATGGGCTGTTGTAATAAGAAGTGGCCGGGGGTCAGGGCTTCACAATCCGATGGATCACTGCTGATGGGTATCAAAGGTCTTGAATTTAATATGGATTCGATCTGTACTAAGACGGTGTAAAACTCTTCATAGGTTAGGACTTGGTTACCGATGACTGTAGTGAGGTGCTTCTTACAGCTCTTAATATTGGCCTCCCATATTCCACCCATGTGGGGGCTGTTTCCTGGGAGCAGCTTCCAAGTGATATTTCGATCGGCAAGGTAACAAAGAGCTTGATCATTATACTCGTCGGAAGATGCAATCTTTGACCATGCTGCCAGCTTACGCTTCGCACCTACGAAATTCGTACCCCCGTCACTGTGCATTTCCGAAACACCTCCTCTGCGTGCAACAAACCGACGAAGAGCTGCAAGGAAACAATCTGTAGTAAGGTCGGACGCCAATTCTAGATGTACCGCACGTGTAGAGAGGCAGACAAATAGACAAAGGTACCCATGAAAATTTTGGCATTTCGAATTTTCCCCATGCGGATATTGAAAGGACCTGCATAGTCGACGCCAGTAGTATGGAATGGTCTTACATCCGTCAGCCGAGCGCTAGGTAATCTGCCCATCAGTGCCTCAGCTGGTTTCGGTCGTGCACGAAAGCATTTAACACACTGAGTGATCTGGTTACGAATCACTTCCCTCGCGTTAATGATCCAAAACTGAGACTGGATTAAGCAATGCAAATGCAATGCTCCGGGGTGCAGGTAAATTTCATGGTAATAGTCTATGATTAATTTGGTAAGATGGTGTTGTTTCGGTAGTAAAATTGGATGCTTAGCTCCAAACGACATTAAGTTTGCATTCTGCAAACGACCACCAACTCGCACTACACCAGCATGATCAATAAATGGGCTCAACCTTTTTAAATGGCTCTTTATAGCTCTACCTTGTCTAAGAGCTCGAATCTCGAGGGAAAATTCTTCCTCTTGCACAATAGACACCAAACGAATTGTAGCTCTGTGAAGTTCAAGGGTTGATGGTCCACGCCATATTGCCTTAGTTGGTGAACGGAGATAATCGAAATATCTCAGCCAATAAGCCATGAACCTTCTTAGTCGCGAGAAGGAGGAGAATTGTAGCAGCCACACAGATCTTTGGATCTCGAGTTGAATCGGAAAACTGCTAGTTTTAGATTCATCGTCCAACTGAATCCCATGTTTTGGCTGTGATTCAAAATTATACTTTGGCCAGGTTTCTTTGGATTCAGCCAACCACAAAGGTCCAGAACACCACTGATTATATTCCAGAAATTGTCGGGGAAGCGCACCACGCGAGGCAATGTCACTGGGGTTTAATGCTGATGGTACGTATTTAAATTGATCAGGATCGATTATTTCCTGTATAGTACTGATTCGATTTGCAACAAAGGTTTTCCATTTGTGTGGGGAAGATTTAACCCATTGGAGCGCGACGAGCGAATCACTCCAAACAGTGCATTCCGATATGGAGCAATGGCCCATTAGGATTCTTCTAGAGCTTTCCACAAGCCTCGCAGCAAGCACGAGGGCTAAAAGTTCCAATCTGGGTAACGTAATTTTTCGCACGGGAGCGACTTTGGACTTGGCCAATAATAGGTTCGATTCAACCATTCTATTTTTTGCTGAACGAATATAAACCATGGCCGCATAGCCTTTCTCAGAGGCATCGGCGAAGGCATGTAATTGTATGTCATTAGCTGCATCAACATTCATAGAGCGTGGCGCAGAAAACTCTGATAGGAGGGGAAGCTCGCTTCGAAATTGCTGCCACTTGTCAATGATATTTTGTGGAGGGGGTTCATCCCAACCGATGCCAAGATGCCACAATTGTTGGATCAACCATTTCCCAAAAAACGTGACTGGGCATAGGAGACCAAGCGGGTCGAATAACCGAGCCACTTCCGACAATATCGTACGTTTAGTAATTGTTCTAACACAAGGGTGGATATAAAACAAACATGTATCTGCAATTGGGTTCCAACACAGCCCCAGTACTGCAGTGGCTGGATCCAACGTGTTGTGGAAGTTAAAATTCTCCGGGGACATATCTCGATAATCATGAGGCAGATGTTGGAGCAGTTCTGGTCGGTTACTTTTCCATTTGCGTAACTCGAAACCTCCCTTAGCCAACAATTGCGTTAAATTTTGTTGTAATTCCAGGGCGGTATCTAATGCATTGACAGATGGACAGCAATCATCCATAAAGGTGTTCTCCAGTAGCACCTTGGCTGCATCAGGGAATTCTTGACCTTCATCCTCGACTAATTTATGAAGAGTTCTAATGGCTAAAAACGGCGAGGAAGACATCCCATAAATTACAGTGGTCAATTGAAATTGATCGACCGGCTGCTCCGTGTCAAACCGCCAAAATATTCGTTGGAAATCAAAATCATTTTCATGAACACGAATATTTCTATACATTTGGCGAATGTCTGTTGTGAATACGATGTCATGAATACGAAAGCGTATCAGAATGTCAATGATATCTGTCTGTAGCTTAGGCCCAACGTGCAACAGCTGATTGAGCGAAACTCCATTATCAGTTTTCATTGAGCAGTCGAACACCACCCGAAAACGGGAGAATTCGTCCCCATCCCGAAAATACAGTGATGCGGAATATAATACGCCGTTCCTCTGGGGGGTTCATTCGCCTTGACCATATGACCTTGCTCCAACAGGTCCTGCATAAACTCATTGTACCTTGAACGAAGCCCAGGTGCCTTATGGAGTCTTCTTTCCAATGAATGGAATCTACGTCGCGCAAGGCTATAGCTCTCACCAATATCAATATCCCGGTTTAGGAAAGGTAGTCGGACAACGTATCTCTGTCCAACCTTTGAAACAGTGGATACGTAGTGATTTTCACAATCTTTGTCCTCAGGAGACGGTGTAAAAACATGAGGAGGTTCCTCGACCTCCCAAAAACTCCTGACAATGTCACGAATATCAGCATCAACATTGGCGCAAAGCGAATATATCTGTCTTTTAGCAGAGTCAATTTTACCTAGTAGACAGTGACCAAATACAGTGGGTATAACATCCGGAGTGCCCTCTGGTCCTTGGATTGGGCTACCTATAACTAGCCTAGCAAACCACTCACTTCCAAGGAGAATGTCGATGGGGTAATTCGAATAGAACTCACCATCAGCCAGGACCAAATCACGAATATGAGGCCACGAAGTTACATCAACAGACAGTTTAGGACATTGGGCAATACGATCTACCACCAAAGCCTCTATGTTAAAGTACACATTTTCGGTCATGGATTTTATTTTAAATCGAACCGATCCACTAGCTCTCCCAGCATCTGTTTGTCCGAACCCAAAAATACGCGAGTGAGTTTTGTCTGGTCTCCATCCTAGTTTGCTAACACACGCTTCTGTGATAAAGGTACCCTGACTAGCGCAATCAATTAGCGCTCTAACTTGTTTTTTGGCGCCATTTGCGTCAAAAGCTAATATTTTTGCTGTAGCAAGTAACACCACAGACCCCTTTGATGAACCAGAAATGTGAAGACTGGATACAGTGGGAGATGCCTCGTCCAGCCTCGATATGACCGGAATTTCCTTTCGTGAAATTTCCTTCTTAGCCGCAGTGTCTCTTTTAAAACACAGCAGGTCGTGATGACGAAAACTACAAAAACTGCAAGCCGAAGCACCACAATCTTTAGAAAAATGTTTAGGAGAAAAGCACATCAAACACACTCTTTTTTGTTTGATGGTACGCAGTCGAGTTCCTAAATTCATCTTCAGAAATTTTTTACATTTCGATACACAATGAGAATTCGAACAAACCACACAAACGTCACCTTCATTATGTCTGGTTTCAGTGACCAAACTAGTGGTCGAACGAGGCGTTTTAGTAGTTACGGATTGTTTATTAATGGAAGTCGACTGAGGGGGATTTACCGCCTCCAAGATAGTGGCTTCTTTATCCAAAAAGGACAGAAATTCTGTGATAGATGGTAAAACAGCCTCTAATGCCGATTTCCTCCCACCGCTCTCTCTCAGTGGTGCAATTTAATTTGCGGCGAAGTAAGAATATGATTGGCACAGACCAGCTTTCCACGTCATGACCTACAGCCCTTAGTGCACCTATGACTTCACCTAAGGTAGTGCGAAAAGGTCTAATTTTACTAGCCTCGCGATTAGACAAAACAGGCATATCAAATAGAGTGGACAGGTATGCATTTGTGAGACGTTCAGTATTATGGTACCTTTGAAGTAAAGTTTCCCAGGCGACGACATAATTCGTACCTGCAAGGGGAATAGACGAAATTACGGAGTAAGCTTCTCCTTTTACTGACGATTTTAGGTACATAAGTTTCTGGATGTCAGATAGATTTTTATTTGCATGAACAGTAGCAATGAATAAATCATGAAATGATTGCCAATCCAGTAAATCACCAGAGAACTCCTTCAGCACGATCCTAGGGAGGGCGATACCAGCGTCCTCAGGATGAGTCCCACTTTGATTTATGGGTGATTCTGGCGTACTCAATCTAGCTGTTCGTTCAGGCAAACAAGATAACGTAATCGCCTTCACATTATAAAAGGCCTTTTCAAATTGCTCGTACGATTCTTTGAGCGTTTCATCTGACAACGGGGGGGTTTGTTTAGAATAAAGCGACACTAGCCGAGTCATAACTTCATCATAACTAGAAAAAAGAGCATCAATACCTTCAGTCATTGCGATGAACGTATTTTTCAATCGAACGTCCGTTGGCTTCTTTTCAAATGCGTCTGCAGCCGCGTTTATACGATTCATTTTACCTCCGAGGAACTCAACGCGAAAATTTAAATCGTCAATGAGCGGCATCTTGATTAGGGACAATAAACAATGGAAGGCAAAAATATTGTTCCGCGATAACAAGATTGAGTTGGCAGCCCTGCCCGCTTGTTCGCCACTTCTTTACCTTAATCAAGCGAAGGTAGATCGAACGATGGATCGACAGAAGTGATGCAAGAACGAACGTGAATTCTACTTCCACGCCACAAACGGCGTAAAGATACGAAAAGTAGTGCCTCCAACCAGTCTAAAGAAGCGAGTATTTCGGAGGAAATATATCAAATATCCTTTTCAAAGACCAGTTCAAGAATACAAGCACGAAGAAAGTCCCTTTTGAAAAATAAACTTCTCCTCTAAACATCCGAATCCCGCGAGGACCAATGTTCGGTTCAGACTTATTGGTTGAATGATTTTGTGGACTGTATTTGAAGTATGATGTTATAGGGGGTCAGAATCAGAAACAGTTTATTTTTAAATTGGCACATAGGAAGTATGATTCACTCACCAAACTGGCGTCCACGCTGCCTCGTTCCCTGGGCCCAGGGTGACGTCGTATTTTTGCAAGTAACAATCGCCGCACGAATACTAGCATCCACAATGACGTGTGTGGAGACTTGATGCGAGCACCACAAAAAATTAATATGAGTCCTTTTTCTAAATGGGAGCGAAACGATCCTGGAACGCACTTCGGTAGCAGGTACATTTGAATGAAGAAAAAAAAGAAAAATTCGCCAGAGCGCGCAATCACTCTTCCAGTGCCATTTTGATCAAAATAATTGTCGTTGCCAACACGATTTTCACAATTATACAGGTATGAACCCATTTTATGCATCTCAGAGTCACACAGAATGAGCTAAAACATCTAGTGTGAAGCATTACTTCTTCTTTAATTTTCATCCTTAGCTATTGATATATTTTTCGCTCAGTTCAGCTATTCGAACTTGGCAGGACATAACTTTCAATTTTACGTAGACAGTGGAAGCGTTTGAAGTTTCAAAATTTACTAAGGTGTTAACTTAGTGAAAATTCTATGAAAAAACCTTAGTTGGAAGACCGGGTAAAACAAAGCATTCAAAGAAAACCCAGCATCGAAAGTTGATAAGCCGTAGTTCAGATATTGAGTGGTACGTAACTAAAAAAAGGAACGTGGCTGGCGATGCCAATGGGCGCCATTTTCCTGTATCTCCCATCGAGCAACCAGACGGTTCAAGTGACTTTTCGTCAGACCCACGTGCGGCTCAGGCCCGATGGGTAGGGATTCTGTACCCCTTTTGGTGAGGCGGTCAGCCTTTTCATAGCCCTCATGCCCCTTGTGAGCCGGCGCCCAAATGAGGGAGGGCCTGTTACGGGCACCAAGCTGCTTGAGCGCATGGAGGCATCCCCATGCCAGCGTAGATCTAAAACTATGCGACCTGGCTGTCTGAGAAAATGTAGATCCGCTTGCCCTTGAGCCCTTTGTTCAGGATCTCTTCTGCGCAGATCTTTATGGCTAGGATTTCCGCTTGAAATATCGTGGCGTACTCCCCCAGCGGCTTTGCAAGACTGTAGTTGGGCCCTACAATGCTCAGTCGTGCTCGGCCTTCCTTAGCTGAACCATCGGTATACCACTGCAGCGCACCCACCTCGGTCCGGAATGTCGCCTTCTCCCACCGTTCCCCTGAGTGGACGCTGAATGGCAGCCGAAAATTCTTCTACTCTGGCATGACGTCAGTAGCTAGGACTGCTGCCTCTTCTATCTTAAGCTGTCTGGTTATTCAGTGGAGGCTAGCCTTAACCCTGGTGGAAATGTTACCTGTCTGCAAAAGCCTTGCCGCTCCCAGGTAAGCGGTCCTCTGAATGTGTATATGTAGAGGTGAGATGTTCAGAATAACTTCCATTGCAGCAGTAGGGCATGTTCCTATCGCCCCTGTGATAGCAAGACACGCCTGCCGCTGCAGTTGTTGGAGTTTTCCATGTACTGCCAGCCGGCGTTTCGCCTTCCACCACACCATGGAGGCATCCGTGACGCGGGGTCTTATTACCCCCTTAGAGAGCCACTCCATCATTTTTGGAGTTATGCCCCAGGATTTGCTGCACAGCCTCCTACACTCCCAGAGGGCTGTAGTTGCCTTGTGCAGCGCATATCTCACATGGGAGTTCCATGTGAGCTGCTTGTCCAGTATCACCCCGAGGTATTTCACCTCCTTTATTATCTGGATATCAAGGTTTCTTCGTCTAGTGAAGGGAACGGTAGTGGTCTTGGTCGGATTTATAAAGTCTTTTTTTTTTTTTTTTTTCAAACAACGGCGGATGCAGGTGATACCCTCACTGCAGCCACAAACGGGACTATTGTACGGGCGTCCATGATCCTCAGATCATGGCCCCCCTGCACCACCTCCAGGCCCCACGGCACTGGTCTCACTTGGTGTGACGTGACCTATGTGCCCCCACCACCCCTGCACAAAGCGGAGAATATCCGCAAGTTCTGCATTTGCCACCTCTTCGGGCTGAAGAATGGCCCTCCCAAACACAGAACGGCGCGATGCGGCGAGTCCATCGCATACGCACAGCACATGCTCTGCCGTCTCTAGCCCTACCTCGCAGAACCTGCATACCTGTACCTCGCACTTGCCAATGTTTGCAAGGTGGTACCTCAGCGGACAGTGACCTGTGAACAGGCTACATATGATCCTCATATCCTTCCTCCCCAGTGCAAGCACCTCCTTGGACCTCTCTCTGGAGAGCCGGATGAAGAGTTTTGACTGTCTAAGGCCGGGCAGCCCCTGCCAATGAGCAGCCCTGCACCGGTCCTCCTCCCATTTGCCAACCTCTCTACGAATATTCTCTTAAATACTCGGATATGTTTCACTCGGACTAAATTTGGAGAACTTCAAGGATGGTAGGCAGTTAATCAACAGAAAACGTAGGAAAATCGAGATTGGGCTCGGTGGAACAAAAAAAACTTGTCAGGTATTCCAGCACTTCACAGTGACGGTAAGAACAGAGATCAAGGGAGCTATTAACCGTGAACTTAATTAAGCAGGCAGAAGGAATATCGAGGAGAAGCTCAGCTTATTCGAAAAAATCGCAAATGAAGAGAGGGATATGACAGCACTTAATTAGGACCACCGGGCTGAAATTTTCTACTGGTGGGTTCAGAGAAAGATCAGAAGAAAGGCACAAAAAAGTGGGAGAACGTTGTGAGCGAAATGAAAATTAAACAAAATTCATCTTGTCGGCCTCGCTGATTCTCTTTCCTTCAATTACAGAAGACCGAGCGGTAAAGTGAGGGTCATCTTCAAATCTAACGAAAGCTCGGGAGTTACGAATCCTGAGATTTTTATAACGTTGTTTTTTCTCGTGAAATTGGGGGGGGGGGGATACGACATCGTGGCCGAAAGAAGGCTTCAAAATGAAACAATAAAAATGTTCGTTAGAAGCACAAACCACCGAACGTCATTTATTTATCATGGTTGAGCGACGAATGAGATTCATCCCACACAGAAAACACCAACCTGTTACTGTATGAATAAGTGTACATAATGATGGTGTTTACACTGCACTTTCGGCATGTGGCTTGTACCGGAAACGCAACTCTAACCCACCCATAAGTCTCAATTACTATAAGTAATATAAATTTACTTATACAAAAACTGTTCTTTATGGCCACCAAAACACATTTTGACCCCTGGAGACAATGTAACAGTTTGCATCCAGACTGCGTCTACTTTCATTCGCCTTTCCACAAACTGTCTTCGTTTTTAGAAACTGTAAGCGCAAATGGAACAGGAAGGATCCAGAACGCTTTTCATTTGTATTAAATCAATGTGGGAGGATATGATCACACAGATGGTAGGAGTTTTGAGTCAATCTGCGCTCACGTAACTGTCATGAACACTCAAAAGTGTTGAACCGTATTTTTAGAGGAATTAATCAAGCGGGTCGCATGCCCGCATGATTGTGCATAGTACGTCCGAATGATGGGGGTTTTGAGGAGAATAGGCCCAGAGACAAACCATTAATATAACCATGCAACAACAAACTGGTTAAAGGGATTTTGAAATGAAGCAACCGGACCGCTAGCAGCTGCCGATTAAACGAAAATTCCTGTCGATGTGACATTTGAAAGAGAACCATCTGAAAATTAACAACAGCTACAGTAATTCAGATGACTTATTGATCTGAATTTGCTATAACATCAATATGAGGGGAAACAACCACTACGATCACATGAAAACAACGAGGGCAACGAGGGATGTCTGGCAACGCAATCAGAATGCCTACAACTCCAACTTCAACCTTGCGTTGGGGTCTGGGTCATATAGAAATACATGGACATGAGGAGGCCAATTAGCTGGTGAGAGATAATGGTGGGACTAGAACCCTTCGTAAGACCTACACGCGTAATGAGAGCACGTTAAAGCTGCCTTTTAGGGGAGTGTCCCTTTGGCGATCAAGGATCAGACTCTCCAGGGAGCGATCTCAGTCTAGACCTCCTGGTCTCCAGTCTGAAGAGAGGAAGTGTACACGTAATATGTGCCCTGTTAATGTGCCTCTCTCCACTGAGATAATTACCACCTGGCCAAGTTTGGTAAATCAGGGGTACGGAACTGCTGATCCCGCCGGGAGGATTGAAGTCAGCTGAGCGTATACTGTGCACTTGCCAGGGGCTGGCTGTGGCGCGCCCCAGAGCGCTTGAAGAGCCTCTGATGTAGCCGGATGAAGTTGCTAGGGTGAACTGGAAGACTGCCTTGCGCCTCGTGTGGGAGTCATAGAGACGTATTGGGACCTGGAGGTCAAGACGTTACATAATTGAGGCCACAGTCAGAGGTTGTCTCGGTTGCCACATTCAAATAGTGAGACAAAAGTCATTTGTCAACTGCAGGATCGGCTCTTCAGTCAGGAAAAATGCATTCAACGGAATGTACGACTATAAAACAATAAGAAACGACAACAATAGGAATTCCACGACTCGCGATATGCGTTCTTAAACTAATAATATTTCGGTGACGCATCCCACTCGTTCTCTGAGCTCCACTTTCATTCAACTTTTTTTGGTCACTCTAGAAACTGTTAACCATATGTGCAAGGTTTAGGCGACAAATATCGCTTTTCATCGAAATTGTTGATAATTTATTGTGGAACTTGTAATTTCCCCACTGATTAGAATTGTATGGTACTGTCGTTTTGTTTGAATTAGTCGATGCACCATGGACCAGAGCACGATGCACCTCATGAACTCGAGACAGGCTTTACGAGACAGGCATTGGAGAGATTGACTTGTTCGATTTAATTAGCCACCAGGAAAAGTTAGCATAAACTCTCTCAAGTGACGATTCGTAGTTTGAAATTATATTTTACAATCGTGTACTAGTCCTAAAATTGACACAACGAATAAATCAAAACGAACTAATCTGCTTTTCAACGATTGCTCAGTACCTATAGCAATTTATAGTGTTTGGTCATATAACTCGATACTCCGAGTACGTACTCGTACATTAAAAGCCTCAACCACAAATTAGTTCTATGAGCAGGTTTCCTCAATATTTTATTCCAACACGTCATCGTCTTCCTTAAACAGAGGTGTGGGAACTTCGGCCTGTAATAACGTTACTTTCCGAAGATCGTCGTTAGTACTATTGCTCTTCACGAGCATTACCTTGATATGTGTGGGGAACTCAGCAATACGAAGTACGAAGAAAAGTCTAGTAATAGGCTGGAATAATTCTTCTCAAGTATGGAACAACGCTTTAGTCTTCACTTATTTTCCAAGAAGCTTCACGCTTTCTTTTGTTATTGAGTTTCCTTCAGACCTGACTGCTATTCTTTTCAGCCTTTCTTTAGTTGACGTTTCTAAGGCTTCTGAATCCGTTTAGTACCATTTGCCACAATAGTACGCGTGTCTAGGTGTGGGTGTACCTGTAAAGGCAGTTACAGGCTCAAATTTGATCGGATTCCCAATCCGACTTTGTCTGTGACTTAACATGAGACGCCTAAGTGTGGGGAGGATCCAAATTGGTTCAAAACTGATAAATCCCAATCATACGATAATTATGTTCTAAAAAAATCATGCTGACAGTACCACGAATTATCTAGACGTTTGTCACGCAACGGAGGCCGTGAGAAAGTAGAAGCTATTGAATGAATACCGGAACAGTACGAACGTTACATTCTATCCGGTTGATAAAAGTATAAATAAAGCTGGTCAGATTAGTTGCCAGGGGGATGAAAACCGCTGAATGCACCAAGCGCCGTGAAGCTTTTCGCAACGCATTTCACTTTATTACATTCCGCTAGGTACTGAGGTCGTGCGCACATGACGCAGTTCAGAGGTAGTCCAATAAATATCTAATATGTTCCAAATGAATATGGACGTGCGGCGGGGGCGGTCCACCGATGGTTTTGCAAAGGCTCGTCGAATCCGGGGATTGTTGTGGTCAACGTTTGTATGGCTAAGGTTTTCATCATTTCACGCGAGTACTTCAGCGGTGTGGAAAAGTGCAAGTTGGCGTATATTGCACGGTGGGCCGTTGAACGGCAACGTTTTGTTGTTAATCGTTCGTTTGAGTTGGGGTTTCGACCAGGTTTCTCGAACGGCGATGGCGTACGTTTACAGAATCGTGCACTGGTTTAATCTACTAACATTATATTGTGTTGTTATATCGACGGATTGCGGAGGAGACATTTCAATGCGTCCGGGTGAGAGTTGCTCCGAGTGGGATGTCATAGCAGTGAAACTCCATCCTGATGCCCAGCCCCACGAAATGCTTCTGAACTCTTCAACCTTGAATATTCTGTCTACTAAACTCAACGACAGGAGCATACTATTCAATAGTTGAGCAATGATTTTATGAAGTAACCAGCCCTAATCAGAGGTAACAATGTACTACTTCTGTAATTAGTTCACACTCCTCATCTCCACGAAGTAGACAAGTACTCCAATTACTTTTTGTTTACTTTCCACTACCAAAATATAATGGAAGTATTGCGATTGTGTAGAAAATAAAATTGAGTTTTCTTCCAACCTTCACGTTTTGAGGTCTACTGAATTTTAAAAAACTCATTTCTGTGTGATTATATTGCAATTTTTTGGAGAACGTCTCTACCGATTGAGCTGGTTCTCCTTTTGCTTTGAGTTTATTCGTGATTGGTCGAAGGCACCAAAATAAGCTAATCAGCGATATCCATCGAGAGAAGGGAAGGAACCATAATGTACCAAACTGAGGGGGTTTCGCATATTAATTAAACACAACTTCCAAGGTTTTGATTAAACTTCAAATTTATCCACTACCTATCAAATCTCTCCTGTATCCCGCACAAATATCACCGTGAAATATCAATGAACGGAGAAAGAGTTCTTGTTTTTTATGAACTTTGTGGCGATACGGTTTGAACGATTTCCAGCAAAATGAAAGGGTGTATTCAACTAGTTTAATGGAGATAGAAACGAAATTATGCGGAAAACTATATTTTTGTTCACACATTTAAAATGATCACGATAACCGTAGAATTCAATTTGATCCACCAGGCAGAGTCTCTTTTAATAAACCGATATCCACACATTTTGTTCTTTATAAGTAGTTCTATGATAATCCATTTAATGGTTGGTGCTGTTCACACAAGAAATTCGCTTAAAACCGTTTCAACTGCTTCGCGAAAGCAAATATTCTGTGTTTTGGACGAAATTACTAACAATCATGTATTATCATCTCCATACTGATCTGCACGCTGAATACCACATTCTTAGCCGTCCTTTCTCAATTGAGTTCGCAGAAAAATTGATTGTTTTTTTGTTTTTGTTTTCTCAGCCTACGTGTCGCAAGCCCCGCACACCACAAACTGGCGCCATGTTGAATGAGGTGTTTTACGAAAAGAGGTGTGACGTATCCTGTTTTTTTTAAATATTTTACCACAGTGGTAGCTTTTGTACGACGCTTCTCTTCCTCACTAGTCACTCGTCAGGAAACGTCTCTTCCTGAGGGATCTTGGTTACTTCCGACGTTGCCTGAACCTCACTTTTAAATTCTCTTTATGTGTAATTTAAGGGGAGTGGTTGGGAAAAATAGGGGTGTTGGGGAGGGGATAGGGGCGGCCGGTGGGACATAAATTTGGGGCATCATAAATTTTGGGGTGTAAAAAGTAACGAGTTTACTGGCCTCGTTGCGTCGTAGGGAGCGGAAGTAAACTATTAGTTCTGTCAAAAAGTGTTGAAAGCGATGAGAGTTGAAGGGGATGGTGAGACGGTTAGCTCTTCTGAAACCCCTCCAACTCAGAAGTTAGCGCTATCTTATCTTTGACAAATGGTCTTCCACTTCTCTTTGGATTCAACTCTTCTTCGAGATGGGCCAACATAATTATACAACTTCCAGTTCCCTTCCGCGCTCCTCGCCGCACCTTCCTCAGCCCCCTACTTGTCGTTTATCTCTTAAAGCGCCGAAGAAACGAACGAAGCGGCTTCTATGCGAGTTATTTACGAGTTGCCGAGACCATTGCGGAGGGAGCCAGAGCTCAGCTCATTGATCCATTCAAAAACCATCGATCACTCCTTTTTCTTCCAAAACCACGAAAATCCCATTGCCGTCTAACGTTTTGAAAAATATTCGTTGAATACATTTATGCTCAGCTTGGCGTTTTTTCTCGTTTTTAATTGATTTTCCGCGTAAGCATGGTATGTACCCACTTGAAAGCGTCCGTCATAATCCCCACAGATCGGTGATACGTTGTGAACTTAGTGTGTCCGCAAAAATATTTAAAACCAGGCTTCAACGCAACAACCTTAGTTTAACTAGTTTACCTCCCTTCAATCTACGAGGTAAGAAAGAATGCTTGTGATCGTCTGATGAATACTCGTTATTAAACTTGAAAGGTCACTCACTCAAAGGGTCAACTCCTTTGATAGGCCCAGATAAAGAACGCTTTCAATATCACATGGGAAGTGAAATTTGAGTTCATCCGTACTATTTCTGAAAGTAACATTCACTTCATTTAGTCCTCCGCTCGTGTGCTGTTTCTAAGTTTTAGAAACACCCTCACCAACGCGATGAGTGCTCTAAAAATGTTTTAAATTAACTCGCTCAATTCAAGAACGCACACTTGTCTTCGACGTTTCTCTGCTCATTCCGTAATAAATGTTCAACTCATAAATTCACTACCATGAATATGAAACGTATATGTCTCGGTATTCCCCGGTAGCCGAGCAGTACTTATTAGCTCAGCGCCTTCCCAAGCTGGAGTCATTCCATCCTCATTCTTCACCCATTTTTCATTCATCTGTTATGTTCAAACTACAAAAAACTGTACGCGCGAACTTTTTTTCATTAATGAACATTTTTGGCGAAGCTGTTTTTTCCCCGTATAAGAAATGCGTGAGTTTTTCTGCATCACAAACTCTTAGTTTCCGTGCGAGACTGATACGTATCTGCTGTCATATGTGGGAAGGGAAGGCCGAACAGATTGAGCTTGATATCTACACGTTTTTTTGTTGTATTTTTCAGAAACATATGAAGTTTCTGCTGTGTAAGTCTCACTCCAAAAAATGAAGCGCACATTTTTCCATCAATTTTAAAAAAGAGGTACGCTTTCCACAGCAAAAGGCCAAAACTAACCCGGAGAAAACGCAAATCCATAGAAAAAGAAGTGTAGAATGGTATTTAATTATTCCTTTTCTCATATGGAAAATCAAAATAACTTCAAGTCCAACATAAACGAGAATTACCCAAGCGAAAATAGAAATATTTATTGACTTCGAAATTAGTCAAATAAAATGAATTCTTTGCGTCTACTTTCGATATTACTATGCCGGATCAACACCCACAGCCCTGTATAAAACAGTTCCGTAAATGTATTGGAAAAAACGTTGTTTTACCAAAAAGCTACCAGTTTCTAGGTGGCGCTTGAGGTTCTGAAATTTATTGAGTTGTTACGCGATTAAAATTACGAAGAAACGCTCGTGTTTACTGTTTGTAGTGTAAAAAGTGTGAGGAATGACAAAACGTGAAATGAAATTGTGGTGGTTTGAATTTTGAAATTTCAGGGGTTGCTCTTTATTATTTCATAGGCGTTCGTAGTGGTTAGTTTCATAGGTTGTTTCAGATTTTACTACCTACTACCTTTATCAAACGAAGGGGTTTCATAAAGTGGGAAAATCGATTTTGTTCGAAATGTTTGATATTTTATTGTGCGGTATTCCAATCTGTCCTTACAGAAAATGTGGTGTTGGGGGGTTATTAATTATGCAAAATTAAGATTGTTCACATTTGTCAAGGGAAAGCGAGAGTGTGAAGTTCTGCACCGTACATTTTACTTTCCTCAACCCAAAGGGCGAGCAAAAGTGTTGCGATCTAGCCAAAATAAGTGGGGTTTTCTTCACGTTCACCTCCTGGATTTAAAAAAAAACAAACCGATTTTGCGTAGTAGTCCTTGTGGTTATGTATACCACCCACGTGTTGCTCTGGTCATATTTAAACCGGTGTTCGATTGTGAAACATCTCACCCTTCATTCATCCCACGTACCAATTCTATCCCCCAAACCGGCGTAGGGTAGACTGTGGTGTAGCCGTGCTGGAGAACGGCTTAACCGATTGAGCTGGTTCTTGTTTTGTTTTGTTTGTTATTTTTTGACGACGCAATAATAATCGATAAATAATAAATGATCGGCTTCCATTGATGGAAAAAGGTGGGTACCAAAAATTAAGGTCTGTCGTATCTTTCTTGAAAATGGCCCTAACGATTTGAATAAACTTTCAAATTAGCTCTTACCAGTTAGTTCTCAAACTTCCTATTTATAAATATCCATTGAACGGATATGTAAGTCATTATTTCTCGCAAAAATTGATTTGGCGAAAATTATTTTATCTGTTTTTCGATTTTCTCCAAAACGGCTGTAAGGGTTTCGATTACACTTACTGGGTGCTCTTAACTAACTAGTACGTACACGTTGTTCTCCATAAATGTTTGCGTAGAAATGCGTTGAATGCAGATACAGTACTTGTAGTGGGTCGTCGAATCTACGGTGGTGAGGAAAGTTGTGTTATTACGCACCCAATATTTTCGACGCTTTCGTTGCTCTTCCGCGCGAGGAAATTGCGAGGATCGGATTATATTGAGGCGTTATTCTGGGAAATTAGTGACGTTACATCCTCAAGATAATCTCATAGAAATTGACTCATCATTTATTCAACTCTGTCCCTTAAATTGACGACAATCTTGTTCCCGTTGTATCGCCGTTTTAACCTTCAAGAAACCTAGTTCTCCGCCCAAAGAAGTAAAAATTGTGCGACTTGGTCCCTTTTATTGCCGTTCTTCTAAAATTAAAATACACGAAACTTTTGTTCAGATCGAGAGATGGAAATATAAATCGACAATTGTGATTTATGGGCGAGTTTTAATTGCCATTTTCCATCTTCGGGCGCTTCTGTCAACTTGAGTTTCGTTTAAATTATGCTCAGTTCGTGGGAAAGGAAAAAGGGAGGGCGGTGAAATTGTGGAACTTTGAGATTCATATTTATAACCTCCGAACAATCCGGTTGTGTCGAAAAGGGGGAAATGGCCAGGTGCAGGTGAATATCTAAGCGGCTTGCGAGGCGCGGGGAGAGAGGTTTGTAACGGTGGGAATCCGAGGGAACTTTTGCTGAAACTGTGCCGCAAATTCAATAAGAAAGGGTACTATTCCCTTCAGACCTATTGCGAAAGGCCTGAGTATACCAGGAGCGAGAGCTCAAATCTTTTGGATCGAATCTTTTCTATGAAGGGGCTCGTAACCAAAGCACCGCGTGTTGAATACAAATGAACTTGAGATGCGCATCGCCATACATTTTCGTACTGAGTTGAATTTCAGCAACAACGCGAGCACATCGAGCATCCGTAGTCCCTTCAAACGTGTAGTAACTTGAAAATTCCGACGTAGATGTCGGAAGAACAAGACTGAAATGGAGTCTACCGTGGGAAAGTGTGTTTTTGGCGTAATTTCGTAACTTGCCACAGAGTGTTCAACGAATGGTGCTACTCGTACGTTATACCTTGAGTAAAACTAACCCAAGCACCTAAGCATGAATTCGGTTCGTGGTATAAGAAGTCAGTGAGTTGTTTTCTTAAAACAAAACCGCCTGGGAACACGCATTCAACTTCCAGCCTTAAGAGCATTTAGCGTTTTCTTTCGGTCTAGCGAATAATCCAACCGGTCGTCAATCGGTCTTAATGAGCTTCTTAGAACTATTCAAGTCATGTCAATATCATACTCACTTGATGGTTCGTGTTTGTGGTTGGGGAATCATAGAATAAACGCTTCCACAGAAGAATTATTCAAGAGCTGTCAGAGTATCTTCATTCAACGCTTGTGTACGGAAACACGTACGCAGTACAAAATGTAGACAACGGTGAACTGAGTACCCATTATAAGCATGATCAAAACCATTATTTCTGTTTTGGAGAAAATTGAAACGACCGTTTAATATTAAAAATACGTCATTTCCCGATTTACGTTTCTTTGCTTGTAAGTCCGCTCAACGGAATTATATATATATGTCATAAAGTTATAAGTTGTAGAATGTATGTTATAAGTCATAGAAGCAGTTATGTAAAACAGAATGTCTGGAATGATTTGCTAGAAGACACCCCAAAAATTTAAGAAAAAACGCTGCATATATTACACAATGATTTCATACTCTCTAGCACAGCTTGGCGCAAACACACACCTCCGAAATCCATCCCATTCGAATCAGCATCGAGAAATACCCTGACTACACCAGAACAAAGAAGATTGAAATTGTATAGTGGACGTTAGGCAATCGGCACTGTTAGCCTATTTTAACCTGCTGGTTACCAGCCTTAGCAGTCATTCCTCTGTAAATTTTGTTCGAAACCGTACTGAGGGGTTTCATGAGTACAGAAGGGTTGAATTGAGCAAAGATAATCGTAAGAGTCGCAAATTATCGATGGTAGGATGGGTGGTGGGATTTGGGGGCAGTGATGGAAATATTTCACAAAAATAAGAAATAACGCTGCAGGGGTTTTGCAGGTTACGAGTAACTCTCTGATTATTGTTTAGAAATACAGACAGTGAAAGGTAGTGACGTTGTAGGGAATCAATGGAAAGTTAAGTTGCTTGGTGTTTGGCTAGGCACGGAGTAGCGAGAGTCAGGGAGTGGAGGTAGACCAAATGATGTACCACGATACCTAACGATAAATGTTCGTCCTCTAATCCTCAACTCGATTCGGCGGCGTCATATCACACATATAGATCGGTTTAGTTGTTAAAGACTACCGCCACTTGAGTAAATCGCAAAGGCTTTGTGCAAGCGGTGGTTAAAGGCATTTCGTGCCTCTCTACAGACTCTTGAATCTCACTCGACGGCCTCCAGTTCTGGCCACTCAAAGTAATGACTCACAACTGGAACAGGGCGAAGAGGACCTTGGAAGCTCGAAGAAGTTGGAGCTGTGACCTATTTTCAGAAAGCAGCAAAGCAAAGGGAATGAAAACGCTCCAATTGCCCATCGCTGAGGCTCCTTCATCTTCCACCTCCAGTGGGTTCTGACGGTAAAGGACTTTATACAGCTCCATTTGAATAAAGGAAGATAATACCCGAGGCAAGAAATGGGAAGCGAGGGAAGAGACGGAAGCTGAATAAGGTGTAGTGGTGGTTTGAGGGAGCCACGCGGCCTCGTGAGGGCTCCACTCCCTCCCGCTCTATTATTTTATGTAAATTTAAGGTTTCACTTCCTTCCAATTCACCAGATTGAAAAATTCAACGCTTTAAAATACGCCGTTCTTATTTCATTGTGTAGTCGACAGGAAAAACTGGCTGAGACGAGAATTACGCGAGAGGCCTGTTCAAAACAATGCCAGTTTTTCTTTATATTCGGAATGGAGTTGGAAGGAAACGTCTCTGCGCTTTTTGCGAAAAAATGAAGACAGGACCATTTTTTTTCTTTCCTTCAGACGCAGAGGTGAGTAAGGAGCTCGACACTCAAGACAAGGGACACACGTCACAGTTCCCGGTTAATTCCTCGCACATTTCCCTGAATGTCTGGCTGATACATTTATTTTCTCTTTATTTGAAGAGATAAATATCATCCCGACGGATGCGACGCATCATACAAATATACATTGTTGTGTAATTATAGGAGCTAAAGTGCCAAAAATTTAGCTAAAAAAACCGCATGTTTGAATTCCAGCACTTCTTAGCTCGCCCTCGAATAATGTAAATTAACCAAATTCGATTTATTTAAAGCAAACCCGCTTTTTGATTTGTTGCTTCGTCATACCAAATGGTTTTGATATTCCCCCAACGTGCAGCAATAAGTTTCGATTAACGTTGAACGTTGGAGCTCAGAGAAATTCGGCGTCGTAAATGGTAGTAGTTCCGCTAGCGAGAGAAGCCGGATCATACGCGACCTCCTGTTATTCGAAGTTACGGGAGTTTCGTACGGAGATACTGATTTTGGGCTTGATTCAATTATTCAGTTTTTTTTTTTGTCGGAAGCGTTAAGTTGTGTATAGCAGGTGAACAGGCGCCAAGAGCGCGCTCCGCCTGCTGGAGCGTATTCGTGATGCGCTTAGACGATGGAGGGCTGTGTCACCTGGCAGCTCTCACGATAGCACTTTCTACCCCTCAACCTTCAACAACCACCACGAGGACAATCTCATTTTCATTCAACAAATCAGCTCCTCCGCTGCCCATCCATCCGTTTTCTCTTTTCACCCTGCAACTGTCACCGCACGCTAAATTCTGGCGGTGGCTCAGAAACGTGACGATTTGTAGCTTTTTGCCAAGCAAAACTGTTGGCGTTACTTCGATATTTTGGAATGAACATTTAACGGGATGCCGACTAGTAGTTCTGTACTTCCAAATTGTGCTGTGTTTCATCACAGGTGCGAGTCATCGATTCCAGAGGGAACCAGACCACGTCCATCGGTAATGGAATGGGGACTGGCCCAGAGAAAGGACCCACGGCCTTGTCTTCCCTCTACAGCAGCAACCCTATTGCTTCCTCGTTCACCACCCTTCACCCTTTCGCATTTCTCAAAACCTCGGAATTTGATCAGTTGTTGCGATATCGAGTAAAGGTTGTCGACCCCTTGACAAATTTCATGGAGAGGAGCCAAAGACATGTGCCTGGTTCCTAATAACGTGTAATGGAATGTTTTCGACTTTAACTGGCATGTGTATCCAGTGTGTATGTATGAAAATGGATGTACCCCATCCTGGTAAAACATGCTAAAGTCCTACGCACAGAATGCACACCACATACCACATAGCTCACACATTTCATCCACTAATAATGTCGTGATACATTCAGTTTCTACCTATACGTACATTTATCCTCTGTTATCACGAACCTACACTGAAAAAATGCACCATATTTCCTTGCTATGATCTTTGGTCTAAACTGAATGCCCCCGAGATTTCACTCGACGATAAAATTACGCGCATGAACCACTCAAACCACTGGTAGCTAAACGCCCCCAAGAGCAGCTTTTTTTTACTGTTCTTAGTCCTACGAAGTAAAACGTTCAGTTATGTTATCGGTTCACAAAAGTGTTGGCTTTTCTCCAGGGTGCGAAAAACAACACTTGATAAAACAGTCAGTGTGTGTTTGGCGTTCATGTGCATAACTGAGAGAAACGAGTGATCCGGTCTTACATTTAATGCTCAGTTCGTAGATTAACATGGAAAGTCCAGAATGAGAAAATGAGTAAAATCGATTAAAAAAAACTAACTGCAGTTATCACCACGATAGAACTGAAAATACTTATCTTCTCAGACGTGGCTGTAACCCTCTCGATGAAATTTTGTGTTTGAATTGCTCCAAAGACACGGTAATAGGAAATGTTAACTTGTACAACAGTCGAAAGCAGCTCATTAAACCATTCAAAAATCTATCTTTTTGTAGTTTCTTCCTAGAAAATCTGCACCATGAGGCACTAGGGTTCACAAAATAATCAAGGTGGTAGTATATAAGGTAAGGGTACAGTGGCAAATTGCTACCAATGCACATGAACGAATACATCCTACAATAATATGGCAAGATGGAATAGTTTGGCTCCGGCACTTCACTGGTCGTTAGGGAGTAAAGCACTTAGTGAGATTTTTGATCCACTGAATCAGTGTTTTTCAATCTTTTAGATTTCGCGAGCACTTAACGGGTTGAACGATTTTCGCGATCCCCTTGACGATGGCGCTAAAGCTGTCACTGGCAAAAATAGCAGACTCGTCCCGGAATTGAAATCGATAATATCATGGACACATTGTTTACTTCATCGGCGAGCTCTAGCTGCTAAGGTACCTTCTGAATTCATTGACTTGCTTAAAGAGGCTATACAAATTCTTCTATTGCTAACACGGCTATTCTTTCCGGCATACTTAAAATGGAATATCATTCGGAAAGTGTATTCTGTAAGAATAACCAGAGCAGGCAAGAAAAGCTCTAAAATTATTAGTGACATTCGCCACTTCATGTTCGTGTGAATCGATATTCTGTACGATGGTAGTCATTAAAACTAATAATTGAAATAGGCTTCAAACAGAAATTGATTATAGTTTCTTCAATAATAGCATCCCGTTTCGAAAAATAATGAAGCCCACGTCTTCACTAAAATTGTGTTTATTGTAATGTAGAACTTTTGTCTTTTGGTCGACGGCCCTACGGTTCGCGATCCACAAATTGTAAATCACTGCACAATATCACAATTACTTCTGTCAATTGTGAAAATGAAAGTCAAGTTCGTGCGTGGGAGCTTTATAGCGTTCGATGCTCGAATTTCAGGGAAAAATTTGTGACCACGCCCAACGTGTCTTTGGTCGAACCGAATTATGATGTTTACCACAGTTATCGTCTCATTCGATTTCAATAGAACTATTTCGAGCGAAAATTCGGTGAGACTAGTAACGCATGATGTACCTTACCACATGTTTGCAATATATGTTGTAATTTGGGGGGGGGGGGGTTGACTCTACACCTCGAATTCTACAACTTCGATAAACCGCTACGTTTGTGGGTACTAATTTATCGTGTATGTGCCACCTCTCAACTAGAATCACCTAAACGTTTGTCATAACAGACAGTTGCCGTCAAGCCGAGTGTTTTGAGTAGATCGTGTCCATTTACTACGTCACATGTGCGAACAGTTTTCTCCGCTACTGTGACCACCGTCGGAGGCGTCAAACGTTTAGATCCATCAATCCTCTGATCGTCGATAAAGTCACGCCCATACGAGCGTCAATTAAATTCAGACGACGGTATTGTGCAGATAAAGTCCAATGAATTTGCTTCTTTTGACAAATAGAAGTCACCGTTCATTTCGTAAATTGCAGAACCGACTCCATTTTAGAGGGTCAAGGAGGGAAAAGGCTGAGAAAATGAACCCAATTAAGTTGATCTATTGAACTTTTCTTCCAAGTAAAGAAATGAGACTGGGTCCAATGAAATGATACTAATTAACAAAGTGGTTCGAGGGGAAAGTGGAATTGGACGATGGTTATGACGTTGCAAAAAGACCGTTCAAATTTTAATTGGGACCCCCGTAAGCAGAAATTTGAGGAGGCAAAAATATCTGAAATGAATACCGCTCAATCATCAACATGAAAGAGATAACATGGACAATAACAGTATTCCCACCCAAATGAGTAATCTCGTCACAAGTTTTGTAATGATGCTGTACTCGACTAATCGTGGTTTTCCCGATCGTGACGTAATTGCCATTTTAGTTGGCCACTACTGTTTGGACCGATTCATGGTAATTAAGGTTAAAAAATAATTCTGCAACTAATATAAGTCTAGAATGATTCAACAAAACTAACTAATATTTCTAATTATGTTAGAAATAGAAGTGAAATCAGGATTCCAAGACACAACCTAACGGTCGGCCAGCTCATAAAAATTTTCGATTTTAGTGTAGTTTTTTCCGGGCAGAACTCGCTCATATGACAATAGCGTTTCAGAAACATACGGCCCCACGAAGAATAAGCGATTTTCATGGCTTAATTTTTGCTTTTCACTGTGTTCATATGAACTTCCTAGAACGTAACTACGAATCTAACGTAGTAACTAATAGCGCCTAATGTTCCAGAATTAACTGAGGCGCTTTTACTGATGACATGAGCAACGTAATTTATGGGATTCTTTTAAAGTGGTTCTTGTTTGTGGTTCAGGAATTACAGGGGAAACCCTGTGAAAGTAGTGGTGACATTTGAAGCTACGGAATTTACAGCGACTCTGTTTCTCTCTACGTCCAACCAACTGAGCAATCGATGAACGGGTAATTTACGAGATTATCAACATTATTTTTCGAGGACGATCGTGTTCATCTTTTCAGAATTATCAGGTAAAAACTGTTGAAGTGGCAGTAAGTGAAACAGGGCAAGTAACCCCTGTTAACTGTTAAGTTAAATTCGAGCAATACCCTCATATCAATGTTTGGGTATCATTTGGGTAGTCATTGTTTACGCCTATGAGCAGTTTTTAGTTGTTTACTTTATTTGATTACTGGTCAGCCTTGAACTTCACCTCACATGTTCACTATTGTTGTTGCCTCCCTCCATTACCTGAACCGTCTCCACCGTTTTTCGTCTTCCATCTCCGCCATCATTCTCTTCGCGTTACCCGCCTCGGCTCTACTTCTCCTTTTTTAACGCATCAGTTGTCAACTGTATCCACTGAAATTTTTTCTGCGTACAGTTCTGGTTTCCTACGGTCATCAGAATCCAAAAGGAAGCCAATTTTAACAAGAACCCGGATTCACTTCGCAACAACGGCCAGCAGTACGAAGTTCCACATCAACCGGTCAGAGACACGTTTCATTCAATAATTGTGAACTGTGAAGAAGTTTAAGTTCAGCCCTTTAATCTATTTCTTAATTATCTCGAAGAGACGTTTTGTTTTTCTTTTACTGTTCTACTTCTTTTTTTTTCGTATACATTATTCCCAAAAATATGGTCTAGTTATTCGTTGTTCAAAGTTTGAAGCCCACCTCTAGCAATTCTTCAAACGGACATAGTATCGTATGAGTGTGGTTTAGGAATAAAAGAGCTGATACAGATTTTTCCCAACTTTTCTATTATTAATTGTGCTTTTCTCATCATATCCTCGCACAAAAAAGTGTCACAGTAGTATTGTACCATTTGCAACAGTTAATACGAACAATGTTACGAAAATGGTGGGATTTGAGTGAAAAGAAAGGTGTTTTGAACAGCACTGTTGGTTTTTAACCGATTTTGCTCGTCCCCTTACTTAGACGTTCCACGGGGATCTGCATCAAAAATATAAAACTGTTTCCAATTTCGTGGAGCTGTTCTCAGCCTGAAACGGCGATGATTTGAGTTCTGGAATTTCTAGGGTCGCTCTGAATTATCCTATGGATGTTAATAAATCATTATTGCATAGGTAGTTCACCAGACTTCTAAACTGATTTTCCCGAGGAAAAATGTAAGAAACAAACTGTGCCGAAACTGATTTCTTCAACATTTTTGATTATTTATGATGCTTCTCACGGCTTTCCCCCATGAATGAGAGTTATAATGCTGTTGTGTCGTTTGGAGCTTTCCACACAAAGTATCTAATCTACATCGTTGGAGCTTTTTTTGAGGAAAAAAATTCTTCGGTGTTTTGATCACTATGATAATAAGAAACTTGCTCAAAATCCGCAGACTAGATATAAAATTTTCTATTTCCTCTGTATCGTGTTCGGATACACACACATAATATTTCCATGGATGATGTTTGTCGAACTCAGTAGTCTTTGAAACGTAAAGATCTGAAGAGAACTCTATATTTTCCTGGCCGGTTACATAACTTACCACATTGTAGTGCTAAGAAAAGGAAATATGGTCTCCATCGCCCGTATGAGCTACCCGCACAAGGTTATTTTAACGCGGTTCATAAAATAATTAGGAGCAACCTATTAAATTGACAAACACACTATTTGTGTGTTGACATATTCGCGGAATTAACTACAGACAAGAAAATGAAAGGTATCACGAACTACATCACCATGACTTTACTATATCACGTACAAATAGCCAACGTTTCGCAGGCAAGATGCATTCGTAATATCGTAAGATCGCTGTTTGAACGCAACATCCCCGCTTCATCTAATTAACGTTTCAAGACGAGGTTTGAACTGTTAATCACACGTTGATGAAACGACAATTATTCTAAACGAATAAGTTTGGCGATAGCCCCCAAACTACGAAAACCCTGTCAGCCTTTTACGCGGTACCCGGTTGATTAATTTATCTCTCACTCAGCGACGTTACGTCAGTTTCCTTCCAAATTAGTGACGTTATTCCTGGGATTTCGCGCTCCGAGGGAGAAGAAACGAGACGATTGAGGAGAGTGGAGAGATGGTCGACTCGGCTCCCCTATGTACACGGTTTGGCATGAGACATGAGACTGTATTTGTGAAGGGACATCGAGAGGAGTCAATATGCTACTGGATCTGTATTCTGCCTCTGTCTCTTCTATTTGAACAATTGCCCCTACGATTGGAGAAACACTGTAAAATTTCCTCCCTACTTAAATTGTGATGTCATTCGCGAACTTTAATTTAACTTAGAGATTACTCCTTTAAACAAAAGAAAAACAGGTTAAAGTAAAGAGCTAATAAGAAGGAATGAGCAGAGTCGAGCTAAGTTGGGGAGGCCACAGTTCGTTACGGTTTGTTTGTAGAGGGAACCATAAGCACACATCGCTTCCAGTACATGCCTTTATTAGCAGCAGTAGACATTAAAGTTTAGAGAGCGGTAAAAGAGCCCGCTGGACATCAAAGCGGAAGGACAGGAATATGGAAGACGGCAGTTAGTAGTGAAGAGGTTGTTAATAAGAATGATTACGTCCACTTTAACCCACACTGCCTGCTCGTACCTCAAATTACCTCGCAATGTTTTCAAGTGCCTTTCGCGAATGCCTCCCCAATAACGTCATAACGTAAAAGACCACGCTCTTCATGAGCGCTAATTTATGAGATACCTCGTGTATTTTCCGCACTGTCGCCTGGAACGGTGGTAGTATTATTATACATTAACAGCCACATACGCTGGCTCGCAGTGACCCCACATTTTAAGAGTAATCTTATCGCACTTCCGTGTATAGGCTACTGAAATAAATAACAAGAATTCTCTCTATTGTCTCACGCCTTCTGGAACTACTAGGTAGCCGAGAAACTCAACCTCGGGTGTGTTGAAAACGCGCTTCTGTAGGTTGATACTGATCATATTAATAGCGTGGTGATTGAAGCCTTCTAATATTTTCTATACGGGTGCATGGTGTTCTCCTATAGAATCCAAAGCAATTAGGAAAACAGTAGGCGAAATGCAAGTCACGTAGGTGGTTTCCGAAAACAGTTGGGAAAACTGACCAGCGTTGCTTAGGCTTACCAGCATTTTCGCGAACTAAAAAAATCCAACCGATGTTATAGTAGTCTTGTGAATCGACTGCAATATGATGAAATGCGCACCGTATTCTTGGACGAAATTCTAGCTAATTTACGATTGAAATCTTGCAATTGTACCAACGTCGGGGTTATCCCTCATCAAATCTGTGTTGAATCATAAAAAATAAACTATTTAATTCACGATAGAGAGAGAGAGAGAGAGAGAGAGAGAGAGAGAGAGAGAGAGAGAGAGAGAGCACACACTTTAATAGAGAACATTAAAATGAATGATTTAGTGGGAAAGGTTAAAAGGTGCGTCATATGAGAAGGCACATATAGCGCCACTATGCTTAAATTCAGTCTTTTTTTTCAACTTCGCGGTTCACATTGGACACCGCCACAACACAATGCAATACAGTGTTGAAATCCACGACTCTCTAGATAAGCCAACTGTAGTTATTGTGTTACCACATCTTCACTCAACTACATTTATAACTGTTGCCGTTACATTACACAAAAAAACTGTAAATTATTAAAACGGTTGATTAGTCTCTCACTCAGCTTGTCATAGTTTCACACCTCCGAGAACCAATCTAATCGATTTAGCTTCGAAAAAAACCAGTAAACGATATAAAACATGACCTGAGTGCAATGGAATATTCTAGGCGCCTGTAGGCAATTGGTACGACATGACGAATCGAAGTGAGGGGTGATTGAAATGAAACGGTAGGAAGCATGGCAAATGAGCGCAGGACCGGGAGAAACGAGAACTTATTGTATTGTCTCGCGAGTTCTTTCAAGTAGTAAAATTGGCTCACTATATTTACTGTAATTTCATTTTTTCGATCTAGATGGACTCGAATATACCTCTGAGACTCGTTCCATTTGACCCAGAATCAGAAAATACCTAGAAAACGATACTAATCGTGATAGAACTACCGAAATTCTCGTTTTTGTTAATTTTACAACACATTTTTTGCCCATAGCAACCATGGGTTTCTTCCGATCGGATTGCCGAGCTAGCTGGCATGATTTTCAAAAAACTCAGAAATATGGCCTGGTCGGCGGATGACGGAATGATATTGCAGATTTGAAATCCCCATCCCTTGAAATGTAAAGCGTTAAATTTTGTGTGAGAGGGGAGGGGGTGTTAACAATTTCACCGAAAACATAGGTGTATTATTCAGATTTATGGCTCTAACGTTACTTGATCAGGTGCCACGTGGTCAGAGGTGCTGATTTTTACCGGTTATAGTCCTTTATGATGACCAAGCGGAAACACCCGTTACAGAATAACTTACAGAGTGCATCGGCGTCTCGTATATTATTACGTGTTTTGGACGATGTTTGAAGCCCTAATTGATTTACGAGTTCCCTGTTTACGTATTCAGCCAAATGCGACGTTAGCACAACGTCGGATCATTGACCTCTTGGATTGGCATCACGTTCACCCACATCTTCGGTTACGATTTTGCTGAAATTTGTATAAAGGCCAATTTGTACTGCTTTACTGAGTACAAGATACGCCTTGAAAGCCTGTTCGCTCGTCTGTAGGAATCGTAGTGTACTCAAGACCTGTTTAATCCAATCTTTACTGCCGGCCATCAGTCGGGACAAAAATGTTCGGTGTGGTTCTTTTAACTGAGAAGTGTCAGTTAATAATTAATTGATGATTGGGATTCGGGACGTCAGAATGATGATAAAAATCATTCAAGAAAATTCCAATAGCAAGAAGAGATGTATTTGAACAGAAACTGCTATGACCGGCATTTCATAGCACATCAGGTAGCAATGAAGAGAGGGTTCAATTCCATGTCAGCTCATCTTACCATTCTTCTCTGGAGAGTGTTAATCAATAAAGCTGCTCTCACTGTTCCGAGTTTTCGTCGCCCGACGGTTCACGCCATACTGTAAGTTTCCTCGGCGGCATCGTTCTGAATATACATGCTAAACGAATGACTGTGTGGGCAACTTTGGGAGTTTCGATGCGTCCAGCCTCTGACGAAGGGCCAACTTTTGAGTATAATTAATTTTGCTGAGCCAGAAATGGCTCCGTTTAATTGCCTCACATTCAAACAAAGGAATAATCCGAAGTTTCAACCTGGATCCCATCCAGGCAGCGCTGTATTTAGAGCGCCACAGTTCATCCTTCACTGCGCACTTCCTTCACGTCTATTCCTCCCTCTGCGGGGAGCTGTTTTCCTATTCGCGCGAATTAACGCAATTTTATGTTCAGTTGTCACATAAAAAAGTAATGTGATAAAAAATGTCGAGAGTTGAGTATATTGAGCGATTCTTATTAATCCAGCAACTAATCCAATATATTTTTCACACAGTTAGTAAAACGTAACTTAACGTTTTACGTAGAGATTGGTACTTTGTTGACTTGCCCATACTCGTGCGACGACCATTACTGAGCAACCAATCAAAGCATGTCAGTCAATGAGACGTCAAAATCCGAAGAGATTGAGAAAAGAATAAGAAAGATGGCGTGATTTTGACTAGAGATTGAAGAAGGATCGTGTTTACAGTTTTGAAATTATCGGATTAAACTGTCAGAAATGGTAGTAAGCTTAACGGTGGTGGATTGAATTTCCGAATTTCTAGTGTTGCACTTTACTATTTTGTGAGCGTTATTCGACCTCAGTGAAATACTCATATTTTGAACCCAACATGGTCAATGACTAATTTGATATTAAAATTCATATTAACATGAAAGTAGGCCATTTTCTTTTAGTCGCCTTTCAGCTGCAGCTGCATTTGAGAGCTAGTGATATAGCGATTTTTACTTTCCTTGGCTCTAAAAAGTAGAAAGGAAAGTCATGTAATCGGCTGAAAATTTTTTTTTTTGAGTTTTCTTCAGATCTTTACGTTTCAGGCCCTCCTGAGTCCGAAAAACACTATTTGGGAAAATGGTCTGTGAGTCTGTGTGTGTGTGTGTGTGTGTCTGTGAACGATTTTTAGAGAAAGCCACCGTACCAAATCAGCTCAAACTTCATATCTCGCCCGCAAGTTACCATGGGACGCAAAAATAAGGGTATGAGCAAAATCCACCGAAAGTTAACTATAGTTATCATACTGATCAAAACACCAAATTTTTTTTCTCAGAAATGGCTCTAACGATTTTGATTAAATTTTTTATATTGATAGCTCTCAATAAGGCAACTATACCATAAAATTCCCATTGCTGGGAAAATGACGAGAGCAGCACAATAAATTATCAAACTTTTCGACGAAATCCAATTTAGCGCAGTTTTTTCCTTATAAACTCCGCTGAAATTTTTGTAGAATGTTAAAAAAAATTGGTGTGGTAGTCCAACCCAATACCTATAGGGTGAGTGTTTAAAAACGCTCATGAGATACATGGGGTCACTCCAGATATTACCGAATTTCAACTACTGCCGTTTCGCTCACTACCAGTTTTAAACGTTTTTACCCAATAACTCTGCAAAAGTAAGTACTATCCTTCTTCGAAAAATTCGTTTTTACAGCCTCATTAATTATCCGTGTACCAGTTGCTCAATAATGGTCCTGCAATGAGTATGAGCAGCACAATAAAATCTTGAACTGTAAGTGCTACCGCTTCCTCCTGCCGTAAAGCGTTGTTTGACCAAGTTCAAATTAACTGAGTGATAAATGAATTGATTAAATATAATTAGCCATGTACAAAGTGAATTGACGTAGAGCTAAGGAAAGTTGTGTGTTGCGACGCACCATATATTTTTTACAGCACCAAGTGCATATGAGAAATATTGAAAGCAGCATGATTGGTAATCCAGGGAACAGATGTTCCCCGTCTGCTGGTAGGTAGGGCCTAAGGGCCCTTCAAAGTGAACAAATATTTTTATGGAATGAAAATAAGTGATGCCTCTCTGTGTGAATGAAGTAGGTTAGCGAAGAGCACCTTACAACTTCTTGTTAAGTGCTGAGTGCTAATAGGGAGCGATTTCTGTTTTTGGTAGCAACTACTCTGGAATAAATATCGAAGACGATTCTCTCTGGAAACACTCAGGCTTCTTAAGATTACAATGGTTTATGATATTAGTCTTTGCCCACTGTCAGATTGATGTAGTAATAATCGTAGCAACAAAATTACTTCAGCAAACACTCAGTTCGCTACGTCACATATCTCTTTATAACGTATTGCGACAGCACGTAGATAGTTTGAAAAAGTCAGTAATATGGGAACATTCGGTCCAGTCTTTGAGTACATGTTGTTACCACGAAATCCCCGATCTTTCCATCTCCCGACGTTAACAGCCATTTCTGAGTTCTCAATCACCGGACGATGGGTCACTTTTTTGTCTCTTCGACCGAAAACAAGTTCTTCGTTCTGTGTTGTAGCAAGCTGTATTCACCTCCTCGACCATTCTAAGGTCAAAGTCATCGCTTCCTAGAAGGAGGTGGGGGATTGATGTCTGTCTTATGCTTTGGACTAAAGGAACCGGTGATCTCCACTGCCTTCGCTAGTGGCGGCCAGCCGTCTCTAGAAGACTAGTTTTAACTAGAGTCCCCCAATGTTTTGACTTTTGTCAGGGAGTACTGATTGACATCAGCTTGTGTTTGGCGTATAGTGGTTCTGAACAACTTCTATAAATTTTCATCAACTCCCCAGCACCCCGAAGGAAACCCGGTACCTCCAGTTTATATAGTCTCGTTATGTTTTATGTAGCTCTGTTATTTTATCGGTATGTTATCGTTGCTTTGCCACAACTCTGAAACAAATAAAATAACAAACACTTCAGGAAGTGGCAACCAAATGCATTAAACTTTGAGACACAACTGATGATTAGGCCAATCTTATTGAACAAATGAACGGCTCTTCCCAGTCACGTTAGGCCAACCCGTTCCCCGGTTCAAATGGAAATCAGATTGCATTAGCAAACGTGGTGGTTTATCGATCAGTTTCAGAACATTAGAGGCATTTACAATTCACTTTCTTCTCCATTGAAAACGTTTTGATATTTTACGGTGCCGGGAGTCAACGGCTCAATTATCGAGGGAGTGATAGAGAGAAGGGTATTTTGAGGCCTAAGAGGACCCCGAAATCCCAGTTCACTTCAAAGCAATCTATCAACAATCTTGAAGGGCCTCTGCCAAAGAGACAGCCTCTCCACTGCAAGCCAGCACCCCAGCTAGTTGGGAATTCGTGCGCTTGAATGTTGAATGGTTTGGTCCTTCTCCATCAACATCAAAACTATTAGGGGTCGAATGAGTAATCACTCCCTGGGCGCGCTCAACCTTTCTAAACGGTTCCCCGAATTAATGCAGGTCCAAACCCTATACACTCTTAGAGGTGGATAACGAAAACTCCTTTTACGTTTTCTTTGCACTTTCCCTCTCAGGGGTTGTGATCAATTATGAAGGACTTGATCCTTCACTCTCCTCTAACCACAACAACAGCAACTTTGCAGACTGCAACTAAGTTCTTGTTGGCAGAGTTAAGGCCGGAGTTTTACTTCTTGCCTCGCGGTTTAACACAAATAACGGTTCACCATTGGTTTCTATGTAGCAAACTTCTACTGCCGATGAAGTCAAGCAATTTGTGTGTGCTGCATTCGCTACTCATCGTTTCGTGCAAAAGAAGGTGACATATCGGGAATGCAAACCATTATCTCCGAATCAAGTTCCAAGCACAGCTCAGTTTTGACCGCAATGCTATGACATTCACTCATTTGATAACAGGATGAATGAGGTGTACTCTGCGACTAGGCATTGTCTTGATACGGGGGACAACAGGAGGACAATTCACCCGCAGAATGACACCTGTTGATCCGAATTATTAGTCGAGATGGGTAATGAGCTACTCAACTGTTCTTGGGCCGTTCCTCCTAAAAAAACATGGCCACTGTTGATATTGTTGTAAAGTGACATTTGACGCTTTAAGTGAAGTGGAGAACCGAATTAAGCTGTAAAACACGGTACAGGATTCCCCAGGGAGATACTTCCGCGTGCATCCGCGTGCAACAGTCTTCCACTGGAAGATTTCCTAAATCATACTATGACCATGCCTTCATATGAGGGGGGGTTCGGTGAATGCTTAGTGAATACCCGTTATCTCACACGGAATTCATAGATGAGGGAAATAACTCTCTTAATTGATATCAATATCCCTGTCTGAGGGCTGAGTACGAGACTGATTCTAACTCTTCGCAGCCAAAACAGAACATAATGTGTTTTGAAGCGGCCCAAATTCAGTGTGGGAAATGAAAATGCACAGGCTCGTAAGTTCACTGTGACTATTGTTTGCGTCAGATTCAGCAATTTAGAGCCTACTTTGGGAGAACATCGATGGGACCACAGGGAGTTGAATTACCAAACACACTTGAAGTCGCTTTTTCTAAAAATAGCACCTTTTCGTGTTTTGTTTCCGCGATTACGGACGGTAGAATTTGAAATAGCGTCATTGTTTCACTTCCCTTTGATGAAGGTTGTTGTTTTTAAAACCTCCAGATTATATTGGAACTTTAAGAGCTTTCATAGTACTAAGGGACGAGAGAGCTTACGTAAACAACGCAACGTTGCCCTGAGACTCAGCTGAGGTACAACAATCTTCTGTTTCGTAGCTGCAAAGATTCTTCTTCAGGGATCTCACAAGAGCCCTGAGACCTCTCTAATAAATTTATACTGTTGGAACGTATCAGGTATGTACTATGAGATCCTTTTCACACCATCGTCTCCCAGTAATTTGTTCAAGGTATCGTATCTATGAACATGGTGTATTCATAACACGGTTTCCGATTTATGTACAATATTCCATTACTTTCCGAATGCCTTAGAAGAAAAACCGAATGGCAAGTTCTGGAGTTGCAAAACATCATTTCCATTTTCGGAAGTTTTTGCTTGAATGTTTTCAAGACAAAAAAGTAGTACACCTTTATTGATGGCCTGATGATGGGTGAAACAAAGAACAGGGAGAGAGAGATAGACTGCAGGGCATCAGCCAAAGCCGAGGGAACAGCGACCGGAGTCGTGGCCACATATGGGCCCATTCCCCATCACCCAAGTTGTATAAGGGATCCGGCTTTGGCTCCTAGAATGGGTACCGGAATCTTCCGGTCCCCTCTACATATTTGAGGATGCTCCTCCATTCATTGCGTCGTATATCGTCCCTATCTATGGTTCGTCCTCCAAGTCTTTCTATTCTGGTTCGAAACCATATTGGGCATTCGCATATGTAGTGTTCAACTGTTTCTATTTCCCCACAGGAGCATTCACCCCTAATTGTTGGGTTATACCTATGTAATGTGTTCTGGACTGCATAATGTCCAGTTAACATGCCTATTAATCTTCTTAATTGTATTCTATTTAGTTTTAGGGCCCATTCCGTCTTTATCTTGTTGTAACTCGTGGTCCCTGTGCGCTTGGAGAATTCAAGACCTCTGTTATTGTCTATGTCATTGTTATTACTCCATGGGGTATTATTTATGGCCTTCTTGACTGTTGCCATCGTAACTGCCGTATAGGGTTCTGGTCCATAGAAGTGATCGGTCGACCCCTCTTTGGCCAGTGTGTCCGCTCTTTCATTCCCACTGTATCCCCTGTGTCCCGGAATCCATTTCACCGTCAAGGTATTTCCTCTGAGTACAAGTTCTTTCCCCTTGTTATTCGTGTCCTCAACTAGTAGGCTCCTAACTATTGGATTGGCCAGCGTTTTTATTGACGATTGGTTGTCTGTGTAAATTGTTATTGTCTTATTGCTGGTGTTCAGTGTGATCAATTTGTCGATACAGTAGTTGATTGCTAACAGTTCACTCTGGAAGACCGTTGTTTTGGTGCCTAGAGATCTGGATTCTTTCCAATCTATTGCAGGGATGTATATACCCAAGCCCGTGTTTCCATGTATTTGGTCCTTCGATCCGTCTGTGTAACATATTATGTCTGAGTCATCCTCTACATGTGTTCTATTCTCCCAAATATCTTTTGGACGTATTTCCGTATTAATGTGCGTCTGAAGTTTGTATATTGTTTTCCTATCATCTATCGGGTAGTTTGCCGTTTCTATGGAGTGAAACAGGTCTTTCCCGATAGTTCCATGTCCTCTCCAGTTGACCTGTGTCCACTCGTCATTTTTCTTTAATCTGAGGACGCCCCTCATTGCTTCTTGTTGAACTTCCCATCTGAGGGGCAGTACGCCCAGTATCACCGCCAGGACAATGGTCGGTGTGCTGTGAAAAGCACCTGACATAGTCATCATTATTGTTCTATCTAATTTGTTAAGGGAGCAATTCTTGGTTGCTCCCTGCCACCAAACAATTGCTCCATGCACTATTCTTGGTCTCAACACCGCCTGATGGATCCATTTGGCCATCCTTGGGTTCACTCCCCAAGTCTTACCTATGATGCCTTTTATTTGGTGTAATAAGGTCCTGCTTTTTTCCGTCAGCGTGTTAATATGTTCTTTCCATCTAAGTCTCCTATCTAGGATTACTCCTAAGTATTTGACTTTGTCGACAGTAGGGACTCCAGTATTTCCTATTGTCATTGTTATGTTATTAGTGTCTGTACGTTTCCTGCTAAATATTACTGTGTTCGTTTTTCCAAATTTATGGATAGTCCCCTTGCTTGGCACCAGCTCATTATAGTCTCTATTGCGCCACCGACCGTGGAACATGCTTTGTGTGGGTCCCGATGTGGTACCAGGATAACCCCGTCGTCTGCAAAAAATTGACAGTAAAAACCTGCTGTGTTTATTGCCCTAATTAATTCATCAATTACCAAACACCAGAATAGTGGTGAGAGGCAACCACCTTGTGGTGTTCCCCTTGTCGTGTGGTACTGTAATTGTACATTTCCTGCCGTGCAAACCACATCTCTATTATTTAGGAGTGATGAGCACCATTCCACGACTGTCTCGTCCACTCCTATTGTTCTTAATGCTCTCGTGATTGCCGTGAAGTGTATGTTGTCGAAGGCTCCTTGAATGTCGAAGAAGCAGCCGGCAACAAATTCTTTATTTTTTATTATGTTTTCCTCTATTCTATTGATCAGATTATGCAGTGCTCCCTCCGTGGATTTTCCCACGCTATATGCATACTGTTCCCTGTGTAGAGGCGATGTGGGCATTACATCGTCTCTGATATGCCTATCGATTATTTTCTCAATTATTTTGGTAAATATACTGCATAGGTTTATCGCTCTGAAGTCCTTAGCTTTTGGGGTTCCACTTTTTCCCGGTTTTTGGAGGAATATGACGTTTGCCCTTCTAAGGGCCTTCGGTACCTTAGTCGTACTATGGTTTTTAGATTATGGTAAATTCGGTCTCTTAATATGTTTCCGCATTTTTGAACTAATGCTGGGAACAGTCCATCTGGCCCTCCTTTTTTATATGGGGGCATGGAGTCTGTCGCCCAGTCGAAACTTTCTTTATTGAAAAATGCAAAGAACAGGGACCGCTGTCACTGCTTCCTCTGATAAGGCAGTATATCGATATATCACGACCGAGGTCAGGTTATCGATATGCCCGACATCGCAGGCTCTGGCGCCATGTTTGAAATTAGAGATAACGACAGCTGTACGATTATGCCAATTATTTAATGTTCATTATGAAATAACCCGTTATATAATTATTTGAAATGTACAGAGACTATGGAAAGGAGTTAATTCAATGAAATTAAAAATGGATATATGAAATAAAACATTTATTTGATGATATTCTAACGAGGGCATTTCTGAAGATGTGGTACAGGTGTACCGAATGAACAGTGGAGGAGAGGAAGCATCCGGCAGTTCTTCGTCAGGGACTTCTTAGAACCAGTAAGTACAGTATAACATTGTTCCAACTTTTGTTAAATGTACGTTTTCGCCAATCCGTTAGTTATCTCATATTTATTTCATATAAATATGCTCGAGAGATTCTACTGCCGACCCTTCGGTCCGAGTTCTGCCAGCCCGAGAGCTCTTAACCCGTCCCCACGTCGTAGACGAAGGAAAGCAACTCCTTGGCCTGACGGCTTCCGGAGCCCACCCTGAACCAGACCAGCACGAGTCCTTCCTCATTCTGCCAGTGGGCCCCCCTTCTCGGGGGATCAGCGGGGCTCTAGCAGCCCGTGCTACCAGTTGCTAAGCGGTCTCCCGCTAGCGGCCTTCTGGTGTGCCTCGGAGTTCTAACATTGCCTGAGGGGAGAGCCTCTCACGGTGTTAGCCCTCCTATCGCTTCCCTCAGTGGTGCCGACTAGCCTCCGCCTCGTTTCACCTTAGAAGTGAGTGCAATGAGGCTAAGAGGTGTCCTTCAGGAGGCTAAAGAGTCTTCGTAAAATGGCATTCTCAGCATGCTTTTCTAGGTCTCTCAAGTGATTCCACGTGTGCGTGTGACGGTGTAATGTCGCAACGTACGCCCAGAAGAACAGTAGCTCATCAGAGTTAGTGGCGGCTTAGCACGGTTTGGTGGGTAGGCAGGTACTCAGGCAGTGTAGGTTGCTTGATTCTTAAGGAGCATCCATAGAGAGAGATGTTGTGGCGTCACCGCCTTTCGGAGTGAAATGAAGAAGAGGCTGGGGTCGTAACTTGGTGGTTGGTCACTGTCGTGCCTGTGGTAAGCAGTTGGTAGGAGTGGACTGGAAGTAGAGGTCTTCTAGCCGTGAAGCGTAATTACGACAAGATGGGTCCTCATGTGGTGGAGCTCCAAGCTCAAAGAGTAGAGAGTGTAGGCGTAACATGTACTAACATTTGAGTTGCAGCACTGATTGAGTCCTGGCCAGGTGTGTAGTCCAAGAAATGTGCCGAGAAGATGCACTACGTTTTTTCTTGTAACGTACATTGGTGTGGCAAACAACGCCCTGACAACTGACCGTCTGACCGCTTCTGATGTCGCGGCCTAAGGCTTTTTCCTGGGACCATTCGTCTTCTTAACTGACGGCCAACTTGTCCCCATCACAGGACATCATCAGGATCATCAAGCGGTTGAGGTTCTTCCTTACTGTTTTTTTTTTTTTTCGTAAATGCTTAGCTAGCATCGATCAATTGTGTTCTAATAGGTTCCCCCTGTATTTCGTATTCCTCAATCTCATCTCTCAGCATTCGTTGAGCCGAAGTTGATACAAATATCTGAAAACGCGATCTAACCACGAGCTTTAAATGGCGACACTCCTGTAGAACATCATCGAATTGATGTGGATGCTGTTGGTGAGTGCGAGGAAATTTGTGTGATGCCTCATACATTTTTATTTTATCTATCCTTGACACTCCAAACGATGCTCGACGTTCGGTCCGCTTCGTTCTAATTAGGAAACGGATAGGCTTCAACTACAGAAAAGTTGAAACAGGAGATTACATTCACAGGAGGGAAATATTGACCATTTGTTATCTCAGTCTCCACGCTCCGAGCCATCATACCGCACCATTTTGAGCCAGCAATCCCAAGATTTATTGCTGATGCGTGTGACAGTGAAAAACTGAATGAATTTCCGTTCTTGAGTTACGCATTGACGGTTTTCGAGGCGAGAAGACTTTATATTTCCTGCGCTGCCAGGTCATATTATGTTTTCTCCGAGCGGTAGTTTTTCTGTGGAGCAACTTCTAAACAGTTCAGAACGGTCCAAAGCTTCGTAAAGCAATCGTCGCATATAAGTCTTAATATGTATCACTGGTGACGAATTCTCGTCGTTTTATTTGATAAGGAATTCGAGAGTTTGATATAATCACAAATTAACAACGTTGTATTCTGACTGTAATGGGATTAGGAGCATAACCGTCATTTAGGTTCATCAGTTTTTGGTTATTATCCGCAAAAGGTGTTTGAGAACCGAGTGCCCATTGATGACGATTGGGCTACAGCCGTTCGTGCGTGTTACGTACGGTTTTTGTGTTGTTTGGCTTCGTGACATACAAAATTCACATAATTAAAGTTGAAATACTGCAAACCATGGATGTGTTGTCAATACGTTAACATTTGGCAATCGACACGATGAAAGTACGTGTTTCGGAATTTTGCAGGTTGCTCACAACGAATTTAACAACTATAATTATATAGGTAGCGCATCACACTCTCAGCAAGACTTTTCCCAGATTTTCCACGCCATTTCAGCTATATTAACACAGAAAAACTGTCGAAAAAAATTAAATGTAGCCATTTTGGATTATTTATTTCGCTTTTATCATTTCCCCACACGTGAATTGGATAAGTCTGACGGAGCTCTTTCTTGCGATCTTTGCTCACATGCTTCTGGGTTATTATTCAGAATGAATAATAACCCTATGTTTTCGGTCACGAAAAATATTTTACAACCCCCCTCAAAATTTGATACTTTACGTTTCAAGACTTGGAGATTCCAAATTTGCAATGTCCGTCCCTCGTCCCCCGTCTGGGCCGTTTTGTGCCTTTAACGTGGTCTAAAAAATTCGTTCTTTCGCACAAAAATCCCATTTGGTATCTAGATGTTCCCGCCATCTCGGCAATCCGATCGGACGAAGCCCATGGTTGTTATGGGCAAAAAATGGTAAAAAAAATTAACGAAAAACACAGTATAACGCGGGAACTACAGCGGAAGTCAACGTTTCCTCGTTAGTCCTCCCTCCCGTCATATCAAACTCAATCACCCGCCCGCTCGACTCGCAACGGGGCGCTAAGGCCACTTCCTCCGCACGCCCTTCCATCGGATCATAAATGCCTACAGACGTTTACGGGCGCCGGGGGAATATTTAGTTTCCGTAGTTCCATTGTAGCCAGGTCATGTTTCGTATGGTTTACTAGTATTCGATGCTGAATTGAATGGGATTGGTCTCGGAGCAGTAATACTAATAATTAATCATTTGCAGGGTTTTAAATTGTGTACTCTAGCCATCAGTTGAACTTGGACATGCACCAAAAAAGTGTGATCGTCAGAGAATTGAAGTTAGTTTTTTCGATATTCTCAAGAAAAGTACTGGGTACATTTGAAGGATACTTTGGTCTTCATGACAACAATTCGTTCTGCATGAGTGATAGAATTATGTATGTGTACTGCGCATTATCGAATATAGAGAAGGGTGAGGTCAGTTGTGCTATGTGTAGCATCAAATTTAATGTATCGAAATATAGTTTTCAGCATGTTCAGCCCTCTCTTAATTGCCAGAAACGGCCACGCTGGGAGGAAATTAAATCAGGTCATTAAATCCCTCCTGTACCTATCCTATCCTCTCCACTGCCCACTTGTCACTCACTCGCCCTTAATCGCTCTAGAGAGGCCTCACACCTCAAGCCTTCCTTTTTCTTGAAGCAGTTATACATAGCTCTCCTTCCTACCATCTCTCTTTTCCTACACCCAGGCCTCTCATTTACATATTGTTTCAGTTGTGTTGGGACTCAAACTGTGTTTTCGAATATTAGCCGCACCCTCTGAGCAGCCGCGCATCCGGGGGTCTGAGGAATCAAGAATTTTCCATAAAAAGATAGGAAAACCACCGATTTAGGTATATTAAGTATACTTACCTCCTTAATTCACAGTTCGTTATTATTAGGAATTGTACAAACGAACGAAAATCAGTTGAGCTGTTCGTGTGCACATTTCACAATCGATTGGGTGACGACGAGATCGGGAAACTCAAAAAGTCCGCGATCTGATGAATACTACAAAATGTCTTGTGAAATTTTTGAAGTTAAAAATAGGAATAATAAGCTATTCAGTTGTGTGATAAAAGAACAAGGGTTTAATCAAATTGTGAAGATGAACGGAGAAATATTCAATTAATTCAAATCTGGAATTATGGAATATGTTGCCCATGTTGTTGATTTACTGGAAGAGTCCAACATTGTTCACTGAGTCTAACGCTTACTCCACAAGTGATATTAGTGTCAATATCTTAACAATAATCTGCGTCGCAAATATACAAGTGAACACGTTACCCACCAGACAAGCCTGATGAGTCGGCTATTGAGCGTGACGGGGGAGGAGGAGTTCAAACAACGCTCAACTCTTCGAGACTGGAGTCATTATAACCTTCAGTTCACCAATATATTCTCTAAACTTTTAGAGTGGCCTCGGGGGAGTTCAACTGATCTCTCTGTAACTTTCCTTTGTGGAGATTTTCGTATCTCGATAAATCAAATGCATCACTAGTAACCCTGTAAAGTTGACGTAAAGGCAATCATATATTCAAATGAAGGGAAGGGTGGAGTCAAAACGGGTTTTGATAACTCGTACTCCAGGCCAGAACAATTATCGATCTCTAGCGACTCGTTGGGTTATTGTGACCCTGTTGAGTGTGCACCAATCAAATAAAAGTAAACTCGTTCGTGGTAAAATCAATCCAAGAAATTTACTGTAACCCCAGATTTAGGTCAACTTTCTCACTGTACTTAGCGTTCCTCGATTGCAAAAGAGAGATATCAGTTCTGGACCGACATATAGAAACTACGTATTTATTGGAATATCTGATTTGACGGTCTGCTATAGATACGGGCACTGTATCTTCGTTCAACTGGTCTCTATGGAAGCACTTATCAACTGCAAAATGTAGGCTCTAGTTATTTGAGAGTATCCCGTAAGTTTGATGGAAGTCGTTGGATTGGAGCCGTTCTTGTGAAACTCGGAAAAATTGTGGTTTCTCATTTTCCTGGCTATAACGGCATATATCTCGCTTCAACTGATAGATACAGAACTATCTGTGAAGACCATAACCCGGTTGCTCAAAAACTCAACGTCAGGTCGATCAAAGTCAATGCGGTTACTCTGGGAATATATAAAATGAAGAAAAAAACACGATTTTCGACGCCTTTTGGTTGTTATCCTTATACAATGGTGTACCAAAGTATTATTTACCATGAAAAATATATAAGTATTGACTAGTAGAAGAGACGGGGGGTCTCGGGGGGAGCTTGGCGATAATCGTTGGGTCCGTTTTGCCCGAAGGGGAAGTAACATATTTTTGCTTCATAGGCCTGTATCTCCGGTCATCAAATTTTCAGGGATGTTTAGGGATAATCGAAGTTAGATACCGATAACAATACTTTTCGCACCCTTCCCGTATCGGAATGTAAACATTATTATTAAGATTATGAGGACTGAATGAACGTCAATTGATCATACGACTGATTAGACATTGACTACACGTGGTTTGTATAAATGCTCGTTGAACTACTAGAACGCGACGTTATAGTTCGGAAATGAGAGAGATAGAACAACCTGAAAATATCCAGAGCAACGCATCACACAATCTTCCTCTGCCTCGCGTGTCTTCAGCGATTTTTATGGCTTTAGCTACCTATCCAATTCACATTCAACTACATTCATTTGAACTTGAAACAACATCAATGCGCGTTTCACCTACAAAATGGTAACACGGAGTGTTCCGGAATTTGTTGAGGTGCTACTATGCTCATGCCCCGACAATCATTTACCATATATTACACGCAATGCTCATGAGACTATGTTCGTGTTTACTGTTTTGTATTTATCGAGTGAACGCAGTGAAAATTGGTAATAAGTGAGCTTTATTGAACAGTAGCATTTATGGGAGAAAGAATTGGGCCTAAATCGGTTTTTTTGCAAGAGGTTTGATAATTTATTGTGCAGCCCTCGTCATTTTTCCACGGATGAGAATTGATGGTACTGTTGTGTTATTTGTAAGCGTCCAGAAGAAACATTCAATCAAAGTCGTTGTATCCATTTCCGAGAAAAAAAAATTGGTGGCTTGGTCACAATAATATGGGTAAATTTGAACAGATGTTGCTCGTTCTCTTATTTCGGCGTCTCTGAGTATTTTGCAGTATTCACATCAAATTTGATTGGATTCGGTACAACCATTCTGTCTCAATTGCGTTCACGGTTACCCACACAGACCTTATTTTTAGCAGATTAGATAACTTCTCTTTCTAGTAGGTAAATTTTGGAATTTTCTATGTTTCGGCTGATTATAGAGTGACTCAATCAACAAACCTCATATGAACGTAAATAAGTAGTTCATTCGAGCTAACAAATTATTTTTGACTAAACGGCTATTCGGCTCAGTCTGAATAGTTGGGATTTCGAGCCTCCAAACTTCCGCACATGCCCCCAACAGAAAGTCCTTGTACCCCCACACACAGAATTCAACTATTTCTGACACTTCAAGCCCTTTGTGTGTTCCATTCTGTTATCTGGACCTATTCATACAAACAATTTGATCGTAATAGTTGGAGCCGTTTTACTGAAAAACAAATAACCGGTGTATTACGGGGGGGGTTAATATAGTAAGCGGTATACACTAGGTAAGTCGGGAGGTAGTACGATAGAACCCGAATGCAATTGGAACAGAGTTTTATTCTCAATTACATTCGGAGAAGTTTTACCACCATGGACATGGAACTGAGTGGGAGCAAACGCGAGCGCGGGGGCGACACGGCGACGAGGGAGCCAGGTCGGTTACAACTGACGGCAGCAAAGTCTCGAGTGAATCGGGGCATTTGAGGTGCTCAGTCTGCATAAAAGCCCCGGACGAGCTTCCGCTGAATCGAAGGGTTTGGTTTGTCCCGTTACACCACTCCGCCCTTGATGAAGTGCCTGTCCTCAGGTACTCATGAGCACTGCAGTTTCTTGACATGTACTGCGACATTGCTGTCTACCCAACAAAGGGGAACCTGATATTGAACAAAGAAAGAGTTCCTAAAGGGTGCCCATGTATGTCGTGGAAGTATTGAATTTAGAACTACAAATAAACAGTCACCTCACAATGTAGGGCAGGGTTTGATGCCTGTGTTGACAGCATTCACGCGTGTACGTTGAGTGGCAGCCTCACACAGGCTCAAGAGCTGTCCTTCGAGCTGCCTGGCTGGAGTTGAAGAAACGTGGGCACTTTTTATTTACCCCATGATGTTTGCCGCAGATAGGGCAGGGATGTGGCTCTGGTCATTTTGAAGGCGCTTGATTTCCCCGGACTCGTTGTTTGAGAGGTCGTTCGGGGACAGACACGCGGAAAGATGTCGATGTTGATGCATGATGGATAATTGAGTCGTTGTGAGATTTACGGTCTGTAGGTTTCCACTGACTAGTATGTTTATGCTGCTGCGAACATAATGAGCACAAGTCTCGAGCGAATCAGAGCAATTGAGGTGCACCGGACGAGCCTCCGCTAAATCGAAGGGTTTGGTTCGTCCCGTTAAAGGTGTATTATCACGACGAAGACAATAGTTAACCGGTTTTGCTAATCGCATTGCGTCGTACCATATTGATGCGCGCACTGAATATCAACTGTAAGCTGACTTGATCTTAGTGTTCGACGCAAAGCGTCGAAGTGGTCCGAATCATTGACCTCGGACTTCCCCGCCTCATTGTCTCCGACCGCCTAATTGTCTTCAACCATTTCAACACCTGCGGAAATCCCTCACTTGCGGAAATCCCTCACCGGCGGGAATCCCTCAGTGACGGGCCCCCCAGCCCCCTTTTCTAGGTTTTCCCCTTTCTTCATTTCTTTCTCCCAATTTCATTTTCCTATCGACGACAGAGCATCTCCAATTCATTCTGCTTCCAACTTCCACCACAGTAACTTCTAACTTTCTCTATCGGTTGCCCGCGCCAGTTCCGCGTTCCGAGTACTGCCCTTGTGTCGCCCATTTGTACCTCAATTTCAATCCTACTCAATTCCACACGCACGTAAAATACAGTCCTCCTCACGCTCACCGAGTTTCAGTTTCGTTTCGACCTTCAGCTCCCCATTCTTGCACCTAACACTTAGGGTTGACGAAACCACGCATTGAAATGACGCGAACATATGCTTATTTTGACCCCCTCTCGCAGAGATGTGCCAACAATTAAAAAATCATTTCTTGCAAAACGCTCCATTGGCCGTCGGATTTTCGTAGTATTTTGTTAATTTATTAATATTTTAGAGCTCTTCATTATTTTCTTTCTTGTCTGAAGTAACCGAGTAATCATCAGCTGTGATCATGTCTCAATCGGTAACAGAATTTCTAGATCTCTCTCAATCCTCTACTTCCGACTCTCAGGCGAGCGGTAGTTGCACGTAAATTCAATTTCCTCTTGCGATTCCCCGTCAATTTACGTGAATTTCAACAAGCTGTGGCTGCTTCTAAGTAACTTGATCACTTTTTCGTTTGTATTTTGTGTATGGAGTGTACGTAAATAATTAGCACCCCAATGGAAAATTCGTCACAACACTCGAGTGCCGAACACTTCAATATATTTCGGTTTTCTCAACATCAGTTTTTGTTGGATGCTTTTCTTGAAAAGGGAGGCAACGCTCTATAACACATCGCGAGGAATCACAATCAGCTAAAGAGAAAATTAATCAACATGTGTATTGTTTGAAAACGTATTCGGATGTTTGTACCTAAATTTACGTTAACCCCAGTGATATACCACAGCTGCACTATTTTTATTGTGAAGCCATCATTAGGAGTATTTTATTATTTTCAAAGGATTCAATTAGCCTGATAAGTTGGTTAATTAGTTGCGATTTGGCGATTCGAAATGTTTTCAAGTTTCAAAGAAAGAGAAATTGACCGAGAACTAGACGTCCTGGACCTTATTTTGTCTGATGGTCGTACTACTGCTATTTTGAGTGCATCTGGAAATATTCCGCGAAGTAGACTGAGATTGATCATGTGTGTAAGAAGCGACGTTAGAAAGAGAGCCAAGTTTTTGATTAGGCCTGAAGGTATGCCATCTCTGGCGTGGTCCCACCTTTTATCGTCTTGAGAAGTTTATATACGCCCTCTTTGAAAGCGACATTGGGCGCATTGTTCATTACGCGTGTTGTAACGGGTGGAAAAATTTGAGTCAAACTGACTAAATGAATGATTCACGCACCTCGTCAGCAATTTCTCAGGAAGCGTTTGACTCCTTCATTGGGTATTAAACTTCCAATCAACACTGATCTAATTTTGGTCGTTTGTGAAGCTGAATCCATGAATTTTAACAATTGTGACGAATCGATATCACGTTGATGCTCGCTTTGTTCAAAATAAAACACGAGTTAACGGTCAATATTTATTCATATTGCTCCGTAACTGGTGCAAGTGGAGGTTACTGTCATCATGCTCGTCATAAGACTGCGCGAGTTAGGAATTAAATCAAACGACGATGTCGTAGAACCCCATTTCAATAATAAAACTGAGTTAGGACGGTTGTCCATTAACGAAATTAGAGTAAAAATGTTATATCGATTTTTACAAAGATACAAACACAAATTTTCTATAGGAAAATACTAAAGCCAGGGGTACTCTTCCCTCCATGGGTTCTCCTTTATCACCATTGCTTGCAGATATTTACATTAATTATATTGAAAAACAAACTTTTCTACAAAGACAAATCTAATAATCCTATTTATCGGTATAGATTTAGGTTACCTATAGACGACATAGCATACTGTGGGCAGGAACATAAACACCATGAAAAGATAATTTCATGACAACAGCGTTCAATTAGGTACTTGTTAAATTCATACTTGGATTAGGGAATAATGTTATCAACTCTCTCTATTTTTCCAATTCTGTGAATTCTGTGAATTTTCTGTCAATGGAAAATATACTTACAGTGATTACTATTTGTAATTCTTCAAATCACCCATGAGTTCGCAAACATTCTGCTTTTCACATAACGATCAATCGAGAGTTGTCCGTGCCCATCAATTCGGAATATCAAGAGTATATGGGTGAGCAACGGTTATAATAAAGTTTACATTGATTTTATTTAGAGTAGATTCGAAGGAAAAATAGTTCAGGAGGAGGTTCAAATCTTGTAGTTGAAAAGAAAATTTGATTAGTGTACTATACTCGTATAACGGAGCAGAATCCAAATGAATATTTAAAACATTATCATCTAGAAGATATAAGATGGGTTTTGCAAATGAAAATAGTCTCAAATTCTCCATTAGGTTTCATCGTTGATTGAAATGAGAATAAATATAAACTCCGGATAAAAATGATGTGAAATTTTTGAGAAGAGAATTAGGGAGCACGATAAGGATTAAAGGGATAACAAGGGAGGTTCTGCCATTACAATTCACCAATTTGAACCCCGTGACGCCTTCAATTTCGATATGACAGAATAACAATACGTCCATTTTTCCGCTAAGGGATAAGTGTTGGATGTGCTTGAAAAACTTGAAATAATCACAAGATCAATAGTTGAATAAAGTGGTACTCAAAGTCTTCCTTCATTGATGGTTCAATCGCTATAAGATGAGTTTTATTTGTTATAACAACATTCCCCTCCTTCCCTTTCCCGTCGGTGCCACGCATGCGTAGGCTCAGATCGATCTTTTACTCGACGGTACCTAAAATGGTCTGTTCTCTCTCTTCAGTTGCATTCTTGCTGCTAAAGTAGACCTAGCCATTGAAATGGTGGTGAGCGCCAATGCGGTGGTTCGAATTCCAGAATTTATTTCTAATTATCGCATTGTTACGGGACGAACCAAACCCTTCGATTCAGCGGATGCTCGTCTGGGGCATTTATGCTGACTGAGCACCTCAAATGCCCCGATTCGCTCGAGACTTCGCAGGAGTCAGTTGAATCCGAGCCGGTTCCCTTGTCGCCGTGTTGCCCGCGCACGCGTTCGCTCCCACTCAGTTCCCCTGTCTGTGGTGGTAAAACTACGAATGTAATTGAGTATAAAACTCTGTTCCAATTGCATTCAGCTTGATATCGTACTAACTTCCTGACTCTCTTAGTGCGATATCGCTTCGATATAAATCCCCCCCCCCGTAACATTGGCGCCCAACTAGTAGTCGAACTTCCCCTGCATTAGTTCGAGATGCCAGCCACGCGGAAAAACTTGAAGGTTCTTTTAATGCGATGGGAATTTTTGATCCTCCACCTTCAATTTTTCTGCCCTGCTGCTGTGACCTACTCTCTCGCCCGTCATTATGTTCGAACGTTGTCCGTTCTTGACGAACAGTTGAACACAGCTTTGTGTTCAATGGACGACTGCTGCTTGGAGGAAGGCAGGACAGCTGTAAAGGAGCTTCTGGTGCACCAGCATCTCGGGCACATATACATAGATAAGGTCAATGATTATCTAGCAGCGAAGAAGGACGAATCCCATCATGCATCAATGGGGACATCTTCCCGCGTGTCTGTCCCCGAACGACCTCGCAAACAACGAGTGCGGGGAAACCACGCGCCTCCGGAATGGACTGGTCAACACGAACCCACGTCGCCAGAGCCACATCCCTGCCCAATCTGCGGTAAGCATCATGTGGTAAAGAAGTGCCCACGTTTCCTCAACTCCAGCCAGGAGGCTTGGAGAATCTACGTGGAAGAGCACAATCTGTGTACGAATTGTCTGACAGCCTCACACACGCTGAAGAGCTGCCACTCCACGTACACGTGTGAATGCTGTCAACACAGGCATCACACCCTACTACACCCCATGAGCCAGGACGCCGCACTTGTTCCCAAAAGTGCAACCAACCACTGCACAGTAGACGCAGCATCTGCGCTCTGCGCTACCCCTTCTGGAACACCTGAGAGCAGGTGTGTTCTGAGGAGGAGGGAAACTACGACTCCCCTCACCCAGAGAGTCGTCTTCTGCCAAGAGATGGACCGATTCTCTGAACCACGGATGTCGCAGCTGCGTGGGACGAAGACGTACGATCCACATATTCGACTCACACATCCGATCCACACATCCCAAGATGTTTACGTCAGAGACATTGTGAGGTGGCTGTTTTATTTGCATCTATTCAATACTCCCACCACAAACAGGGACATCCTTTTGGTACTTTAATCAAAATTATCTCTCGCTCGCTATGCTCAAGATTAGGTTCCCCTTTGTTGGGTGGACAGCAACGCCCTGAACTGCAGTGTTCATAAGTACCTGAGGACAGGCACTTCATCATGGGCGGAGAGGTGTTACGGGACGAACCAAACCCTTCGATTCCGCGGAGGCTCGTCTGGGGCATTTAGGCTGACTGAGCACCTCAAATGCCCCGATTCGCTCGAGACTTCGCAGGAGTCAGTTGAATCCGAGCCGGTTCCCTTGTCGCCGTGTTGCCCGCGCACGCGTTCACTCCCACTCAGTTCCCCTGTCTGTGGTGGTAAAACTACGAATGTAATTGAGTATAAAACTCTGTTCCAATTGCATTCAGCTTGATATCGTACTAACTTCCCGACTCTCTTAGTGCGATATCGCTTCGATATAAATCCCCCCCGTAACAGTATTCATGCTATCAAATTCTCATCGCAAAGGTTTCTCACCGGAGTACTACCGTGATTTTTCTGAGGGTGTTAGTGTTATATTAGTGTGATTTATTTTTTTCAAACTGAGGTAAAATCAAGTTTCTTTGAAATACTTGATAATTTATTGCACTCGTCTCGCCATCTTTCCGCAGATGACATTTTCGTGATACTATTGTATAATTTGGAACTTTACATACAACGTATTTTTAAACAATCACTGAGTTGTTTTTGAGAAAAAACGTTTTGGCCACTATGATAAATATAGTTAATTTGAAATCGAAATGCCACTCTTACCCCAAATTTGGGGTTTCATGGTTAATATCAAAGTTGAGGCTCTTAGTCACGGTAACACACAGACCATTTTCCCATTTGTGGTTTGTCAGACTCAGTAGCCCTTAAAACGTAATGAAGTGAAGCAAACGCAATTTTTTTCGGCCGACTACATAGCCTCCCTTTTTACTACGTAGTGTAAGGGAAGTGAAAAATATCGCTTTTTACAAACCTGATTTTACCAACATGAATAACTGAGATTTGACCAGGCTCACTCGGAAACTCCCCCTATTTTCTTGGTTTATCCCGCAAAAAGGTATTCCATGACGTCTTTTTCAATCAGTAACCAATTGACACCCTTCGGAAAATTAGTTATTTCCCAAATGGCCAACTGCTTCTATTTGCCCGCAAAGACCAAAAAGGAAAGTCGCCAGGGCGAACCATAAACGATGGCGGGTCTCCAACCCTTCTGTGAATTTACCGACCTAAAATAGAAGGGAAGACATAAATAATGCAGCCCTCCGTCCTCAACTCACCAAACCTTTCGCTTTCCCTTCCACCTGAGCCGATTTTCAAAGCCTGACTCTCACTCGCTCGCCCCCTGAAATCTCTCTTGATCCCCCCCCCCCCACAACACCACCACCACCGTCACCACTCCTTTTGATTTTCACCCTCTGACGGCTCGCTTTCGAATTTTTCGAATAACGGTTTCATTTCCCATCTCATCTTTTACGGACTCAGGTCGCCGGAGGATAATCTCAACGCGAACAAATCAAAAGGGTGGACCTTTGATAAATCACCCATCGTCTTGGAAACATACTCTGCCTGAACGAGACCCTTTCACATATCACACACGAAAAGTTTTCCGTGGAAACATTTTCTTGCCTCCAACCACATCAGTTCAGTTCATCGATACTTTTGTTTGTGGTGATGAGGTCCTGGATTGGGCAGGAAAGAAACGATAAGTTTCGCTATGATGTCCCGATACACCCACGCACCACTAAAACTGTTAAAATCTCCTCATTCTAAAGTCGAAACTCAAGTATTTTAAAGCGTTTCATTCAATATATTTGAACACAGAAGAGGGTATTTTGCTGTAGAAGTGAGTTCGACGAGAGCAAGATGAGAAATCAAGCGCCATCAATTCCGCATTGTTATCGAAAAGCCGTTGTATACTAATGAAGCGCCACCTGAATTTTTCGTGGGGGTGGAAACGGTACACATCTGTCGCATCGACCACAGAGAGGAAACTAGGGAATTGCAACGAGGTCGTTTCATCGAGAAGAGGAGAAATATTGTCGAGTGGTGAAGAATTCAAAATGCAGTTTGTCGGAAGTGACAGGAAACGGTATTTTAACTGATATAACTCAGTTGTACCGGGATGTTATGGAAACGCACAACGGGGAGTACGCATGTCTATTAGATTATTAAACCACCGAGTGGAAAATATGACTCATTCGCTCGAGCACAACGATACGGGACCCAACACTTAGATCCCTAGCTTCAAGAGGTTCTCTTCAAACTCCGCTTATTGAAATTCCGGCATCGAAGAAACTTGACATTTTGCGTCTCAAAATCCGAAGAAGGTCCTAATGGATTCAGCCCAATTCAACTTTTGAGTAGTTGAGCGTTATGCAATTTGTCGAGTGAACTGATCTACTAAGTTTTTCATTGAATTTATATGAACGTAGCTCGACGTTCTACATAGGTGGCGCATGAGATTCCGGAAATTGAGTTACTCCTACTCATTCCACGAACATTATTGAGTGCTCAGTACACATAGATAATAGAAGTGTCAACTTGATTTTTCTGAAAAGGATTGTGTTCACAGTTTTGGGATTATCGAGTGAAATGTGCGAAAGATTGTAGTAAGTGATACGGTGGGGGTTTGAATTCCAGAATTTCTGGGATTCCTCATTACTATCTTATGAACGTTATTAAATCTTCATCACACAGGTTCATTTTGACTACGATCTTGATTTGCTGAGACCTCTAGTATCATATGAGCCAAATTTATAAGGAAAAAATTTACAAAAACGGATTTTCATCGAAACTTTTGATAATTAATTGCGGCTGTTCGACGCCAAGCGTCGAAATGGCCAGAGTCTTTGACCTCGGTCTTCCCCGCCTAATTGTCTCCAACTATTTCAATACCTGCCCCTCACCTGCGGGAATCCCTCAGCCGCGTGCCCCCCAGCCCCCTTTTCTAGGTTTTACCCTTTCTTTATTTCTTTCTCCCAATTTCATTTTCATATCGACGACATAGCTCTTTCAAAATCATCCTGCTTCCAACTACCGCCCTAGTAACTTCTCACTCTCTCATACGGTTGCCTGCGCCAATTCACGCATTCCGAGTGCTGCCCTTGTGTCGCCCACTTGTACTCCAATTCACCTCAATTTCAATGGTACTCAATTCCGTGCGCACGGATAATACAGTCCATGCTCACTGAGTTTCAGTTTTATTGCGATCCTCAGCTCCCCCTCTCGTGCACCCAACAGCGGCCATTTCAACATTATCTCAGGAATGGACATATTAGAGCGCTGTTGTGTTATTTTCAACCGTTCGTATTAAAAACTGTACCAAAATCATTCGAACACTTTGGTGTTTAGATAACTTTAATTTATGATAACTCTAGCCCGATTTTGATAATATCTTCACTTAAACGTCCCACGGTGCCTTGCAGGCTAAATATGAAATAAGATATTCATTCGATTTCATTCAGCCGTTTCATGACCCCGACAACCCCGTTATCAACTGGTGGTCAACGATAAGTGGGTAAAAATGGACCAACATTCAAAATTGATTGATGAACTCATTGTCGTACAGGCCTAGTTGAGTTTTCGGAAGCGAACCCCAACTCCATCTCTGAAGTGACAAGTACGTATTGTTGAAATTGAACCGCGACGAACGAAGCAATTTAAGTTTCGAATAACAATTACTCCAATTTTTCAGTGGAAGTGAGAGCTTTTTCTTCGCTAATTTGTCCTATGTATCCTTATTACCGGGATTTGGGGATCACTATCACCATCACAGCTCAATTGAACGGCAAAACCTGTTAATTAGAACGGCTTCGTGGTGCGTTTGGAACACAATACAGCGAGAATATTAGCGTACTCCCTTTGTAAATGGCATCTTAAAAGCTGGATATTTGAAGCTACATTCATCAATGGCTTTTCACTACAATTAACCGGCGATTAGAGAGCCATCAACCTCCTCAACTCTCTCGGATGGACGGTGACTCAACGAGAAACCACCTACGGATTTCTCGGCCGTATAATAAACGTAGTAATCGTGTGCAAGGCAACAATCAATTGGTAATCAATAAGTCAGCATTGAGGTCACTAGGTGCTATATTTCGTGGAAAGTATGTCAGTTCTCGCCAATGAAGGGGTTTCAAAATATTTCTAACGTACCCCCGCCGTGTAATATGTCATTAGGGGAACATTCACAGAATACCGAATTTGTGGCATTCGCGTTTCCTCGATTAATCATTTCTAGCTCTGCGTTTCGTCACGGTTGAGAGCTCTTCATTGGTTTTTCTTATATACCTTTGAATTGTGCATCTACACAAAGTTGTTTTATGAGTAAAAGTGTCGTATGGATGTCGTGGCATCACAACGGCTTTATTATAGTCGCAAAAACAGTTACGCCGCGGTAGTGGATTAATGTGATTGACAGATTTCTTGAGATGTGTAAACATACATTTTCTAAATGAGTTAATATTACGAGAGTTAATCAGTTGCCCTATAATATTTAATAGTTGCGAATAGCAGAGACGATGTCTTTTCACTTGTTTAACGGACCTCGTTGTTGTTTCAAAGGCATCAGAATCTCACGATTTATGGCGGAAACTTTCGGGCTTTCTCTACTCAAATACTCGTAAAACCTATGGTAGAGAAGTAAATAAATACCTCACGCTTGATTATTGCATCAAGATTCTCGCAACTTTACTAAAAGTTTTCCGTTATCACGGAAGCAGGGGATCTTACAGGTTCTGTCGCTTGAGCAGCTGCGACTCAATTTTGGAACTCGTTCTCGACCCACAGTTTATCTCAGTTCCTGCCTTGTTCCAAAGAGATTAAAAGCCCATTCAAACTTGTGCCTGTGATATTGAAGCGAGAGCTGAAACGCGCCTTCCTCACGAGATCCTCCCGTTTTGCTTCTCTCAAGCTTCGAGAAACTCTTTAAGACTTACACGAATCAAACGGACCCCAAATCCGCGTAACAACGAATCTGCCGGTTGAATTGAACGGGTATTTAGGTACTTCGTGAGTTCTGCACAAGTACGTCGTTTGTTTCATATCAATGTTTTTTTTAATCAATAGACCCATGGACAACAGTTAGTAAAAGATGGATATTGTTCAATAAAATTGAATACTCACAAAAGCGAAGTGTATTTATTTTTACAGAACGTCTGAGTTTGATCACTGAAGAGAAACTCTATCTAAGAGTTTGAGCTTGGTAATTCAATTAACGAGAACACAAACAATGGAAAACTCGGAAGCTGATGACAGAGATGATGAACGACAGAACTTTCGAAGCAACAGGCGTACAAAAATCGGAATGCATGACATACGAGACGAAAACGCTGAGCTCAAAAGATGAAAAGTACAGAGGGCTGGCTAGCCTCATCAGAATGCCCAAGTGATGAGTGTTAAAGCGTTGATTTCACATCATCACAACTCCTAGGGCCTATTATTTGTGTGCAAACTAGATATGTGCCCACCTCAAAAGACGAGGCAAATATTGTAATCGGCAAATAAACATTCAAACCTATGCAATATGAATCCCGAAGCTCCATCTATTCGAGCAAACGGAGTAAAATCAATGATCAAATGAACGGAAATAATAAGAACCTGTGTAGTTCGCCAATAGAAATCCTCGAGACTACTGAAATAATTGAAGTAAGAGGAAAGATGGAAGGGGAGGGGGGTTTAAATAAAACGTTAAAATAAGGAGGGGAGTGGAGATAAAGCCTATTTCGTATACAAGTGACGACTGTTCCCATTATTAACGTACTGAACGAGAAGCGAAATACTTATTTGAATAAAGGCTTAAGTCAGTGACTAAATGTAACGAAATGAAATAAAAATTCCATACTGAAGCTTAGGACGAGATTATGATGGGGCATGAGCCTTTGAAGTGTACTTCTGAAACAGCCTCAGTCTCGGTCTGCCAGGCGCACTATTTACCTGGGGGCTTTAGTCCTCCTTCCTTTCATATAATTCCTTCTAAGCTTTGCTCCACCACGAGGCAAGTCAGCTCCAGTCAGATGAGTAATTTTTTGTTCAATAGTTTAATAACAAATGGCATATTTCGAGTTTTATTTTTTGGCACCGGGAACCACGATCTTAACTGACGACTTGGGGACAGTAAAAAGTACCCTCAACGCCGACGTTTTTGTTTGAACACGGTAATTATTTAGTAACAAGAATAACAATAATTGGCTACTCACTTGGCTAACACACTGATACAATAACTAAAAGCCTAGAATCGAAAGAAAGTTCCCGTTTTGCAGCACTCATGTTAACAAACGCCCGGTTCTTACATCTAAAATCCTTACTTTATACATGTAATTTGGAAGTGAAGCTCTGGAAATAATCAAAGTGTGGATTGGATCTGAACACAACCTGGCGGGCAACGGTTCGTGTTCAATCATAAGGTGAGTCCTCTAGAGCATTTAATAACGTCACAAGCCTCTCCTTATCGAACGTGATTTAAAGCGAGTATTTAAAGATTGCAACAGAAATAGTTACGGCAGCACGTAAAAGTGGATTAAAAGAATGCTTCCTGTATTTTTTTTCTTTAATGGACGGAGCAGTATTTACGAACGTTCCTGAATAATTGCCAAACACTGACCGAGTGTCAATCACCAATCCAGATACACGTTTCGCTCCCCACGGCTATTTTATCAACAGTCCGTTAAACGGCCATAAGAAACCTACGTAAATTTTTCATATTCTGCTCGTCGGTTTCCATTAAATTTAGAGTACTTTTAAAAAGACAACAGTTTTTTTACTTTCCGTGGTCCTGGGGAGTAGAAAGGAAAAGTTATGTAATCGGCTGAGAAAAAAAAGAGTTCTCTTCACGTTTCAAGGGCTTGCCCGAAACCAGCTGAACAAAATCCGCTCAAACTTGATTTTTAACCCGCGAGTCACCATTAAATGCCAAAATAAGGGTAGGAACAACATCCACCCGAATCATAGTGATCAAAACACCAAGTACGTTTTTTTCTCAAAAACGGTTCTAACGATTTTGATTGTTTTTTTTTTTTTTCATAGATAGCTCAAAATAACAAGATACTTTGGGGAAAAATGAGGAGAGTAACACAATAAATTACCAAACACTGGTAATTGGTAAAATCGACATTGGCGCCATTTTTTCCTCGTGAACTCCGCTCATATTATGTTATTAGGATCTTCATAAAAAATACCTATACGAAGAATGTTTTATAACGCACTTAACATATATTGGAACTACTCTAGAAATTCCGGAATTTCATTCCCCAACGTTTCATTAAATATCATTTCAAAAAGTGTTTTTCCAATAACTCTGAAAAAGCTAATAATTGCTTCCTTCTCAAAAAATCAGGTTTACATCGTCTTAATTTTCTGTGCAATAATTGCTCGATACTGGCCAGGGCATCAGACAATTAATTCCGGATCTGTAAACACTACCGCTTTCTGCCGCCGTGAAGTGATTTCGCACCAAGTTCAAATGAAGTGAGTGACAAATACATCCGATTTTTAGCAAAAGTCACGAAAACCACTGAATTTATGCAGAGCAAGTGTGATGATACCTGATATTTGGCTACAAGTTCCAGTCGAACGAAAATAATGCATTTTGTTATAGCGTGGAAAAGGATTTGCAGATATATCATTTTGATACACGAGTTCTACTTAAAACATTTTATGCATGAATAGGGTTATTGGTAATACTGGCATTGAATAATGATGGAGATATTTAAAGGCGAAGTGCACCTATTGATAGCACTCTCACAAAGTGCCACTGACAATTGATGTTGTGGGAAATGCTACCGAGGAGAAAAACAAGTAACAGATAATCTGTCTTTAACGGAAAACGTGGTTTTGACGAGATTTCTCCACTTAGACTGAGAAACAATGACAAGTACTACGATCACAGCACTACTCCCAATAATTAGGGCTCAGGGAGCGGTTCTGAAGCGGAATGATGAAAAACGAGTTTCAGTGAATTTGCTCCTTTACGACTGATATTTCTACCGCAGTGCGTTTCGAGGTGCGAAGCGAAAACATTTCAAATGAAGGGGGTGCGTCAGCGCCAGATTCTAATCACAGACAGGAATAACCGAGAAGAACGTTCCCTTCTTCATTTAGTTTCGCGTGATCATCAAGGGGCCTGGGAATCAAAGGAATCGTCTATCGTCGCTTCTTAATTGCACCAAAACCCCGTGGAAACCTCGGTTTTCTTCAAATTTTCTCAGCAACCGAGATCTTCCGTTTCAAGCGACTATCGACTTTCCAGGACCTCACCGATAGCCAATTACCGACGCTCCCCTTCAGGAAACGGGGATGTCAGCTCTTATTTCAACGATCCGACGTTATTTGGTCATTGAATTCTAGTTGGTGCTCGTTTCGTCAGGCTCTACTTAGTTGCCAAGGTAGAAACGATTCAAGGCCAATAGAATGTATCTTTGCGGGGAAGTTTGCTAAAGATATTTGGTCTTACACAACTTTCCTCTCCCACTTCATCGTAAACTTGCACTGATGCTGCGCTAAACAAACGCACTTCTTCAGAAATGCTTACGTGGACTGAGATGTAGTTGCCAGTTGTCTCATCAAAAGAGACTTGGCTCAAGTATGATGAAGTACAATGTGAAACTTACTATATCGTTACTTATATGTAATAAGTTCATCAGGAACAGGTTGACAATACCAATTGGGTGAACTTATTTTCTGAATTTAATCAAATCGTAAGGATTTTTTTAAGAAACACGCGTATAACATTTGATAATTTCGTCCCACGATGTGGCTGTTTGGCACAGGGTGAATTAGCTGGGTTTCTTGTCCTCCCAAACTCATTCCCCAAACACCTTTTCGATCTCAAGCCCTTTCTTTTATACCAGTGAAGAGTCTCTTCAGTTATTTCCGAGTGACAACGTATTTCTCCATCTTCTGGACTTTCCCAAATATCCTTTTCCCTCCCCTCAATTGTCATCTATCAGCTCTCGCGAACGACAATCACCTCCCAGTTCCCCCAAGAGAATTTGACTTCCCAATTCTCGCGACAGACGATCCTTTCACCTCTGTTCGACGTCTAATTCAGATTCCTCTCTCGTTCCCATACAACTAGTTTTACGCCTTCAGAGCCCCCTTGTTCGCGCTTGTACACTGAAAGTCTGTGCTACAGTAACATCCGTCTTCGTGGTTCTTTCAAGTCTACCCTGGTCAAAACAGTGGCTTATACCTTCGTTCGAAGGCATGCCAGAAAACACCTGCAGGAAACAGAATGCGGATTGATGGAAGACACTTAGTCGAGTTTGATTGAAGTCTGTTTGAGATTGACAAATGGCTAAATTTAAAGCGTAGAGTAACGAGGGTTTTGGTATATTTTGATTTTTATTTCTATTAACCCGCTACTCGGACGACATCCAAGAGCATAATCGGCTGGCATTGGCTGCTTACGGTGGTATGTATGCGAAAAGTCATAAAACCTCTAGTCTCCCATCTTGGGCACATATTTCACGGTAGTTGTTTTTGCAGACTCGGTCGCGGAGAATGCAGGTGTAAGTTGAATCGAAATTAAACCTCCCCAAGTCCCGCAATCGATGACAACAGCGAACACAACGAAAATACTACTTACTTGATGGGTTCATCTGTTCTCCGAGAAAAAAGAAGACTTCGGACAGATGATAGACCTCAAAACGCTGACGTTATGGGATCACCCACAATGGTTTGATGACGACCCAACTTTTTTTCAGTGAGTTATAGCACCTCCCTTTAGGTTGTGATAAGTAAATACACGTTTATTGCTCAACGGCGAAAAATAACTTTCGGCCAGTAACTTCTGAAATTATTCATTTTTTACAAATGAATAATGAATGAAATGAATGAGTAATTCATTTTATTTGCAACCGCAACCCGAAGAGCTCTGGAACAAGTCCGCCACATAAATCTCCCCAAATTCCTCTCTTATTCTTCCTGTGTAGAATATCGACGCACCGAAAAGGAATGGGCAGTAACTACTCCGGAACGACAAGAAATTACAAACTTTGTAATTGTCCGGAAAAGAACGAAATGTGCGCAAGTAAGGTATCCGTTGCGCTGATTAAGTTTGAATATAACTTCCGACTAACAAGCCTGCCAGCAATGTCATGTATCGTTCTCAGCAGAGCAGCGTCCGGAGAACAAATAGCGCTTGTTTTGCCAACACATTGTGTTAAACTTACACAACATTAGCTTCATTCGTCAGCTCAGTGGGTATTTGGTTTACTCAACCAAATGAATGTGGTACGATCGGCCGGAAAAATGCAGTTAAAAACATAAAAGTGATAATAGGAGTTCGAAAAACAGTTGAGCTGTCTTGTGGTGCAAGAATCGCGTAATATTAGTTGCTGTGCGTGCGTCTGTGTGCGGTAAAATTTTCTTGAATATCGTTGGGCCCTAATCATTTTTGGCGTGAAGGAAAGTTATGCAATCCAGTTGAATAGAGTATTATTATTAGAGAAAAGAAACAAAACGCGAAGAGAGAAGACGCAAATAGCATCTTTACGACTCGACTTTCAAATGTGTAGGGGAGGGGGAGTTCGTAGTTATTATTTCAGAATGTCCACACAAATTTAATCAAAATTTAATGAGAACAAAGTCGGAACATGTTTTCAAATGGTGTTTGCTTGTTAGTCTCAGAACGGTTTCCAGCGGGAAGATCTGAAGAAAAAAATATCCGGTGCATAGCAACACACAACTTTCGACAACGTCCGTAAATTCGACAACCAACCGTATATGCGGGCGCTGTATCTTCGTTTGAAGCGTTTCTACGGAAGCACCGACGGAAAACAAAATGTAGGTGATAGCTGGTTGAGAGGACCACGTATGTTAGATTGAAAAAGTTGGAGCCGTTTGTAAGAAAATAGACAAAACGGTAAATTAATATTCGACAAATATATTTTTCTAAGGTATCGTGGCTTTTATCTCCGTTCAACAGATAGACGCGCGAATAATTAAGAAGTACAAATTGCTAAAAGACACTCTGTACGAGTGACCAAATCCAGTGACTCCGGAAATTACGAAAATGTCCAAAAAAAAAACATCATTTTCGACACATTTTGATTTTTAGCCCAGTTCAAGGGACTGTAGCAGGAACATTTATTGGGAACAATATATAAGTATCAACTATTTGAAAACATTCAGTGACATTCGAAAAAAACTGTCACGGCCGTTTACCCAAAAGCCCTATTTTTTCTTCATAAGCCTATATCTCGGCTCACCAAATTTTCATGGAGATATTTATAAATGTGAAAAGTTAGGCACTGAATGGTAGAAGATAATTTGAATGTTTAGTCGAAATCGCTAGAGCCGGTTCAGAAAACATCGCGAAAATCCTTAGTTTTTGGTACATTTTGGTCTCCCACCCACTTTCCCATCGGTGGAAGTCGCCATAACGTACTCACGAACAAAACAAACAAAAACCAGCTCAATCAGTCAACCACCGAGACACTCACACACGGACCACGCGCCAAAATCATTCAGGATTCAGTACACCTCAATACGTAACTATCTGAAGAAAACAACTGTTTTTGACATGATCACCATACTCTTCTTACCCCTTTGTAAAAATCAGCCCGTTACAAAATTTCCCTTTATACTACGCAGGGCTATAAATATTATTACAATTAATGTACTTGTCGAATTTGAAAACCTGCCCGTAAAACTTGAGTAAAAATGTTTTTGCGATGCGTCTTTCCACTTTTCCGTTATGATTCGTTTTTCCACTTGTCGGTTGCGATTCGGTTTTGCACGTTAAAATTTCACTTCTACCATGTGTGACTGTCACACATTTCTTTATTCACAGGTTTACTGCAAATTATGATTTGGTTAGGGTAGGTAAATTGTAATGAAAGCATTTTTTATATTTTTAAACATATTTTATTTTATTAAACAGGAAAACAGAATTCAATCCGGGGAAAAAAACATCCATAGTCTACTCTACAACGCGGCGCGCTCTATTGACGCCACCGGGCGAGAGCACACGAGCGAATTAAGAAGTTAAGGAGAGTGAAAACGACAGGCAGAGGCAACGATGCCCAGCCACGTGGAGAGCGGAAATAAGAAAATAACAGTTGAGCACACACCGCCGGGACTCTGGTGGAGGACATATCACACGAGAGCATCTGCTCAGCTGTCGTTCCTATCCCCACTCTCCGCGCGCAGCTGCACATTACGCAGTTGCCCTCTCTCCACCGCCCCTAGTCTTCCCTCTCTCTGTCGCTGCTACACCTGCTCTCGCCGTCGTCTTGCCCTACCATGTGACCGGTAACGGATTTTCGTGACTCGAAAATCTTAAGACTCCCCGTCTATATAGAAGTTTCACTTCAATATCTTCGTATGCGGAATTGATTGGCTCATACAACTCGTACCATATTCCGGTAGAGAGTGTAAACAAAATGATCGTACATTTCACGAAATACTTACATGTTTATTACATGCACGATTGGAATTCATGGTACGGAATGAGACAAGGAGTTCCACTAGATAACATCACGAACCTCAAAGTCGAAGCCAAAAGATGAAACAGAGGAGGGGGCTGCGCCTGGAATGGCTCCCTGCTCTTCCTATCTTGCACAGACTGTCTAACTGTGCGGATCATTTGTACGATACATCACAATTATTCGAGGATGAAAGCCTTATTACCACTGGTGACCCGAAAAAAGTCCATAAAATGTATAAGTGTGTATGGAAAGTACTACCAGTCTCGAAGAAATCGATCAAGGGTCTTTTCAGCTCGAGGTTTATAATTATTTTATAAGTTGAGGAATATGTAAGATAAACATGGTACGTTGAGTTTCCTACTTAAGTTGACACTAGAAAGCGATCTCCAGCAAGAATTTCCACGAGAGAAATGAACGTATTTTTTACTTGCACATTTGCGGACATTACTCAGCGATGGAAGGTATTAACGACTCCGATGACACCTGATTTATCGCACCCGTCGACGATTGCAAAGGCAATGAGTTTGAGGGATCCCATAAATATTGAAGCATCGAAAGTAGTGGGTGGGGAAACTAATGGATGAAGCTGGGCTAATATTTTGTATGTATAAAGAATGGGACGTCTTTAAGGATGAGCTTTGCCCAAGGAATGGTAACGATTATTGCGGCAATCCCGCTCTTCCCGCCCAACAGCTTCTCTTTACAGTCAGCCTTTTATGTAGCCGGTCATTCCATCTTCCTCAGTTGCCGTTTTCTCACACCGCCTTCTCATGCTGCCTTTTTCTCTCTCCGTCTCTTACCTACGTGAGAACTCCTTGAGGATTATTTTTGGTACTCCCTTTCACCTGAGTGGGCTATTTCATCCGTGACGAGGATGTTATTAGCAATGTGACTTCACGACACTCGGCAAACTTCATTCTGAACCTCGAATTGTCAAGTGCCGACAGGTAGTTGACTAAAGCAGCAGTAGGTATGAAGTACGATCATTATTCGGACAAATCCTTTGAATAGTGTAGTGAAGTCTTGGAGTTTCGATCAATGTTTGAATGAATGATGTTAGTTCAATGGCCGCAAAATAGGCCACATGCGTCTCATATTATTACGTTGGTGTGGAGTCCATGTAGAAACTATCCAACTATCCTCAAGGTATTTATCAAATCTGCCCGTATAAAATATTCTGAAAGTCTAAAAAATGGAACGGACTGCTCACGGAGGTAATCTTGTCATCATTTGCACTCCTTCTCGTCTCAGTCTAACCACCCGTCACCCCGTGCTAATTGCTGAAAAACGTAATTTTCATCGTACCGTTGTAGTCAGGTCTTGTTTCGTATCGTTTACTGGCATGCTGAATCGAATGAGATGAGTCTCGGAGGTGTGAGACTACGTCAAGCTGTGCGAGAAACTAATAAACCGTTGTATAAAATTTCCAGCGTTTTTCCCTGTGTTGTATCATTGTATTGATGTTTAATTTCAGCGATCGATTACGACTGTGCTACGAATGGATAAATGTTTTTAACTTTGCAAACGTGGGACAGACGGAATTTTTTGTCAACAGCCTTCTGAAGTCACCAGTTTTGAGTTAGGGCAGTTCGTCTGATGGCGAGCCCTGCTTTGAGATTCTGTTCTACTTGAACCCGGAAAGACACATATTTGTTGTGACACATATTGATTTTTGCGTTTACTATTTTTGTCTTCTTTTTACAATCACGCCATCACAATTTCTGAAAACTGTTTGAAATGAGGAAACGTTTATTGCAGATTCCAATATAAGAGCTCAACTTGGCAGCTTGAGAGAGTTAATAACGGTCGGAATATTGGAAATTTGGCTTTTGACAAGAAGATTGAGTGACCATACGTCGTTCATGTGTACCCGGTTAGGGAGCGAATCCAGCATATCTGCATAACCTACTTCAACATTTTACTATCGCCATTTCCGTCCTTTTATCTTAGTTTCGTCTGTAGTTCAAATAAACGTATTGAAGGTGAACGGCGAAGACGAGTAGCAATGTGACCTGCGCTAACAAGGGTTTGCCGAAGAGCAGCGGAAACAATTTCGCAAGCTGCTAATGGTGGCAAACCAAAAGATTTCATTTTTTCCGAAGGGCATTTAAACGGCCGAGAGGAATTACAAAATATGTGAGTAAACTTGAACTTGTAAACGTAAAAATTGAGTCGAAGAAGCTCCAAGCGCGGAAGCTAAATTAAACTACGTTATGCTGCGCATTATTAAAGTTGAGCCGACCCCTGACAGTTGACATCGTAATTCAATCCAATGAACTCTCTCGTCATCCGATTACGTCCTCCAAGAAAAGTGCTTTCCACAAACTGTTCCAGCTAATGCGGAGGGATCTCTAAGAATTTCGCAGTTTCGTCCGAGGGATTTCACTGAAAATTATTTATAGCTGTGGAACTACACCTACTCATGTCTGGCGTGCAGTATTCAAAGCTAAAGAGAAGATGATACTGACGTGAAGGGTAATATGTCCCTTTTGGGCTAAAAAGAAGGAACAATAAAGCTGCGTCTTTTTCTCCCCATTCGGCCCATATGGGAAATGTTTCAGTTCTCAGTTTTATTGAGTGAGTAAGCGTTGAAATTGCGAATTCTCCCACATTTTTCAAATAACATTCTCTCCTTTTTTTCGAAAACCCGGGTTTTTTTCTTTTTCACGCAGACCAATTGCTGCTCTCCTCTTTTGAGAGAAATAAATAAGAAAATGAAAATGGAGAAGGTTTGCATGTGTGAGGTTTTCAACTTCGCAATAATACGAAGGACCCTCAAGTGGGGGAAGGTGAAGGGGATGGGTGGAGTGAGTTAGTGACGGTGGGTGAGCGGCGGGAGGGGAGGGGGGGGGAGAATGAATTCGGGAAGGAGGCAGCGAGAAATTAAAAGGCCGTCCCTTCCTCACTACCCTGGAAAACCCCACGGAACGGAAGGATGACAACCCCTCGCATTTTCTCTTCTTCCCTCTCTCACTTAACACCGGCTCTGCAGAATAAAAAATACCCCCTCACTCCATCACCATGCCATCTCTTCCTCTACTCCTCTTCATCCCCCAACCTACTTCTTAGCCCAACCCCCTCTGATTTAAAATACGAAGCAGCGGTGCTTATTTGCATAACCTTTTACCCTCCGCTTTTATACTGAAAAAACTCTCCCTTCCCACTTCTCCAGCCGCCACTGCCCCCTCCCACCGCCACTTTCATTTTGAACAAATAGATTGGTGTTTCTTGTGTCCGAATGAATTCCCGAGATTTTTCCCGTTCTCTGGAACGGCATTTTATGAATTCCTACGGACTTTGGATGGGGATTAGTGGCGAGGGGTGAAATCGAAGTGAAAACATGAAAGTAGAGACCAGCGATGATAAAGGACATTTGTTTGTTGCTGGTGACTGCGAACCTAGTCCTTCTATAATGACCAAGTCAGGTCAGCCTCTGTTCTGGAAGTCCTGACCTCTTGTTTTCAGTTTCCTACCGAGTTTTGGCGGTTAGAAGTTTGACGATTAGTGGCAACTACTGCAGTCCTTGCAAGATGAAACCGTTACGAGGTTCGCTTTTTTTGGAAAGTTCGAGCAAGGCCAGTTTGGAGTGTCATCGCAACACTTACTTCTTATACAAAAAACTTTGGGGTGAGTGGCAACTTTTGTGAGATGGTAGGCTAAAACCGCCAAAATAAAACAGTGGCACGGTTTTAGCGAGCGCGTTTGAGAAGACTGGCTGTTCGGCACAAGCCTAATTAGTTGGGTTTTTGACCTCAGAACGTGTGCACTTAGCTGTACTCATTGGCCCTACGGAAAGTCATTGTTTCCCCCAAACACCTTCGTCCTCAAGCCCTTTTGTCACCTGTAGAAAATCCACCTACTCAGTTATTTCCAAGTGATAACGGATATCCCCTGTCCTGGACTTTCCCATCTATCTTTTCCCACCCCTCAATTTTAGATCCCTCTTTTTTGTACGCTTAAGTTTTCAAATCTCGTGATATACCAACTCTTCAATTTAAGATTCTCTCAAGTCATTTTTGACGAATACAACACCTTTGTTATTTTTGATTAGAGAAAGCAAAACATTCTAAATGACACACGGCATAATTTTCCAAAGGTTCTCGACTTACTGTCTCACCACATTATATCAATGTACATCTGATACCCTCCTTCCTATTTCAAGGCCTTTTCTGATTATCTACTGTAGAGATACTCAGATACTCAGTCAATAAACAGCATCACACCCATTATAGTCCATTCAATCATTGGGAGTGATTTCAGGGCCAAACCCATGTGACTAATTTAGTGATTCCTACAGCTCGCAATCCCAGTCTCGCCAAACAAGAGAAGTAACTAAATATAATGAGGGCGTTAATCGGGAGGTAAAGATAAAATCATAATAGCGCCATCGGCCCTGACGTGGGTTTACAATTAATTTCAAATGCACTCCGGAGATAACATCATCCCAATTCCAATTAGTCTGGCATTCATAACCAAAGTGAGAATGCGAATTCGCTCCTAACGAGTTAATGGAAAATGGATTAGACGCAATGCAAGATGAGCAGTAATAGAAGCGTCATAATCTCACTGATGTGAGCGCTGATAGGATTTTCTGTAATGTCATTAACTAAATCTGAGCTTAAGCAATCACTTGATCACACTTCAATATTTTGGGCAGCCGTTAACGATTTTTCAATTATCTACGTAAGAGGTGAGTTAATTTCTAAATCGTTCATCATGAATTGTTACGTCCAACATTTATGACTGTATGGAAGTAATTAGATTTATAACGTAGTCACTGGAAGTAGACATTCGAACCTGAAGGTGGAATTGTATCAACGACGTGATTTGTATATCCACCGCAGTGCAGATTTGAGAGCCTTCAAGCGCATCATGCAATGTCAAGGATCAATCTGGATAAATCTACGACTTGAGACATTTCTGTCATTCCGTGTTTTACTGTATATACGAAAATATTCATAAACAACGCGCTGTATAGCATTTGGATAAAAATAATATCGGGAATAAAATGCTGAGAAAAATCAGCCGAGGGTTTATTTGATAACGTCAGCCTCTGGAAATATTCCCGCCGCACTAGTTCTTGATATGATGGGACCTAGGACTGCGTAATAGTCTGGGACAAAATCCGCTGCAGCTTATGAGCAAGTCGCAAGATGAGACGCCACAGAAAATTGTCTCTATCGGTAGAACGTCTGTTGGATGTAATGTCGGACATGGAATGGTGGGCCACTCAATCGCGTGGAATTTGACAGTTTCCGGCGCGTTTTGGTTTATTATTCGTTCTATCGTAGAAATGAAATTTTCCGAACACCCCCCCCCCCCACCAAACTCGACAATTTACGTATCAAGGCGACGAGATTCCAAAAATGCAATGGCCGTCCTCTGTTCAGGCATATTTTACCTATAAAGTGCTCTAAAAAAAACCGTTCATTCGAACAAAAATCCCATCTGGTATTTAGTTGCGCCCGCCTGCTTGGCAATCCGATCGGATCCAGAAATAGTTGTGGGGACAAAATATGACTATAAGCAACTCGAAGGCCCAACCGTCATTGACTTGGATGAGGAATTAACAATAATTGCTACTTCTTTTTCTTGAAACGAAATCAAAAAACGAAACAAAAATATTGTTACTTCCAGAATTTTTAAAATATAATGGGCACTTCATTGGTAGTTGGTGAGTTAACGGATTATTGTTGAAACAAGTATTATGGAGAACACGTAATACATCGTCTACCGTTATTTGCATTTTGTCCATCAACATTCACAGTGGTTTTTGTTTTGTTGTTCCAATTTTCTGATGGGAATTTCATGGCAGCGGGAGGAGTAGAGATAAATAATTAATGACAGTCAATCCTATCAGACTTTTTGGGCATTAAATTCATGTGATTTCCATCTGGCACAACCAATGAATTCGCAGTGGAATGTTAAATGATTTATTTATTTATTGGAGTACACGAGCAAGCTCGATTCAACAGTATGAAACACTATATTGGCCTCGGATCAGCCAACTTTCCAACGTACGTGAAGCGATTTTTGTGGGTCAAGTTTCTAATCCAATCCATTTTTACTCAGTTCATACGAACTCAGTGAAACACCACGTTTTACGTAAAATGTGATAGCCCTTAAAGTTACGGAACGTATTGAGCCTCACATATCTCTAAACACCCGTCTGTCAAAATGGGCCGAAGAAGGTTACAACAGCCAAAGCTAATCGCAACTCGAGAAATGCGGATTTTAACGGCGAGTAAGCACAAAAAATTCCTGACGAACCCGGTCGAGTTGTAGTAAGGAGATCAAATGGTTGAGGCGCGCTTGAGGTGTAGCTGAATTGGTATAGTGTCACCAATGCACCTGGAAACCCACGAAGCACGCGAAGGGCGACAAGAGTCGGAACAGTACGGTCAACAAACGATAGTTGAGGATCATGAATGCACAAGTCGAAGATAAATTATGGGCAGCCAAGAAGCTCTTTAATATCCATTCTATATCGGTATATTAGAGGAGATATGGTGCGATGGAAAGCCGAAGCGGAGGATTGTTGAGCATTCGAGAGTGGTTTGCGCTCTATATTGTAGATTTAGGAATCCTGAGCAAACAAAAAAGAAAAAAGTGAACCCTCCCAGAGAACCGGGAAAACCACCGTTGATTACGAATGTGGTGAGAAAGGTTGATTGATGCAATTTTTACTCGTAACCATGACAGTATTACATGAAGAATGACCTTGTGATGAAGCGTTGTGATCGGTAATTCTTATCGAATCCAAATGACAGCACACGATTCCATTAACCTTCACTTTTTAGGGGTGTCAAACTCTCTTCTCAAGACCTCATCAATTTCAGCGGCACTTAATATAAATTCGCGCCAACACCCCACGTTATAATTGCTCCAATTACTCAAAACCAGTTCGTCAATTTTAATCTCTTCCCGACGGCTCATTTCTCGTAGGTTCAATAACGTTCGAAACGATAGGCTTCAACTCAATTCACTTGGTCAACGGTTTCTCAATTCGAACGCGTTCGCGGCTTAGGGACTCGTTAGGACCAGCAAGTCAATCCCTTCACTTTGCTCGCTAATTTTCCAACCGTTAAAGACTTGTTTCACTCGAGGAACACAATTTTCCCGACGGACCAAACTAACGTCTTCGTCTTTCTCAGCTCAACTAATCAATGGAGTTTGTCAAAACGTCAAAACCTCAGAAACCACTTCTTCACGAGCTTTACGAATTGGCTTGCGGTTTTGCCTCGGCTCAAACTTTATTGATACACCGCTAATCATCGTGTACGTGAACTAGTTTCTGAAGTTTTGATCTCTCGGTTTCAGCAAGTTTACGGTTTACGGACCTGAGATTCTGTCATTTTCACAATATAGAAAACATGAAATGGACGAACAACCGAAGGTGGCTTGCCTTAAATATTACTATTGAAGCCACAAAGAAGATTTCTCAAGCACACTGGTGGTAATATCAACTGATTAAAGCTTCCGTGATAGTTGTTTGTTGATTAATTTATTTATTCATTTGAGAAGAAACGAGTAACTTCTATCAGAAACCAGTGCAGGGAACGTCCAGTAGGAGGACGTCAAAGAAGTCAAAGGACGAAGGGAAGGACGTACATCAAGTCAGATTTGAAGGTAAAGCGCAAATAGCGCAAGCAATGAAAATGAGCAGGTTACGGAAGAGGCGACTGGGATAGACAGTATAATTAGTCGGAAAGCAAAGAATCGTGAAGAGCTCTTGTATTTTCGATCCTTAGAATATGAGATTGGTTCAATATCGTACTATAAAAATCGTGTTGAGATCAAACGCAGAGGCCTAAAGACAAAGTTCAGTTCGATGAAAACGCGCTTGGAATAATTGAACGGCCCATCATTTTTCATTAGTCAACTTCTAACAAACGAAAAAGATTCTTCATACAGAAGTTATTTGTACGTTCATCAATTTGCATCGAACCGCTATATTATAGAACAGAAATCCAAAACCAATAAAGCTACCTTTGAGTCTCCAAAAGCGCAACGGAATTAATTTTTAAAAACGAGGGAGAAATAAGTGTAAGAGGTTCAGATTCTTCTGGGATAGTTGAATACCCAGTAACACTTAAATGGAAGACGAACGAAAATTGGATTAAAAGTACACACTCGGGTCTTCCTCTATTAAAAAAAAAAACAAAAAAACAATAGAATCAGCACCAAATTACAGTAGCTTTCAGGGCTTTGAGAAATAAAATGTTGCCGAATCTCACCATCGGAGCAGTCACTGTTGCAACTCAAGACCATCCGCACTGCATTGTTCATATGCCTACTCTTCATGACTGGTGGGAGGCGTGTACCAAGGCCATGGATGGCCCATCCCAACCATACTGCATCACTCGGTCGACTGGAACAGGTTGTTTCAGGGTTGGGGCGGAGGTTCATTCCATAGCGGTGCAGTACGTTGTCCACTCACGGCGTGCTCGTAGGGAACATTTTCCCTTTAACCCTAGTCCTCTTCCTAATCCTGGTCCCGATCTGGTGTGTACCGCTAGCACGCACTTCCAGTGGGAGGAAGAAATAGCGATCGAACCATCATCACTGCATATGCAAGGGACGAAGGGTTATGTAGAATATCCAACGCGGTGGTGAACCCTACAAATACCACCCTGCACGTCAGCTATTGGGAGGAAGTACGTCCACAGGAGGCGTAGCTTCTGTTGCAGATTCAGGGGAGCCATAGAGATATTTTAAGGTCCCTTGGCCGGAACAAAGAGCTCGCCGATGACGATGCATCCTCGATAGGACGGCACAAAGATATTCAGCCGCAGTCATACCGACAGGGAACTCGTCTCAATGTACCCAGCCGCACGGAGCGAAAGCAAGCGTTTCAATCACAGGACTGATAACATATGCCGAGCACGCAATCATCGATTCTGGTGATTTCAAAACGAATGAATATGAGAGCGAGGGACTGAGTTTGTGGGTTTCAACATAAACGAGTGAAGAGATTTTCGACCTTTTCTGTTTCCCAGGATCATAATTCATTTTTCAACGCACCTGAGTCGAACTCATTCAAGTTTCCCAGGAGCGTGAATGCGATTTCGTCAGTATTAGCTGCCCGGTGTAAAGGGAAATGTGTTTTCCAGCGCGTTTTCCATTTCCCCCTTGCTTTGCAGCCACTTGTTTGATGCCCTTCATTTGCTGAACAGTTGAATTGTAGCTGGAACCGGACCTTCGGACTTTTAACCGTTGATTCATTGAAAAGGCGATTTCGTAATTTCACGGTCTGAGCTCACTTTCTGAATAGTTGCAACTCGTTGAAAAGATTTCGAGGAAACGGATTTTAAAGAGCGTAACAGTCACGCGAAAAAAAACCGTAGCAGTTTTGCTGTTGTATATCGTTGTTCTCGCCACGAGCTTCGCATTGTTCTCCGAGTATTGTTTCCCCTTCCGCAGGAGTTAAGCTGAGAGGAAGTTTCGGTATTTTATACAACGCCGATTTATAACTGTTTCAGATACTCGAGCTAACAACGGAAGGGACGAAGCGTAATGTGTAAATCATGAGAGTCGAGATGGTTTAAAGGGCGGGGGAGGCTAGGAGGATTGTTCTTCGCCAGTCAGGTTTCAACAGGCCACTGGCTATATTCCGAACGAATTGGGCCTCAACAGGGTCCTTCTCAGCTTCGACCGCACAAACTTCCCTGAGCGTCTTCCAACTAGGCGATTAATTACTAGACGAGTAGTGCTGTCCTTAGGAACAAGGTCTTCTCCTCTCAAACGACCCAAATCAACCAAGTTGCTTTCAACGACCAAATCCGAAAGTGATTTCGCAATCCTTTCAAGGATCTGTCAAAATAGTTTTGGTCGGAACATCCGAGAACAGTGGCGTCTCTCGAATCGCTACTCCATCGCTCCACCAAATGTTGTTCTACATTGGTTTCTCATCGACGCAAGCGGAGAAGCCGAACTTTGTCACACTTGGAGGTCTTGAATGGCTTCCTGTCCAATGGTCATCAGTAGTCCCGAATCATCTCCAGCGCCCCTTCGCAGAACCTCTTACTCCAGGACACCGATTCTAGGTGTTTCACCTTGCAATGTCATGAGCAGATCTTTCGTTTCACACTGAACCGAACCTGCAATTTTCAAAAACGTATATTTTTGCATACTTGGTTTCGATATTTCTGTACTCGAAGATTATTATTATTTTATTTGACAGTCCTTTATTGGAGCTAATCTGTGTGGCCTAGAATTATATTTTCTGAATACCACACCAGATCTTCAATTATTCTTCACATATCCGTTCAACGGATTGTCAGAGAGGTATTTTCGGGAACAACGTACAGTGAAAGACAGTGTGCGCTTGATCTAGATCAATGAAGCCATTTTCGTCGAAGTTAAGGAGACACCTCTGTTATTACTTCTTCTATCCCCACCAGGTAGTTTAAAAAGTTAAATCAAATGTTGATCATTCTTCAGATATGTACATTTCAAGGACTTCTGAGTTCGAAAAATACCATTTGGGATATACCAACGGTATTTGAACGTGATTTGAGGAAAATGGCTGCTTCAAATGTTATACGTTGCCAGCACTAAATCAATCGAGAGCTTTTGGTGAATTTAGTTTGCACGTATGATGCGAAATAACACAGCAGTGCCGTAATATTCACGTCTGTGGGAAAATGACGTGAAGACCACAATAAATTATCCGATTTCCGAAAAAAATTTTAGCGCGGCTTTTTTTAAAACTCACCTTGCTTACATGATCTTTGCGTTCTCAGGAAGATCAGCATGAATACCCGATATAAAAAGTTGAATTCGCTACAAGATTGTTCGTATCAGAAGTTATTTTTCGCAACGCACAACTGTTTGACACAGTTCAAACGTATTCAATGAAAATTATAATGGATAAGTAGATAAAGACTTGAAATCCGCAGAACATACGAAGAAGTTGTGTGATACTGATGATTGTGTGATAATGGCCCATGAATATTCGTTTATCAGGGATCTCCTCCACTGGAACATTATTTTTGTTCGCGTTTTCCTTGTTCGCTGTCAGGAAGCATTTCTCGCGGGGGGTTGTTTTCATCGCTTGGACTGTCAGACCTAGGCAGGAGCAACTCATGAACCTGACACGTGAGAAGTTCTGGTGGCCAAACTGAACTTCGAGTCACCGGAAAGAAAAGATGAGTTTCGTTTTTATTTGTCAAACTTTCGTTCGGATGAAGTCTTTTTGAAACTGTTAAGAACAACCGAGTTTCTCAAGACAAAAGACGAGACTGTAATAAACTGAGTCGTTCCTTGAAAATGGTCCATTTGGAGGGCGCATTGTGGTGAAATGATGAGAAATAATAGTTGCCAAGCGTGCGGACTGAAGAAGAGGGAAGTTGAAGTTGGGAGAGTGAGACGAGGGTTGAGGAAAACAGAGATGAATTGGAAAGGTAAATAAGGAGAACGGCAATCCTCGGAGGTTCATAAAGAAAATGGAGGCAACGCAAAAGGGCTCTCGAACGAGGTGAAAAAGGATTTAACAACGTCACCAGTATATAATTTAGGGGGTTCCTGCACAGAGAACGTGGACACAAGGAGTTAGAGTTTGGGAGCAGCAAAAGGAGAAGAAAGTCCGCGTTCGCAGCTCCAGATGACGGACCCATTATGATAATCAGCTCCCACTGCCAACTTCCTAATCCAACCCGACTCAAGTTTATCCTCTGAGAAGACGGAGAAAGCCTGCTCTCCTTCCCAAGAGCTGAGAATCCTGTCCAACTATTTATTGGGCAACGCGAGTCAAGACGCGAGAGCAGCTCATCATGAATTATTAAAAACTTCCATCCCGCTCTCGCCATTTCACCACTTAAATCAAATGGAAATTACTGCGCTACTAAAAACCACTAAGACGGTCACATTAGATGTCACTTTCCTGATTCACGTACCGTAACGCTTCATCTACGACACTGAAAACCGGCTATAACTGGAACGTCGCGCTCAGTATTCCGCTACGAGAAGTTGCTGTCTTGCATGAGTCTTCAAACTGTTTCCTTGATTCAAGGTGGTTCAACCGCCAACCCATTTGAAGCGCATCGAATGGAGAGTAATACAAAGTTAAAATGCTAGAGTTTGCTTCTTAGCATCACAGTGGGAATAACGCGTTAAGAACTTGACTATAAAGTAGTGAGTTTTGTCATTGGTGAGCCCAGACTGGACAGTTTTTCTCTCCAATGCAGCTTCCATTGTGTGAATACTAACGCTCCAATTTGATCTAGAGAAATGTAACGGTGATAACTGTAGTTATTTTGAGGCAGCATCACTGCAAGTCACGCTGAACGTCACATTTAAGATGTCGATTTGGTCCAGCAATTTTTTCTCAGTCATGTTCACGGACTGATGAAGGGGCGGCACCCAAAAAAGAAATAATAAATGATAATCAACGAAACCGGGAGGGCGTCTAGACTACCCTTGCTGGCTCTAGGTGATAAGAGGATTGTGAGTAGGAAGGAACGAAGGGTACGGAACGATCACCATTTCAAATTAGACCCGAGCCAATGCGTCTCTTCAGCATTTCCCTTGCAACACTCACTTCGGCAGTACATGGTCAATGTTGCAATTTTGACGTTACGTGCCTTTACTGCACAAGCCTCTGACATCACCATCCGACGATCCGTCCTGCCATATTTGCGTACTTGTCTTCCGCGCGACAACCAGGATCACTGTAGACTGGTCGGAACATACGGGCGACGATGCTGGGCTTATGTCTCTCACCACGCATGACGCAGTTCTGCCGTTCCCTCTGCTCTCAGACGACAATGCACCAGAAGCCTGCTTGAACCTGTTACGACACTGAACACGGCCACAGTGACTACGCGGACACACATTCAGTGACGGAATCCTCTTGTTGAAGTCGCCCCACGCAAACGGCATGAATTTACCATGGCAATCTCTTCCATGGATTCTCTCTGGAGCCTGCTCTATACACACCAATGAGTAGGGGTAGTCGGGACACATCCTGAGTTCACATTCGTCAACCGAACCACACAGAGCAGCTGCAAACTCACAAGGCTACCTGGACTTAGAGCAAATGGAGTCGTCCGCTGCAGTTGATCCTGAACGAATTCGAGACTAGCCACATCACGTGCTACATCTCAGCCAGATGACTTCTACGCGCGCGCGAACACACACACAGAACTATTTTTCTTGCATAGGGGTCCGTCTCCATTCACCATGTACTCAGTACTACTTGATAGGGGATAATGTGTAAATTTAATCGAAATTGGACAAACGATAGCATTTTTCAGCGAGTGGCGAAAAATCCAATTATTTTGGCATGTACTAAAGTTAACGTACCTGTTCGGTGAGTCCGTCTTCTCTGGCTGGTGAGATACTGTGGGCGAGCGCTTTCGATGTAAAGACATCATCATTTGGCCGTAAGTCAGTATTACTGCATGTGTTGTCCCCCCCCTTTCATGTCACTACTCATAATGGAACTAGAGCATCGTCTCAATTTCGCGGTTTCGAAAAATTACGAACAAAACGAAAGAATAGAACGGTGTCAATCGATGTGGCTGTTCTTTCTCAAATTGCCAAAATTTGGTTTTTAGGATTCTGTTGGTCTCGAAACGTGAAGATCTGAAGGAAAATAACCGTCACATGTACATAATATTTTTTTTCGGTCAGGAAAAATGAATTACAGCCCAAATCTGCAACGTCCTACCATATTTTGCCTTCAACGTGGTCTACACAATCAGTTTTTGCGCATTTAGGATCTAGTCGTGGTAAAACAAAATTTTGGCAGTTCCATTGCAATTACGTCTTGTATGGTATTGTTTCCAAGGTATCTTGCAATGAGTCGAACGAAATAGACTTCAAAGGTGTAGGACTGCGTCTAAATGGAGAACAGAGAATTCATATTAAATATAGTGAGCACTTCATGCTTGACTCACTTCAACCACCCGTCAGATCGACTCTTCACATCGTGCCAATTGCTTAGCGTCGCCTAGAAAATGCTGATTTTCGTTGTACCAGTATACTCACGTCACATTACCAGTACTTTTCGATTTTGGATTGGGGTGGGTCTTGGAGGTACTCTTCAAATGTTGTCGTTAGCACGTGAGCGTTTTCTGGATTGTCGATACAGCAATGTTATGTTTTTGATATTTTCCGCGTTGGATAGAATATTCTCCTTTCTTTTACACGATCGCAAAACCTTTCATATCATTTCGGTAGCGCAAAAGAAAAAGCAGTTGTCCGAATTTCCTGATACCACATTTCGTTTAGTTGTTTGTGTTAACTCCAAGACCAGAAACATGCTAGTGTTCTCATAAATCCACTGAAACATGCCGTTTGAACTCATCGTGTGCCAAATTATTCAAAAGCTCGTCGCTGAAGATTGTGGTGTTCACGTGACTTTTCGTATGGCGGTTCACCTATTTTCAATGTTCGCGCTTCGTTTTTTTGCTGTACAAAGAAATGTTTGTACAACTTTCACCTGTGAGGAAACTCATTCATAACTGACCGATAGATACTCGTACATCACAAGATCTCAGGAGAACCGCTGAACCGATTGAGGTGTTTATTTTTGTGTTTTGTTTATTATTTTTTGTAAATGCGAAAGTGAGGTTATGAACGATTTCCACCGATTAGAAAGAGAGCGAGGAACCGAAATGTAGAAAAAATTATGGTATTACGATTGTAATTAAACTTTCAAATTATCTTTTACTGGTTAGTACAAAACTTTTTCCTTCTCCATGGAAATTCGGTGAACGGAGTTATAGTCCCATGAACCAAAATTAGGTTTTAACGGCTTCAACGATTTTTACCGACTCACAGCAATTTTTACGACTAGGTAATAATGATTTTTTTTCGATAAAAGTTTATTCGACATTCCATTGAACAGAGATAAAAATCAAAATGTGTCAAAAATAATTTGTCTTCGAACATTTTCATAATTTCCATAGTAACTGCTTCACTGCATTTGATGAAACAGAGCGTCTTCCAGTTACCTGTACCCACATTTTTCTCTCGCGTAATTATTCCTGTATCTATCTGTTGAATGGAAATATAGGCCATGATAGCTCAGACAAATAGGTTCGTCTAATACTAATTTACCGTTTTTCCAATTTTCTCAAACACGACTCTAACGATTCCAATCAATCTTACGTAATGTTCTTAACTAACTAGTAACTACATTTTGTTCTCTGTAAATGCGAAGATTAAGAAGAAACAGCGCCCGTATATACGGCAGGTTGTCAAATTTGTAGGGGGGAGGGTGCGGAAAGTGGCGTTTCTAACAATAAGATCATTTTACGGTAGGGCCATATCATTCAGAAATATTAATAGAAAAAATGTATTCCAAATCATTCTAGCCGTTTTTTAGAAGAAACATTTGATGTTTTGATCACTATGATAACTATAGTCAGTTTTAAGCTTATCCTACAGGACTACGGAAAGTAAAAGCCTATTCTTTGGTACTCGAATTCGTGCCCCCCTTCACAGTTTTTGGAATCGCCCTGTAAGTACGAACCACAGCCATTTGAACTGATAACAGTTCTGTCATTTATTCTATTCGGCCTTGGCGGTCACCCGAGATTAATGGTTTCCTAACCACGAGCCGATAAATGAATAGAGAGAGGGACGAAAATTATTTTCGAGCGATACAACTAATGATGGAGTAGGAAGGCAGATATCTTGTTCGAGTAATTGATGGCTTTGGACTCCCTTCATTCAATTAGTTGACACCGCTCGTCCTCTCGTTCTATTTCCCCCACTCATTTCAATTTCCTCCGTTTCATCCCTTAACCATTTTTTTCTCTTCCTCTGGATTATGGTATTAGTTTCCCTTCATGTTCGATTCTAGTCCGAAGTATTCGCGGCTGGGTGAGACGCATCTTCATGCGCAGAGCTTCTTGAACAGGCCGCGTAAAGACGCACCCAATTATCGACACGGATTCTGTCTGTTCTTTTTTTTTTTGCAAAACGCCTTTAATAATTCTTCTTTTTTTTCCACCCTCGAAACGTGAAATCCCTCAGTTTCCAACCCCCCGAGCGGCCAGTTGTATCCATCCAGCCTCTGATGAAAGGCCGACCATAATTGGGAGTAATTTAACTTTTTACTCCGTTTGCCCTCGTCCTCTTTCTTCTTCACCCGCCACAAACCCGGGTTTTTTCCTCTCCTCTTTTTCCTTCGTTCCCAAGCCGCATATCATATCCGTTCACTTTTCCATCTTCCCTCCGACCGATTCGCTTTGATTTACGACCGGCAGACGCAAAAGCTCTCGCCTCGAGGAAATTTAAAGTTGGCTCAGTTCTTGATTTGGTTGCTCAAACAAACTTCCCACGGTTTTCATTTCCTGGCAGCAAATCTGAATCGTATCGAACGCACGTGGCGCTACGTTTTAACTAATATCGCCGATCCGCGATTCTCATTTTGAAGTGTAGGTTTAGATTTCACGACAAATGAACCTACATAATGCTGAAGAGCCAATATACCTAGAATCACCGGAAAAGCGACTGTTACCGCTGCTGCACATTTAGGTGACCCTGTGTGTGTTTCATAAGTTTTGTGAGTATAACATAAAACGATACCACTCAATCGTTCTCAACTCCTGAAGATTGGATGGTGCGTTCCTTTGAACTCACACAAACTAATCGCCTGAACGTTCTCTTTGATTTTGACAATAAACCATTAAGCTGCTTTTAGGAAAACGTGGAAAAATAAACTTTCACAGTTCATTTTTAGACGTAATTCACGTTATCATTTACTAAGATAATTTTGTTCACTCAATACTGAAAATGTATTGACATAGACTAATTTATTAAAAAGTTTTTAAACGAGTGATGATTCCGTTCATTATTCTGCAGCATCCAGGTTTCCTGTGGCGAATTTTATTGAACGTTCCTGGTCATTTATTGAGCATCAATGAAGTTTAGGATTTAGTTATTTGATTCTACCGACACTATTTTCAAGAATTAATTCATCGAAGTTGCTCAAGTACCCGCTTGTCTGGCATTACCACTGTTCGAGTAGTGATTTACTCTAGATGAGACTGCCAATATCTCAAATAGTTCGTACAATGCGTGTAATGAGTAGTAGTTCTTTGAGAAGACATCCCGTGAGATTACTAAGCCATTTTGCCAAAAAGTGAAAAGTACTTATTTTCTCATGATACGTATATATCCATTCACCGAGTTTTCACAGAGGAATTTATGAGACAAGTTGGGTTCTGATTAGTGAATAATAGTTTGAACGTTTAATCAAGATCATCAGAACCGGCAGCATGTTCCAAAATAGCTCGGAAAATGAGATTTTTTGAAAATTAAATTCTCGTTTTTCTGCAATATTTATTTCGATCAAAGTTACGGGTCGCTCTCAACTAACTGGATTACATTTTGTGCTTCATAGACGTGTCCGTAGAAACATTTTGAAGTTACTTCGCGATATATGTTAGATTGCCGAATTATGACGATGGCTTGCTACAGAAAAGAGGTGCTAATAGAGTGTTTAGCTTCTGGCGACTACGCGGACGTAAAATATGATGAAGACACACACATTGGAAGACAGTGATAAAAACCCCTGAAGTTCATTTCAAGGGACTCATCGCAAAAATTCTCCTGGAAAGTGTAGAATTATGGAGTTTATAATATTATGAAAAGTGAATTGTTGTTTGGAGGAGCTGAGCGGAGAAAATAGTGTTTTTAGCGGCGATAACGTTTCCATTACATCGTGTCAACGAAGCGAAAGCTATCAAGATTGGATATTCGATTTTCATCCTTTGTACGTGTTCATGGTTTAGCTTCGACTTGGATAAGAGGTTTTCCGTCTTCGTATCGCGTTCTTTGAGCGGTGATTGCCGGTGGCTTTGATAAATGAGTAGGCCTTTAAAGCCTGACTGGTTCCTGGACAGACATTACTACACCTTATCACGTGATCTTTGAAAGCCTGAGCTGGATATGAAAAAAAAGAAAGCGTCCGTGGCTCTTTGAAGAGACGAATAAAGTAAATTGGCGAGTGCTGTAAAAAGAAAAAAGTGTTTTCCTTGCTGAACTCGTTTTCTTCGAATTACTCCAGTGATTTGACATACAAGTGGTTGTGGGTTCAATTCTATAAGATAAAAGTAAAATTACTGTTTGATTTGAACGGTACTTTGTGAACAACTTATTGGCTTTATTTATTTTTCCAGGTCGAAGCTCCAAGCGCAGCATCATCTGCCAAATTGAACGTCCTTAGCTCGTTTTCAAGAATCTTGAGTAATCAGATGCGATACATCGTAAAACAATCTGTGCTCTCTCACAAATTCTGTGATGCTTTTTACAGTATGTCATAGCCTGTTTGACGCAAGCCAAATCAGTATCGGTTTTTTGACCTCAGAATGCCCGCACATGCCCTAACGGCAAAGTCATCGTTTCCCCGAACCCCCCTTGTTACCTGCAGTTCCACCTCCGCGGTTATTTCTAACAGCTACGGATTTATCCGAAGTTGTTTTTCCCTTCTTTAGTTTTCTTCTCCTCAATTTCAGATTCCTCCAGGCCCATACAGATCGCTCTCTTCTTCCAGTACAGTTTCTTGCGCCAGTTCAATCATATTCCGAGTCGTCCCCTTGTGTCACCATTTTCTACACAAACTCTACTCTATTCACTGCACATAGTACAGTCCTCCTCACGCTCACCGAGTTTCTTTTATTTCGATCTTCAATTCTCGCCCTCTCATGCGCCCAACATAACCAATAACTTGAAGCTATAATTAAATAAATTTTGTTACTTTTAAATTTTCCAATAAAAAAGCGCTGAAATACTATTATTATACCAGTACTGTATCAACGGGGTTTTTCATAAACGTCCAAGGGTGAAAACCAAATTATGGGTTAGTTAAATACCCGCCGATTTTAATGAGAGTCGATTATTAACTTCAATACATCTTCTGAAGTCCCTCAGGCTCACATTGGCCCTTCTCTTCATCCTCAATGTAAACATTTTCCTTAGAGTGCGCCCACAGACTTTATCTCTGTCTAGTCTCGTCACAATGCTTCTGTAGATTGTTGATTCACATGAGGCTTCCTTTCGAACGCTGGGTAATGCTGTGTATCGACCTATACTGAGAGGTTTTTTTCTAGATAGTCTGAACCGGGATAGCAAAGTGGCTACGTGAATGCAATTTGGAGATTGAATTTAGGGCATGAGAAGAGGGCGTGAGATGGATGTGAATTTCTGCTGGAGGATTGAAAGACCTTCTGTTAATAGGTCTTAGGTGTCGAAATCGATTTTTTTAGTTATTGCTTCCGCTAGTATTCCGTAAATCAGGAATGTAAACGTTAATTCTGCAGACTCCCCCGTTACTACCAATCCAGCTGGTGTGTGGCCAGCTGTAATCGCGGTGGTTCCCCGATAAGTCACGACTTAGAATGATCTCTCCACCGAATATACGTACACGTACAGTTTCAACTCCATGGGCTTTTACCAAACTCATATAAATCTCCTAAATACCTAGTCTGGCTCCATCATGTTTTGTAGGATAGCGCTATTCCATCAGGTAAAACCATCTTCTGTCAATACAAAACAGATGAATTTACCCATCATGTCAGTAAAGTGAGAACAACTAGTTTGAATTCCAAGTAACTCACTTACTTACCTAATAATTATAGCTACAAATTGACCGGTTAACCGCCAGACAAGTTTGCTTTCCACTTCACAGCAATCAATTATTCCGTTTAATCCACGACCGCCTCCGCCCTCTTCGAAACTGATGTCCACCAATTAAAATAAATGTACGAGAGGAGTTTTTGAGAAGAAATGGCTGTTGAACTGGGTGGTGGAACCCCTTTTTGAATTTATGGAAGTCAGTTTTCTCGAATTAATGAAGACCGTTTATTACGACTGGAAGGTTAGTAGAGAGAGGAAGGGAGAGCAAGAGGAACTTCATATAATATTCCTGTTTGCGGGGTGCTTTGGGATAAGAGAAGAAGAGCCCCGATCCCAGTTCCCTATATTTATCGTTTTAATAACAGGAGAGGAGTATTCTTTGAAGAGCAGAACGCCTCCGCGCAAGGGCCTCTCGCCCTACCGCCGTTCCTCCACATCACCACCGCCTGCTACTTCCTTTGTTCTTTTCGTCATATCGAGTCACAGCGGCACAACATGGGACATTTACGTATGTTGAAAACGTCACCGCACTTTTCTCCTCTTCAACCGCGATTTTTTTTTTTTCAATTCAGCGGCCGGATTATAATAGAAAATAAACTGTTCGTTAACGAAAACATAGAATACATTTGAACATAACGTCAAAAACTTGAGTGTTACATGACAAAATTGGCGTCTGGAAATGCGCCAAGAGTGAGGGAGTATGCCAAATAGAAGAACGGTCAGGCTACAAAATTCCTCAGCAATTTACGTACTGACGAATAGAATCGTCGATACCACCGTTTATAACCAAACTTGCTCTGGTGGAAATTCACATCCACTCCGCCCCCATCTTCGTTGTTCGCCACGAGCTGCACCTTTTAATACCTTGCAGTCTGTCATTCTCCCTGGAACAAACCTTTCAGCATTGGGTATGACTCTGAACTCACTCTCTTTCCTTCTTATCTCATTGTTAGTCTGAACCCGTCCAACGTCCTCAAACAATATTGTACGTAGCAATTGTTTCTAACTCTTCTCGTTTTATTACTCAACATAATTATACGAACTAGGACAAAAAGTTAACTGAAGGGCTGAATGTTTGAACAAGCTGAAAGGAAACGGCTGAAACTCATCAGTTCAAATTCGCTATTCAGCTAACAACAAACAAAACAAAACCGAAAAATAAAGGTGAATATTAGCGAAACCAATGCTGAACTATCTGTAGATGTCACATCCAAAAAATCAAATTTGTTTTTGAAATTTCCTGTCACATTTGTGTGTGTACACTCCAAATAACTCGATTGTGTTGAAAATATTCATCCAAGTATAAATGCCGATAGCAATAGAATGAACCGTGAAACATTCAGACAAATATCGATTTTAGTGCGCTTCTTAAATATCTGGTTCATAGCAACTTGTGCTGACTGACTCCTATCAAAGGCAAGCGGTTCATCGTGGTCTTGCGGTAAGACGGTCGATTCATAATTCTCGGATTGTGGATCGAATCCCCGGCGCGATTGCCGTAATTTTTGCCTTTAGTCAGCAGCTCTTCAAAAAGCATCTCCAAATTTCCTTCCCCCCGTAACAATGGCGCCCAACTAGTGGTCGAATTTCTTCTTTCCAAGAAAAAGAAGAGGCCCCGAGAGAAAAATTAAAAAATTAAGAGAGAAAAATAATGAGACGAGTTCTCGGGTCCGGGATTCGCTGACGCTGTGAATGTTCCAGCGCGAAGGTGGAATGGGCGACGCGCCTACTACAATGCGAGGGAACGAAGACTTTCCTTGTAGCCTTTCTCGAATCAAAGATCGGATTTTCCGGGGATTCGCTCAACTCTCGTAAAATTCTTTCCCTAAAAAAGAGTTCGCTCCAGGAGTAGCGGTTAATAGACGAGGGGGGAGATGTGCTGACTGACTCCTATCAAAGGCAAGCGGTTCATCGTGGTCTTGCGGTAAGACGGTCGATACATAATTCTCGGATTGTGGATCGAATCCCCGGCGCGATTGCCGTAATTTTTGCCTTTAGTCAGCAGCTCTTCAAAAAGCATCTCCAAATTTCCTTCCCCCCGTAACAAACTCACGACTTTTCGCATCCCCTGTAAATTCGATGCTCAAACAAAACTGACTAGGAACGGAAGTATTCACGGCGGATAGTGTATCGAGACTAACTGACTCGGGGATGAAGGCCTAGGTCTTTTATGGATAGGAAAGGCGATGACAGCCGTTAAGGAACGGGCGTTGGCTGATGCGTCAGAGAGTTATCGCGGCTACGGAATACGTAACTCACATGCGCTGTATTTCCTTTAAACGTATTTCTACTGAAACATTCACGTAGGTATTTGTTAGTTGAGAGTACTCCGTATGTATGATTTAAATAGTTGAAGCGGTTTTGAGAAAAACGACAATTTAATGTCAAATAATCGTATTTTCTGAGCTACCATGGCTTATCTCTCTATTCAACGGATACACAGAAATAGTTAAGAGCACAAAACATGAGTATAGGTTGTTAAATTGACGCAGTTACTCCGAAAAGTTTTAAAAAGTTAAAAACACGAATTTTGACCCATTTCCGTTGTTATTGTTCGTGGTTTTGGTGAAAATCGTTAAAGTCGTTAGCCCATAAATATAAAGCCCATTCGATTCAGCATCGAAAAATACCAGTAAACCATACGAAAGATGACCTGACTACAACGGAACGACGAAATCTAAATATTCAATTGCCTGCGAGCAATTGAAACGACATTTCCAGTCGAGCTGGCGCGTGGTTTTAATGAGACGGGAAGAAAGGAGTACAAGCGATCAAACGATTACATTCGCCGTAGTTATTATGCGTTCTTTGAATTAGTTGACTTTAGCTCACTATGATTACAATAATTTTACAATACGTAGAAGTACACGTCTGATACTCATTCCATTCGACCCAGGATTTAAAAATACCTTAAAAACGATACCAAAAACGGCGTATTTTCGATAGAACTGCCGAAATTTCGTTTTTGCTAATTTTTTTAACGATTTATTGCCCATAACAACCATGGGCATCGTCCGATCCGATTGCCGAGAAGGTGGGCACAACAAGATATTAAATAGAATATTTGGGTGAAAGAACGGAGGTGATTTCGCGCTTTAAACAAATGAGAAACAAACCGGAAAAAACGGCCGCAAATTTATCTACAGACTAACACACGAGGCGCGGAAATTTAGTCATTTTGGATCCAGTGGGCCTCGAAACGTTAAGATCTGATGGAATCACAACTTTTGCACACGATAGCAATACTTTCCCGCTGATCAAACCAGTAGTAGAATTACATAATGAATGGGTTGTAAAATAATTAGGAATAATCGATGAGATTCTAGAACTCCAACTACTGTTGTTAGTTTCCTAAAAAACTGTGCCAACAGTCACATGAGTTACCTGTACGTTGGGTATCATAAAACATTCCACAGTCACAGTTCGATTAGTTGCAGAAGTGCGCTGATTACGCGTGGCGTTAAGGAAATATCTGGTGCGTTCCAACACACAACTTTCCTTCGCTCTACGTCAATTCACTTAGTACATGGCCTTTGAACTTGGTCAAACAACACGTCACAGCAGCAGGAAACGGTAGCGCCTACAGTTGTGGAATTTATTGTGCTGCTCGTACTCGTTCCAGGACCTTTATTGAGCAACACAGATAATTAATGAGGCAGTAAACACGAATTTTTTGAAGAAGGATAGTAATTACTTTTGCAGAGCTATTGGGTAATAACTGTTAGCACTGGTAGTAAGCGAAACGACAGTAGTTGAAATTCAGGAATTTCTGGAGTGAGCCCCATGTATCTCATGAGCGCTTTTAAACACTCACCCTTCAGGTATTGGATTGGACTACAATAATAATTTTTTTTAGCATTCTACTAACACTCCAGCGGAGGTTATAAGGAAAAAAAATAGGGCTAAAAACGCATTTCGTCGAAAATTTTGATAATTTATTGTGCTGCTCTCGTCATTTTCCCACAAATGGGAATTTTATGGTATAATTACCTTATTAAGAGCTATCTATATAAAAAATGTAATCAAAATCGTTAGAGCCGTTTTTGAGAAAAAAAATTGGTGTTTTAATCACTATGATAACTATAGTTAACTTTCGATGGATTTTGCCCACACCCTTATTTTGGCGTCCCATGGCAACCTGCGGGCGAGATATGAAGTTTGAGCTGATTTGGTACGGTGGTTTTCTCTAAAAATCGTTCACAGACACACATACACACACACACACACACACACACAGACCATTTTCCCAAATAGTGTTTTTCGGAAATTTCTTTTTTTCAGCCGATTACATAACTTTCCTTTCTACTTCGTAGAGCAAGTAAAGTAAAAATGGTGATGCGTCGCACCAAATATTATATTTTGGAATATATATTTTACTTCAGGAGGATCTGCTGTTTCTAATTCTCGTACTTTTCACTCGACACGATGAAACAGTGTTATATATCCTATAACACTGCTCAATAGTGAGTTTTCAGTTAGGAGATTGAATTAAGGAGTTCACGTTCAGAGCGAGGAACCTGATTCAAATGTTCTTTCACGATTTACATGGGAATGGGACTTCGCTTTATCGATCAGTAGAAGAGTCTTCCTGGCGGTTTGTTGCAGTTTCTTACTCCACTGATTCATCTCCTCGTCCCATCGGCACTCTACGCTCATCCCGAGGCGTTTCATGCATTGCACGTTACATATTGTTTGGTCGATTCAGGCCCCACTCTTTATAAGATGTCATACATAAAAGGATCAACGCGTTTTTACTTAATCCACGGATTAACGTTTTAGGGGCTACTATGTCCAAACAACATCATCTGGGAAGACGCGTGACATAATAGGGAGAGAGGGAACCAAATCAGCTGAGGCCGCGGGAAGACCATCATTAAAACGAGAGTATAGAAAAATTGATTCAAACCTAACTGCATAGACACGGTTCAAACAACGTAGCATTACTGTTAAATTTCCATCCGTGGAAAAATGACGAGAGTGGCACAATTAGCTTCCACAAAAAGAGGTTTTAGTACAGTTTTTGAAACAACTCTCGCTGAGAAAGTAGTTCCCGAAAAATCGAGATGTTAGTTCAATAAGCGACTTATTCTGTGGGAGTTTAATCACGTTCATGAAATACTTAACAGGAACCTCAGAAATTCCAGAATGCACGAATCTTCCTAAACAAATTGTGCGGGCCTATGCATTGATAACTCAATATTGATCGTGGCATGAGCAGGAGCATTTCAATAAATGCCTAATTGTACACTGTGAAGTTAATTTATAGTATCCATCTTCCTTTCTGTGGTTTTCACTATATCAACCACAAGAACACCGCTCCCCCTTCCTGCACTGAGGAACTAAAGATAAATCCGTAATCTTTCAGTGCCAGGGCTCATCATGGTAGGCTGAGCTTTTTGAGGGGTTCTTTCTGCCATGGAAGTCATACGTTTGAGTCAGTAGAGCGCCATCAAAAATTGTTTTAAGCAACCAGAACACTGTCACCACTTCTCTCCCTACAGGTAGACTCTGATCGAACACACTGGACGAGAGGTCGACAAATATATACCTTCGAAGGTGTTTTGTCTTGGGTTGGGTTATGATCGCTTCGACAATTGCATTAAGTCAAGTCTTTATTTCCCAGTCAACTTCGTTACTCTTCTCTTCTTCGACACTTATTAGCGGTTATTACGTCTTTCAACCGTGAAAACCTTAGAGGCCAAAACTCGGGGACAGAACCTGCAGCCCAGCAGTTCTGCTAAAGAGGCAACTGCGCGGCTAGAAGGATGATTCCTTCTAAATTTCCTTCTTTTAAGGAATATTTATCGAACTACGTTCTCCATGGATCGCCCATTTTACAATGACCACAACGTGAAAAAGACATTTCATTTACCTAAGAAAATGTTAATGTTGCGTTGCCTTATGAGAGAAAAGTCTTCGCATAATTACATACATACTGACATTCGTGTTTCCGAATAGCGACTCAATTCGTTTGAAAATGGATGTTGGAATCAATCCCTGGTACTGTAGCCGCCCGAGAACTGTAAAGCGGCCATTCTAAAGGGCGAAAAGCGGAGTTGATTAATGTAACTTAGATGACTCGGCGTTCTTTTGACAGTTACACCACTAACGAGGTGTAGGGGTTTGAAGTAGCGGGTTCGGGCGGAAACAAAAAATGAGTTATTATGAGCCTTAGATGTAACATTTCGCGTGCGTTTTACCTCCATCAGCTATGCGATTCTCATTCAGAAAGTAACAGTTGGTGGGCACATTTTGTAGAGAACTGTTTTACCTGACGAGATAATGATCTATCGTTATTAAGTAAGGGCAACTGTAGATCTGCACAACAGGTTCGACGATACTGTTTACGCAAAACCAGTGAGCAGTTACAAGAATACGAGTAGCTACCAAGACTTAAAGAAAACTAAAAACGTAACTGTGAATAGAATTATATTGGCTAAAACTTTCGTGTGGTTTCATTATCAACAAGAACGATATTATTTGTTGTTACTCCATTTAGAATGTAGTTGTGCCTGCCTACTCGGTAATCCGATTGGACGAAGTACATGGCCCTTATGGGCAAAAAATGGTTTAAAAAGTTGGCCACAAACGAAATTTTGTCAGTTTTATTGCATTTCTGTTGTGACGGTGAGGCAAACAGGACGGGTCTCAGAGATGCAGATCATTTCCTCTCACTGACTCCTGTCCCACTCCAACCACCCGTCAATTCGACTCGTCACGCCGTATCAGTTGCTCAAAAGCGATAATATTCGTTGTTCCGGAGCAGCGGTCATGTTTTATACCGTTAACGAGTATTTCTCGATGCAGAATCGAATGAGATCGGTCGCGTAAGTGCTCTAGAAACGTAGTCGTTTGCAGTTTCCTAATATACCCATGTTATATTCTGGATATTCTTCTACGTTAGATTAAATAGCGTAGATCCGAATCATACTGTACAACAGAATAATAAACCGTTATGCAATAATTTACAGCGTTTTATTGCAATCACGTCGTGTTTTCCAGATATTTCTCGATGCTGAGTCGACTACGACGAATCTCAGACGTGTAAAACTGCGTCTAGATGGAAAACAGTGAAATTACAGTAAATATAATGAGGCATTCCACAACATGAAGAGACTTGTGGGATATTACAGCAAAATTGCCGTATCGTGCTGATTTATTGCCTAGCGTCGCCTGGAAAGGTTAATTTTCGTTGTTCCGTTGTAGTCAAGTGATGTTTCGTACCGTTTATTCGATGGATTGCGTATGATAGATCCCCATCAAGCTATGCAAGAGAATAGTAAACCTTTGTGTGATTATTTGCAGGTTTTTTGTAGATACCTGCAGGTTTTTCGCATTCAAACGTGAATTTCTCTGCGAAATCGATATGGACTCCAAAGTTGACGATATCATTAGAGAGCTGATCAAAGTTTTTATGAAGTTCGACAACTTCCACCACGTTTTCTGGGAATGCAGTTAACTATCAGATAGTTGTTACTTAAGTATTTCCAAAAAATTAATTTCGTTTCTATTTTTAACGTTTGAACAGCGCTAACGTTCCTAAAGAGTTCGTTTTGATTATGAGTGTGCAGTAGATGCATACAAAATTAACGTTGAATCTATAAATGTGGTCAAAAATCGGAATAAGTTGTTTAAAAAGGTGGAATGTGGGTTTTCATGGCAACAACCATGGTTTTCTCACAAAAGCTTTAATAAATCATGTCTCGACAATGTGTTGAGAGATGAAAGCTTTTGGCGGCATTCCACTCTATTTTTGGTATACTTTTACCAAATTTTTTGTTACACCGAGTGCAAAACAACCTGTATACTATCCTCATAACTTGAGCAAAGGTCATGTTTTGGATTAAGTACTACTCTTCAAATTAAGGCCGTGTTGTAGCTATCCATTTTATGACACCGTACACAGCACGCGTGTGAGGTTCAATCAAGACGAGATGCCCAAGTTCATCAAACTCACTTCAGCGAGCGTCCGCCAAATAACTTCCTGATGCGACGGTCACGTTACAGCGAAAAGGTTAACTCCCACATAGATGAGCTCTATCCACAAATAAAGAGAGAAAGGGGCAATAAAGGAGTGGCAGGGCAGCAGTGGGATGACAGAGAAAAAAAATTCAACCGCAGGAGAGCAGCATTTTGGCGTCAGAGTAAGAGCTAAATGGATTAAAACTCGAGTGGGGTTCATTCGTTCGTTTTTTGCACTTCCGCGAACGCGAGTCAAAGTAAATTAAATTAAGAACGTGCGATTTTGCATTTCCCCCGCTCCACTCTGAAGCGAATGATGTGATCTTCTGAAGGACCGACGTCAAAAACCCGAAGCAATTCTACTCTCTTTAGTCGTCAAGCCGTTTTGTGATTCAGAAATGAATAATTCATTCGTTCAAAAAAAAACAGAGAAAACGAAGAAAAAGGGCATAGTTAACTCTCATGTTGAGCTCCATTCCAATTACTTATTGTAGTGCGGGTTTGGGGATTCTGCTCCATTAAAATTCTCTGCATCTCATAAATATCATTTGATTCTTCAAACTAACAATGCTCTCAATGAATACAGACCGCAATGTAACGCGTGATATTCCTCATTGACTAACTTGTTGATGAGGGAATTGATAATAAGAATCGCCCTTTACAACTGCCTCCTCCCTCTCGCAGTCGCTCATGTTTCATCATCGTCCATCGTTAAAACAACTATATTACTTCCAAAGATTGCGTATGTGTTCAATCATTCATTAAGGTTTGGGTAAATAACAGTTATTTGCAATTTACAAAAACCCGGATGCCTTATCGACCTCTCCGAACCCATCAGCGACGTGGTGTTATTAACCCAAAAAATTGTGGAATTGAAATCACGGCCGTTTCACTTACTATTATTTTTCCATTAACTGTCATTTAAATTACCTGTGTAGCGGTTGATCAATAACCGTCGTGCCATTCGTTGAAGTACCTTAAGAAATTTCAGATCAGTAAGCGCAATCAGCGCGTTGAACGTAAAGTAATGTGTCACGCAGTTCAAATGTACTGAGTGAGAAATAGGGTGGATTGGCGGTTAAAGCCCTAAAAATCAGTGAACGTACGCGGGGCTGAGGCAAGTTGGATGATGCGTTCAGTTTAATAAGTTGACGAGCGGAAATTTTGATTCAATGTGACTGATCGTCGGTGAAACGACCATTACTTCGTTATTCCGTACACGGTCATATAGTTCAATGAGCAATGTGAGGTGGATATTCGGTCCAAAGTCAGCACTAGCTCATTCAGAGTTTACGAGTGGGTGAACCGAGCGATGGCCTGGAATACGGCAAACGCAATGCCTTTGAGAAATGGCCTCCCTCATTTTTAATTTTAGCTACCTCATTCATCAACATTTATTAAGTAGATGGGTCAGAGAAGTATCCAGTTTTAGAGAAAAAGAATTCTTTTCTCCTTTCCCGGCATCTAGCATAATGCGAGCTCGTTCGTTAATTAATTGAGCGTTATGAAAGTCTAGTTTTTCCTCCAAGTGCTTTTTTTTTCGATGACTCTCGTCGTGACCTACATTGCTTCTCAATATTCTGCAAATTATTCAACTAATATTTCGACCGACGTTTCAAGTGCACTCAGTCGACGACGTTGTTAAAGCTAACCTTCTAGCTCCTTAAATGTGTTATCAGACTGCATCAAAATACTGTATGTGCAGACATAGTAATGGACGGAAGAGTTTGGTACAGCTAAGAAGTGTTTAGTACTTCCACACCTTTTCTAGAATTGAGCTGTGCAAGTAGAATGGTACGTATTGACCCAACACGAGCCACGTTGGAAGAACCGTGGTTATCTCACTGAGTTTTTCGAGCTTGAATGATTGGAACTCTCAAAGTAAATGATGCCCTGGGAGCTCACTGAACAGATCTGATCAGGAGTTTACTAAGGCATCACTGTCCATCATTCTCGATAGCTTCCTTCCGAGTTTCAGCCAGTTTGGTAGAAAATGTCAATCTGCCTCAAGGCTCGAAAACGTAATTCTCAATCGTACGCCGTATCAATCGTATAACAGTCTTACAGCTGACAAAAAAAAAAACCGAAAAACCATCACTGTAGTCTCAGAGGTTGTAGTCCTTAGTTTGACGTCCCTACCACACGCGCAAAAAGAACAGAATGTTGTTTTAAATTGGCACCCACAACCTCCTCCGGCAGTACGAGAGACTGACGAAGCACTCCAACGAGTCTCGTACGTATCCAGCCTTTCACAGGTACACAATACGTGGTCCCCCGGATCTGTAACTCTATCAATCTTGGCTGCCTGGTATTTAAGTGAACAGTGCCCCGTAAACAGGCCACCATCCCTTTGCTTTCTCCCTTCCTTCTCAGAGATAAAAACCTTGGCCACGCCATGGAGAGTCTGATAAATAACTAGACTTTTTTCCAGACGCATCCTGTAATTTTTCTTCCACTTCTTGTGGCGAGTGGTGGTCCCATTGGAAGGTTTCAGTTCCACCCGTATCAGAGCACACCCATTTGATGCCCGATTTTCTCTGCCAGGGCGTTCTGTTCAGTCAATTGTTCCCAAACTAGTCAAGACGGAGAGATGTAGAACTATCGGGCTTGAAGAGCACTTTGACTGACGGTTTCAGCCCTCTCTTCGGAAGGTTCCCTGAACATTATCCCTGCAGAGGCCTCGAATACCGAGGGAATACGGTGGGACGCCCAATGGTATATCGCTGCTCAGATCTCTGACCCATAAATACTTGTTCCTGCTACACCGCACTGCACTGATCCGTTACTATAGCATACAACGCTCCTGGCCTCAAGCATGGCAGCACCTTCATCTACATCACTCATGAAACAGTGTTACGAGGGCTTTCAATATCTTGGAGGTAATTCATCAATATTGAATCCCTAACATACATTTTACAGAAACTGGTACTGCTTAAGAATCTATATTGTATCGGGTGGCCCCCACTTTATGTCTTGACCTTTATTTAGTGGTTGTTGCATAGACAGCTCAAGTAACTGTCAACACACCTTGTCTGGGAACGTTCGTGTTCATAATTCAAAAATTATACAAACGACGGTGTGAAAAACGTATTGAACTCTTTCACACCAGTGTCTCAGTCTGAAAACATTTTGAAATTACGGCTGGGACAACGTTATGTCCGAGTTACTGAAAAATACCCAAGAACGAAAAATAACCCGTTGCGCCACCAAGTACGTCGTGACCCAAGAATGTCTCATCTTAGTTGGTCTCTGGGGTTCTCTTAGTTGTATTGAGATGAGGAGCAAATTCATGTGGAATTGGAATATCAATAGGTTGACTGCTGCAGTTGGTACTGATTCAATGATAAAATAGTTCTTAGAGGAGATTATCCTTCTCTCCAATCATAAACCAGGGAACTCCCTCACTACCACTCCTCGTTGTTGAAAATCTCCTGAGATTTTGAAGTGCAGTCAAGGACATAAATACGCAAAGGCACTCTTCCTCAGAATCCGCGTCAGCATCATTGCTATCGCCTAACAGAAGAACAAACCTTTCAAATGTTAGGGAACATTCCCAGTTATCGAGGAAAAAACGTTGAAATGTGTGTGTTCTTCTGGTGCATAACAAATAAAAAAGAGGCACGCTCAAATATGCAGTGCTCGTCTTGCAACGTGGCATTCTGTAACAAATGTTTCAATCCAAAGGTGTGATCAGCGCAGCCCCCCTCTCCTACAACTTGAATGTTTTTTCACATGAGGTTCCCGAAAATTAGTTATCTTTAGTTAGTTTATGAAGTAAAACTTATGAACTCGACAATTATTATCACGTTGAGGTGTGGTAGAAGTGATGGCGAGTGGACACTGGAGGTCAAAGGAATTAGAGATCAACGAAGAGCGGTAGAGCGACAATCATTGGCCCAGTAGTAATCGCTCTAGGGTAACGACCTGCACAAATGACAAGTTACCTCGAAATGCGTTTTCACAGTTTGACAGCAGTGAGTATTAAATACACTCATTCGACATGTATGTTGACTTTGATCTGTACAATAAATATCAGTTGCCCATTGATTGTCTTTCGATTTCTCGCCTTGCACTATCCTAATAAAAAGACGAGTAGAAATGTATTCTTTCCATTTTCTTTGTTCAGTAAGGGCGGCCGCTCCGATCTTACCGTGCGTTTGTGTTTTTATCTTTCCTTGGCTCTACGAAGTAGGAAGGAAAGGTACGTAATCAGCTGGGAAACTATTATCGATTTTTCTTTAGATCTTAACGTTTCAGACCCCACAGAATCCGAAAACACTATTTGGTAAATGGTGGTTGGAAACTAAATCCGCTTAAACTTGATAGCCAACCCACAGCTCACTTTGAGACGCCAAAATGAGGGTATGACAAAACTCTCCAAATTATTACACAACGGTTTATTATTATCATGAGCAGCTTGACCCAGTATTACTGCTCCAAGACTCATCCCATTCGATTCAGCATCGCAAAATACCAGTAAACCACACGAAACACGGTGGTGGTTTTGATGAGACGGCAGGAAGAGAGTACAAACGATGAAACGATTAGTTTCGCTGTAGTTATTGTCCCGCGAGTTCTTTCAATTAGTAGACTTTGGCTCAGTATACTAACTAATTTCACTATACGCATTTATACACATCGAATACTCATTCCGTTCGATCTAGGATCTAAAAATACCATGAAAACGATACCAAACACGGCGTATTTGCTATAAAACTGCCAAAATTGCGTTTTTGTTCTGTTTTACAACGGGTTTAAAAAATAAAAATAAAATTCATTGAATTAGTGGCAAAAGTCACGCAAACCAGATAAGGAAAGTTATGTGATGCGGCACACCTGATATGTTTTTGATTTGTGAATTTGGGAGAAATTATTACTATTTTCTTTTTTGAGGTGGAAATTTCCGACAAGGACTTGGCGTTACAATATATAGCGTCCTTATTGTGCTAGTGTGTTGTCCATTGACCATGACTTAGCGTAACCTCGAAATGTATCAGAACTGGACGATTGGGGTGGTAGGGTCACGGACTTTCATCTTTGCCATAAACTTTCCGCCGTCGATGAAACGCGGGACGTAGTCGTGAAAGAAGTTGAACGCCGAACTATTCGACGCTTTCGGAAAAGAGGCCAATTTGTTGACAACGAGCGAAAAGCATTTACGTGAGGAGACTAATAAAATAAACGGAAATTAATAAACGCTAACAAAAAAAAAGAGGGGCGCGTGGCGGAAAGAGAAAATGAACGCGGAATAAATGAAGGAAGCTTACCCGAAAAAGAATGTCTATTAAAGATATTTCCCGGTGGTGCTCACAACTTTTCTCGTGAAAATATTAACGGAATGGCTCCTACAATTGCGTTATAACTGAGTTAGCGCTCTGACACATTTGTTGCCTTCAACGTAACATCATTAAACCGTTCCCTTATTTTAAAACGATTTCAGCGCGGTTTTTCTTCACAACCTTTCTCCCCCTCGTCACCATCGTAACCCTGAAACGAGTGGACTTTCTGACTCAGCAATTTTCTGAATATAACTATCTCACCAAACATTTGAAAACGATTTGGGTTTGGCGAAAAAAGAACACTGATCGACGTGAACCCCAGGGTGCTAGAAACACGAACAATCCAGAAAAGCAGCTGGAGCGAAGCATCTCACAACTTTCCGCCAGCTTTCGAAATTCAATTACACGCTATCTATTTAAGGGGTTTATCTCCAATTCACGCATTTCTACGGAAACATTCATGTCTACAAAATTTAGGTAATAATCAGCTAAGAAAGCCAGTATGGAACAATTTTTAAGAACATTTTGAAAACGACCTTATAATTTCACTTAGTATCAAATTTCTTCTGATATATTCTGACGTAAATCTACGCTCAATGGGTTTCCGATAACGTTCAAAACCCCAATTTTCAGCCCAGGTCGGAAGAACGCTATTGAAGAACGATATTTTCATGATACCAGTCGATTTTTCGAGGTATCGTAGCTTGAATACAGTGCGTAAGATTGATCATTCCTGTGAAGCAGTTTCTCCGGTTTTGACACAATTCGTTCACCGAATTTCCTCGGAGTTATTTATATACAATGATATCTGGGTGCTAACTAGTAAAAGATTATTCGAAAGTATATTTAAAGTTCTTGCAGCCGTTTTTGAGAAAGATGTGAAAACGTTTTGGTGCACCCCCCCTTTTCCCATGGATGAAAGTCGCTTCTAACCTTATTTTAGCGTCGTCAAAAACGAACTCGAGCGGTTCAGCCGTTATCCGCAAATTGAACTACAGCCACACACACACGAACCAAGCAGAAATTAGGTTTGTTTGGATTCAGTAGGCCTCAGAACGTATGGATCTGAAGAAAACTCGAATTTTGTTTTGACACGATTGCAATACTCGAATAATCATGAATGCTTTTCCAGCTCAAAGGGTAAGGAAAGTAAAAAAGTTCAGCTCTCTTCAGAGCTTCACGCTCGAAGGGCCAGTTAGTCCGAAAAGCAACATGCGGGAAAATGGTCTGCGTATGCGCATCTGTGAACCGCTCCAACCCAAACTTCTCTCAGCCACCACCAATACCTGTGTTGTGCATCATTAATTCAATCTGGGCTGCTCCATTTAATTTATATCCTTATTGATGTTTTCAAGCGATTGGAGCTAGCGAGTACTGGGGGCGAGTACGTATTCGGGGGCATTTCTACGATCATTAGAAGACGCCCAATAACTATCGAAAAGCTGTATCCATCACACTCTGTATCCAATAGCTGTTTCAAAACTTGGAAGATCAAAGTACTTCGCCAGCCGGTAGGCATTTCCGCTCTGTACACAAAAAGTCATTCAGAGAGCAAATCTTGCTGGTTTGGATCACGGTTTTTCAGAGATGGAACATTTTCAGTTTATTCTTAGGTCAGAATTCATAAGAATCGTATTTGCTGTGTTTGAGAGCTTCGAGATAACCGACGAATGGATTAACGTCCGCTTCTCGCTGACAGGTCAACTTCATTTCATACTATTATACCCGGAAAATACATTGGGGTTGCAATAAAGGACTTTTTTCCTCCTCTTACCCCGAGGAAAGGACTTCGATTTGAACCTTAATCTTCTCTCAAATCAACTTCTCTGGCTAAAAGCGGCAGTAGCTCTCATTCCTCTCAAAGCCGTCTCATCTGACTCGTTAACTTACATTTTCCCTCTTTTCCCTTGTATATCCATATTTCAAAAGTCCTGTAGCCGAGAGGGAAATCAACTAAAATCATTATCTCCAGGGAAGAGGAGGTGGAATTACGCTGAAACGCAAGCTACCATTCAAAATACTAAACTCAAAAGCCTTCTTGATATTCAAACCAGTTTCCGTTTTATTGAGCACTTTAAGGGAAAGGTGTTGAAGTTTTCTCCAAAGTCCGGGCATTTTTATTAAACTCTCACCGCCTCTTATTCTAATTGTTGTATACATTTTATTCACAATAATTCCTCTATAAATTGGTTGAAACGTAATAACAGCCTGATGAATACCGTTTTTTCGTTAAATTCTGATTTTCCACCCTCAAAAATCAGCGCAAGGATCCGAGTCAAAACGCTTCCAACAATCACTGTGCTCGAACCTAATCCAAAATACCCGGTGCGGGGTTTCGAATCTTTCCATCACTCTGCCAGTTTATCGAATCTGATTTTCACATAACATACCCATAGGAACATGATGTTCCAATGGTTTCAACTAGGATATTCGGACTCACAGAACGGAGATGAAAACTAAATGTAAAATGACTTAGTTATTCCCGAGATCATTGCGTACAGTAAATAGTTCTGAGGTTGGGAAAAAGTTGGCCAAGATACCTAGAGCGCTTAAGTCGCCGTGATTTATCGACATTCTTCCAGTTATCAAACAACCTTTAGTGAGTAACACCGGCATGGCGCAGTCAAGGTTTTTATGGTCGATGTATAAGAAATAGGTTTATTGGGCCACCAGCGTGATTTTTTATTATAACTTTCTTTATGACCAGGCAACTGAAGGAGATTTATCGGAGAAAAGCAGCGAACAATCGGTTTTCGTTGCAATTTTGTAAGATTAATCGCGCTGCTCTGGTCTAAAAATGTTATCTCATTGCGACATGAGAAACTAACTAAAACTGAACTTTAACGCAAATCGTTAAAGCCATTATGAAAAGATGATATGTGGTGCCTAGCAACGCACTACTTTCCGCAACACAAGTAAATTCTGTATCTTCGTTTAACGAGTTTCGAAAAACATTAATTTATGGTTCGACAAACCACATTTTCCTAGCTAACATGACTTATATCTCCGTTCAACAGATAAACCCAGGTATGGTTATGTGTAACAAAAATATCTGGTGCGTTGCAACACACAACTTTCCTTAGCTCTACGTCAATTCACTTTGTACATGGCCATTGAACTTGGTCAAACAACACGTCACAGCAGCAGGAAACGGTAGCGCCTACAGTTCTGGAATTTATTGTGTTATTATTGTATATTGTGTATATATTCTCCCATTGGTTCCTCACGTGGCTACAACAATTTTTACTTTCCGCTACCCGAAGGAGGATCGTGTCAAAAAGAAAATTTGTGTTTTCTTCAGATCTATACGTTTCAGACCCTACTGAGTCTAAAATATCTGGTGCGTTGCAACACAAAACTTTCCTTATCTCCACGTCAATTCACTTTGTACATGGCTAATTCTGTTTAATCAATTCATTTATCACTCAGTTCCTTCGAACTTGACTAAACAACACGTCACAGCAGCAGGAAGCGGTAGCGCCTACAGTTGTGGAATTTATTGTGCTGCTCGTACTCATTGCAGAACCATTATTGAGGAATTGGTATACAGATAATTAATGAGGCTGTAAACACAAATTTTTTGAAGAAGGATAGTAATTACTTTTGCAGAGCTATGGGGTAATAACTGTTAGAACTGGTAGTAAGCGAAACGACAGTAGTTGAAATTCAGGAATTTCTGGAGTGAGTCCCATGTATCTCATGGGCGTTTTTAAACACTCACCCTTTAGGTATTGGATTGGACTACAATACCGAATTTTTTTGACATTCAACAAGAATTCCAGCGGAGTTTATAAGGAAAAAACTGCGCGAAAAACGCTTTTCGTCGAAAATTTTGATTATTTATTGTGCTGCTCTCGTCATTTTCCCACGAATGAGAATTTTATAGTATCATTGCCTCATTGAGAGCTATCAATATAAAAAATGTAATGAAAATCGTTAGAGCCGTTTTTGAGAAAATATGATAACTATAGTTAACTTCCAAAGGATTTTGCCAATACCCTTATTTTTGCGTTGCGTGGTAACCTGTAGGCTAGACATCAAGTTTCAGCTGATTTGGTACGGTTGTTTTCTCTAAAACCCGCGCTAAAATCGATTTCGTCGAAAGTTTTGGTAATTTATTGTGCTGCTCTCGTCATTTTCCCACTAATGGGAATTTTATAGTTAAATTTCAGTGGATTTTGTTCATACCCTCATTTTGGCGTTCCATGGTAATCTACCGGCGAGATATGAAGTTTGAGCAGCTTTAATACGGTGGTTTCCTCTAAAAATCGTTCACAGACACACACACACACAGACCATTTTCCCAAATTGTGTTTTTCGGACTCGGGAGGGTCTGAGACGTAAAGATCTGAAGAAAACTCAAAATGTTTTCTCAGCCGATTACATAACTTTCCTTTCTACTTCGTAGAGCAAGGAAAGTAAAAAGGTTGTGGTGGTTGGGTGGGCGGGGGGGGAGGGGTTATAAGTTACAAATGGATACTCTGTCTGGTTGATGAAATGGAGTTTTGCATCTTCTCCGGATATTTCGAAAACTTTGGGAAAAAAATACGATTTTTGGCACATTAGTTATTTGCGAGGGTTTGGAACCGAGGTTCGTAGAATCTTCCCCCACCAGGTGGTCGTGGAGCTAAAATAATTGGGCTGGGGGAGTACCAGCGCGTCCAAAAGTTGTGGGGGAAGGTGTCTGGGTCGAGTCATGGCTGCAGTGCTGGAGGGATCTATGAAAAGTTGCGGCAACTTTTCAGGGGTTCGTGCAGAGGTTTGTGGCGCTTAAAAAAAGTGAGTAAAATCTTTAGCCTGCGTGAGTTCCCCCAGCCACATCCCCTGCTCCCTGCGTGATGTCTTCTCTGGTCTCCTCTTCAGTTGAACCACGTGGTATTTCACCCCGTAGATGGAGTACAGCTGCTGGTTCTCAAACCTCCTCCTCTACATGGGGAAACCGTCTGCTGGATTCTACCGATACTGTCTTTGTCCCAACGAATGCTGGAGATGGGCCGAGGAGCTACAGATTTATTCCTGTGCCTTGCCACTCCCGATAGGTGCCAGCATCTCAACTTCACCTGGCTGGTACCCTCGGTGACGGTGTTCTGGCTAGTAGATGGTACTGCTGAGAATCTTACCACTCTGCACATAGTGGTTGCCCTTGGTCACTGAAAGTAAAAGAAGTATTTCTGTCGCAACGTTATGTATAGATTGGTTTCACCTCACGTTACTGTACAGTATCATGTTGGCGTGGAGGCAAAACACCAACTTCGAGCCGCTTTGATTCTGACTCTCTTTCAGTCGTGTTGACAGGCTCATGTACTCACGAAGCATTCCTGAACCTGAACTATATATTTTTGACAGAAGTAAATTTTGTGGGTTCCGAATTAGGTCAAACCGTCACAGATTTCTACGACGGAAACGGTATTGTCGAATATAAACGAAAAGGCAAGAAGTGGAGAAACGTGAAGTATTGCGTTAGTATTGTAAAGTATCCACCACCACATGCGCTTCTCGTTCTCCAAACTCTTCTCACCTCGTCCGTGAAATAACACTACTACCCACCCTTAACCAATACCCATACTTAAACCACAAATAAACGAACCACAATAATTAATATCCAAGGATCTGACCACCATCTGTTAGGGTGCAAATGAACCATCGAACATTGTCATACGATTTCTGGCGACCACTATTCACTGGCTACTTCCGTCTGATAAACAGATGCCAGTTATATAACTGACTGTTCAATTCGAAATTTGCGAGTCATCAAAGTGAAAACCCATAACATGTGTCTAGTAGTTGGGCCGTAGGTGTGTGTTGTCAGAATGGGTCATAGCTGATACATGAGACAGTTCATCATTATCTCAAGTTTAATCTGTTGAATAATTCTATTTCTACTCTCCAGAAGGATAGTTCTTCGCGAGCGAGTTGATTATTTTTTCAGCGTTTCAGGACGCAAAGAGGGCGAAGACGCTCTGCATAAATTGAAAAGGCTGGACCACGCTGACAACAGGCGAGGCGCTAAACTCAATGTTTCGTACGGACGCTTATATTTTCAAGGAAAGTGACATCAAACACAACAAATTGGATTCGAGTTTCCACTCTATATAATACGAAGCGTGAGACCCGGCGGTGTTATTAAGCTTACAACACGTCATCTCTGTTTGAAGAGACAACTAACTATACTATTTCCTATGGCACTACTCCTACAGAGAGTAAGAAGAAATACACTTTGCAGACACAACGGCACCAAGAAATTATCTAAAGCGCAAGAATTATCGGTATTTTCAAGATCAGAACAATAGCCTGTGATGTAAACCCCACTAGACGGGCCCTGCAGGATCGACTCGGGGATAGTTCCATGCATTTCCTCCCTAGTTTCATTAGCAAAAATAAGTCGCATGGCGCAAGATACGGTGAATAACGTGGATAGTCGGACGCTGCAGTATTTACAAAAAGGTTTAGGGATATTAAGGAAGACGGATCTAATTAGTAGAACACTGATTATGAGATTCGATGGTCGTTCCGTTGAGAGATGAGGTTTTTTGGCACCATTCCGGCACAAATCTACAGCCTGTTCAAACCGTATGTCTGTAAGATCTGTCACTCGGATTGAAGAAGTGGAAGGGATAAACAAATCGGTCTAGCCCAGGCAGTAGACACAACGTTGCCAGATCACCCGCAGTGTTGCCAGTCTCATTACTTTTCTAGTACACTGCCATCACAAAGGAGTAATATGGTACCCTTTAACGGTGCGCTCAGAATTTGAGGCACTGAAGTGGTAATCCGAGTTTTCATGAGTCATTTGAATTGATGGTGGAACAGAGTATTGAGAACGGTCTCCTCATTCGGAATCTCGTAGCAAATAACGAAGGCCCTTGAGAAGGTAATTGGATCAGAAAAGGGGACCGGAGTTCAGTATTTAGAAATCGGCGAAGGACAGAGTTACGAAAGGGCATAAATGAAGAGCGTGATACCGTTGGGAAATTATCTGCCCTATGCAAAGGAATCGCTGTCGCCTCGGGGATGACGAGTTCTATCCGCTTCGGAACGTATTCCTGTTCTCCTCCACCTCGTACGTATAATATCCAAGTAGATTAGCATTTCATGTTCCCAAGTTACCGCTGATTCCATTTATAGTTAGTCGGAATTTACTGTCACTCTCTTCAACTAATTGCTCTGAAGTTGTTATGACAACTTCTTCCCCGTATAACGGCGCCAGGGGTTTTAGATAGTTTCTATGAACGAGCGACTAAGCGACTAACTCAAACATTACTAGCGTTTGGAAATTTCATGAAAAGTATTCATTTGAGAGATGTGAAAATGCAATGCGGGTTTCAACAGTGTGAAGCTCTTGTGTCTCTTATAGACCAATTGTTTAAGTACAGTGGATTTTTGGTCGGGTATTCAGAGTTTGACTGATGAAAACCCTCGAAGAGTGATCGGTAGTTGTTTAATAGTTCCTAAACCCCTCCCTTGCACGGTGAAAATGCAGACGTCGTAAAGACATTTACATCGTAATAGCTTTCCGAGCGGACGTCTGAATTCTCGGATACGATACATACTTCAAGCTTAACACTAAACGCACATAGGTCAGCGGCACAAAACGGGTTATTCTTCCGCAACTTACGTAACTACGCTCCACATCAAATGTCTCTGAGAACATATTTATGAATTCGTTTAAAAATCATCGGTGGGAGGGGGGAGGAGGGCACTGCCTGGATTCCTAGATGCATGCCGCTTAGAGCCTGCCACTATAATTCGAGAACATAGCACGTGGGATCTTCTCTGGGTCGAGGTTTCAATAGTATTAAAGGAATATGTAAATGAGGGGTCTAGGTATAGGAAGGTATTGCACAATCATGCTCCAATACGATGTCTCACTAGCTGTCACCACTTATATCCTCCTCAAAAGAAAGGAGGCCTTCGGAGGAGGGGGGGGGGGATGGTGGAGCAGAACGGAGGGGAGAGAGAACTCGACTCAAAAGGCAGTACTTGTATGCTTGTTGTGTGCATTCTGTTCCCTCTCAGCTTTTGCCCAAGAGCACAACTAAGCTTCTCTTTCACCGCACCCACACATTGGGTCTATTGAGAATATGTATTATGGTAAAACTATTTTCATATCTTTATCTAAGATTTTATTTGAATTTAGTTGATTCCCGCTGTAACTGATTGGCGAAAACAATGCTATTCGTTAATATTTACTTTCACCCTGTTAGTCGCAGAAGTCACTAACCAAATCTTTGTGCGCCATTTTACTCTATCGATTGCCTTTCCTAAACCTAAGTACTCTAATTCCAGTTCCTAATAGTTCAGTAAGTGACCTCTAAATACTCCAAATGAACATCATCGTCAAGTGTATATTATAGCTCTGTGATGAATAAAGCAATCGAAACTTTGGCCTTAGGAGTAGCTGGAAGGAAGAGTTATTAACGAGTAATACTCGAAAACTGAAAAATACATGTGCCACCCCTCCCCACCATCATAAGTTAGAAGAACCACCCAGGCAGGCTTCCTCGACCTCAGTCCTGTGAAAGGCTGCCGAGTTGTCGACCGCATCCGTGCTGGGCCCCAGTGTTTACACTATCCAGCACGGTAACTACAGGCCAATTGCTCAGACGTGTCGTTTCAAATTTTATCGCATATTTATACTCAAAAAAGTTCACGCATTGAGTGGTAAAAGAATGTGTAGTGTGTTTAATAAATATCGGGTGCGTAGCAACACACAACTTTCCGCAATCCCTTTAATTTCGAACACCACCTACATAGGCGGGCGCTATATCTTCGTTCAACGCATTTTTACAGGAACATTCATGGGTAACAAAATGTAGGGACTAGTTTTCTGCGAGTACTCCGTAAGTTTGATCGAAATCGTTGAAGCCGTTTTTGACAAAATTGGAATACCGATGAATTAATATTCGACAAATCTCCTTTTCTGAGTTAACTTGGCTTATATCTCCGTTCAACATATGAATACAGAAATAATTACGGAGAACGAAATATTGGTATAGGTGACTCAGAGACACTGCATTAGAATTTATCACATCTGGTGAAGAAGTTACCCTGGAATTTACGGAAATGTTAGAAAAAACGTTATTTTTGACACATTTTCATTTTTATCTCTGTTCAATGGACCGTCACAGGAACATTTATTGCGAAGAATATGTAGGTATTAACTATTTGAAAACATCCTGTGAGTTTGGTGAAAATGGCTGGAGCCGTTTTGCCATAAGCGTAAAAAACCTACGCGCCGAAATCAGGTTTTTTAGACTCAGTAGGGTCTGAAACGTAAAGATCTGAAGAAAACCCAATTTTTTTTTTTGACACGATTACTGTACTTTCCTTCCCTTCGGATAGCGGAAAGTAAAAATTGTTGTAGCCACGTGAGAAACCAATGGAAGAATATATAGTTTTTGGTAAATGTTGCCCCTCTCTCTCCCGTCATTTTCCCATCAATAAAACCGGTTGATAATCGTATCGCGTGCGACGAGAAACCCGACAAAACGAAAATGAAAGAGTTGAATCGGTTCAGACGTTCGCCAGCATCGTTTACACTTGAAACTCACACACCACGTTTTAAATCACACAATTTTCCTCACATCTCTTTAAATTCAATGGCACGCTATGTATAGGCAATGCACGCTGCATTAATGAGTTTCTACAGTGTCATTCATGAAGAACAAACTGTAGTTGCTGGTATCCTTCAATTACCCAGTGAATTTAATCATAATCGTTACAATTGTTTTTTACGGAACCAGACGAAAAAAGAAAATAAAACCAAAACCGCGTGCCGCTCATGAGTAAGGATAAGGAACAAAATGAGGATGAAAGTTGCCGCCAAAATACGTCCGTGAGGTTGATCAAGTTTAGTTTGACATTAATAGTCTGGGATTCGGAAATATTTGAAAACACGTTTTTTTTAAGATGATTGCTCACGTGTTAAACTGCGATTCGTGGTTTCACCGATCGCCGAGTTTAATTTTGGAACTCGAGAGCACGAAGACGAGTTTTTCCTCATGGAATACATAGTGTGACGCATAACACCACTCGCCTTCTATCGCTCTAGCCACTACTCATAGTACAATGTTTTCTTCAATTAGTGCGAACCTGGTAAAACATAACAAAGTTATACGTGGACACTGATAACATTCAAAGTTCTGGAGTTTAGTGAGATTCTGATTCGGTTTCATGGTCTTCTTTGAACAACTACCGTTTAATTAATTTACGGGACTGTCAGTGTGATTGTTTTTAAAAGGTTCATATCGATTCTGAAATTATGTTGACCGCACCGTGAAAAAAGGTACCCAATACATGATGTTAGTTGTCCCAATTCTGGAATTTCTGTGGTTGCTCCCGGTTATTTGATGAATGTTATTAAACTCACATTGTACTGGTAGTTTATTAAACTACTAACACGATCTTTTCATTTTTTCAAACGCTACTGCTTTATAGCGAAATTTATCAAAAAAGATCTGCACTAAAGTCGCTTTTCGTCGAACTTTGTGATAATTTATTGTGATATTTTCATGAAAGTGATGTAGTATTGTCGTGTAATTCGTAACTGCGTAAACATGAAATTTGATTAAAATTGTTGGAACCTATCTGAGAAAAAAATGTTTTTTTGATCACTAGGATAACATAATTAGTTTTAAACTGATTTCGCTCATAAGCTTAAATCAACGTCTCATAGAGATATGTACGCTAAATACGAAATTCGTGCAGAATGACTCCAGCCGTTTTTACTTTCCGCTACCCGAAGGGAAGGAAAGTATAGTAATCGGCCCAAAAAAAAATTTGGGTTTTCTTCAGATCTTTACGTTTCAGACCCTACTGAGTCTAAAAAACCTAATTTCGGCGCGTGGTCCGTGTGTGTGTGTGTAGTTCGATTTGCGGGAGAACGGCTGATCCGATTGAGCTGGTTCTTTTTTTGTTTTGTTCGTTATTTTTTGTAGACACCAAAATAAGGTTATGGACGATTTCGGCCGATGGGAAGGGGGTGGGGGACAAAAATGTACCAAAAACTAGGGTTTTTTGAATTTTTGTCGAAAACGGCTCTAACGATTTTGATTAAACTTTCAAATTACCTTCTCCTAATCAATACCTAACTGTTTTTCTCTATGCATATCTCCATGAAAATACGGTGAACGGAGATATAGGCCTATGAAGCGAAAATAGGTTTTTTACGCTTTTTGGCAAAACGGCTCCAGCGATTTTCACCAAACTCACAGGATGTTTTCAAATAGTTAATACCTACATATTGTTCTGAATAAATGTTCCTCTGACAGTCCATTGAACAGAGATAAAAATCAAAATGTGTCGAAAATAACGTTTTTTCTAACATTTCCGTAAATTCCAGGATAACTTTTTCACCAGATGTGATAAATCTTAATGGAGTGTCTTTTAGTCACCCATACCAACATTTCGTTCTCTATAATTATTTCTGTATATATATGTTGAACGGAGATATAAGCCAAGTTAACACAGAAAAGGAGATTTGTCGAATATTAATTTATCGGTTTTCCAATTTTCCCAAAAACGGCTCTAACGATTTCGATCAAACTTTCGGAGTACTCTCAGCTAACTAGTATGTACATTTTGTTCTACATAAATGTTCCTGTAAAAATGAGTTGAACGAAGATATAGCGCCCGCCTATGTAGGTGGTGTTCGAACTTGAAGGGGTGGCGGAAAGTTGTGTGTTGCTACGCACCAGATATTTTCTAAATCGCGTTTAAAAACACACATACCTATCCCTACCGGCGTTTTTCAGACTCAGAAGCCTCTGTAAAACGTAAAGACCAAAAGGAACCCAAAATTCCATTTTCAGCCGATTGCCTGAATTTCCTTCCTGCTTTGTAAGGCTAGAAAGAACGTGCGCAGAAGAGCACTAAGCCTTATCAGCACGTGAAATCATTTTTGTTCGGTGTGAATGGTAGTTCCTGGAAGGTAATGAATGATGATGATATTGACATTGATCGGTAAGATGTTCAGTGGTGGAGTCAGTCGAAAGCGACGTGCGAACCGCTTGAGATAGAATAATTTGGTAGTGTCCTTAACGCATTCCGACCAGTACGACATCCAAGGCTTCATCAACAATTGCTTTTTTAAACGGCGTTTAGAAAAGCTGACCAGAGCCAGACGTAGTTCTAATGAAGGGATGAGAGTGGGAGGAGTACAAAGTGGCGGGGGAAGTGTCGTGGAGCGTTGTCTCAAATTCAAAACTCGTTCAATGCGAAGTAGCGTTTAGACATGCAGTTCTTACACGATCTCATTAAAAGGTTTTGCTAGCAACCAGATCATAGTGGACGCTCACGATCTGTGTAAGAGGCGGCTCAACGATCTTCGAACCTTGTTTTTTCTCCAAAGACTATTTGCGTTATTGGTTGAGTTTGCGAAAAGAGACAAAGAATCGAAAAGGGAGTTTAGTGTAGTGGAAACCGAGGTCTCGGCGATCTATAAGTGAATAAAAGAGGGTTCAGGAGTTTTGCTGTTGGATAATATTCACATTCGCAAGTTGATGCAATATTCAACGGGTGGGAAACGTTTGGATATTTGGTTTAGGCCATACACAGAGGAAGAAGAAGAAATGGAAACATTGAGTGTTAGAATGTGTGCGGGTTTCATTGCCCAGCCTCATGCGCCATCAGGAAGGTTATCATGCGAAGAGTTGGTAGAAACACAAAGGGACAGCGCCAGCTTTGAAATTCTATGCCTTGGGCTTCTTTCTCTTCGTTTGTTTGCTCCTATCGAACGTCAAAAGCGAATGAGTGAATACCTCAGCAAAGATCTGGTGAAACTTCAATGAGGTCGCTCCCGCCGAGCAGCCATTAAAACTGTCTCTACAGTCATTCGCAATTTTTTAATCCAGAAATGTTATTTTCCGTCGTAACATGTGAAACAGCGCTCGCGCCGAGAGCCCTAGAAAGTTTCTAACACTACAAACAATGCACGCCAACTTTTCTAACTCGCGATTGTTAATAATTTGAATTCTGCGCTATTTCCACTCCTCATTTTCAACATTCGATCCTCTCGATTACTTTTCGGTTTTTACGGAGTCCCTCTGAAGCTAGTCCTTCTTTCATGAGGACCCTTATAGATTCAATCATGATAAGGGGCTTCAGTTGGAAATTAAACAAAACATCAAACGAAAATACAAATTCAGCTCGTTCCAGGCCACTCTAGCACCTGATCCACGAAAGGTAACTTTTTTGTGTACTTGACAAACTTTGCGCAGGTGATCTACAGATTTCTTCGTGATTCTTTGTTTTATCCCATTAAAATTCCGGTCAAAGTTAATAAAAAACTTGGGAAATATTGAAGTTGATTATGGCAGGAGGATAACTTAACGTAATGGTGTCTCTTGTTATTGTGGACAGATATTTACGCTGTACTTGAAGGCATACTATCTTCATGCTCTTTCTTGTTGCGTTTCTCTGGAAAAATACAATTCGGAAAGAGGAAGGCTCTTTTCTACCATCGAAATACTAGCAAACTTATCCTCACTTGATATGGCGTTCGCAGACTTTCATCCTTTAGCAGCAACTCATTTTCCGTTATTGTTATTCAGTTGAACATCTGACGCATGTTAAAAATACTCCCTGTTATATTCTACAGATTGTGTTATTACTCTGGGTGTCGATTAGTGAATGACCAATAATTTCCGATCTTTTCAGCCATGTCTTCTTTTATTTGCCCCCCCCCCCCCGTCTTTCCCCGAATCAAATGGCATACCTCTTGCTGCTCGCCTCGAGGAGCGAATCTATTTGCTTGCATTTTCCAATTTGTTGAACACCATTTTCTTTTCTGCCAAAATGTTGGCATATTGTCTTCGAATTCATCAGTGTTGACTCCTATTTAATCAGTCTGCACCACTTGGTGGAGTTGATTACATGGCCATTCCACCAATCTTCCTGCCTCTCCATAAAATTAAATGAGGTGCTCCATCTGCCCCGTTGAGCTACTGGTCCGTCTACCTCAAATGGTGGGAATGTATGAACCACGAGTAAGATGAAAACGGAGAGAGCGCATTTTAGCGGTTTTATTCGGGTAGGAAGCCGTGGCCCATCTCTCCTCATCAATTGGTTCGGTTTACCCTACTCAAAATATCTGGTGCGTAGCAACAAACAACTTTCCGTCACCCCTTCTGTATTCTGAAAGTTTGATCGAAATCGTTAGAGCTGTTTCGGAGAGAGGGAAAATTAGAATACCGATAAATTAATATTCGACAAATCTCCTTTCCTGAGTTAACTTGGCTTATATCTCCGTTCAACGTATATGTACAGAAATAATTATGGAGAACGAAATGTTGGTATGGGTGACTAAAAGTCACTCCATTAAGATTTATCACATCTGGTGAAAAAGTTACCCTGGAATTTACGGAAATGTTCGAAAAAACGTTATTTTCGACACATTTTGATTTTTATCTCTGTTCAATGGACTGTCAGAGGATCATTTATTGAGAACAACATTTAGGTATTAACTATTTGGATACATCTCGAAAGTTTGGTGATAATCGTTGAAGCCGTTTAGCCAAAAAGCGTGAAAAACCTATTTTCGCTTCATAGGCCTATATCTCCGTTCACCGTATTTTCATGGAGATATGTATAGAAAAGAAAAGTTAGGTATTGATTAGTAAAACATAATTCAGCCATTTTTGAGAAAAATGCGAAAAACCTTAGTTTTTGGTACATTTTCGTCCCCCCACCCCCCTTACCATCGGCCGAAATCGTCCATAACCTTATTTTGATGTCTACAAAAAATGACGAACAAAACATAAAAAGAATCAGCTCAATCGGATGAGCCGTTCTCCCGCAAATCGAACAACTGACACACACACACGAACCACGCGCCGGAATTAGGTTTTTTAGACTCAGTAGGGTCTGAAACGTAAAGATCTGAAGAAAACCCAAATTTTTTTTCTTTTGGCCGATTACTATACTTTCCTTCCCTTCGGGTAGCGGAAAGTAAAACTCCCCTAGAAGACCAAAATTCTTTACAGTCTGCTCTTCTGTAGCGGGGCCATTGGGATGGATACAGAATTGAGTTGACTGTAAATAGTAAATCATCAAGATGTAATTCATGAGGAGCGTAGAGGCGACAGTTGAACTGACGACGATCTTATAAACCAACGGTGTCGTCACTTTGGTCGTTGGAGCAGATTGGGAGATTACGGAGGGGTCCTTCAGAAATAGAACTTGAAACTTTGTAACGCATGAATTACCGTATCGATTTATGTTTGACAAACCTAACAACATTCTTTGGAAATTCAGTGTCAAAAACCACAACCACACCACACATCCGTCGTCTTTTGAGATGTGCACGGTAAATAAAATTGTGCTATTCATTTCACGGCTCTCTCAAGAAATTCGAAAATTGTTGACTAATTGAAACAGAAAGCTCTGATCACGATCTCAACTGCAGTTAAACCAAACAATAACCTCACAGTATAGGATGTTGGAATACAGTGTATGCGAGATTAAAAATTACTGTTTAGCGGAAGTTCTCTTTACAGGTACCGAACAAGGTGTCGAAAACTCATAGGAAGGTCATAGAGCAGCTTGGCGAAGGTGAATAGTAGGTTAACGCCTTGTGAAATGTGAATTGGCTTCCTTTTTCCCATCACTACTGAGATAATAGAGTGAAAATAGTCTAGGGGAACAACTGGAGAGTTCAATGGTACTTCCTTCTCAGCTGTTTAAAGTGTGAGCCATGGAGAATATATGGGGTAGTGTTCAAGGCTACTTTGAAGCCACAGGACGAGCTCGCCTATGGCAGATGTGCTTGTTCTTAAAGCTGAGCTATGCCACTGTCATTGGGAGGCAAACCATGAGAGTTCCGTGATGGAGTATAGACAAACCGTTTAAAGAGTTTGGTGACGGTAGAAAGGGGTATTTATTGATACATACGCGTAAATATTAATTCGAGGTATCTTCGAAATAATAACCAAGATCATAAGTCATCAATGGTTCCAAAGAAACCATTCAACCACAGAACAAAAGTGGTTGTTCAAACGAGAATTGAGTGAACATTGTCTCGTTATATGAACGCTCAACTCTCCTCTTCACCGTCTTAGAAAAGCCTTTTCTCTGAGCATAGCTCAGGTCGGGTACTGGGAGTTTCTCCATCCACGACTCGAACAAAAGCTCTCGGTTCCATACATTTAGAAACGACTCGCTCGCCACATTCGGCTTCCCCGCTTGTACACCACACCCTCTTCTCTAACTGCAGTAATTTATTCAAGAACGATAAGTTTGAGGTGCTGAACGTCTTCCGTTTCCTGCGCGTCGTATTGCCAAGTGTTTCAATAATGTCGCCACTGCCTTCTATTGCTGCCAGTAGAAATTATAAAGTATCTTGTCATTCGCGCGGTTAATCACGTTTTTAATTCAAGAGAAAATATCTGGTGCGTAGCAACACACTACTTTGCGCCATCCCCGTAAGTTCAAACGCCACCTACATATGCGGGCGCTGTATCTTCGTTCAACGCATTTCTACAGAAACATTTATGGGCAACAAAATGTAGGGACAAGTTAGCTGAGAGTACTCCGTAACTTTGATCGAAATCGTTAGAGCTGTTTTGGAGAGAGAGAAAATTAGAATACCGATACATTAATATTCGACAAATCTCCTTTCCTGAGTTAACTTGGCTTATATCTCCGTTCAACATATATATACAGAAATAATTATGGAGAACGAAATGTTGGTATGGGTGACTAAAAGACACTCCATTAAGATTTATCACATCTGGTGAAGAAGCTACCCTGGAATTTACGGAAATGTTAGAAAACACGTTATTTTCGACACATTTTGATTTTTATCTCTGTTCAATGGACCGTCACAGGAACATTTATTCTGAACAATATGTAGGTATTAACTATTTGAAAACATCCTGTGAGTTTGGTGAAAATCGCTGGAGCCGTTTTGCCAAAAAGCTTAAAAAACCTATTTTTGCTTCAGGGGCCCATATCTCCGTTCAGCGTATTTTCATGGAGATATGTATGGAGTAAAAAAGTTAGGTATTGATTAGGAAAAGATAATTTGAAAGTTTAATCAAAATCGTTAGAGCCGTTTTTGAGAAAAAGGCGAAAAACCCTTGTTCTTGGTACATTTTCGTCCCCCAGCCCCCCTTCCCATCGGCCGAAATCGTCCATAACCTTATTTTGGTGTCTACAAAAAATAACGAACAAAACAAAAAAAGAACCAGCTCAATCGGATCAGCCGTTCTCCCGCAAATCGAACTACAGACAGACAGACAGACAGACACACACACACACACACACACACGGACCACGCGCCGAAATTAGGTTTTTTAGACTCAGCAGGCCTCAAAACTTAAAGATCTGAAGAAAACCCAAATTTTTTTTTTGGACCCGATTACTTTACTTCCCTTCCCGTAGGGTAGCGGAAAGTAAAAATGGATCAATGTGGTCGGCACTAGGTGATCAACACATTTAACGATAAACCCTCAAATCAAAGCGACGTGCTATTGAGTATAAAATGACGGCGTTGTGTGAATTGGAATTCGTTACAAAATTGAACTAAACCACTCTTTGGCGGAGCGGAACTTCGAGACGTTAATTGATTTAATTTCCTCTCTCTCTCGCATAAACTGATTTAAATCCGCTGTCAAAGGTAAAATGACCAACCGATTCCGACGAACGGGGCAGAAGAGAGTGTTAACACGAACTTGAAGTTTTCAGGTGATTGAGCTTCAGACCCAAATTGCCATAGGATTCCTGAAAGCTGTTCCAGCTTCACTTACCACACATTCACCGCCGTATACCGTTACACCCGTATCCTCCGATTAAAACCAGAAAATATCGCTTTTTTGTCCCGTTTCCAGCCAACGATACGAAAACGTTCATTTAACGAGGGCCACGGGGTATTGGCGGATTATCGAATATAGAATTGCTCTACACGTAAAAATATTGGAATCCAACGATTTCTCGCCGTTCGGCCATAAAAGAATGCGAACGTGTGAGGTGTTCAAATACGATTATAACCCGTGGGATGTGGAAAGAGAACCGAGACCGCTGGCGCCCAAAATCTGTGACGACGCTGCAACTGACGAAGAGGGTTGTAAAGGAAGGGGGGAGGGGTTGGCGCCCACCGTTTCAGATCGCAAAGGGTCAACATGGAAAGTGAGTACATTATTAGTTTTAAATTAGCTAAACCCCGTCAAATACGCACTGCATGTGGGATAATTTTAACGCATTCATTTTTGGTTGACGCTATTGATCAGCTTACTTTAAATGAATTGGACTGCATTAAGCGGCCCTCTTCATTACTCCGGATACATCGTTTCAAACGTTGTACGAGGTAATCGAGTAATTTATCATTTCAACACCACGACCTCCATCATGTACGCGGTTGAGAACGGGAAATCAGTGGAAGCATTTTGTAATCACCAACCAACGCGAAAGTGAAACAAATTATGGATTATATGGCACTGAACTACAAATAGTTTATTTCTGTTCCAAATCCAAGAAGTTTGGCTTCATGGTTTAGGTAAACTCATGAGTATGAGTGAAAGAAACGTTGGAATTTTTACGCGTTTTAATTACGCTCCTCTAACGCCTTAACTAATTTATTTAATTGTTATGTCAAACTCTAGCAAAAATATTTAAACGCATTTTCTAGTTGATCTCAAACTCAATTTGTAACACATACACCTTATACATGATGATGAAGCCCCTTATAACTTGTAAAACCTTGTAGTACGAAAATACGTGCATAGTTGATGGGTTTTGTGAATTATCATCCCAATTCCTTGTTGATGTACATTGAACATTGGCGTGTGCCAACTGATATTTGGCCCCTTCGTTACAATATTTACAAATCAAATCAAATAAACTTGTGGATGGAAAGAAAACTACTACAATGAAGTTGAGCGTCAGCAAAACTTCTCAAAGGACCAGTCTGGTGACAATTGAAGTGGGGCTGATTTGTAACACTAGTCTTTTCTCTGATGAATGATGAAGACGAAAGCGTTGAAGAAAAAAAGGGAGGGGGCGGTATGATCGATAAGTGACGTCACAGTGACTTTGTTTACTGTGTGAACCGATACACGTACGTAATGTCCCTCTGTCTTTGCGATCATTTCCAGTGGTCGAGTATCGATCACATTGTGTGCATGCTTTCCTGGTTATTCTCTGTGAAGTTTTATTGTGTCCCACTCAATTGCAATGACTCGAAAAATTGAGTAATACTACTCTTTCATCACGTTTTGAGTCCCACAACTAATCACCTTCAACCATAAAAATTCCTAACAATCTAAGCACTCGATGTTTGGCTATGTCCGTTTTGAATAAGGCGATTTTGAATGCTCTTCATTGCGTGAACCGTTACTCGCCTCGCCTAAAAACGAACGTAGACGTCAGAAAAAGGGGTTGCCCCTTGATTGAAATTGAAAAGAAAAGTTACCGTGAAGAGGTTGTCATTTCGAAGAAGTCAGCTCATTAGAAAAAAATTCGTTTTTGAAGCATCATCCAGCCAACCTTACACTTTGTCTGAGGGCACTGTGCCAAAAGTGGAAGCAACATTGAAGGTATTGTCCCAGTTCCTATATATGCGATTTCTCGGGAAATATAGTGAGAGTGTAACATTTATAGAACCACACAAGGCTGTTCGGCAGAAGAAACAGGTACGAAGCAGGTGAGTCAATAATCCCATTATCGAATCAGCAGGGCTGTATACTGACACCCTGAATTGAACACAGTTTTCTTACGTTTGCCAAACTATTGATTTGTCCGTTTTCGGGAAGTCTACATATACACAGACGAATGGGGAAACCCTGACTGTCAGTCGCCCCTTCAACTGCCCACACCCTCATATTCTCAACCCCCTCTCACCCGTTCGCCAGAAGCTAAGGACTTTTTTCCAGTTTTGGAAATGTTTTTTTTTCGTTTTTCCTCCAGGTTGATGTTTTCACCAGACTGGTCCTTCAATCAGCAAAACTACGGAATGGATAGTTACTTACAGCACTGATCGTGGAAGTCCCTTCATTGGATTTTAGGCTTGAAGTAGAGCTTTCCATAAGCCCACTGTCATTCTGAAAACAGAAACAGAAATATTTTTGAATAGCTTTCAAGCAAGAGGTAGCGCATATGATGGTTAGCCCCAGCAGTAGGTGAGGTCAAGCTATGGAGGAATGGCAGCATTGTAGCAGCTTTTAAATCGGTAGACTTATTTCAAAATCTATGGCTGATGTGTTATCAGTGGTGTATGAAGATGAATCATAATTTACGGTGCAGAACTGAAAATGTAGATAACTTCAGAACAACAGAGGCTCATGGTCAAAGGATACCAGCTCATTACGCTCAGCCGCCTCCTCTTCTAAACCGTGTTATACAATGTGCTTTTATCAGAATCTTAACATTTAATGAAGCAATTTAGTTGAACAAAATAAGATTGTTAAACTGGTATCGTAGACGTGACTATCTTTCGTACTTTCGTCGAACTTTGACGTCGCATTCGTTTGTGGATATTGGAACACCAAGTTAGTTCGTAATAATAAACCTGAGTCTAATAGCCAACGATTAATTAGTGTTGTATCAAGCGAACTACTAACATTCCATGGAAAAAAGCTCTAAATCAACTCAATGTCCGTGTTCAATATTACGAAGACCAACCGACATCTAAAGATTTTACATAATTGGCTCATGTGATATGAAAACTCGGTATGAAAACTGTGAGCCGGAGATTGAATGAGTCCTTAGAAACAATGACTGCGGATGTCACAATCTTCGATGAAAACGGCACGGGAGAAATCTCTTACCTCTTCACCAAGGAAAGTTTCGAAAACCGGGGATAATATCGGAGAATACCGGTCTCGCAGTCGTGAAGGAAGAAACACCTCCAGTCAATAAGTTCTGGAATCGACAGACCCCGCAGGGACGGCTCAGCTTCCTGCGAGTAGACCCGACTTCGTTGAGCCACTCCACCAGCAAAGGGAATGGCCATATACAAAAACAGGTAATGTGCCGTTGAGACAAATGAAAGCGCCGCTTTTGCCATTTAAAAACTATAGGTGTACTGTTGATTTATTTATTCCATTGTTCCAAGGCGAACATTAACAAACTGACCTTGGTCATTTTAGAAAGATTAGGCGCAGAATGAATGTGATAGATAAGGAGCCTAGTGCGCTTCAGTACGGGAATAGCGCCCTCACAAGTTCGCAAGTTTTTTTGTACATCGTGCTGGAATTATTTCAGTGGGCCGAATAGAGTACGGAAAAGTCCCATCGCATTCAAAAACTGGATTGAAATTAACAAATAATAGTTTCACGTGGGGTTTGGTTCCATATTCTAAGCTGGAGTGACGCTATTTCAAATCGAAGTAATCACTAGTCGTTTCCCAAGCTGACAAACGTGAGTTCCTTTATAACAATGGTACGTGGTGGTGGTGGTCAACTTCGATGATATAATTACTACGATAGCTATACTTAGGTTTGAATCTTTTTGAAAATCCCTCATTTTCTCGTTTCATGTTGACCTGCGGCCTAAATACCAAATTTGTGTAGATTATGTTAGTTCTCACTCAATATCGTTCATCGGTACACAAACCGTTTTGTCAAATAGTATTTTTTTCATTCGGGAGCCATTGCTAGTATTATTACGAGAAAAAAATGTTAACCTCACGAAAATGGTCTCTTCGACGGGCATGTTTTTAAGGATCGCGATTTATTAAAATTAGGGTTTTCCCATAGGCATTTAAACTCATCAAACGGTTACGTACGATTGTGTATTCCACTGGTTATTGGCTACAATGGGCAGACTTATCCGCGCGTTGTACAGGAGTAGCCATTTCCTTTGCCCCCATCCCCCGCCACTCATTGTAATTTGCTGGGAAAGCTCAAAATCCACTTCCAATAGAACTTCGTCCTCTTTCTTTGTGCTCACAAGTTCGCACATTTTCTTAGCTTTCTTTCGAATGATGTGTATTGAAATAGCGTACGCGCAGAAGGTTTTTTTAACGTTTGTAGGAAGAACCCGTAGAAGAAGAACGGTGTCGTATTAGAGGAGAGAGAGAACACGTGCATGTAATAAGTCCCTCGTTTAAATGCCCCCGTTCGCAGTCACAACTCCTTAAGTCCCGACCGTCCCAACCTCTTCCAATAGTGAATCCTACGGGCACGAATGCGTCGACTATCAACACCACAACATGTTCACAATAACCGCAATAAACCACAAATCCCCGTCGGGTCGTTTAATGGAGAAAAGCGAAATAAGGGTGGGGGGGGGGAGAGTTATGAGGAAGAAAACGATATGTATGTCCCCTTCCACCTCCCCTCCACCCACTCACTTCCCCTTTCCGCCCCTCCACCCTAAGCGTGATACCAATAGAATGAAAGCGGATGTTTTTCGAGGCGAGATAAAGAATTGATCGACGTATAGAAAGCCATTGAAAGAAGAGGAAAAGTGGGTTCAATATCGAGTAAACAAGAAGGAAGAGAATTCGAGGTGGAGGTCTTGGGGTCCTCGACCCAGATTGCTTGTATTTGACCAGAGAAAGAATAGACATTCAGTTATAGAATTGCCGTAATAAAAGGATGAGGAGGGGTGAAGTGGGCTTTCCATTGTGATATTTGTGTGCGGTGGGCTTTCCATTGTGATTTCTGGGAGGGAGGAGCGTGAGCAACTCGTTCCCCAATTGAGGCTGATGACCGGATGAGCGCACGTAAAAGCGCGCGATGACGATGAATGGAAAGAATAAAAACATACCTTGGAGACAAATCCGTTGGAAGGGTAGGAGATTGGTAGTTCCTCGGTCATTTTTCTCCAGCATTAAACGCCATTCAGGCTGATATCGTGAACATTTCGAAGAAAATTTCAAAGCTCCAAGATTCCAAATTCAAAAATTTGTGAATTTGTATAAATCCATCAACCAGTAATACCTATCTATCTAAGGAGAGTCACATCAGGCTGACGAAAGATGTACGCATGACCTGGGAACCCTTAGCACAACGTTAAATTAAATATGAAGACTGAGGGAACAACATTCATGTGACTCTGCTGTAGGACAGTAGTATCTGTTCGTAATTAGTTTGCTTGTCATGGTTAATAACATAATCGAAACAACGGCCTGAAAAGATCTTGTCTCGAACCAATCAAGAACACAAGATCCAAACAAGAACTTCATGATCGTGTTTGTCTGCAGCATTATATATTCATGTCAAAAATCATTGTTGAATTGCCAGTGCTGAAGTTAAACACCCCCTTTTCATGGTCGACATGATACGTTCAGCAACCAGAAAAATCTGGCTATGCAGAAAACTACCTTTCTACTGCTCCTGGAATAATACTTGTTGCCGAGAGGTTAATGGTAGAGCGAGCGAAACGTACACATACAGTTTTGGAACTGGATGGATGAGATGGAACTAGTTTCCCCAACATTCAAATCGCATTCGGCTAAACGTTTTCTGTGACAACTTTCTATGATAATCCTGACTACTGAATTTATTCTTTTTACAATCGTCTGTTATTCATTAAAGGGTATGGGAAGAATATTTTCATCAAACGAACTTTTCCCCGTCGCCTGCACCTGGAGGCCCCAGTGAAGAGCTTCCTCAAGATCGTAATAACCGCTAAAGGCGGTCTCCGGAGATTCAGGTTACGAGAGCTCTTCAAGAAAAGGTAATATCTTCAAGTACTACGCGATGTAGCGGTAGTTTACCGCATTACTTAAGTCAATTAATTAATTAAACGCTGGGGCTTCCGTAAGTTCAAACGTCTGATAAATTAAGAGAAATGACAAACACATGTCAGCGTACAGAACACCACCTCAGCACGTTGGAAATGGCGCCATCCTAGGAACCACCAGGAAAAGAGCTGTTTGCCCCCCACCCACTTCCATTTTATCCCATTATTTGTTTCTGACGGAGCTGTTCTGTTCTGCTTAACTTCCACTCGGGATCATGCCGCCCTGAAGTTGTTTAGTCAATGATGTTTAGCTATACGAACTTGGACGGATAGTTACGTGATCGACAAAAAAAGGCATTGTGGGTTTTAAGGGCTTCTGAGTCTAAAAAACACCATTTTGGAAGATTATGCGTGTAAACACCGAATATATTTTTTCTCAAAAATAGCTCTGACGATTTTGATTAGATTGTTTATCTCGACCGCTGAAAATGAGACAACACTACCGTTAAAATCTTATTTGTGGGAGAATAGCGAAAGTCGTTCGACAAATTATCAAACATGTCAACGAAATTGTAAAGTATTTTAGAGCAGTTTTTAACATAACCTGCTTTAGAGTTCATCTAACTGCCGAAACACGACACCCTGGGAGGGAACGAAATGATGTCACGAAATAGGTACATAATGAGGAACAACAAGCAATCACGGCCGTTTCACTTATCACCATTTCACACACCCTGATTCCATAACAGAAAATGTTGGCACTCTCATAATACATCCGTGCTTAGATTGCTCATTAATGATCGCGTATGAGTAGAAGAACTTCAATAAATTCTGGAGCATTAAGCGCCACCAGTTTCAAAGTAAAACTGGAGGTGATGTTTTACCAAGCTCAAATGAACTGAATGAAAAATATATGTTATTTTCTGCTAAGGATACGGAAACCGTGAAATATTGTGTGATACGCCTCCCCAGATATTTTCTATTTTCCGTTAGACACAATTCGTAAACAAAAATACCTGTGCATAGTGCGTACAGAAATGGATGGAACTCCTGCAGAACATATTCCACGAATGAAAATGAAGAAAATGACACATTCGAGTTACCACAGTCCTTCGAGAGATATTAGAAAACGCGGCCTAAAATGGAGGCCGGTCGTTTATTTAAACGTTCAAAACCAGTTTTACCCGGTTTGAGTTCGAGACAGTCCGCTTATTCTCGAAGGGATGTGAGAAGCGTTTGACCAAAGTCGGTTCTGAACTGATCTCATCCCGTCCCTTTGCAGATCAGTTTCAGATCCGCAACCAAGCAAACCGACCAAGTTTTGAGTCTGTTCCCACGATCGCCCGATGAGAATTCTGAAATGAATGATGAGGGTGCGGATAGGGCATGCGTGGATCTCAAATTTTAATTTCCAATAAATTCGTTAAGACGAGTATTTGGAAGCGTTTAGTTCGACTGATATTTTTACAATTAACATTCCACTGGGTGCTGTGTCGAGTCGAAAGTAGCCGACTATTGTGGGAGTCAGCTCACAAGTTTTAGGAGATGCAGGACGATATGAAAGACTGGTGACACAAGAAAAAGCTGCTGCCTTCCATTTGACACTTTACTTCTCCACTTTTCACATATAGTCAGCATCAATGCAAGCGCCCACCGTCATCTCTAATCTATTCACTAATTTTGCGTGCTTCTAACGCCTCTTTATCAATAACACAAGGCCAAACTAATACCGTGTCTGATGTCTCTGAGCATCAACATGATGGCTCTTTTACTGCAGAATTTACGAACCTGGTAGCGAGGTGAAGCCGGAATTGATAGAGAAGGGCGACGGCAACAGTTAACGTGCAGGAGACGGAACGTTAACAGCAACTTAACGATCAGCCAGCATCGCACACTCGACAAGCCCGGAGCCATTCCGGAACGCTCCTTTACGAGTTTACGTTTCACATTCTCGATTCCACAGAATCGACATATCTCCAGTAAATTAATTTGAAGTTGAGCTCCGGCGTTTCGTGGTTGGTGACGTACCGGCTCGGCAAACGCAGTTGGCTCAGGTCACGTTTTCTCCTAATTTGTCCCCAATTTAGGAGACTCCCGTCAGCCGCCAACAATCATAACGCAGGGCCTTTTCCCTTGAGAGGCAGCTCTGCCGTGAAAATCCTCCACAACCCCGCCAATTATTGGGCGACCTCTCCGCCAGACCGACCAGGAGCTCCGTTCTTACTCTTTTCAGCACACAGCACAACTGCGACCCTTCACTTTTTTATGGGACGAAAATCCGCTCACCACTTTTTTTCTCCTCTTTTGACCAAACGGAGAAATCTCTGAATCTCCAGTTCTCATCCGGTAGTCCTTTCACGATTTAATTTATTATTTTAACGGATTCATCTAAAGAACTTCGTGGGTACGTGACGTAGTTGGAGCAGAAGGCCTCCAGGCAGTTGGTCAGCTTCTGGTAATTACTTCAACCAGACACAAGGAGTACGAGAAAATATAAGTTTGTAGAGTACCGAGTTAGATTTGTGATAATATAATAAAAGGTCTGCTATGGAATATTCACGGCATACTACGGAAACCCGCTTGGAGAAGACACAGAAACTTTTCGTACGTTTCGAAAGGAAGTGAAATTTGATGGGGATGCGGTAGTATGAGAATTATCACTATAAGGGTGACTCCATGAACAACACTGCGATACTCCTACCCCCGAGAGGAAATCCCCTGGAGAGCACCCAATTTCGCTTGGATTGGAGGTAATCTTCTAAGCCAGCACAAATAGCACACAAATCCCATTCAATGGGCTTGTTGCAGACTACTAAAGGTGTTGAATGAAAAGCCGTCCACTTGTGATGTCTCGTCAGAACCTTCGAGAACTCACTTGCTTACAGCGTTATACAAGCCCGTTCTTAACATAGCTGGTGGGTGCGTCAATGGTGCTTTAGCTGGAGCATCAAAATCAAACCCGACCAGCACGTACAGGACACCTTTCACAGCCTACCAAGAATTAAAACAGAAAACATGATTCTAAAACTTATACTAGTCGTATGGATTTACTAAGCAGTTGTAAAATCGAGAACGGTTTACGGCGATGATGACCAAGAACTGCGCCCTACAAATCTAAATAGAATAATAATTGCGTCTCTCAGGTTCATGTCGTAACTAAAGGAAATTAAGATGCGGATCCCTATGCGAAGGAAGCGTAGAACTTCCTGTTGACCTCAAGATACAGAGTCGAGAGGTATTGTAAAGCCCATTTGGTACAACACTGGAACATTAAATGGAGAAGGTTCGTCAGACGGTCGCAGAATGAAAACTTTCTTTACCAACCTCCGACATCAACATCAAATAGATCTGCCCTCGTCTTCATGGGAACAAGAACAAATATGAAATTAACCAAAGAAGCCCAAGTATACACTAGCGCACGCACGAACACATACAGAAACCATCCGCGTAATTACAAGGCTTCAAAACGTAAATATCTGGAGAAAACTCCCATGTTTTCGGGTAACGGACGGTAAAAATAAAGTGCAAGAGACAAACATGCCTATGGATGATGAGAAAATAACGTACAACTTCCACAGGGACTTGCAAATTCTGATAGACCAGGTCCATTGTGGAAGAGAACTCGCATTTCGAGTGTTCAGAGCAATCAAGGGAAAGCCCATGCCATGACTGGGTACTCTGTCTCGCTCTTATCCCTCAATAGGAGGGATCACTCGTACCCCATCAGTATTTCAAAGTTCACACCGATCGTTATCGTGACTGATTCGGGGTCTTAGAACCAACCAATTAAATCAACGAGCGGTTGATTAAAAAATTGATTAATTCCGATGAATGGAAAAATACAAGTTTAACTTATGATCCACTGTCCTGGGATGACGTCGGCTTCAGTTGCGTTCGTTGGAAGACGATTCTGATGCGAGTATTTGCAGTTATTGAAACACAACCCTGGAGTACAGTAGCCACGGAAAGAAAAATGCAATTGCACGAGCTCTAAAATACGTGAAATAAAATAAAATTGATGATGTTGAAAAGGTTCGTTCGATGAATGGTGATTATAATAACTTTGATAGTATTTGATATGGTTGTGAGATGTAAATCGATTCGGTTGTCGGATGATGGCCCAGGGTTGCCATGTTGGTGACGAAGAAAAGAAATAGGATAAAAGTAAAAACGGAACGAATGCATGATGGGGTTGGAAACGATAGTAAGTTCTGACTGTCGTACTGAGAAACATTAGAAATGACCCAGTAAGATAGTAAGAAGTCTCCTTATTCAAACAACAAAATAAAGCACCAAAGCGGATCCCTGGACACAAAACGGATGCTGGGAACGAGAGAGCGGGCTAATTGGCAAAGTCAGAGACAACTAAAACGATTCTGCAGGCCCAAAGCTGTTCTCGTCAGTTACCTACTACGCAACAAGTACAAATATTTAGTGTGGCGGTTCACACAACTTTCTTCAGTCCTTGGTACATTGAGCGATTTGCATCGCTTCAAATCCAATGTATTTGTCACTCAGCTCATTTTAACATGACAAAACGGTAAGCGTTTTTAGTTGCTGCTACTCATGCCACGATTATTGACCACGGGAAATTGGAAAGGCTGTCAACACGATTTTCTTAGACGGACCGTGTTTTCCTTTTTGGAATTATCTGATGAAAACTGTTAGAAATTGACGTGAAATTCTGGAATTACTAAGGATGTTTCTAATTTATGAGCGTTTTAAAATCTCATAGTGCGAGAATTTATTGGAGGACCACTCAAATCTTCCTCTAGTATCACTTGGGCGGGAAACACATCGATCAAATTAGTTACGGAATGTTTCATAATGCCTTAGTCTTGCCATCTTCTCACACATAAGAATTTCATAGTACCATCGTGTGGTTGAGAAAAGCCCTCCCCCCTCCACAAATGTTATCAGAAGCGTCATTGTAGTTCTCAAATAAAAAATATTTAGTGTTTTGATAAGCGTATGTAATTTTGACCTGATTTTATGCATACATACTAAACATAAAATTTGAGTCAATCTGGTTCTGCCGTTTTCTCTCAATCGCGTACATGGACAGACATTTTCCTGGACAGTTTTTCCCAAACTTTCAGATTTTACCAAACGGTAAAATGGTCTGTAAAAGAAGACGGTAAAAGGAGAAGACGAGAAGAAAAACTTCTTCATAAACATATTTCATATTATTCGCCTCAATCTCATCACAATTGCGAAAGACGCGTGAAGTGTTGAGATAATTTGTCAACAACCATGAGTTCAACGAATGGAATCAGAGATATTCGTCAAAAACCAACATGGAGAATATAATATTACGCGAAGTAACCTTCGGCAGGCGATACTTAATTGCAATCGACACCCAACGTATATTCAGTTATACCGTGTGGGTTATATAACTATTACAATTAAAAATACTTGGTACGACAGCAAATTCACCAACAGCGTTCAAGCGGAATAAGCTGTAACGGAGGTTCGGGCAACCGGCTCGTTCAAATTCCTCAATTCCTACAGCCTATAAGTGATTCCAGTTTGACGAGGAATCCGATTGCTGCCAAATCGTTGGGTAGGTAATGTACGCACGACCTAATTCCTCCTAATTACTTTAAAGTACTTTCTTACTTCACACGCGTTGTATAAATATATGACAAGTGATTCTAAAAATTTTCGTTCGAAAATCTAACTTCGGGCTCATTAAATGTGCTCTCGAAGATTTTAAAACAAAATTGATTGCATCGTAATGGGAGGATCCTCCTGCGATCTATTATGCCAGCAATTAAGAACTGTGTCGGAGACTATCCCTCGAGAGGTCGCCAAATTTCGCTTTAGAGAAACATTTCCAATACCAAACTGCGGACGTTATTTTCGCAATAATCCTCGAAGTGTGTAATTATCGAAAATTAACTCTGCAATCAACGAAACGTCCGTTCACGCGTTATTTTTTTAGTAGAATCCAGGGGAATATCAATTCATCTAGACGCAAAGTATTATTATCATTGTCCACTCTCTCCTCCCTAAATACGCTTGTATTTCAGTTAATAGATTGGTATTCGCTTCCTAATTACATTAACACTCGCTCGATCACTCCCAAACCCCGTGAGTCCTTGAATAACTTTTAAGAACAACAATCGTCATAATTATACGAGGACATTGGGCAATGTGTATCACACTATCGCAACTTTCGTCGGCTTGTATCTCTTCTGCTCAGTTTTTCACTCGCCCTAACAACCTAAATTTGCTAAAGCGATGGAATGACAATATATAATAGCGAACCGTGCGCTACTGAAAGTAGTTTCAAGACATGTCAGTTGGTGACAAAACCTTTTGTTCTGATCAACTCTGGTTACTGAATAATATTTATTTAATTGTCGAGAAGAGCTTAGTTTACTGGCGTCGTTCCTTAGCTCTACTGTGTAGAAAGGGAAGTTATGTATGCGGCTGAAAAAAACAGTTGAGCTCTATTCAGATCTTTACGTTTCAAGGGCTTCCGAGTGTTCCGAAAATTATCTGTGTAAAACATAGGCAGCAGCTCTAAATGATATAACAGTACCACGCAATCCTCAGCTGTCGTGACGGGAGCAACTTAATAATTCATCAAACATTTCGTCGAAAATCCCTTGTTGCTCAGCATACCCCAATAAACTCTGCAAAGATAATACTAGAGTGTTGAGAAAAATTGGAGTGGTAGTCAAATGAATTATCAATACGACGAGAGTTTAATAAAGCTCTTAAGGTAGCAAACAAACAATTAAATTTCAATTACTTCCACGTTGCAGTTTTTAGTTGAGAATTCCGAAACAATTAACGCGATCGTTTTCAGAAAAAAACGCGATGAAAGTGTCAGGAATCTCTATTGTCGGAATACAGCCCCAACGTGAGGCATAGTTCGACTTTTGACCACCAGTGGTGCCAATTCTATACACGGGAAACCGAGTGACTGATACTCCGAGCCAACTGGTTCCTTTGCATTAGAAACACTACTATTTTCTCGATAGAAGTACTGTCCCTGAATATTTGTCGAAGATTTCGGTATGATATATTTTTTGTGTACCACATGACTCACGTATGAAATATGTGACGTGCTGGATTCGCATTTTTCAGTGTTCGAGTCGATTGGCAACTCTGGGGAATTTCGCCTTCGCTTCCCTCTCCCTCTTGGTATTTGCACTTCTGCTCTTTCGTCCCGCTCAGTTTCGAACTTGTGAATACAAAGTGCTTTGTTCTGTTATCATCTCTATTTGAATAGTTTATTTCGCCTTGCTACGACTCCGAAACCATGTTCTTCACTCTAAATAATAACATATCTTCGAACTGGTTAGTGTACTATTATACAAATATTTGGCTCTTTTAAATCTAAATGATAGCCTCACTCACATTTGAAGACGCCTAGTTTTAACTGCTTGGCTGGCATCTATCCATCGATTATTCAGTAATGGTCGTTGCATAAGTAATAGTAGTCATCATCGGTTTCCACGTGAAATGCGCTGATATAATAGATTAGTAGCCGAAGCTACGAAAATAATTGAATGGGACGGTGGAACGTTGTGTGAAGCGTCGCACCAGTTTCTTCTTGCGTTTTCCTTCGGTTCGATATCATTTTCCTTCTTAATTGGCTTTCCGCTACGGCTCAGGTTAAAATGGATCTCATCTCACCAAGTCGGATTCCGCGTGCTTGGAGCCTTCCAAATCTAAACGAGAGGATGATATAAGTTTTTTTCAAAGGTGCTAAGAAAAATCGATAAGTTCTTCTCGAAGAAGAAAAGAAACGAAAACCTAACGCTACAGTTTCGGGAGCCGAGGGTTGACGAAAAAGGATAATTAAATATCTGGTGAAGGAACAGAACGAGTCAGCGTCCAATAAAGTTCAAGAAGAAAAGTATTTTGGTGGTGGAGTGGTGCTGTGTGTAGGGGAAAAGGGACGGTTTAGCGATGGAGGGGTGGAGGAGCTGCTACGTGAAGCGGAGAGAGGAGAAGAAAAGGGGGAAAACCACTGAAGAAACTGGCTACTGGAGAGAAACACCGAGTCAGCATCGGGTAATCAGGAGCGGATGGTAGGGAAGAGTGGCAATAGAAGGGATGAGTGGGGAGACGAGGATATACCCGTTTCAAATGAAAGGAACCAATACGGCCCTTTACCAAATGAGCGGATAGGGATCGGCGAATGTTGGCGTAGAGGGGAAGGGCGGCGATGGCTAGCGGTGGAGGGGAGGAGAATATTCAACCGTTTTTCCATATTAGAAAACAAAGAGCGTGCCAACTTTTCTCCCTATTTCCCACTCGCACACACAAATCCTTATTACCCCATTATCCCAGTAGTGGACTCGCGTGAACTCCGTTTCCGTCATTAGTTTTTTCCCTAGTGAACACCACTCCATCGATCAACAGTTCATACTTCAAACTTGCGCCCTCGAGAAGCGCTGCACGTAGAGCGGCTAATCTCATAGAATGCAGGCGGAGCGGGATGTATTTTAAACAACAAACAAGAGATGTGACGTACTACATAATTTTCCTCAGTTCCTTGTAAATCCAGCGACTTTTACTTGGAAACGGTGTAAGTCATTTTGTTGATTAACTTTTTTCCGCACTAATCCCCTCTAAACTTCCAGAGTTGTTTATACGGTCCTTGTACGGCAAGGTGACAGTTCTATAAATTACCCACGCAATGGTTACTCAATCAAGGTCGGACATGAATAGAGGTAGCTCAATAACTTCAAGGATGTGGAACCCCCACTACTTGCTATATAGATAGCTTAAGCTCATCGAAACCGGGTGAAAACAGACTGGATCAGTGGCTGGGGCGATTAAATTTGTAGAATACACGCGGTACTGAGAGAAGTTGAGTGATATGTCAGTCTAGAACGACTTCCCCTGCTTTATAGCACTGTCCTCTTAGCCTCCCTTAAGATTCCATCGGTCAGTTTCATGTCGACCTTCAGTAATATAAGATTTCAGGATGTAAATCTGCGGCTTCAGGCCTTCATCCAAGGCATATTCAGCCTGAACTGAGCTCGATCTCAGTTGCTCAACTCTCAATCTGATGTTGCTCTCAATTGACTGCTGAAGATTGAGCTCGAAACTAAGGAGAACAACTGAGGAGCCACTCTCTGGTTTTTTGGTTGTCAGATACCTTATGGCGACGCCGCTCACTCATTGGAATTTTCTTCTTTTCCCGCACAAAAATTAATCAATATTTGAAACTTTGCACAGACAATTATTTTTTGGGTGGCCACACATAACATTCCACAAACCCTGTGAACCCCAGGATGACAAAATTCAGTTATGGAGTTACTCCAACAATTCACAAAAAAGTGGAAAAGACACGATTTAGTACATTGGTTTGTTATCTGTACCTAACGGACTGCCTGAAGAACAAACATGTAGAACATTGGTATTGGTCAGTAGAAGATACCTTGTAAATTTACTCAAAACCTCGTTTGTGCAGTTTTTTAGAAAAATTCAGGAAACCCTAGTTTTGGTATGTTTCGCCCTCCCACATTGCTCATAACCTTATTTTTGTACCTTCAAAAATCACAAAATCCAGCCCTGCTACGAACCTGAGTCACTCACACACCTGTGTGGGTAGCTGTGTTTGCTTTTTCTGGTTCTTTTTTGCATTGTTCGAGATTTGATGTATTCTCTATGATGTGTTCATCTTATTCCTTTGATAGGAATGGGGCACCAAAATGTACCAAAAAAAGAATAGTACAGTCGTTACCCTTCGCGTAGCCAAGAGTATAAACGGAACCTCAATCGACACATGTTACTTATACTCGAACTGAAACAAACGAGATATGGAAAGGAAAACCGTCGAAACCCGAAGACAAACGTGAGCTCTGAAAGCTGAGATTAATTGAAAGTAGACGAACGTCCTTGTTGGAATGGGATGCTGCGTTCAGTCGGGTACGCATTTCGGCGTGACTCCCGCATCTACTGAGTGGCTCGTAGAGAGGGTGGTTCACATTCCATTACAAATACGAAGCATCAAATTCAATTAGCCCACATTGTGGTTAAATTTCTCATTAGCAGCTGTTCTGGAATTCACGATGGAGCTCTCGGTTTCGCGGAGCTCATTCTTAATTCTTCGAGCGATACGTAGTAGGAACGCGCTCATATTTGAGTTAGTTCTCGAACATCCTACGCATTAGATTCTCCCACTATAATATTCTTCGAAGCCAACATTGGTTGCTGCGGGGTCCTATCAATTGTTCGAACGATTAGTAAATATAAGAAATTTCAAAATGAAAGCATTTCGTACTAATCTTTACAACGCGTTCATTAATGATCCCCCTGGTCACGGCATAACAAAGGAAGAGCCAACTCAATAGTTTTGGGAGACAATTCAAGCGAATGACTTGTTCACTGAGTCCAGAAGACGGGTGATACATCATAATTCCTCCACCGCGCGATCACCATTTCGTGCAGTTTCAAGTTGTCGAAAGCTCATTCGCGTCATGTACGTCGGGCGAGATCGGATATAAATGGCCGAAAATAAGAGCAAAAGCCTACGAAACTCCTCCTTAGCTGTAGAAGGGCTGAGCGTGAAGTCCGCTACATTGCGACTTTTTCACCGTTTCTGGCTTTGTATGAATACCATGTAACCAACTTAAGCACATATTCTTCTGAAGAGGTCGCATTTTTTCGCGTTTAGGCGTAGCCCATGTTCCCTGATCAACTACTGAACCTCACGAAGCCAACCCATCATTTCATCGGATGTTGCTGAGTGGATCAGTTTGTGGAGTGTTGATATTTGGGCTTTATATATGTACTTTCATTCTCAAGAGTAGAACCAACAGGACTTGAGGATCATTCCAGACATTCATTGTCTTGCGGATATCACTTAGGCCGTGAGTACGAGAGCTCCTCGCATTTTAAAAATTTTAGCTTCATTTATTGGAGACTGTTTAACATTAAAAAATGTACAATCGCGGCCACAAACTATTAATAACTACTTTATCTTCCTTATATTGAGAATCTACTGCAGGCAGTTTGAATACTCAAGTAAAGTTTATCGTGTACGCGAGCGAGGTCGCACATCCGTGGTCGAAACAAACGCAAAACTCAACGTGTTCTATATAAATCTGTAGCACGGGTGTATATTTGGTTGAATCAGCCGGATTGTTGTGGATCTTCTGAATTGAGACCGACAGCAGGTACTCCTAATTGGAAAGCCCTAGGTCCTACATTATATATAGGAACCTTATTGAACCAGCTAATGTTGGATTTATTGAAACGGGACTTGCGTTGGCATGATCTATTTATTATTCGTTGTCTGCACAGGTGAGAAGACAATTCAGAGTAATACCGAAATATTGGTAGGATTTAGAATTCGGAATTTTGTGCTGTTCGTTGTTCAGTGTGCGTTGAATGAATTAAGTTGTACAGTTTTATTATTTATTTCTATGTTGCTCACCTCCACACTATCTGAGCCTCAGTGCCAATGTCATTCCGTACAATTTGGCAGGGCTCTCTGCTGTGCGCTTTAAATGTGGTTCGCTCCGCAAAACTCGCAAAATTGCACTCATATAAATAGTTGCAATTTACGCGAGTCAGATTCTGTTTGGTTTTTTTAGGCAATTTTAGGCATATCTGTGTTTTTGAAGTTTCCCTGCAGTAGTTTCACTTTGGTGAGTCCTAAATTCAGTATAATCTTCAAGCGAGGATTTAGGGTTGCTCACTGTCATTTGTCGCTGACGTTCTTGGCAAAATCGACTCTTGTGATACACTGAAATATGTTATGTACAAATAAATACAAACATGGAAACTAGTACATGGCGTTTGGGCTGATACGCTAGTTTGTTCTCATGTTATTCGTTCAACAGTTAGCGTGAAGGGTCTCGCGAATCATCGCCCATAAATAACTCTAAGTCTTTTTTTTTTTGTCGAGTTGTTCGTCGGCTGTTGATATCGATCGAACTCGAATCCCCGTCCACCCATCACGTTGTTGTTGTTCATAATACGACGACAACTAAATCGAATAAACATGGGGAAGGAAAAGGAAAGTTTCATCTGCCTGCCAAGAATGAGGTGGAGGAACTTTGGAAGAAAGCCAGTTCTTCTTGACGTTTTTCCCCTGTCAACGTGTTGTCACGCTCGCACAAAAGGGGATTGCAGCGACTGGGCTCTTCGGAGATGGATTCGGTTTTGTCGTTCGATTCGGTTTTGTCGTTCGATTCGAAGCTCTTCGAACACCATGCGACCCAAGATGAATTGATGGTCGATGTCGGTCTTTGGTGCGCCCCAATATTCCCTTCTGCTCGCAGTACAGTGAATCAAAAACTGAGCATCAACACGTTATTTAGCGTCGAAGACGCATTGAAATCTTCAGTTTATTCACATCCCCTAAAACGACATATTTCATGATAATCGCTCGTTTTGATTGTACTTGAGCACGAAATATATAAATAGGCAGTTGTTATGACTTTCTTTAAATTAATACTTTTTTTATTGGATTCGGCATGTCCGACTTTCATATTTAGTTTTTGTAAAAGTTGACACCACCTTGTCCACCCCAGAAGGAGGTGTCTCCAGTTTGAGGGAGCAAGTACCCTCGTTAAGAGGAACAGCTACACCTCGTGTGGGAGCAAGTACACCTCTGAAGGAGGTAAGAGCAACACCACAGGAAAATAGGAGCAAGTATGATAAAATCAACAGCTACACTAATTTCCCAAAAGTTTGGGAGCAAGTACGATCCTCTGTAGGAGGGTCAACAGCTCGTCCGTATACTAAATTGGGAGCAAGTACGGCCTTAGAAGAGAGCCAACAGCTGCACCAATTTAATGTAGGAGCAAGTACGAACCCCTGAAGGGGAATCAACAGCTGCACTACAGTTTTACCGGGAGCAAGTACACTTCCTGATGGGAAGTGACAGCTATACCAGGGTAGTGTAACAGCTACACTCAATAAGCAAAGAGTCGTTTTCTTTTATAGGTTTAAAAATGAAAAGAGGTTTTTTTTAGAGTAGTCACTGACAGGAGGTCGGAATGGGACGGCCTGAAGTGCTAGAGGCCCTTCCGATATTTATACAGGTCGAAGTACCCCCTTCTTTGTGCGCTGGGGAATCCCCCAGTGTTCTCAGGGGGTTGACCTGGGCCCAGGGGAAACCTAGGTGGATAACCTTCTGTCAGTGGTTTATTTCCAACGTATTTCCATAGTTTGATATCAAATATTTTAAAAACATATTATTTATTGGTTGTGTACTTAAGCTAAGTTGATTACAATGATTATCTTAAAGCTAAGTTCACTACACCAGTCATTAGCCCCCATAAGTATTCACACCCTGTAAAAAAACGCTTAAGCTAAGAACATTAAGAAAAAAACGCATACTCCGTCCCCAAAATTGTACTGGTTTTGTCGAAAATAACCCACTAATAAGGAGAGAGAGAGTTTGGACACACCAAAAATCTTCCAATGTTCAGGGAGTGCTGTATTCAGGTACCGTGTGTTAATGATTGTTTTTAAACCGGTTAACGGCTGTAAGGTAGAGCGAGACGTCAGTGACACGCTGAAAAGTCTAATTACTATAGGAACGACCCAGCGAAAAGTTTGGTTCAAGTTCTCTCTCTACCGTGCACAGTGCTGAAGTGGTAAAAATTTCAGAGTGAATTCGATACAACTCATGAAGGCACAGACAGCTAAGCTATTGCGAAGGGAGCCATTCATTGAAGGCCAAGAAACAAGAGAGTTGTAAAGTGAACGATAAATCCTGACCTCGTTCGTGGCAACTTTAGTGAGAAAGTAGAGAACGCAGAGCTTCTACATTTTCCCCTGACGTGAACTTGTGTTCTAGGAAAAGGTACGTCGTGTTTTTAAAGTGCACGATAGTTTAACTATTTTACATGTTTTCGTCGGGAGATCGTTGTTTTGTTTAGCGCTCTACAACAACAAACTATAAATCTATTGGGAAATCTTGTTTGAATTACAGTGTGATGAGATTCACGTTGGAACTGGTCTCATGTGACGAATATATCTCACGATTACGTTCAGAGTATGATGAACAACAGTAATAAATATCGAACGAAAGTCTCGACTAAGCCCATAAGATCGACTTTATGGCATCGACTTGCCAGGGATTCTTAAAACTGTCGAAGAAAACACGAGCTAGAGGATTTATTTGCAGTGATACTTTCAGATCAATTTGAACTCCCGACGTAATGCAGGTAAAAAAATTATTTTAACCTTCATCGGAGCAGTTTTATAAAATATACGTAAAACTCACGAACCTGCCAGAATAGATTTATGCCACTCTCTCGGTGTCATTAGATTTATGAGGAATAAATACGTCGAAATGAACGATTTTCCTGACGGGGCCTGCCAAGCTCTGAGTTTTGGATAAATAATTTGAAATTTGGAGGAATTTATTCTTTGCTATTATATTTCATCTTCAAATATTTCCCACATCGTGGGCTGGCTCTCGAATATCAACGCCGTAAGTAATTTTAAGGCTTCGTCTTTCATCCTCCGTGTTAACGAAATCTTAGAACTCCGAACCTTGTCACGATTGCAGTTCTAAAATACCTCTTACTCTCCGACCTTATTTATTTGCTCGTTGTTAGCGTCCTTGGATTAAAGGCTCTGGCACACAGAATGCTACGTCGCCTCGGGTAGGGATCTCTGGTCCCCGCAATCCGGCGGTTTGATTGCATAATGCAACCGGGGTGATTCCTGTCACACACAATGCGATTTGTCTCGGTGAGTCTTGATCGTCGAAAACTGTGGTAAAAACGACGGAAGCTTGTGCCGTGATTGGCTTATTTCCGACACTTTGAATAATGTTTCAATAGTTTGGCAACACAATACTGAACTATCAATTATTGGGCAGCAAAGTAATCAGCAAGCCGTTCACGAATTTGAATTACAGTAGTTGTTGATTCTTTCGATCAAGAGCTCCCATATTCCCTGAGATTTCTTCCATTTCATCCTTATGTGAATTGGTGGTGTCCCTCTCAAGTCTGCCTTCGCGAGAAATGGTGCATCCAAAACCGTCTTCTTGCACTGATATTATCGCGACGAGAAGCAGTAGTTCCTCATCTTCAGAACTTCTCTTTTGTCTAAAGGAAACACTAATCACTTCTGGAGACTTGCGTGGGAAAGCTACATACTGAATTTCTCTCACTCATATCGCGTGTAACTTAGCTGTATCACCGATCACCAAGGACTAAGCTGGATCGGAGATCGCGTTCTGTGTGGCAGATCCTCAAAATAGTCAACTTGCATTCGTTTCCATATAAATATGTTCGTGGTATAACAAAAAATATCTCGTGCGTGACAACACTCAACATTCCGAAGTCCCCGTAAATCCGACGATCTGCTACATATGCAGGTACTGTATCTTATTCAACTCATTTATACTAGAACATTCGAATGAAATCTAGGTACAAGTTATTAGACCCCCGTACCCGTTTCAGCTCTTGACTCGTGGCTTGAGTGAAGATAATTATGAAGCACCGCGCGAAGATGTTGAATGATAATTGAGCGGCTTCGTTGACGCTTAACGTCTTCATTTGTCACCGCTTCACGAGAATATATCCGAGGCTGACGTGTAACTTTTCCGCTGTTTTCCTATACCACCCCTCTTACCACAACCCGTCTGACGCCTAATTTTCTTCTTCTCGGATAACCCTGACGGTCTTATTCCTAACTCGTTAGGTGTGGGGCGTTGAAAAAGCGACGAAATCACCAGCCTCGTTGCTGCACAAACGGATAATAATTGAGGTCGACTTCTTCGGAAGAACGCGAACAAAAACTGCATGTGAAAGATGGTCCACAACGTGGCCTTGAAATTCTCGTAGTATATATTTATAGAGGCTGTCTTGCAGGAGGGTACAGTCGGTCTGAACCTGAGCGAAGTCGTTGACATCGACGATGAAGATGAGGAAGTTGACCTGACTCAAGGCAGCACTAATGTCACTGATACCAAAGGTGAAACGAATTGGACCAAGGTGGGGAGCCCTATGGGACTGTGGATGATGCGATAGGGGGTGCTGCGAAGGCACCACCTGACCTGACCAGCATGCGATCCACGAGGTCTTTGCGCGGACTAACTCCCACAGAGCGCCCAAACACTCAGCGACCCGGCGACACTGAGAAGATGATTGTGTTGAAAGCCTCGAGCAGTCGGTCATCACTAGATCCACCTGCGAGCCCAAATTTATGGCCTGTGGAACCTTCTCTCGGAACGTTGGTAGGTATGAAGCGGCCAGCCGCGAAGCCGCGCTGTTCGTGTAGTATGTGGTGAGAAAAGGGCAACAATAAGTTTCTCTAAGAGTTTAGGGTTTGTGGAAAGAGAGCTGATGTAAATGACAACCTCCAAATATCAGGGAACAATCATAATGATATGTTGAAGAGCGAGGCTAACGGAAAAGCTAGAGCAGATACACAGGAGCGGTCATGAACCGGAGGGACACCGTCAGAGACATCCGCACACCCAACGATACGGCTTGGAGGAAGTAAAACTGATTGATAAGATGTTCAGTGTCGTGTTTTGGACGATAACAACTTGATCATAGGCGGGAATATTAACTACACCTGTGGAGAAGATAATTTACTTACACTTAATAAATATACATGTTTACTAAGTGTATCCGCTAAGATTTAATAAAAAAGAGATTCGCATTCAGCAATCTTTACGCGGGTCCACAGGGAAGCTCTTAATAAAATGGTATTTAGCTATTGGTTCAACTTGTTATTTGTCGCTGTGCGCACAACGAGCACCGAAATTATTGCGTTGGAATAGGGCAGTAAGTAATGATGAATGACATTGGGAAACCAAGTAAGTAGCTATTCGTAGGCTTCAGCTTAGCACTCGAGTTATTAGATATAATCTGGGGGTTATTCTCCTCACGCTTCACAGCGTGATCGCTGATTTTCTAAATCACTGGGCTCAGATTGTTTCAGTGGTTTCTCAACTGCACCATTAACTCAGAAGAAGTGTGATTGGAACGCAGCAACTTTCAATACATGTCAGGAGTCACTTCTAGGGGGCAGCTCAGATGGCCAAGTTTGATTCCCTTCACATTGTTGTTAACTTAAGATCTGACAGTAAGTTTACGAATGAAGAAGTCAACATTGACGACATAACTTCAAAAGAACTGGTGCCGACGAAACTCGTTTGCATTCCGAAAATAAGAACCGTCGTACAAATCGGCGTATTTTAATACTCAAAAGATTCATGAAAGATCCGTACACCTGCTAGAACCCGTAAATTGAAATGAGAAGGGATGAAGGGAGTTGTGGAGCAGCTGAGAATCGCAGAGATTAGTCGAGCCCTGTAAAGGCCAACCTTCAGGCCCGTGGAGGAAAGATCTGGAATTAAAGGGAAGAAGAGCACAAGCACAAGCGAAATCCTTAGAGCTTACCTGCTCCTTTCCAAACAGTCTTACTTAGTTTATTCCTACTCTCAACGACCCAGAACGTCAGTTAAGCCTCCACCACAATAAATTGAATCCCCATTAAAAAAAATAAGGAGATCGCAAGGTCCGCTGACACAGCTCCTGTTCACTCAGAAATCAGCAAATCCGGTTCGTTGCTTTGGTTGGGTATGGATAAACAAAATCAAGAGTTTCATAATTTGAAATTGAAATGATTTGGCTTCATAATTGGTTCAATGGAAATTTCATCGTGAAATCGATTGGTAACTTGAGATAGGGAAGAGAGTGAACTGTAACTCGTTAATTAGTCTTTCCAAATTGATGACGATGCTCTTCATGAACTCACGATTTCCATTTAAAATTAATCACAAGATTCGAGTCAAATTTCGTTATTTGCATGCATTCACACGGTCCAGTGTGTACAGGGGCAATATTTAAAGGTGGACTTACCATGCTCGAAAATAGCAATTTTCGGAAGAACAGGTAAAGACGGAAATAGGACAACATGACTAGACACTAGATGGAGCCAATCAACCCCCTGTCACATGATTCCAAATCGCTAATAGCCCGTATTTAAATTTAGAATTAATATGCGCAAGCCTCATTTAAATGGTGGAATTGCTAGGGTCGCTATATTTGGAAGTTGGACGATATCCTGCTAAATGGTGCCGAATTAATTATTGATGATTTAGCCTGGACCTAACTGCCAAAAACCGGCGTGCTGGGAGGGAGCGAAGTGATGCCACAGAATAAGCATATAAGAAACTCGTTCCTTCGAGCCTTCTGCGTCGGGCTTTTCTTGAAGCAAATGTAGCTGGTTATAGATAGTGAGACAACCTCACTCCAATACGATGTCTGATGTTGTAGCGAGGTTTCGCAATACCTTCCAATAGCCTGACATATTCCTTCAGTTATGGTGAGTTCTTGACCCGAAGAAGTTCCCGTGAATAAAATGTGTTTCGAGCCGTCCCCTATGATGGATCCCAGCTTTATCACCAACTCACTCACTTCGTCGTCCTGGAAATTCATTCAACGTCTGCGCAGTTGGTAGTGTACAAGAAAAAGAGTAAGACGAAGAGAGACAGTTTGATAGATGTGATTAACACAGCTCGTTGACTTCATTGACTTGTACTTAAAGCGCATTTAAGGGCAGATGAGATTAAGCCGTTGGATATATACCGTTCCGTAAGTAATCAGCGTAAAACATGAGATATTCTAGGCAACGGCTCGCTCCGTTCTTTGTTATAACGGTTAGGTATGGGGATTACGGTAACATCAAGTGGTTGAGAAGATTTAATGTATTTGTGAAGAGAAAACATCAACCGGCACCCCAGATCAACGAGCAGCAATTGCCGTCGCTCTTTTTCATTCTCAGTCAACTTGTAAAGTATATACTAGAAGTATCGAAGATGCCAGGAAGCCGACTTCCCAAAGTGATAGGCTCTGAAACAGTTAATTAAGGTTTGTTTTGGAACAAAGGGTTGAATACCATTTGCAAGCTGCATGGTTGTTCACTGAGAGAGCGGAACCAAGGAGTCGTGGACTGAAATAGTAAAAGGGAAAACGCTTGCTTGAACTGGTTGAATGTACTGAACCTGATGACGCGATACACAGACCTTGGAGAGAGGAAATAAAGGGTGTCATTATTTGTTCTCCGATGGGTATGAAGAGTTCAAAGCAATTTACTGACGTTTAATTATCGTCCCAAAATACTACACGAATACTATGGGTACAATGAGATCGGCTGGCTGTGTGAAATGGGAGTATCCGAAGACCTGCAGCACTACCTCGTTCTTGCGTAATCGATTCTATAATTCAATGGGGGAATGACTATTGCGAGCAAAGCTTAGGTATCAATGCCAAAACAGAGGAAGGAGGAGAAAATAGGATACTCTGACAAACAGGCACAGTCCATTGTCAACATTCATCTACATACATTGTGAAAATTCCGTGGTTTGTGCTTCGATTAATGCACGGGTTTTGTTTTATTATTCATTCTGAAGAATACACCTATGTTTCCGGTCAGCAATTTCTTTAGAACACCCGCACCCCCACCCCCTCCATAACAATTTGATACTTTACGTTTCAAAAAACATCGGGATTCGAAATCTGCAATGTCTGTCTGCCGTCTTTTGCCTTTAACGTCGAAAATCCATTCTTTCGCACAAAAATCCCATTTGGTATCTAGTTTTGCCTGCCTGCTCGGCAGTCCGATCAGACGAAGCCTATAGTTTAAGAAAATTAACAAAAACGCAATTTCGGCAGTTTTGTCGTGTTGGGTATCGTTTTCAAGGCATCTGTCGATGTTGAATCGAATGGAATGGGTCTCGGAGGTGTCAAGCTGCGCAAGAGAATAATAAACCGTTGTGCAATAATGTGGAGCGTTTTCCTTGTTTTTTTTTTGTTTTTTTTTTTGAAAGGAGAGTCCCAGTTAAAATGATGTGCATGACTGAGGTCAAAATCGGGAACGTTTACGTTTGGAATATCAGGAGCGAGTCGTGGGTGGTGAGAGCGAGACAGATTCTAAAATCAGACTACAGATTGATTACAGATTACCCAAAAAAGAGATTGGAATTACTGGCGGTTATTATTATTGAACTCTGTCCCTTATTTGGTATGAGCACCGCAGCCTAAACTCCTATTGTGTCAAGTCTAACGTCTCAAATGTCCATTTCTAACGTCCTAAGGAATGCCAGGCATTTTCTGCAAGTGTCTCTTTTGATGTTTACCTTTGGGGAAGTTGTACCGACGACCAAAAGTCGCTCCCTTTCAAGCTTCTGGAAATGGTACCCAGAAGCCCCACACACACGGGCGGCGGGCCGCACATGGTAGGCCGCACATTCTTCTCATCTGTACCACACCATGTGCACCAACGAGCGTCACACATGTGCTTGTTCATGTTGCAGTACCCCGTGATGGTCCTCATCAGAAAGCTGGGCATTATCTCGTATCAACATTTAGAGCGCCTCCCTCCCGCAGCGTTCCAGACATTCTGATTCACTACCCTGGCATATTCTCTCATTGTCCTCTCGACTAGTGTCTAAGGTGCCCCTTGGGATACTTTCATTGCTTTTAAACTTCGTGGAAATCTGCTGAGTGTTTGTAAGTTGAACCCTTGAAATATTTGAATTAGACTTAATTAAGAATGAGGTTGATAACCTACCCAAGGAATTCTTGAGTGCTTGGGAATCCCAGGTGACGATCAAGAACTGCTGCCTAGAAATGGGCAAGTTTATTGACTGTTGATTTGAATCGAAATGAATCGGTAGGGAAAAATACCAAGTTTGTGAAAGACGCATGACTCTTGATGTCAACTCAGAACAGACCTAACGGATTCCAGTTGGTGGGGGAGCGCATACAACGATGATAACTATAATTAGTTTTTAGAGGGACTTTTTCTTCTCTCCCTCCATCGCGTCATATTGATGTCTACGTTAAATACCATTGAATGGATTTAAATGAAAGGAATGGGGTTTGGATAGGATGGTGCGCTTGAAAAAGTTGAATAGGCGTAATATTGAAGGGTCTGGTGGGTTTTCCGTAATAGAATTACTACCAGTTACTATACCGACCGATGAAGACGTAAACGCTCATATTTCCACAACACACACTTTGGCATGACACGAGACACGCACACTCACACGGTGTTGTATTGAGGAGGCTCCGGCCGTGAAGCTTTTGATGCAATCTCTAAAACATTCGAAGAACTGTCTACATAACTTTTCTGTGCATGGCAAAGGGAAGTAAAAACGATACGAGTTGACTCGTCTCCAAGCAGTGTTAAGCAATCGCCCTCACGCAACTTGGCAATTATTTTCACATCGCTAACTGACACAAACGACATTTAATTCATCCTCGGACCTCTCAATCTTCCCTCAATCCCATTCCCGCGCTCATCATTTAACCTAACGCCCATATCCGGCTGTTTAACACTTATGTGACTGGGCGCAGCTCCAAAACTGACATGAGATATCACCTCCCCGAGTTGTCAGTTCAGGAACCAACTTCGTTCCGTTCAACTTCGCTGCGGGGTTTTTTAAAGACGCTGAATAGAAATAGAGGCTTCTGGCAATCTCACGTGGTACAAGGGACAAGAACGTTCTACCAACAACTTCATTCGCGAGTTGTCATTTGAAACGCTTCTTTGACTACTTTTTTGAGCATTCAACGTCATATTTGCTTGTAGGGAAGTAAATACTGTTAAAACGAGTGCGAGAGTCACAAAAATATGATTGAATCTTGAGCACTCAGCTTAGCAATATCGTGAGCGCTGCGTGTGCGGAGTTTTACGGGTTATCACCACCTTCATCCACTCATAATGTTTGCATATCAATCAACTTTGAGAACTTGAAAGCAACTTGTTCAGATTTGCCATTATTTCTTCCAAATCGTTGTTACAAAAGACGGGGAATCAAACAGGGTGGCTGATAGCAAACGTGCATACAAGACGTAAAGCTGGTTATCGAACTTATCCATTCGTAGTTCAGTTAAAGGCGTATTTTTCTCATGTTTTGGCGAAAGCCTTACCAGCCGTAACTCATCTCCACATCGTCCGCATTAGTTAGTTTCAATTTAATTTGTAACCGTAATGTTCTTACATTGTTCACTTGTACAGAATTCAGTTCTCATGCCCTCGAAATCATTATTCCTGCGTTTTCTTGAGGGGGAATCAGCCCCCCCCCCCACCCACGTTTGGGAAGTTGCCCAGGGACGCTGGATAAGGTCCTTATAAGAAGAATTGTGGGTCACGAAAATCGACTGCAAAAACATATCAGCAGTGACATACGACGATCAAAGACCTAGCTGGACCTAGTTACGAAACGCTAAAAGTGAAGTAACCCAATTTAAAATAGGTTCCATGAGCCACAAACTGATACTATAGAATCATCAAAAATAGTTTACTAAATGAGTTAACTGTATACAGTAATAAAGAAATCATATTTACAAAAAAAACGTGGATGACCAAAATGCGTTTGCTCCAGATACCCAACAGATATTTTCTGAGTCATGGTGATGGAACCGCTCCCGTGTTCCAGCTAAAGCCGTCCTTAAGACGCAGTGCTACCGTGGGATCGAGATCGTCGCGGCTGTTTCCAAATCTGAAAGTCTTGAGGATTTTGCTAATCGTCTTCGGAAAGTTTCCTGCAGACACACTCGTTTCCCAATAACAACCAACAGCTCTACTTTGGTTTTGGGCGCCGCAGTGTTGGGTCGCTTCGACGGTGCACAGCCCTTCGATAAGTGTGCTTCATACCGTCCCGACCACGTATACTCACGCTCCAGTTCGACCATGAGGACTGGGTATTTCGTCTCTGTCACTATTCCGTTCCTGCGCCGTGAGAGCACTCCCTCTACCGGCTGGGATGTCTCGTGTACTCTGGTTCGTCTTGTGCTTGTACAGGACCAGCTGCAGGTCATAATGGAGTATACATGCAAGGAGCACTGTCTGGTTGGTACTGTAAAAAAAGCAGTAACGGGTTGTGCCAGTGGAAAGACTGCAGCTCCTGATGGACTACGCGTCACACGTAACTCTTACACAGCATCTGATATCTTTTAAAATTCAATTTGCTCCTACACAACTTACTGAACTTTAGATAAGACGAATTGAACAAATAATAGTAATGACCAACGCTCTTTCAAAGGAGCGAATGGTTAACTAATACCTTGCAATTAATACTTGAGAGAATGAGCTGTGGTGGGGAAGCAAATGAAGTAGCGCTAACGAGGAAAGTTAGACAATCATCATGAAACCGATCTGTGAAAGTTTTGCGAATGGATTGTTCATTGATTGCTCGCGTCAATCAACATTCCGTGCTCAGTTCGTGTTGAAACTGACTAGATGTTTTCAAAAGCAAAACGCCGTATTACATCCATTGTACTTTTATATTCCGTTCGCTCCTCTCTCGTATTTCCCGGCTGAATTGAACATTTCCATGTTCTCCTGGAATCGGAACAAAGAATATTCAAAAGTTTAAGCTTCGGCGGCACGACTTTTGTGCCGCGAAAATTCGTGAAAACAATGGAATTTTGACGTCCAGATACGAACAAGCTAAGCGTAAAACAGGTAAGAGGTATTTCATTACTTCAGCCACCTTCTTTGCATTTCGAATGTTCATTCTCTTCAGCTGCCTCAATTCATTATGATTCCGAATCATTTTCCATAAAAGGCACTTCAATGCGTTCGAGTATTATTTACTTTCTTTCAAGCTTCGTCGAGCTCCGAATATTCAGACGGGGATTATTATTAGAATTTTGTGATATTGGAATGAAAAGTTCAATTTAATTTCAACCTTCTAACGCCATTACGGCGACGTCAAAAGGACCAATTTCTGTTCCAAGAACTAGAAGCGATGACTATAGGCATCAGCCACATTCTGAAGCGAGCTCGAACCGTCCATTCTGCCTGGCCTCGTCATTCACTTCAACTTCGATTAAAATCTTACTCGTAGCTTAAATCTCAAGAAATGCATGCTTTGAATTCTGCACGTCGTCGGGGTTTTAGTGCGCAGTTTGGACTTTCTCACAGCTGCAGACAAAAAGTTTTGGCTCCAGGTCAGAAAGAGTTGGAATCAATTTCCGAGGACGGCCCGAAATAAGGACTTCCCGTTGGAGGCAAAAACATCGAACGAATTTGACCTGAGCCAAACATGTTTGACCATATTCAAAAGAATGAGTGAAAAATCAACTGACTTGGTTGCATAAGCTATGAAAACCGGTGAATTTGTTTTGCTTTAGCAAAACAGGTGGGGTGATACATTTCTCCCACATGTACCATCTTCCGTTCACACAGACGCAGACAAAATTGTTTTTATCGCTGATCACAATATTTTTCTTCCTAGTTCACTGGGCTAAGAAGAAGAAAAACTCGTATTATTCTATATCAAGCGATCTCCAACACAACTCACTTTGCTTCTTATTGGTGGATTCATTACGTTTTTAGATGGGGAAAGCTGTGGACTTCCTCAGCGGATTTAAAAACAGCGCAGGTCGGTTCAGTTTCAACAAATATTGAGATTGTATAGAATAGATTAATCGTCATCGTACGCACGTGCCGTTCCTCAAAACTAACGACTACCTTCGGGCTGTCACTAGCCAGAAATCGAATCGCTCTGTATGAGTCGGGAAATCTGATTCCACGTACTCACCAAATTCATGCAGTGATCACACGAGTTATCAAATCGATGAGACTGATAAAACTCACAAAACGGACCTGTCAGCTCATTTTTCATTCAATCTGTGACTTGAAGAGGCGAAGGGATGCTCGCTCAACACGTTAAAGTTGCCTCATTACATTCCCAACCGCCTCTGGAAATGACCTTATTGCAATCAAGAAGCCTCACCTCTTCTTCGATTTGAAGAGACTACGCGGTGAAATCTCTGATTTATTTTGGACTGGTCACTGTTTCAATGCTCATTCGAACGCTGAGGATTCGGGTTAGATCAACAGAGCCTAAGATAAAGATTGGTTTTAGTCTCATCTCCTCAAGTGATTTGATGATCCTCGTGATACCAAACTCGGTTGACTCGCTTCAGAAGAACTCCCTACTTGCTCCAAGATTTGAACTCTGAACTCACTCAGACAGCATTGCTTTATATCTCGTTTGAAACTAACTCGAGATCGATGCAACAAACGATATACCGCGAAGGTAATTTTCATCAATTGGACACCTCGGTGACATCAAAATTGAGGTAGTTTTTTTTTATCATCGTGAAAAACCACGCACTTTTCTAAAATATAATGGTGTTTTGTGGACTGATTAGGACAATAATTTCGCAATTTTCCTGGTTCTCTCGCGTGGCCACGGAACTTTCAATTATTTTCCCGAGAACGCGTGGCCGATTTTTACAATTCACAGCACGTTTGGCAAGCAATTTGATGTTTCCGCCGAGCTGCTTTCTGCACTTTGCATCGCAAACAGGTTCGGATAACGACGGATCACTTCGACGATCGATTCGCACAGCGACATATGTATTCATGTCAGGGGCGTGTACCGGATTTTCGAACAGTCGACCAATGTGGAGCAAAAGCCGAGCAAAAGTGATATTTGCTAGTTGGCAGAGAAACTGTTCGAGCTTTTTTTTTTTTTTTTTTCGAAACTCGAATTTTTTTCGAAATTTCGAAACTTCTAGAGCCAAAAAAAGATGATTCTTAGTAGACTCTTCGCAAGCACCAGATGTTGCAGAGTGCAACTAAAAGTTATTCTAACCTGGCAACCCAAAAGGATGGTACTGAATTTTAAATAGACTGTCAACGTATCGAATCACTAACTAGTACGTAAATAACTCACCCATAAATATTTTTGTGAAAATTCCGCGAGCGGAAATACACCGCTACGAAGCAATAAGATAGTCTGTCAACGTTTTGAAAAACACGGCTGTGACGATCTACACGAAACTCGCAGAAAGCCCTGGATGTGTATAGACAATCAGATCGGACGAATCCCGTGGCAAAAAATAGTTTGGAAAATGTACGAAACGAAATTTAACAGTTTACGTCACGTTTGCTATCACTTCCTCGGTATTTTCGATGCTACGTCGAATGGATCGAGTATTTTTTGATGCTGGATCAAATGAGTCTCGGAGATGTGAGACTACGTCAAATCGTGTATGTGAATGATAAACCGTTCTCTAATAATTTGCAGAGTTTTTTCACACTTATCTCCCTATAATAAGAGATTGGTAAATACCTAGTCACTGAGGAAATCTCACGGAGTCTCATAAATTATCCACGCACTAAGTACTCACTTCAGGTCGTGACATCAAAAGAAGAGTTTGTGTTTACATCGCATCAGAATAAATACGTAGGACGTCTTCAACTAGTCAATAGCTACATAATATACTCCTTACATATTTCTATACATAAGAGTAGTTACGTAGTAGAAAGAAAGTTATGTATTCGGCTGAATAAAAGGTTTTCAGATCTTTAAGTTTTCCGAAAAACAGAATTTCACACAACCGCCTGTGTATCTGTGCCCTGAAGGTGATTAAGAGAAACAGCAGAATCGAATCGGCTCCAATTTGATACCAGACCTGCAAACCTCCTTAACAGAATCAGTCCAAAACTAATCATAGTGATCAAAAGAACACACGTTCTCAAAAACGACTGTAACGATTTTGATGAAGTTGTTTTTGTAAACAGTTCTAAACGGAACAACAATACCATAAAATTCCCACTTGAAAACGACGAGAGCAGCACAATAAACTATTCTCATGGTGGATTTTTTACAACGATGATAACAATCCGAAGCTGACACGGTTTGTACATGACCATTCCAAGAAGATGAGCATGATTCTGTTATGAAAAACGCTGCCAATTATTACACAATGGGTTATTATTCTCTTGTAAGGCTTGACGAGACCCATCCCTTTCGATTCATTATCGAAAAATACCAGTAAATGATACGAAACATGACCTGACTACAACAAAACGACGAAAACTAAATATTTCAGGCGCCAGTAGGTGCTTTTAGGCAATAGGTATGCACGACGTGGTGAGTTGAATGCGCGGGTGGTTTTATTGAGACGGAAGGGATGAAACAATTAATTTCGCTGTAGTTATAGCCCCACGAGTTTTTTTCCACTGGTGGACTTTGGCTCACTATAATTACTGTGATTTCACTATTTTCGGTCTAGACGCAGTCGTACACTTTTGAGAATTTTTCCGTTCGACCCAGCATTTAAAAATGCCTGGAAAACGATACCAAACATAGCGTATTCTCAATAAAACTGCCAAAATTGCGTTTTTTGTTTTGTTTTTTTTTAACCAACTAGATACCGAATGGGCGAAAGAACCGAAATACCAGAATTTCAAGTGCTACCTTTTTCCATGTTAACGCCATGTTATGTTTCATCCAGTGGCTTTCTTTCCACGAACACACCAAACATTGTTCAACATTTTCGAATTGTCCACAGTAAATACCGAACTGAATTTAATCAATACGAAGGAACGTTGTTTGTTTAGCAACATTCCCTCACATTTTGCTGTTGCAACTGCTCCGGTTACATTCGCTTTGTACGTGTAGGGTAAAAGTTATCAAAAAATTGGCTTCTCCCAAAGCTAAAGTGAATCCTTCAAATTTCTGCCGAAAGGGTTCTATAACAATTTCTATCAAAACTCTCGTGATACCTAATCTAACGAGTAACTACAATGTGCTCCCGTAAGCGCTACTTCAATTACTGTGATCGTCTTCAGTCAATTCGTGCGTGTTTTTCATTGCGTTTGTAGAACAAAAGGAAGTAAACACGAAAGAAAAAACGGAGACGGGATAAATATTTAGCAGACTCGCGCTTAGGTCTAATTGACCAAACAAACAGATCATTGGCAGATCTTATAACGTGCAGGGAGTGGCTTCGATCGGTTCTGGAATGTAGAGAGCCCTTTTCATCCCGCATTCTCGCGATGAAACGTCCTTCTCATAGAATTCCTGTCGAGACTAACTTCCAGGTTTCATTCTCCGAACGGGAGGGCCGTAAGAAGAAATTGGCGGTGGTTCGAACAGCGAACGACCATATTTTATCCGAGGAACACCATCAACCTATGTGAAGCATTCTTATTGAAAAATGGAAGTCTCGTCCAGTTCCGTTACAATTGCTGCGAGTCGAAGGAATCAGTAAAGCTCTACCCTGCGTCGCAATTTTAGTCGATGTTCATGAGCCGTAACAGTTTCAACGTTGGAAAGGTTGTTCGGATTGGGGTGTTACACAATACGTGCGGTTATTATTTATGCTAATTGAATAAAATCGATAGTTTGATAAGTTATTCATGAAATCCAGATAGTTTTCTCCAGGAACTTAATCTCCCGTTAGTTATTATTTAAACACCTCTTATTTGCGACATGCGATTCGTTTGTAGTTGATGAGTGTTGAAATAACTTGGGAACGTTCAAGTTAATTGATTTTGAGTGCTTCTGACCCTAGAATAGGCCGCCTGCCGGTGCTCTTGTATTTTCACAAATCTGAGCAATATTTCTGGCTGGTCATGTTTCATATTCGCATTTCACAATGCTCATCCATTTTCGTCTGCGAAATCAAGTTGCTTTTACGCTAGAACGGTTTCCCACGTTGATCAGTAAAATAGTTTGGTTCCAAAAACAAGTCCATTGATTCAGGGTTCAATATGACGGACAGCTGTGAGACAAACTCATCACTACACTCTTCCATTAGCGCTGGATGCTATGGAGCTGTACTTATTTAGGTTTAATTCCAAGATATTCGTGGTATGAAATGAATGAGCACTGATTGATAACGATTTGTTTATTTTTCCAAAGGTATTCCGTGGAGAAAACTCACTCATACAAAATGCAAAACAAAATCCAGCCGGACACCTTCCACCAAATTTGGTTTTTTTGATGAACTCTTTACTGTTTCTTATTCGGTATGAGCACCTCTACCTGGAGTCCCGTTGTGCCAGTCCTAATGCCTCACAGATCCATGCCCAGTCTCCTCAGGAACGTCGAGCACCTCCTGCAAAGAATTTTCTTTGACGTTTACCCCAGAAGAAGTTGCACCAAAGACCATAAATCGTTCTGTATCAAGTTTCGGTTACTGTATCAGGACAAGGTAGGGGGTCTTCTCATCTCTGCTACATTATGTACGCCGAAGAATGTCGCGTATATCCGTAAAATACCTGTATTTGTTTGTTTTTCACTGCTCTGCGAGGATTTCTACTAGCTGCCTCAAATCCTGCATTTCCATCATAAGAATACTAGGTCTTATCACGTGAATTGGTGCTGATAAGCGTTTGGAATGTCTCACTCCTGGAGCGTTTCAGGCAGTCTGACGCATACTTCTGGCGTATTCTCTTACCGTCACGTTGACTAGTGACATTATAATGGAGTCGCCTTATAGGTACAATATACGAACTAAGTTTGGCCTAATGGTTCTCTCTCTCACTTTTAGTGAGCATTAACCCTGTCTGAGTTGAGCCGCGACATGCACTCCTTCGCCCGTTTAACGTTGTTCAATATATTCTCTTCACCTTGTAGGTCTGCCGAACATTTGGCATTTTCTTGGTAGTTTTATTTCTATATCTCTTGACGTTGATAGTATGCATTTCAACCAAAACTAGTTTAGTTCTTCATAAAAATAGCGCTTTATCGATCATTTTCCACCTGTAAGTTCTACGCGAATAAACTGCACCACATGGTTGGAGTAGGGTACGGAAACCCACCCGAAAAACAGAAATGACAAAAGAATGGTGAAAGAAATCCATGACAACCGCCAAACGTAATATTTTCAGTGTTCCGTATGATGTCAACTGACTGTCTTTCATTTGTCGATACCCACGTCCTATTCTTCACAACTGTTTCCCCTAGCGTGCGTTAAACGTGTTTGTAAACGATAATACATCAGAAAATGTGATCCTCCGAACGATAAATATGTTACCTCTGAAAATGAAAAATAATTTCATTGTTTAACTAATCGGAAACTTCGTTCTTGAATAGTTGAATGGAATTTATATTCTGTACGCGTCCCACCATGTATTTCTCTCCTACAGTCACGTCACATATTAAGCTAATAATTCAAGAAGCCACGCGTGTCGACCTCGTGACACAAGGGAAAAAACACAATTTATTGTCTTAAAACCTCTACACTGAGATGGTCTACCGTGGCGAGTAATGTTCTATTTAAAACGATTCAAAAAGTGTGTTCTAGGAAATGACACCGCTTGCTACTTACTGGGCAATAATTTAGTTAAATATTTTGTGCTTCGCTTTTGTTTTCGTTTTCTTTGTCAAATGTATAAGGTTATATTGCTGCGGTGGAGTTGAGCCTAGTAGATTACTGTTACAAGAGAATTTGATGTTTGAGGGAATGTTACGAGAAAGCCCCCTGCTCCACGTACGAGAGAGAATTTGAAATCCCTAATTCTTGAATGGAAATGAGGCGGCCTTATTGTGGGCGAAGGTTGGGGAATGGGATCATCTACCAGAACGAGCACGTCATCAGTGATGCGTTAATGGTGAAGCGGCAAGGCAGGAAAGGGAGCGAATGAAAAAGGTTTTCCAGGTGTATGGGCACGTCGCGGGAGTCAGAAATAACCACCTAGAGAGAAGTTGATACAATGCGACTCTTGTCCGCCAAATGGTCAACTTTTGATGGCAGTGACTCTGGGATTTACGAGTATATCGAGAATAACCGGGTGGCGAGGCGAAAAAAGGGACTAACAAGTTTTATCGCTCATTCAGAAAGCTCTTGGAGCTGGTGAGGGCGCCCTCAACCCATTTTTCCGCCACATCTTCGGACAAATCCACCGCCGGCCTTCTCTTGAGCTCTGGGCAAATAGGTCGGTTTAGCGTCAAAACAGTTGGAGCACAGATTTTTGAAGTATTGCCAAGTCTACTTGCCTCCCTCGGTCTGAAATCACAAACATTTATCTCCTCATGAGACATTAAATTGCTACGAGGTTCGAGAGCCGCGGACGCTGATCCTCTCCGATATTTCCGTGGAGGTACGGCTCTCCGATGTATTTTAGTCAGATCTCGCTTTTGTCTCGCCACCCACTAGCCATTTTACTCACGCTCCTAATATCGTGTTGAAATTAGCTGTTACGTTGTTTTTATCGCGAGGGGCTCCCGCAACTTCCACACCATCACACTTTATTTCTTAGTATCTGAGACTGTGGATATTTGTATACAACACAATTTTATGTCTCATTATTTCTTCGCATCGTAAAATTATCATATAGGGCTCAAAAAACGTAATCTCTTTCTTCACAGCCGTGTGCCAAATAGTGAGCGATTACCTTTCTCTTGGACACAGTGCACGCTGAAAATTCTTTTTCACTCAACTGAAGTGAAGAATATGAAGACTCAGCGATGTGAAACTATTTTATTAAACATAAATTTAGAACCATGGACGGTATTGACGTACAGCAAAGCAAAAGAAACAATTTGCAACCAAGCCGGTGACGCAAAACTTTCAGGAATTGTTACAGGGGCTCTCTATAGTTATACAACTTTTATTCGAAGGTTCATTACGTACTTTCACATCTTGAAAATGTTAATATCGATTGAGCTGAATTTCTCGGGAAAATATCAAATGAGAAGCACCCACCTAATGTTCGTCACCCTCACATAAGTTCAATGACATCGATATTTCCACCCTTCAACCGGCGTGTTTGTACAGGAGCGATTATGTTTCAGAAACAGTATTTTTGAAAGTTATTTAGTCCACGGTGGGCGAGGTAGAAACCGTCAAACCTACTTTACTGATGAAATTCGAAAATATTTCTTCAGCCCAACGGCATTCAGCGGTGTTTATCACTCTAGCCACTCATAAAATGAGTTCTTCATACAATTTATGCGTTTTAGGTAGAACGAACCTCAACGTTTGTCTTAAAAACTGGTAGTCGCTAAGATTTCGGAGTTTATTTGCAACGCCCATTAATGAGTGATCAGTGTATAAAAAGTTCGTTAGACTAAATATATTTTTACTTTCCTTTGCTCTACGAAGTTAAAAGGAATTAATCTAATCGGCTGAAGAAAAAAAGTTGTGAGTTCTCTTCAGACATTTACCTTCCAGACCCTACTAGCTGAATCAAATCAGCTCTAAGTTGATATCTAGCCTGCAGGTCACCATGGGACGCCCTTAACTGACTATAGTTAACCACACACTTTTTGGCCGTTTGATTTGGACGAGTTTGATTGAATTTCTTGTATGGGCAAGTCCAAATGGCACGAAAATGATATAATAGCGCTGTTTTTCGATATAAATGTCGTTCAAATGTTACTCAGGGCCAAGCTGGTCCCTACCCGCGACTAAAGACTAAGACGTAGTAACACACTAAGTAACGCTTATAAAATATACAGCTACTCTTTATATAAACATCTATGATATGTAGTGTAGACAATTATAAAAGGTGTGGCAGCACTATGTTATCTCCTAAAAATAAAAGTTGCTGCATTTGAATTTCAACAAGAAAAGAGAACGTACCATGTAATAAAGTTTACGCGCTGAGAAATTGTTTCAAAACACGCATCAAAATGTTTTCAAGCCTAAATACGAGCCCTGACACAATTGGGAGCAATGTCTCTAAGTGTGACGGAACATCGAGGTTGAACGGCTGCGGGACCACTATGGTTATTTCGTCGAACAGATGGTTCCGGGCGATTGCGTAGCGTGGCCACTCTATAACTGTCTCGACCACAGCTGCACACAGCTGACACAATTTTTCGTCAGAGCTACCAATTGTGAATAGGTATCTCTCCGTGCAGCTGCGTCATTTTCTCAGTCCAGAAATCATCTCGTGAAACGCGTGAGCCGGTGATTCAAATTTCTCCATTTAATCGAGCGTTCACTGGAAGTTACTGGAGGAGAAGGTTGACTCGAGCGATGGAGAAGAACTCTGGTGAGAAGAAGGTTATGGAGAAGTGAACAGCTTCTCTCAAAATATCTGGTGCGTTGCAACACACAACTTTCCTTAGCTCTACAACAATTCACTTTGTACATGGCTTTAATTCCATTCAATCAATTATCACTCAGTTAATTTGAACTTGGTCAAACAACGCATTACGGCAGCAGGAAGCGGTAGCGCTTACAGTTCCAGATTTTATTGTGCTGCTCGTACTCATTTCAGGACCATTATTGATCAACTGGTACACAGATGATTAATGAGGCTGTAAACATGAATTTTTTGAAGAACGATAGTAATTACTTTTGCAGTTATTGGGTAAAAACGTTTAGAACTGGTGGTAAGCGAAACGGCGGTAGTTGAAATTTAGGAATTTCTGGAGTGAGCCCCATGTACCTCATGAGCGTTTTCAACACTCAACCTTTAGGTATTAGATTGGACTACAATACCAATTTTTTTTTAACATTCTACAAAAATTCCAGCGGAGTTTATAAGGAAAAAACCACGGCGAAAACGCTTTTCGTCGAAAATATTGATAATTTATTGTGCTGCTCTCGTCATTTTTCCACAAATGGGAACGTTATGGTATAATTTCCATATTGAGGGCTATCAACATAAAAAATTTAATCAAAATCGTTATAGCCGTTTTTGAGAAAAAAAATTTGGTGTTTTGATCACTATGATGACTATAGTTAACTTTCGGTGGATTTTGTCCATACCCTTATTTTGGCGTCCCATGGTAACCTGTAGGCTAGACATCATGTTTCTGCTGATTTGGTACGGTTGTTTTCTCTAAAAACCGCGCTAAAACCGATTTCGTGGAAAGTTTGGGTAATTTATTGTGCTGCTCTCTTCATTTTCCCATATATGGGAATTTTATGGTATAGTTTCTATATAAGGAGCTACCAATATTAAAAATTTAATCAAAATCGTCATAGCCGTCTTTGAGAAAAAAAATATTTGGTGTTTTGATCACTATGATAACTATAGTTAAATTTCGGTGGATTTTGTTCATACCCTTATTTTGGCGTCTCATGGTAACCTGCCGGCGAGATATGAAGTTTGAGCTGATTTGATACGATGGTTTTCTTTAAAAATCGTTCACAGACACGCATACACACAGACACACAGACACACAGACATACAGACACACAGACCATTTTCCCAAATAGTGTTTTTCGGACTCAGGAGGGTCTGAAACGTAAAGATCTGAAGAAAACTCAAAATTTTTTTTTCAGCCGATTACATAACTTTCCTTTCTACTTCGTAGAGCCAAGGAAAGTAAAAAGGCTGAAACTATTTCCGATAAATTTTTACTTTCCGTGTTTTAGTGGGCGATTCCAATAAACACGACCAAAGCATACAATTTTCATCCGCTGGAAAACGAAAGAACCGCACAAATACGTTATCAACGTATATGAAACTCATATGATACTAATTTTTCAAGAAAAATTAGGGTGGCAGTCCAGTAAACCAACGAGAGTTGAATAACCCTCATAAAATAGGAAAGAGCAACCCCAAAAACTGTGAAATTCAAACACTACTGTTTTACTCACAATCATTTCTCAAAATTTTCATAAATTTAGCTGCAAATCCAATCTTTTTACTTTCCTTGGCTCTACGAAGTACGTTTGTGTGTGTGTGCGTGTGTAGTTCGATTTGCGGGAGAACGGCTCATCTGATTGAGCTGGTTCTTTTTTTGTTTTGTTTGTTATTTTTTTAGACACCAAAATAAGGTTATGGACGATTTCGGCCGACGGGAAGGGGGGTGGGGGACGAAAATGTACCAAAAACTAGGGTTTTTCGCATTTTTCTCGAAAACGGCTCTAACGATTTTGATTAAACTTTCAAATTATCTTCTGCTAATCAATAACTAACTTTTTTTTTCTATACATATCTCCATGAAAATACGGTGAACGGAAATATAGGCCTATGAAGCAAAAATAGGTTTTTCACGCTTTTTGGCTAAACGGCTTCAACGATTATCACCAAACTTTCAGGATGTATCCGAATAGTTGATACCTACATATTGTTCTCTGACAGTCCATTGAACAGAGATAAAAATCAAAATGTGTCGAAAATAACGTTTTTTCTAACATTTCCGTAAATTCCAGGGTAACTTCTTCACCAGATGTGATAAAGCCTAATGGAGTGTCTTCTAGTCACCCATACCAACATTTCGTTCTCAATAATTATTTCTGTATATATATGTTGAACGGAGATATAAGACAAGTTAACATAGAAAAGGTGATTTGTCGAATATTAATTTATCGGTATTCCAATTTTCTCAAAAACGGCTCAAACGATTTCGATCAAACTTTCGGAGTACTCTCAGCTAACTAGCCCCTACATTTTTTTCGCCATAAACGTTTCCATAGAAATGCGTTGGACGAAGATATAGCGCCCGCATATGTAGGTGGTGTTCGAACTTAAAGGGGTGGCGGAAAGTTGTGTGTTGCTACGCACCAGATATTTATTTACTGGCGAGGGAGAAGACCTGATGCGTGAACATGATTGCCGTTAGGTTTTGGCTGGACCATCTAAATTTGAAATCACGAAGCGGAATGCAGAGTCTTTTTGAATGTGAACCGTGTACTTTCCTTCATTCAAATTATACATATAAAAATTAAGAATTTTTTATCATGAAAATTCACAATTATTTCTTTCGATTCTCGAAAGTATTATTTATTATTCTCTCCAACTAATATTATCCTCTCAAAATTTATTTTTGGTACCCCGAAAAAATGTATATTCAATTCTTTTAGTCACGTCGAACAGATTCAGGAGTAGGTTTGTTTCGTTTCTTAAGTACTTTCAAGGGGGAGAATCCCACGATGTAATTGAATTTTGGGAATAATCCTTTCACCTCACCAAAAAAAGGGGTTGGGTGTTTACTGATTTGGCAAAGAACGCCACCATTTTGAATCAAAAGAATCAACCCAGTGCTCTTTATTGTACCACCTGTGTTGTTCACTACTTTTACTCCCAGCATTATTGTTTACAAATCGCATTTGAAGAAAAGGAACATTAACGGTTCGATGATTACCGACGGTGCCGATGAAAAGAGGGATTCAACTACCAACGCGCGTGAGAAAAAAGAACGTTTGAAGCGTTGGGTCATACCACTCTCCCCTCCCTCGACCGAAACGTCATTCTTCACACTATGGGATGATCCTAGTAAACATTATTTTGCCACACTCTACCTGATACAGAACTGTACGAGATATTCCACTCTTATCAGGTTATTCAGTAAAGTACTCTAACTTCTATCTGCCCTATTCTCACCTGATTCAGAGGCAATACCTACACTTTATTCCACAATTATGAATTATGCTTCAGCCACCAATCAACTTCTCTTCCAACAGGTTCATTAGTGCGTAGCTGGTGAAGTGAATAGGAAAAGAAAAGGATCAGAGTACGTGCCACTGACATTGCGTTGCCCGCCTGTTTCAAAAATAGAAAGTTTGTACCCAAAAGCCTTCGTGAATGTGAATTTTTTCTCAGGTTAAAGACAATGGTTTGTGCAATAAAAAAGCCTATAAATCAGCCGCAGGCATACATACGAAACATACTCACAAGCTAATTTGTTGAAGTTACTGCAACATTTAAAATTTAAATACTCTCAGAAAAAAACCCTAAACGAAAAACTCAACATTACGGAGCTACACAAAAATATTAAAACCCGGAAAGTAGCGTTAACGAACATCTCTTGGCTTCTTCCTTGGAAGGATACGTGAGTACGTGTCACTCTCTCAAATTTGCGTGTTGGCTGTAAAAGATCAGACACCCGGTTATCTGTGAAAGAGCGAGAAAAGGGACAGCACTTGAAAAACCGCGAGCGTTGCCTTTCATTGAAAACAGCTACCGAAAGAAAACATTCAGCCATAAACTATTCTAGACAGAGCATCACTTATGATGTTATTTCCAAATGTTGAACCTCTGGTCAATGCTCGACCATGCTCGTATACAGGCTCCGTACCCTCGTGCAAGTCATTCATACAGAAACGTTGGCACTGGTTAGTTGAAAGTACTGCTCGAGTTCAATAAAGATAGTCTGGGCCGTAAAACAATAAATGAATAAAATATTTAAACATAATATGAAGTAAAAAACATTGTTTTCATTTGTATCATGGCTAACATCTATGATCAAGCTGAAATGTGAGTATATGTCATTGGATGGTCGATCATCACCATCACCAGGTTGATAAAATTCATTGCATTTGATGTGGAAAATTCCAAAACGTTAAAAAGCTGATTTTTGGCAGTTATCTCAGTTCAACAGATTACCATAAGAATATTTAAGGGTGACGACGTATTAGTATCGACTATTTGAAGGCATCCTGGGAGCTAAATGAAAATTGTTAACGCTATTTTTGAAAAACACAAGAAGACCCCACGTTTTGATCTCCCAGCCCCAGCAGGCCTCCTTGACCTGCTACAAAAATTTCCAATCAATAATGTAACGAACCAAACAAGAAAACAACGGCCTGAATTGATTCACACACTAAGCGCTAAAATTAGGTTTTTTCCAAGTCAATCGGCCTCAAAAAGTCGAGATCTGAAATTAACTCAACTTTTTTGTTTTAGAACGAACACAATGCTTCCCGTACAATGTGAATAGCGGAAAATAAAAAAAACCTACTATTTCGGCTCCAGGTCGCATTACTTCATGATGTTAGATTTTATTTACAACAGCGAAGAACGTTGCTATGTTTTTCGACTCAAACGGAATAGGCCGGTGAACTCGATTCAAAAATATTTAGCCAAAATAAGGTTGTCATTTCTTAAAATCAGTTATAACGATTTTCATTCGAAGTTCCAAATAGCATAACAATAACAAATATCTGGAGCGTAGCAACACACAACTTTCCACCACCCCCGTAATTTCGAACACCACCTACATAGGCGGGCGCTATATCTTCGTTCAACGCATTTCTACAGGAACATGTATCGAGAACAAAATGTAGGGACTAGTTAGCTGAGAGTACTCCGAAAGTTTGATCGAAATCGTTTGAGCCGTTTTTGAGAAAATTGGAATACCGATAAATTAATATTCGACAAATCACCTTTTCTGTGTTAACTTGTCTTATATCTCCGTTCAACATATATATACAGAAATAATTATTGAGAACGAAATGTTGGTATGGGTGACTAGAAGACACTCCATTAGGCTTTATCACATCTGGTGAAGAAGTTACCCTGGAATTTACGGAAATGTTAGAAAAAACGTTATTTTCGACACATTTTGATTTTTATATCTGTTCAATGGACTGTCAGAGGATCATTTATTGAGAAGAATATGTAGGTAATAACTATTTGAAAACATCCTGTGAGTTTGGTGAAAATCGCTGAAGCCGTTTTGCCAAAAAGCGTAAAAAACCTATTTTTGCTTCATAGGCCTATATCTTCGTTCACCGTATTTTCATGGAGATATGTATGGAGAAGAAAAGTTGGGCACTGATTAGTAGAAGATAATTTGAAAGTTTAATCAAAATCGTTAAAGCCGTTTTCGAGAAAAATGCGAAAACCCCTTGTTTTTTTAGTGTACATTTTCGTCCCCCATCCCCCTTTCCATCGGCCGAAATCGTCGTCGTCGTTTTAGACACCTTATTTTGGTGTCTAAAAAAATAACGAACAAAAGAAAAAAGAACCAGCTCAATCGGATCAGCCGTTCTCTCGCAAATCGAACTACAGACACACACACACGGAACACGCGCCGAAATTAGGGTTTTTAGACTCAGTAGTCCTAAAAACGTAAAGATCTGAGGAAAACCCAAATTTTTTTTTTTTACCCGATTACTATACTTTCCTTCCCTTCGGGTAGCGGAAAGTAAAAATTGTAGAGAAATGGTTACAGCAGCACAATAAGTTATCAAACATGTCGATTTTAGAGGCGTTTTTGATCGTAGGACACTAACGTTCCCACAAAAACCAGAGAAGTAGCCCTACCACCAACACGTCTAGGGTTAAGCAACGGTTTCAACATCATTAGGAGCAACCTGATGAATTCTGAAACTTTAATCTACCATCGTTTCTTTGATCTTGAAGCGTTTCCTCTGTCATTCCATAACAGTTAACACCATACCTTCCTCAAAACATTGTTATAGTAAACCGATGAAGGTGTGCATATTTAGGGGTCCAATAAATTGCGAAACGTTAAGCGCTACCTTTTCGCTGCTGACTTCACATTAACAGAGCAAAAAATATATATTTTACTAGTCACCAGAGTGACGAAACCACTGAATGTACGTGAGGTTGAGGAAAGTAACGTGGTGAGTCGCACGAGATATTTATTTCTGTAGGGCTCGAACGAATGAGGGTATTTCAAGACGAGGATAGTTGTTCTGTTAGAGAAGGTCCGTGAAATCAATCATCTTAAATACCTGAGGGTGGACTATGTAATTGACTACGACGTGCCATATATGAACAAATTGAGTACGATGTGTTTGTGCAACCGGAAATTTCAGTTTCTATCCCGTAATTCTGAATCACACGAGCCTCCTCGTATTCACCCATGGCAGGGTAGAAGGCAAGGGTTAAGTTGAGTGTCCGCCCGAGAACCTTTTTGACCCTCTTCGTTAGCAATACCGGAGGGAGATGTTATGAAAAATGACTTGAGGTTGTCGTTTATTCTTGCACGTACTTTCGTTACATTTTCTACATCATAGCCCCCAGTTATAACAGTTCTTCGTTTGAAGGGATTAATTGAATGACTGTTTAAGGTTGGGGAACGTGGAAGAGTACTGAACGCTTATGACTCCGAAGATGAACACGTCGTTGAGGCTTGGTGAAAATAACTACTCAGAACAATAGGAGTATATGGGGTAGCGGCCCTAAAGACCATAAAAGTGGGGCGAAAGGAGTTTCTCCAAATATTGTTCAGATTTGCGAAAAACACCGTCGGCTGTTTCGCCGGTAATATTGTCAGGAAACAATGTTTGGAAACGCTTTACATTTTCTCATCAGTGGAAAATGTCTCCGCGTCTCGGGTTTTTTTCTTCTTTCATGCGACAATCCAATCTTTTCAAGGCGCCCTTTACTGTTATATCACCCAATGAGATAAATATGTCGTCCACGTTGTTCCTCGGTTATTTCAGACAATGGGGTGACTACTGAAACGATCGAGGTGGGAATTGTTCCAAAGCTGCATGGGCGTAGGAGCTGTCCTCGAGTCTTCTCGACAGGACTCAAAGGTAATATTCCGTCTGAGCGGCTTTTGATTGAATCCGTAATATCATCCGGAATTCTCTAACGATGTGAATAAGTCGATAAGGTAAGTAGTTGTGTGTGTGTGTGTTGGGGGGGAGGGGGGTTTGTGACGGTTAGGAGAAGCCGGTACTGGCTTACACCAAACCATACTCCACACTGGTGGTCTTATTCATCTTGCTACTGGTGTATTTTATTTCATCCAGTCCAGCGTTAAATATTTGTGGGACTTGTAAGACAATAGTTTTTGTGATTTGCGGTACGAGTTCGTCAACGACAAAAATCAGATGGCGTAAATCTCCTAAATGGATGTCGAAAATTTGCAAAATATTGAGTGGGAGCTAATTCTGATGCATTTTTTATAACGGAACGAATGAGCCGACTCGAACTACTTTAAAGAAACCGAATTGTGCAGTCGTCACACTTCTCAAATGCCACGATGAAACTTAGGTGTTTAGATTTCTGGGTGACACAACACAAATGATGACTAATTTTTACGTTTCACGTATTTCTTGACAACGGAGGCCACCGCTATCAATCACCCACAATGATGAAAACCACGCAGGTGAAACATTAAAAATCTTGACACTGCAGTCACTCAAGTAAACAATATGGGTCTACTGAAGGAAAGCCCACGCATTACATCATTGTTGATATCTGCAATGTTCCGCGCTTGGCGGAGGACAAGTGCTCATAAACTTCACAGGAACGTTTGACAACCTATGGTCGTCCTCACTCCTCTATGAGATTGGGAAAGTCCTCAAATACGTACTCGTCAGACGTTTTCTGACAAACAGAACTACCAAGATCGAATGCAGATATGTCGAGTAAATGTAACCACCACAAACAGGGAACCGAGTGGGAGCGAACGCGAGCACGGGCGACACGGCGACGAGGGAACCGGCTCAGTTTCAACTGACGGCAGCGAATCGGGGCATTTGAGGTGCCCAGTCAGCACAAATGCCCCGGACGAGCCTCTGCTGAATGGTGTTCCACCCTACTCTTAGTTTCCTAAAATTGGACCGGCTTTTTGGCTACATTTACCTGGTGGAATGCCGAAGTAGCAGTCACTATCTTGAATTACTTTAGCTCAGTGTAAATTTTAACCAGCTTTTCAAGATGTTACACGAAGATTTGAAGTAGCGTGCGACATTGGCAATGGTACTAGCGGCAGTTTTCCAGCTTTCTCCGAATTAATGGGTGTTATCAACCAAATCCCTACCACTGAGCACTTGACGCAAACGTGTTGGATGAATCATCAACCAACGTTCTTCAAGCGGCTATGGACTTACTAACGTCATATGCTCGAAGGGGTCCATTTTGTGAAGCACTAATGACTTTGGCTGTATGAATGCTGAATTGTCAATTGCGTAGATGGTTCAGTATTGCAAAAATGGCCGTGTTTTGGTTGATTCACGTCCTTTCAATCATCTTCAATAACGACTTGGACACCAATATGACAGTGATGGTGATGAGTTAGTTGTCTCTGAACTGTCCCTTATCTACGTTTCTCCATTCTTTATTGTGATGTTTATCACGTCACGTATGGGAATGAGAAAAGTGTCGTGATGCGTAGCACCAGATATTTGTAATGAACTAAGCCGTCGTAACTGAAAGTCATTTTAGTAAAATAAATCAGAGCATCTCAGAAAATGGCATGAATAGCGATGTACCGACTGTCAGAGACTGCGAGGTCAGAGAATGTTTTTGAAGCTTCTATTTCTCGTTGTTCGTGAGAAACGAACTTGATATCGTTGGAACCTTCATGAATGATGTGTGTATTGGAACAGTAAACGAAACGACGCCTTTAGTTGAGATGAGTGCGGTTTAGGTAAAGTAATTAACCGGCTAGTGTGTTATAATTTACAACCTCACGCTGAATTCACAAAACATTTACTTATTTACATTCTTGAATTTGGAATTAATTGTAGATTATCTAAAAATTCCAGTGTGGTAGAACTTGTGAAATTTGAAACCTGCTCAGTGCGTCGTGCATATAACACCATATCGTTTGGTCAGTTACCGCACAAGTGCTATTGAAGTGTGCGTAATCGCATAACTGAAAAAATGAAGATTCCCGTCAGGTTTGGAAAACAACTATTATTTTGGTTTCCTTTGAACTCCTCAACATTTGAAACATCTTGTTTTGATATTCAAAAGATAAAATTCGTTTCAATTTCCACGAGCCTGCCTACGCGCACTACGTGATTCATAAACGTCGCAATCTGTATGACAGACAGTATCAACGACAAGTTGCATCGAGCACAAACATTGCGCTTCTTGGTGATGAATAAACACGTTTGACCGACAGTTGTGCTATTACATTCGTCATCATTCGAGGTACCAGGAGACGTAATGCCAACAGCCACATTGGCGATGTGAAAATCAGCGTTTAACCCCCTCGCTCCTCCTACCATTGAAATACTGACGCATAGACAAATTTCTAGAAGCTCAATAATTTTGGTGATGAAGAGCAAACTTATAACGAGTTTTGTCAACATTTGCGATGTTTGGTTTCTGATGGCGCACAAATGAGCGAAGTGGAATGAAGAAATTAATCGATTTATGTAATTGTGTGTTTAGTGAATTCACCGTCCGAATGGGAAATAGATTTGATAAAATGTCTGATCTTGTTCGCAGTGTGACAAACAATTCTTGAGTTCTATTGTCTTTTCAAATTGAATGTGAACGTATGATGGTTGCGCACAGTGCTCGCAATTTGTTGTTACTGCGCGAAACCAATCATCATGATTCTTTCAACTTGTGTGTGGGTAGTTCATGGAAATCAGATTATAAGTTAGAGGTTGAATCAATGAAGATAGAGGATATTTAATGTACTATGTGATGACGATGTGAATCAATTTAGGTTGATATTTAACGATAGATTGACATAGGAGTCGAGGCATTTGTGGTTCGGTCGGAGGGCAAATGGCACCACAAACCCTTTGAATAACGTTTCCATAGTCGATGCGTCACTAGTCCAGCGGCTGAATTCGTTAACGTTCGAGGCTAGCGTCCAATCAGAGCAAATATTCGTCCACCCCCACCCCCCTTCCATCACGTATCTACGCAATCATTGACACATTGCGCACAAACAAGGTCAGAATTAACGAGATCTCTTGCAAATCATTCATGCAGATAGTGGGGGTTTGCCTTGGTACTCACAAACCAGTCGATCATGATTCCGCTCGATGGTTTTCATCAACTGCTCATCTCATTTGCCGGCAACTTCTCTTTTAGAAGCTCAGCGTTTGATTACCGACTGATGCCCTCCGTATTTTGTTTCACAATCACCAAAACTCGCCGCGTATTTTTTCTCGAGACGAACGAAATTTGAAACGGGCCCGTTTTTTTTTTGTTTTTTCTTTTTCTTTTTCGTTTTTTTTTTCTCTTTCTCTCTCTCTCTCTCTCTCTCTCTCTCTCTCTCTCTCTCTTTCTCTTCCTACTTCTTTTATTTCCGTGACGCGAATAATTTATTTTTACATTCACCACATGTCTGACGAGGACGCGACTTACAACTGGCCGCCACCTGATAGTTGGGCCGCCCCCACTACACGGACTCTTCCTATTTCCGTAGATCCATCCGAGAGAAGGGAGAAAAGGAGGATTATGTCCGACTGACGTGAGAGAGCGACAGAGGAGTAGGTGCGGGGCCGGAGGCGGTGGTTGAAGGCAGGCGCGTGTGGAGACGGCCAGCTGTCGCCGAATTCCGTGTGCCTACCGTTCTCTTACACGACAGTGGCTTTTTGCTGTCGGCCAACGGCGGCGACGGCACGCGACGAATTCGGTGAGTGCGCCTGCGCGACGTTTCAACTGCGATTCGTCCTATTGCCGTGAGACCACAAAAGACTTTTCGGTTTACTTCAAACCGTTGAAAAGCTGCTAATTGAAGGAAAAATTCACTCCGAAAATTCGCGTGTTCACTCAAATCGTCGGTTCAATCACTTGTAGAATCAAAAGCGGAAAATAATGTTCCTCGTACATACTATCGAGAGTTCAAGAGTCCGTATTTTTCTTCCACATAATAATACCAACCGATATTTCGTAGACTCTGATTTGATATTTGTAACGATGTCCGAGATTTACCATTTCGTTTAGCGTGGCCTCTACATTCTTCATAGCACCGCACCAACATCGAACCAACCTTACTGAATTTCAGCGCCTAGCATCCATTTAGCTTCCAGAACAGGAAAAATCGCTGTCGTGAGCTAGAGATTTGCAAGTCGGGATTTTGTCCCGATCGCAATTGTTTATTTTCTAAGGAAATCCATTTGAAATTGAGTTCGCTCGATTACTGTATATTAATACGGTCATTTCTAACGTACTCTGAGGTGCTTGTTGAACGGTAATAACTTCCTTGTAATACGGACTTGAGTACTACAAACTCCTTCCCGCAGAAGACACTTCACTGAAACGGCTTCATTTTGTGCTGATCGGTCAGCTGTTGGTGAGAACAAGAAGCGCGTCACTTTGGTAGCCTTGTACATCTAAAGGAAAGCTTCATCGGAACTTGTGATTATACCGCGAAGAAGTATTTCTCCGAAGGAACACCTAAGCTGTTTTTGTTGGATGGTATTCTCAACATCATTTACGTTGACGAATAACGATTCCTTTCTTCCCACTTCACGCTTCCAGCCTCCATCCTTTTTGTCATATTTCCGCTGGCACCAAGGAGTTTTTCTCCTCTTAAGTAAAGTGCAAACTTCCGTTTCCTGATTGGAGTAGCCCTTGAACTCTCCAACGTTCAACATTCTCCCAACGCCTGTTGACATATTTTCTCATCCAATTCTCAAAACCCTCGTTTGATGTCTTTGATATCTCTTTATTATTCCTGAGACTCAAACTTCAATGCCGTCTACTGCACTTGATCTCACGCTAATGGTTGTCAACGCATTGGACCACCCTCTGAGATTCCTGATTCTTTCTTCTATTCTGTTTTCTTTTACTTACAGGAACAACGACTTACATTTCATTCCAAATTAAAAGCGTCCACTTATACTTTACATTTATTCACCATAGAAACACGTGCATGCGCCGGTTTACGTGAAGAAAATTGGAATAACAGTGACTCGAGTATAGTACTATTTCATTACTTATCCCTATACTATGGAGTAACAAGTTTTTTTCGGTATTTGCCTAAACTAGTAGTCAAAAATATCGACTTGGAGATGAGAAAATGCAGAATCGAAAGATCTTCGAGCCCTTAAAAATATATTGCTAAAGTGATAAACTGCCCACGGGCGAGGGGAGGGTAAATCTAAGAATGATCGTGTGACCTGGTATGGTATTGTGGGGTATTGTATACACACGCAGGATACAATTGAAAGTAATAAGGCTTCAATATATAATATCGATATAATATACATAACCTGACGAAAACTCAACTTCTTACCATGGCAAAAGTGATCGACATTTTATTCTTGCTAAAGTTGAACGAATGTGTGGTTTACATTGGTGAAAAACGTCATGATAGTAAATTTCTTACACATCTTCGTTTCATGTGTTACCATTTAAAACGCAAAGCGCCAGTGGAATTCTGAAGATAGAGCACAAAGTTTATTGAGTTTTGAAGAACCAACTATTTTGAGTAAACTCAAATGTTCACTTGTATATGTCAATACCACTGATAATTGTACAAAGTCCAATCCATTCATGAAAGTTGGTCAACGAACTTTCCGAACAGACATGCGTTGGGTGGCACAACAACAATCGTCGAATTTTCGGTGCGATGTTAAAAGTGATCAGTTCGAGATGGTTAGTATTTTGTGTTTGAGCTCAGAATAAATAACTCCCCCACGCGCCTCAACTCCACAGTTCCATGCGTTGCGGCTACCGGATAGTCGTCTCCGAATGATGGAAAGTGTGGAATTGAACCGCAGCCGTCGATATAAATAGATAATTGAGTCATCCTTATGATTTATGGGCTGCCGCCTGAGCCGGATCTCTTTTCTTTGCCCCGGTCCGCTCATTATTTGGCCAAATGAGATGGACGGACCGCGTAAAGCGGCTAACAGAGCCGACGGCCTCCGAGCTCACGAACGATAAATTTCGCCAGTTAACTGATTGTTTTAAACGCAATCCAAAAAGACGAGAAATTGGGACTAAAGTTGAAAAATTGGAGCCGGCCCAAAGTTCTACTCCAGCGGAGTTTCGTTCCGTACGCCCCCCCCCCACCCTACCTATCTGCCTAATTTCGAAAGCGACGGGGAGTTGAATGTTTGACATTCGCGGGCTTTGATAAATTGAATATGATTCTGGAGACGAACTATTTTAAAGAGCAATTGTTCCCGCTTTAATCCTCATCGTCTTACCTGGTGGACAGTTGAAGGTAGCTGCAAGCCATTGTACATAAACGCTGAACGACACCCAATCCAGGTGCTTTAATGTAAGCAGCCACCGACGGTGAGTCTCGAGTTGTCCACATCAAATGTATATGTACGCACGTGTAACGGTACGTAGGAACCGTTTTATCAAGACTTCAGCCTCTGTACGGCCAACCTTCCAAGAACTAGCCCATAGAAAGCTTTGGCAAGTTGGTACTTCTGCTTCAGTACAGCCTTGGCAACTGCTTGAGATTAACACCAAGGTTCACTTCTAACCGCCGTGGTTACATCGAGAAATTCAACGACAAGCCTGGACGAGGAAATCGTAAATGACTGTACCCGAATCCTAAATGTGATAGCACCAAGAAACCCACGCTTCTCACAATTCTTTTCGATGCTCACACGCCAAACTGCCTCATTAATCTGTCTGGAGCGAGCTGTAAGCTCTGTTTGGTACCTGTGAGGAAGACATCTTCGGTAAAGGATTATCCAAGAGCTTACCCAGTCCAACATCAATCAGAGGATTGAAGAGTGAAGGAGACAGAGGGCCCTCCCACCAACATGCAGAGCGGTCCCTCCAGCGTGGTATCGAGAGCTCACATAATCGATAAGTCACTCCTCGGAGGCGTGCGGTCACGCATACACCCTTCGATATAACTCTTCTCATTTATGTTATTAATGACAATTGAATCAAATTTTACGAAAACGGCAAGGTTGCAGATCTGTGTGGATCCTGAGGTAGGACATCACAGTGAGCTGGAGGGGCTGAATTCCGTACACTTGACTTGTACTCAAAAGTGATTCGCTCTTGTATTTAACTCCGAACGCTGAACCTGTACTTGAAAGAGTTAAAAGTCGTGCGTTTAGCAACCCAAAAGTGTATCGCATCGCAGAAGTCTGTAAAATTCACTCACACTGCAATCATTTATGTACACTGCCACTTCGGGATTAGTAGGAACGAGATCACCAATTCACTATTTCACTACGATGACCTGAGTGTGAACAACGGAAGGACGTTGAACTTTAAATTGTAATTGAAAATAGTGATTTTTGCTCTGGTTGTCATTACCCTGCCTTCGAGCGCCGTCAGGAAGTCTGTACTCTAGTGATAGTCGAAAGATCGTCGTCGTTATGAATTTTAGAGTGAGACGAACGCGTCGGTAGTGTTCAAATATCCTCCGAAAGAGTCAACAATACGCGCTCTTCTCAAAATACGAATTCGCGTTTATTAATACGTTCATTCGATCGGCATTAAAGAGGCGAAAGCTCTTTATATTTCTCTCGCCCTAGAAACCGTTTTTTTTGACCGTTCGTTGTGTACAACCGACGATGGATCTCTCAGGGATGTGCACTTCTCAACTTCCAATCCCCCAATGTAATCGAGAGGAAAACATCATCGCTTTCCTCTGACAAAACCTGTTGACAACACGACTGGGCCGCCAGGCGACCAAAAGGTGAAGTGCCATCCGTCAATAAGTGCTTGACAGCTGTTACTTTCTCTCCAAGCCCACTTCTCCTTCAGGCCCTCGCACTCTGATGGTACTTAACGTATGGATTTTCACTCAGTTTTCCTTGAATAAATTGCATCGCTTTTCGTTTAAAGGGAATTCACTGAAAAACACTTGGTTCTCTTATTGTATCTACTCAACTGCAAACTGCACGCCCTCGCCTAATCCTTCACAGCTCCAGTTCTCCACCCGGTTGTAAATATTAAGCTAGAACGTACAATTTTCTCGCCATCCCACCACTTCTTCCATCCTAATTCGTTGAAACAAATGCAGTTTTGTACGGAAGTATACGTATCGATGAATTGGCAGTCCAAGGTCGATTGAGGAGCTAACACTTGATATTCATGCGCTTGAGGTGCCAAAATAAGTTAAGGAGCAAAATCTTCCGAGAACTAACTACAGTTACAGTGATCAACTGGCCTAATATGTTTTCCTCCCAAAAGCAGAGCAAATATTTTATTAATTAATATTGTTTTGTGTATTCCGTAGCAAACAATTCAACTGCAACGTAAATGACAAATCTAGCGTACCAACTTTACCTTATTCAGTTTTGCATGGTGGTATGAGAAACTCAATGATGCAGGTTGAAGAGATAAACAATAATTAAGTGATGAGAAGAAGAACAGATGAGGCTTGCAATGTTTCAACTGATGAACTAATATCCCTTGGTTTCTCCTAACATTCTGAATTCGATTCACTATGAAGGGGATCAAATATTCTGGCCCTACTGTAATGTAGTTATAGTGATCGTGAAATGATTCGCAACGGCTGACAAAATCCCAGATTTTAAACTGTAGTCGTCTACTCGATCATCCTCTCTCACAGTGTGCACCTTACGATTCATCAACAGTGATCACTGACTCACTAGAGAATATCCGCTCAAGGCAGAAGAACTTTCGAAGGCTTTGAGTTTCAAGGCAGAAGTGATTTTCGAAACGTTTAGCATCGGAATTTTTTTCAGCGTTTTCTCTTCGAATATTGAAAAACGACCCTTGGCGACAATATCTTGCACACGAGCCCATGAATTACTTATGCGCGGGTTGTCTCGAAATCGAAAAATTCTCGTACCAGTCTCTGCACAAAACGTGGAAGTTATGCACATAAGAGGTTAGTAGCCAGTGCGACAGAAATCCGGGAATGTACATGAGGCTGAAGATTGACGTGCGATGCATTGCTTCAGATATCTTACGTGTTCACATTGCGAAAAATGTTCAAATTCCTTTTTAAAGAACGAGTATTCTAATCTCGACGTAGTCCGGCCAAACATAAATATCTGGTGCGTAGCAACACACAACTTTCCGCCACCCCCGTAATTTCGAACACCACCTACATGGCGGGCGCTATATCTTCGTTCAACGCATTTTTACAGGAACATTTATGGAGAACAAAATGTAGGGACTACTTAGCTGAGAGTACTCCGTAAGTTTGATCGAAATCGTTAGAGCCGTTTTTGAGAAAATCGGAACACCGATAAATTAATGTTCGATAAATCTCCTTTGCTGAGTTAACTTGGCTTATATCTCCGTTCAACATATATATACAGAAATAATTATACAGAACGAAATGTTGGTATGGGTGACTAAAAGACACTCCATTAGAATTTATCACATCTGGTGAAAAAGTTACCCTGGAATTTTCGGAAGTGTTCGAAAAAACGTTATTTTTGACACATTTTGATTTTTATCTCTGTTCAATGGACCGTCACAGGAACATTTATTGAGAAGAATATGTAGGTATCAACTATTTGAAAACATCCTGTGAGTTTGGTGATAATCGTTGAAGCCGTTCAGCCAAAAAGCGTGAAAAACCTATTTTTGCTTCATAGGCCTGTATCTCCGTTCACCGTATTTTCATGAAGAAATGTATGGAGTGGAAAAGTTAGGTATTGATTAGTAGAAGATAATTTGAAAGTTTAATCAAAATCGTTAGAGCCGTTTTCGAGAAAAATGCGAAATACCCTAGTTTTTGGTACATTTTCGTCCCCCACCCCCCCTTCCCATCGGCTGAAATCGTCCATCACCCCCCCCCCCCCCCCAATCGGCCATTTGTCCATACACACACACACACACAGACATACACACACACGGACCACGCTCCGAAATTAGGTTTTTAGACTCAGTAGGGTCTGAAACGTAAAGATCTGAAGAAAACCCAAATTTTTTTTTTGGGCCGATTACTATACTTTCCTTCCCTTCGGGTAGCGGAAAGTAAAAATGTTCTCGTGTGGCGGCCAAAAGGTAGCTCTTATTACTAGAATCGACCCAAAATCTGTTTCACCGAATTTTCTGAAGCATCACCTTATATTTGTCACAGTACCCATTTATATTTACCAATATCAATTGCAATTATGTATTTTGTGGTTTGAGTTCAACTGCATGTATTATCCACTACGACGTGGACGCAAATGTGCGTGAAAGAGAGGGAGTGAGTGTTGGTTGGTGGGGATTAATATAATATGGTGGCCCTCACTTGTTGCTCCACACATCACTCCAGCAGGCAATTGATAAAAAACGTCAGGACTTGTTGTGTTCGAAGAAAGAAACAAGTAAACGTCGGCAGAGAACAATCAGGAGAAGAGCATTTTATGAATACGGTGGAATTTTCTCTCCGCGATTTGTAACGGATTGAGTCGTAGAGCACTGATTGAACGCCTAGAGTTGACAAGGAAGCTTGGTGAAATTCTCGAGTGATTTGTTGACCCAAAGAAGCGCAGCCACGACGTCGAAGGGTTGAGAATATCGGGATTTCCTTCGATTGCTTTTTTTTTCTCGGATGCTATACCTCTCTCACTCTGCCACTACCAGGAGGCACTTCACAAAATTGCGGATCGCTGGATTTGAAGGCAACTCACTCCCCAATGCACTGTAAAGGTTGCCTGCTTCGGAAGCTTTTGCATTTATAGATTGCCTACATTCCTTTTAAAGTAGAAAGTTTCACCGATGAAGCAGCTCCTTCCGTCGAAGTCTAAATTTTGCAGGTAAGATCCTTCACTTCTCAAGAGCTACTTTAACAACTTTCTACCTCCCCCTTGAAGACTGCATTTCGCTCTCCAAATTGAAACCACGTGCTTTAGCATTTCTCTAGTCAAACACTCTTAATTTAGAGCAATTGACTGATTTATACGACATTGTTTCCTACAGCGTATCTCTCCGATTTTACTAATGAAGGTATGATACGTAGAATGCCCTGACTATGACGCAAGTCTTCAGCGGAGCGTTATTAAATCAGGATCCTGAGCGTAGCCTCCGATCGCAAGATCAAAGACTTCATCTTTTGTTCTCATGACAGCAACAAGTGAATGCGGAGAGTAAATAGGAATGAAATGGCCCCACACGGGAATTTCAGAGATAACCGGAGCCTGTGAAAGCCTTTGATACTCCTCATAGTACGCTTTCTAGTACGCCGTTCTCTTATTGATGCATTTCAGGTATGGAATGTGAGTTTAGGGTCGGCCGATTCAACTCAACGCTCCCTTACTTTGGACCTTCCTTCGCCACTCCAGACAGTGCACTGAGTTACAGTCGACGCAAACCACATACAGTTTGAGTGTGGTGTCACAGTTGATATAGCGGCAGCTAACTGTTCATTCAATGAGCAATTTAAGGAATTCGTGGTAACACTCACACACCTTGCTCAGTTCTCGTCATATTTTTATATTCAACGTTTTAACAACACTTGTAAGTACCTAGAGCATCGCACAAATTTCCTCAGCCACCTGTGCATTATCACTCCAGCAACAAATAAAATCTGTTTTTCATTCAGTGTAATTTATGTATACTTGGTAGAGCGAATTTCAACCAGTGTCACGTAAAGTTCCAAAATTTATTGAGTTGCTCCTGTTAATGCGTTTCTCAGAAAAGACGTGTCTTGGAGTTATATGTTAAACACTGGAAGAAATGTTAAGGAGTGGAACAGTAGCGGGTTGAATTCGATAATTTCTTGAGTTCTTCGTATTTATTGAAAAACCACCTATTTTTGTCTCATATTAACGGCATTTATACGGAAAACTGCTAAAATCCATTTTATTCAAACTGTTCGATACATTTTTGTACTGTCCCGTCCTTTGGAACTGTCCATACAATAAAGAAAAAAAGTTGGTGTTTTGATCACTGCGATGACTGCATTGCTTATACAGTTGTTTTGGCAACCCACGGCGATCATGCAAGCTACATATCAAATTTCAATCGATTCAGTTCAGTAGTTTGTCATCAATCGCGTTCACAGACACAAACACAGACCATTTTCTCAAATGATGTTATTCGGACTCAGAAGTGTTCTGAAGATTTTTTTTCCCAGCTTGTCATATCTAACTTTCTGCTCTACTGCGTACGCATAAGGAAAGTAAAACCTGTAGGTCCCACGACCAAATCAACAGTAAAATGAAAATCGATGTGCACTGGCAAACGATCGCATCTTCTTGATAATGTGGATCCCTGGATTCATTCGAAACAGTAGGAGAAACAATAACTGTCGCTATATTGTTTCGCGAGTATCTTCAAGTAATAGAATTGTCCTCACTATATTAACTGGGATTTCGCCGTTTTCTATTCGGTCGCAGTCCTGAACACCCGAGATTAGTCCCGCTCGACTCAGCATCGAAAAATACCAAGGAAAAGATACCAATTACGAGGTGATTGCAGCTATACTGCCAAAATTTCGTTTTCGGTTAATTTATTAAACCATGTTTTGCCCACAACAACCGTGGGTTTTCCCAGTTAGATCCCAACTGAAGTACTGGTGTGAATCTACGTTCTATGTGCCTGACCGAAAAGACAAGTGTATTATTCACTATGAATAAGAACCAAAAATGAGGCACAGCAGGGCTTTTCCGGTTTTTAATCAAATGTCCCCGCCTCTGATTTGGTTACAGTGAACAAGTCTACACGATATCTCCACTCTTTACATAATATCCTGGTGCCGTTATTTTGTGGAACTTCGAAACTCCCTGTTTCTCTAATATTGATCACTTGTCAACAGACACAAACAGATTATATTGTTGTTGATAACTTTAGCTCAATCGTGTTTTGCGAGATGAGAAATGTACGTTGACATAGTGAGGACGGAGTGGGGCTTTCCGAAAACCCGTTGTCTGAGTTTTCTTGGCTGAGGGAAGCAGAACGTCATTAAGACAAATCGGCGAGGACATTTGTTTGTTACCCTCGGCGTTGCTGCTCTATGACAGTAGAATCGCGATTTTGTTTTTATCCCCCGAGCCGGCCAGACGGAAGCTGAGCATCGCTTCAAAAATAGACACATTTACGAAGAAAGCGAAGAAACGGAAAGAGGAAAAATTGCCGATGAAAAGAATTACCGGAAGTGCGGGAGGAGGAGCCATCAACGTCTAGAAATATTGAGCCGCGCTTCCCGGGGCCTAGCGAGATTAAAGAGCTGGCGCTCCGCCAAGCAAGTACAGTCTTTGACCGAGTAATTGCAGAACACTTCTACTTCAATCTTAATAGTCGCTGGGGCAATTTGACTTGATTCGATCTCGAACTCTGCTGTTCGTCAACAGCACATTACAAACGTTTATACCCGCTATGTGGCTGTTTTTACGAGAGTCGTTACCGTTTGTCTTAAAGTAACGATTACGACGTATTCAACAACTTTATCCAGACCTACGTATATTCTGCGACTTGTGTTGTGATTTATGAATAAAAATGCGGAAGGTTTTTTAGCGCATTTACACACAAACTGTAGCTACTGTTATATGTATAGATATGTCCACGTTATGTGTTTAAGTGGAGTCCCAAACAAAACAGCCTTGAACTAGTAGATGGGAAAGACACACCCGTATACCACTCACTGTCAAGACAGTAGGTCCCATTCATTACCAACTGTTCATAACCTCCGCGTTTGTGCGGTACAGGACAGCGAATCCGAAAAAAATATCGAACGTTTTTGATCTAACTTTAAACGAGTTAAGCAGTTCTGAATACTCGAATGCCCTCGATAGCACAAACAACACACTTCGTTCTGATACTGAAAATGCTTCAAGTACTCAGGCGATTCCTTCCCGAAACACGGATTTCATAAAGCCACTTGAACGGTTTGAAATTTTCGACTTTTATCGTCTTCGTGTTTTGTTCAAACGCACGAATCCCGTGAACAGCCGTTGAATCCTGATCAACGAGCATTTCATAAACGCGGATTTAGCATAAGGTTCGCCGTTTTATAAACCTCACTCCACATGAGTATTGACAACATCCACGGGCATTCTTTCAAAAAAGGCAGGCGCCATTTTGGAGCGGAACACATGAATTCGACATTCCTATTCGCCCAGACGATGCATTTTCAATCGAATATTGAAACTTCAGCTCCCGCGTGGGTTCAACCCGTTGATCTTCCCCAGCCCCGAAATTCAGTCGACCGCAGCTTTCCACCCTTCGGAATGGGAGTTTTAGGGAAACTTCCTCTCGGAAACAAAGTTATTAGAGAAAGGGAAGCTGTTAAATGCCCAGCGCCTGATGTTTAATTATACAATGAGGACCAACCAGGTGCTGTTCGACGCTGAGTCAAAATCAATGTTCAGTTTTCGTTTGTGATTTACCACTGAACTCGTTCAAAATGATGCTCTACTGGTTGCGGAGCATTGGAGTAATATTGTAGGTAGATCTACAGCGGCTCATTACATAATAACGTAGGTAACCAAATGTCCAGAAGGTTAGTTAGTACTGGTTCCCTTTAGAATCAAGTCTGATCCCTTTGAACTTCATTGCATTGTGGTTGAGCTCAACTAAAAAGCGTTCGGACGTTCAACTGGCAAAAGCAGTAAGAGGATCAGCTTAAACAAACTCCCCCCCCCCCCAACGCCGTTTTTCACTCGCTCTTACGAAACTTCCGAATACTAACTTCGCTATCACTCTCCAAGTCATTGGGCGATTTTCTACACCATTTATTAGTTGGAATGGCTTAATGTTGGACTATATATATTATTAGTTCAGTTAAAGGAAACCCCACACTTACGTCCCATACCATCTTCCGAGGGTAATCATCTGTAGTGGAATGAAATCCAATGTCGAAGGTCAAATGATGATTACGGATTACCTTCTTGGGCTAAGGAAAGTAAAAACAGCGTGCACCACAACATCGTTTGGCGTGGCTTATACCGTGTGAACTTGGTACCACTTTTTATTTGTTGTGAATTGCTTTAGAGTAAGACTATGGCCAAATCACAATTATATAAATCAATAGAAATAAATTAAATCTTCATTAATGATTTTCCAGTATTTGCCAGTATCTCGAATTCACCCATTTAGCCTATGCCAACCTTCGTCATTAAGTATATTGATAATTCTTATGGCAAGCAGTGCCTTCCATAAATGAAACATCTTAAGTTTGGGCAAAAGTGGAAATCTGCAGAAAAAATGCTCGGTGTTCTCTCGTTCAGTTGTATTTCACCTGGAGCAATCATGTTCACGACCTCGCCAACAATATTGATTTCTTGAATCCAGGAATACTCCCCACGCCCTCAAAATGTTGTTCGCAAGGCAACTCGCGATCAATTGCCACACAAGACAAATCGTTTGCTGAGCTTTAGGCTACCTTGGATACCGATTACCGTTACACAGAGTGATTTCTTTCCAGAGATGTTCGATCATCAATCGATGCCGTCGAGCCGCAATACCACTCCCGGGCGTTTGGTGCAAGAGAGGAAGAGATCTGAAGTTCAGTACTGGCGAAGAAGTAAGTTGACGAATGAGATAAGTGAGAGAGAAAGAGAGAGGATTTTATTGTTACTCAGGAGATTGGATAGACATATGAGTATGAGTGAGTGCTGAGATATAGTGTGGTTCATGCAACATGGGGGTGTATGAATAGGCAAACTGGGATAGGGAGTGAGTGAGCGTAACTCTTCGAAAGCTGCCTAAAAAGAGGTGGCAAGTAAGATCTGGGGTAGTGTGATGAGGATAGGGGTAAGGAAAAACTTAGAAGATAATCTGTAAGAGGGAAAATGCGTTGTGGGCTCGGGTCATTCATTGTGTCGGCACGGCTTGAAAAGACACTGAGAGAGGTTAATTGACAAGGAGCTCTGGACTCTGCTGTCGGCGGTACAGAACAACAAAGTTGGGGTAGACCCAAGGCCAAGGCCACTGAACTGGTGCACCAACTTGGCTTGAGCAGTGCCAACGGCCACTATTTAAACCAAACGAATTGAGCAGAACGAGGTGCACCTAATGGAGTAACACATTGACCTGAATCATTTTTCTCTAGGGCGTATTTTTCGGAGAGATGATAGTCGGTCGCCGTAATCCCAAATATGTATATATATGCCCTTGAGGATCACTGTATTGACAACGAGCTGCATATTTCGGACGATCGTATAACAAACATTCCGGGATCGAACTTCAACACCAGGGAAGAAAAGGGAAAGAACGGCAGGGGCCACCAAACGCGAACAAAACCTCGGACGGGAATTTCGTACAGGTTTCGCCAGGGGAAGGATATCGCAACCGGGCGGCTGAGGAGTCGGAGCAGGCGAGCTGACGATAGGCGTAGTGCTTCCTTCAACACCGAGCAAAGAACGTTAGCTCGGAATCACCTCTTCAGTTCTTACCTCTTGCCTGACGATCTAGAAACCGCTGGCTTACCCGAAGATACATAAACAGTAGTTGTTAGTACACCAAATCAATCGATCACCAAATTGAGTCGATCATCAAAATTGGCCAATAGAATATAAACAAAGAGCACTGAAGTGTGTTTCCGTTCAACGCCTGATCAATAGAGCGACGCTTGATGCTTCGCCCTTCGAACTGACGCATTTCCGGCACAGAAATTACTTATTTTGGATCGCGTAACTAATGTCAAGTATATCGCGTCCTTCCCTGGCGAAAGGGAATGATATAGATGGGAGACTAGATCACTAAAAGAGCTAATGTCGGACGGGAATCCTTTTCCATAATAATCTAGCACAAAAACTGGATCCTGATCTGTTTGGGGGTAATCGCTGAGACCAATCTTTCCGATCTGGCGACTGTGATATCAAAGATGTTAAGAACGTTGATGTAGGAGCAGACGGGACTTACTCTCGCTCTGTGAACACTTGGACAGATCATGCATATTATTTTCCACGTCAGAACTGAAAATTGTGCTCCAGCGGAAGAATAAAGGCAGGTCGTTAGGCGCCTTCAATGGTCTAGCCCATATATCTCTCCCCAATCCGTGGCTCCCGCCCCATTCGTCTGCTCTGGAGCTAAGGAGCATAAAAACGAGCGCCGAGCGAGCACCAGGTCGATATTCTCATAGAAAAAGGAGCTTGATCTATGGCACATCACCGTGAGAAAAAGGGAGCCGTCGGCTGGGTGCTGTTCTGCTCGGCTCTGTCGCCTACCGACAGCGAAATCATTCTGCCTTGTGCCTCACCCCTTTAACCGACATCTTCAACATCTTTCTAAAGCGTACCCAACCCCACGAAACTATAAAATCGAGAAGGACGTAGTGTTTTCCCCTTTTCTCTGTCTTTTCCCCTTATTTGTACGCACTCATTCGTCAGAATTGGTGTCCCGCGAATATCTCCAAAAAGATCGGTTGTGAATTGTGAATCATGAATGCAACAACTAGTATATAGGTACAACTTCATTGTATCTGGAAGCGTCAGCTGGTAGACGAATAATCGGCAGCTCTCGTCGATCGAACAGTTTAAACTGCTGCCTAATGAAATGCTGGAATCACAAGGCACGCAGTCACTTCATCATTCCGATGAGCATCGTCATCCGTCAGGCCGAGAAGATTGAAGGGGAACATCATAAAGGGGCTGCTTCCAGAATATTCCAATCCTAGTAATCACTGCTCCGTCTACATCGCGTTCAGTTTAGAGAGCAGTTTAAAGCCTGCAATTTCCTCCAGGATCTCAATGCATTCTCCTGAATGCATTTCTGTGTTTGATTATAATTAGAAGGAGCAAACTAGAAATATTTGCCGAGAATGTATGTCTTATTAAATTTAATGGTGTTGAAATGTTATTTGGAACTGTTAAATAAAATATTCAATTCTTCAAACCATTTTTTGCCCGTAACATCCCTAGCTTTAGTATGATGGGGCTGCCCAGTAGGCGGACACAACTAGATCCCAAATGAAACCTTAGACTAGCCCACGTTAAAGACTATAGCCTGGACGTCAGACAGACGCTACAGGTTTGGATCTCCATATCTTGACGGGCGAAATGTCAAATTTGTGAAAGGATTTAACGTGGCAAAAAAGTGTTCTTGACCGAAAGCATAAACCAAAACAGCGTGAGTTTGAATTCCGTAATTTTTGCACCTGCTGCTGCTATATTTATGACCATTAGTAAACATCCTCCGTACAGATAGCAAGTCTGGCTACCGTACTGATACTTCAGCGAATGTCATACGAAGTCAGAGTGTCATACGAGATCCAGAAGATTGATAAGGGGTGCCCACAGGGCTCGGTCCTAGGACCATCACTCTGGAATGCCTTCTTCGAAGGTCTTCTCAGAAGACTCATGGAGACTGACTGCGAGCCGTACGCCTATGTGGATGACTTGACAGTGCTTATCTTTGCAGAGTCAGTCCGCCAAATTGAAGAAAAAACCCACCACGTGCTCCGCACCGTCACCCAATGGTGCGAGCATGTCAAGATGCTGGTGGCTGAGGAAAAAGCCCAGCTAATCCTCTCGAAAGGGAAAGTGAACAATCCACCCACAAAGCACGTCAAGTATTTAGGAGCGAATATAGGTGAGAGGTGGGCTTTCAATCAACACCTCCAGTACCTTAAAAGCACTACCATTGCAAGGTTTGCCTCACTGCGTGCCATTACTAAGGCCACTTGGAGTGTGTGTCACCATGACAATATCCTCATGTATAAGGCCATATATCTAGGCGTGATTGGCTACTGCCCCGTGTCTGGGGTAGCAAACGAACAGTCAATCAAAAGAGAGTATTGGCCCAATCCCAGAGAGCTGCGCTCCTGTGGATCACCAAGGCCTACAAGACTGTATCAACAGAAGCACTCCAGGTGATCACTGGTCAGTTACCAGTTGACTTGGCCGTTGAATGCATGGTTGACAAGTGGAGAGTGAAATGGGAGCTTCCCCCCACTTTGGGCTGAACTTCGTACGTATCTCACCACAGAACAGAAACATGCCACCATTGACGAATGGGTGCTGGAGAAATGGCAAGAGCGATGGGAATCCTCGTCAAAGGGACGTGATACGTATGAGTTCTTCCCCAACATCCGTGAACGTCTTTCAAGAAAATGGGTTGAGCCAGACCACTGGACGAGCCAGTTCCTCACGGGACATGGAGACTTCAATGCGTGGCTCCACTTCTTTTCTCTGAAAGACTCTCCATTATGCACGTCTAGTGCCTCCAGTGCGGAGGAAACGAGAAACCATGTGCTGCTCCACTGTAGTTTCTATAACAGTGAGCGACGGTTGTTGGGAGGGCAAACGAACTTAGCAGCATCGACTGCTTCAAAGCAAGCCTACAACCGTTTTGCAAAGTTCGCGAAAAAGGTGATGGCTAAGAAACGTGGTCATAGTTGATTTGTCCTTTTGAAACTTGCCACCCAAGTAAATAGTTAGATCAGGTGGGAAACCAGATTAAGAACTCCTCCCAGATGGTACGGGGTTATCAGGTGGTCACCTCCCCGCGGTCACACACGGGCAACAGCTCACTACTGGGAGACTGGCTAACGGCCAAATACCTGCCGTACCTCCACAGGTCTGAGTTCGGTGGATGCTGCAGGGGCCGGCCTCTTGCATATTAGCGAAACCGCAACTTCTATGGCTGATATAACCCTCGTCGAGGGTTTAGGTACAGTCATCAAATAAGGAAACAAACCTGTCATACGAGATCAACTTATGAGGTTAATCGTTTTTTTTAAATAAACGCTGACTAATGTATTGTGCTGCACAAAGAACATCTTCTCATACCGTTCAAACTCAACAGCCCTTGAAACGTAAAAATCTGAAGAAAACTCATAATTCTTCTGCCAGTTAATTACACAACTTCCCTTTCTACGTCGTTGGACTGTTGGAACGTAAAAGCTGAACGGCTCAGCCGAAGCGAAGCAGACAATCCGACGTGACATACAAAACACCTCGCTCACATAAAACAAAATGAGACACGCTAAACGTACTGTGTATTGTTCTAAAAACGAAACAAATTCGTCAACTATACAAAGTATCTGTGTAGAAACTTACAAACTTACAGGACTGAGCCACTTAATGACATAAAAACGGAAAGGGCGTAAATGGGAAACCTAAAAACTAAATAAGTGTGATGAACGGATCAAGAAAGAACAATTCAACGCTAAATCGAGCAGTATTTGAACCACTCACAATAATACTCAAACGAAAGCAACCTACTTACGGATTCACTGACCGGCCGACGAACAAAATATCTGGAATTAACAACTAAGGAAGCGGCTCAACTGTCTCTAATCCCTTTCATTCCCAGCAGATTATTCCAGCTAGTGAATCTACAATAACCAAAACCTCCTTTCTCTTCGTTTCCTCCCTCTCACCTTCCTCTTCACCTGCTAAATCCTTTCTCCTCCTACGCAAAAGCTCACAGACTTAACTCAAACACCGACTTGAGATCCAAAAGTGACGTCTTAACAACAAAAACGTTCGCTCAAAGTAAACAACCAGCCTGGGAAGGCAGACTTTCTCAACAGGCACGTCGACTGAATTCAATAAAAATGATAGAAAAACACTTACAGAGGCGCCATGTCTCTATTATTTATTGTGATATGAATAACAAGCTGAAAAGCAACAAACTACGAACGCTAGTCGCAATGATTTCAGTCTGGCTCTTCCTTTGAACTTCAGTGGCCTTGTATGTTTATTGTACCGCTCTTCAGTGTCTCAACGGCAATGAAAGACCCTGAAAAAACTAATTACATTATTCGAAAATGAAGATGTTTATCTTTGAAAAGCTGAGTAATTGCAAATGTTGCTAATCCGGACGCGGCTAAGTGTTGAAGATGAAGGAGAAGATAGAAGATGAAGAGATAAAAGGGTCGAGATCGTCATTTTGAGCGGTCGGGCAACTGCGGGATGTCGAGAAGTTTGAGGCTGATGGGGAGAGCGAGGGTTGTTGATGAGAGAAAGGAGTCAACAAGGGCGTTCGGAGCCGCACTCTGAAGATAAGTCATGAATGAGGTTCGGTGGAAGAGCGGGAAACTGAGAGAGGTCTTGATGCACGAATCAGGCTGAGCCGTTTGGTGGATGAGGAGGAAGGAAACCTGCAACTTTATCGTCACGAAGATCAAGTTGAGACGTAGTATTGAGAGAGTCTTCGCAGTACTCGGCGAAGAGCTTCGTTTCTGCGAGGAGGGAAGAGAGACGACAACAAGGTTAATTCCCTAGAGGCACTTCCAAGATATCGCAAATAAAAACTTTGAGAACTTGATATCTCGAGCCCACGAAGTCAACATCCGAAATTTATTGATTGCTCAGTTCTTGAAACTTTTATAAAAAGCTTAGAGTGCTTTCAAAAGCTGAATTTGGTCGTCACGTTCTTCTGAAGCCTCTCACCACCAACAAGCCTACACGTTCCAACAAAGAACGCAAGTCCATTCAAACACCTGCCTCAGATAGCTTCAAAACGGGTCATACGCCTGCAGGTTTGAATAAGAAATATCAGCTGGTAGGTGGCATTCTCAGGTGGCTTGATACGGAACATGATTGAGCTTCAGAAAGGCTTCAAAAAATCAAGTAGAAGAAAAAGACGAAATAGGGTTACAAAAAAACGGACTGGATTTGCTGAATCAGATGGCAGCTGGTCACCCAGTTGCTTTGAAAGTGAAGATCCACCTTCTTCGATTTCATAAAATTCCACGCAGAAATGCGCATTAGCGCGCAGGTCCACTTATACGAAGGAATTTCTTACTAAAAACCGGTGCAGAGCTGTTACGGGCATCAATACGACGACGCTCAATGGACAAAGTATTGCTTCATACAATTTTGTATTGTGTTTTTTCTTATATTTCACAGATAATTTTGATGAGATATAAACGTTTGCATGATTGGGCAGACAAAGTTTCCAAGGGTTGAATAGGATCCCAAGAGAGACAAACTGTGAAGACTGTTGAGCACAGGGGAGAACCAGCAATCAATACTAAAACTGGAATATTCAGGAAACTGCACTTAAAAGCAGAAGAAATAAACGTGAGAGAAGCATTTTAGCCGTACGTTGCTGGATAGATAACACTAACAAGAAATATACGATTAGTAGACGAATAAAAATACCAGATGTTACTAGGTGAGCAGGGCAACAAAGTTACTGATTAAGTGGTTGGACTTGAACTTGGAAAACAGGGCGATCAAAATGAGGATAAGCTAATGAGGGAAGGAGAGTGAAGTAGGACATAGGTAGGCACATGTGCGTTTTTCGAAGAATAAACGAGATCCGAAAACCTAAAAAACCAGGGAGAAACCAAATATATTGTTTCACGGGATGAGCCAGAAAGAATTTTCGAACTCAAGCCCGACGTCATAGAGGTTCCAGAAAAAGGGATGCTTGATAGATGACTGACAGGGGCAGGGAAGTTAGGTGTTTTGAGACTTGGGAGGCTCGATTACTTCCAGGGAAGACTGCGGAAACGCATCTTTCAGATTAGTTTCATAGGTATTTTCCATTCTGAGTCAATTAGGATAGGTAAGAGATGTGAGGGACTGCGTTTAGGTGGACAACAACGAAATCACAGTAAGTAAATATAGTGACACAAATTCTACTGCTTGTGGGATCTTGCGAAACGATACAGCGAACGTTACAGTCCCAGGCCTGCGCTCATTTCCCTCATTATCTTCCGTCTCACACCAACCACCCGGCTCTGTTCGACCCGGCAAGTGTCTAGCGTTTTTCCGTTGTGGTCAGGTCGAAATGGGCCTCGAAGGCATGAGGCGGCGTCCAACTGGTTAATCGGGTAATTATCGGAAATATTTATGGAAACATCAGGTTTCACGTGTGTCTCATGAGTTATCGTTTCCCACGTATTTCATAGGTTAATCGCAGAAATGTTTATGATCAATTGTACATGTTCCGCGAAGTAGTTTGTATGATCGATTCAACAGGATTTCGTGGTATATTAGGTTCTTCTTGTTTGAAGATTTACAAGCTCAAATCAAAATGGTTTTCTGCGAGATTCTCTGACTATTTGAATAGATTGTGAAGACGTTTTTGTGGAAGGTCTTGCCTGACAAGATATGTTTGATTGCTTTGGCAAAGATATGGGGGGGGGGGGTTAGAGATTAGGGCCAATTCTCTACATTTTAGGGATGAGCGTGACAGGAACAGTTGGCTATTGTTTAGCTTCGAGGCTAAAACCTGTACAAATTGAGTTTTCACGAGAGAGTATGTGTATTTTATCGGCTACTTTATGACGTGATTCACATTATCACATCCCCATGCCGTGTTATGTGCACGGGAGTAACGAACATGTAAAACCTAGAGATTGGTGTACCTACGATGCTCCCTAGGTTCTACCATGAAAGAATTCTGGGTCGCCTATACGTCAATTGAACTAACCTGATAGTCTGAAGTGATTGATGTGCACGAGGAACTGCGGAACATATCAATTATTCATTCACCTGCATTTCCGAATTATTGTTGCTATTCACGCAACTGTGAGCTCAATGTTTACAGACACCGCTTTTCAACTCCCGAGAGCAGATGAGTGACAAATGAAAAATAAATATAGCGGAGCCGAAGCATTAATTATAGAGCAGAGCTGTGTAACGGATAGATCAGAATAGTGTACAAATAATGATCGAGGTTTGCTTCCGGTGGAGTGAGTAACGCGTTATTATTTAATGAAGTATTAAAAGTCTGCCTAGAAATGATCAGTGGACTCCACTGTGACCATATTCATTGCGGTGGTCGACTGAACATAAACATTTAGGAGGCAACAACGAATATGATTTACAGACTCAACTAACTTGAAATAATTACCAAAACCCTAAAACAATTACCTATCCGGAACAAGAACCCCACACCACTGGCACAAGTTGTTATTGCATCACTCGATGCGACTAGCGGTCCAATGACAACCAAATTCTTGATAATCGATAACTTCTGTTAGAAATTGGGCTTCGCCGTTCGGAATACGAACAGCGGCTGAAACTGTACATCAAATCGACAAAGGCGAAATTTACTTTCATCCTCACAATTCCGAACAAACAAAAGGGAAGATAACTGAATGCGATCCACGTTGCGTTCGTTTGTGGCGAAAGGCTGTTTGTGAGAGTTTCCAATTCCTAAGTTCATTCGCTCTGATCTTCGTGTGGGGAAAGTTTGTGCTCCGCGAATCGAATCGTTAACGGAGTGGAATAGGAAAAGGGCGGAATGAAGGAGCGAAGTCGAATCAACCAATTGCAAACTCAGACGAGTAAAAGGGACGTTCCTTTGGATCCTGCGTTAAATGCGTTTTGCTTGAAGGTGAACCTCGATATGCCGATCATGTGATTTAAGCTATACTTTACTTTCTACAGTACAAATAGTGCGGATCGTATTATAATCAACTTGGAAAAATTGTGTTTTTCATCAAATCACTATGTTTCGACGACTCCTGAGTCAGAACGCCAAAATTATCATGATTATGAGTACGTATTGCATTCTTGAAATCAAGTTACATACGTTCAAAAGATTCGCGGTTCTCCCTTCACTGATAATAACCCAAACAATTCGGCTGATCACAGAGTGAACAATTTAAATACGATAACGCGACACGCCGACAATATGGACAGGTAACAATGTTACGTGAAATCGCAGTATAAGACTGGTGGATGTGGTCGCATTCCAACTAACTGAACTGGAAGAGGATGAAGCGAATTGGGTCCCCACAACGTGCTCCAATAACCGTTCCAGCAAAAACCATGAGCATAAAATGCACTCGAAACTTGGCTCATGCCATTCTTGCGTATTCCGAAAAATCAGGATGGTTTTATAGTATTCTTATAATACGATGAAGGTTTGATAAGGTGCATCAGGAATCCAGGAATTTGAACCACCGCCGTTTCACTTACTACCATGTCATACTGCTTTCATCCAATAATACCTACACAACAAACATTGCTCTTCTCCGGAAAATCAAGTTGACAGTTTAGTGAATTGAATGAACAATGAATATGAAATAAAATAATAACAATAAAATGAACAACCTAATAAATTACGTAATATTAATCACAACCAGTTTCTGCATAAAAACTGGTGTTATGTTTTACTTTGTCATCATGAGTTGAGTGACAAACGAATTGGATTGGTAGCCAAATCTACAAAAACCCCGTGAATGTACGTGCGGTAGAGGGGAATGCTTCGCACCAGACATTTTGTGTAGCCGTTCTTTAATATTATTGGTTAACTGATTAATAATAGTTGTTTCATTATTACTTGACAACATTATCCGTTTGCTGTTATTATTCAATTTCTGCTGGTTAGCGGTTCACCAAAAACGTTGTGCTAAAAGCGCGTCTTCAGTATCGGGACAACTTTTCCAGATCTCCACGAATATTTGGAGCTAACGGCCAAGAACCGTCTATTTACGAGTACATAGGTATAAGATAAGGTATATAGGTTATTTGTTATATGCACATATATACTCATTTTTTCTAGATCGGCTTATGAATTTAGTCTGATGTTAGACACAAAATAATTTGTGTGGCTCATTACGCATTTTTTTGTCATCAGCTTGCACTTAGATCGAACTGAGAAGCAGAGTCTGCCGGTGATAAACTTGACCTTAAAAACAAAGTTCCCACTTCTGCAAAGTTATTCGCACTTACAAGAACTGACTATCAACACACACAATTCGTTATGGTTCGGTTCTCCAACACGTCACTCCCTGAAAAACGCTGCCACGGCCGTTTTGCAAGCCGGCGATCGAAGGTAGAGGTAAATAAAGTAGCTACTGCCACACGTTTCATCCTTCCTTTGGACCTCTTCACTCTCCACTATTCAACAATAGTTGTTATTTTCCTTTTTTTTTCCCAGGCTCCATCTGATGGAAATGGAACCAATTTTTCCTACGATGTCCCGGAGTTCTTTTGTTGCCTAGCGGAAAGTCAAAGCACGAGTCGAGTTCTCTTCCAATGTGCGGGTAGGTATCACACAATAACTCATAACGCCAGAACCACCTGTGCTTTCATCGTTCCTTTCCTTCCGCCCAAATTGCATTTCAGGCACAAGGACCTGATTCCACTTTCCAGGCCACTGTTGATACAAGTGGGAGAAAATATTCTGGCGCCGTTCGAGTGAAACATTTTCAAATGCATTTCACGCGAGTTTCGCAAACTTTCGTTTGAGCGGCGACGTCCGCAAAATATTTGCTTTGAACTGTCAGGATATCATTCAAGAGTTTTTGTCGTTGTGCCTTCGATGCATTGCTGCTATCAGAACCTAAAACCTCACGTCAATCAATAACTGAGTGGAAAAGGACTTTAAGGCTTTTCTAGTTGTCCCGCACTTTACTGCAGTGCTGACCTATATCCCGAAGGTGTTGTCTACCAATGACGGAGAAAGTGGTATAAAAGCATTTCTTCTTGCTGATAATGTTGAGGTAATCCTGTATGTGAATTTCTGCAGTCCACTAAAGTATTGGTGAAGTGGAGAGTACTCTCTTCGACAACTAACCATTAGAAGAAGGAAATTACCGTTTTATCTGTGTTCGGTACAAATAAACAAACTCTCAGGTAGGAAAACTATTAAATGATGCGCTGATTCTGTGATTCTGGTAAGAGTGGATTGTATCGGTTGTGTACGTGTTCGATCCAAAATTCACATGAATGACTCACCGAAGACGTGGCGCTTTCGTGGGCCCAGTACTTACGAGTGCTGATGACGAGGTGACGATAGTAGACGTAGGGATGGCACAGACAACTTGGATCGTACACGAGAATTCAAAATTATTACAATAAGTTACTCCGGAATGTACGGAAATGATCGAAAATATCTGGTGCGTAGCAACACACAACTTTCCGCCACCCCCGTAATTTCGAACACCACCTACATATGCGGGCGCTATATCTTCGTTCAACGCATTTTTACAGGAACATGTATCGAGAACAAAATGTAGGGACTAGTTAGCTGAGAGTACTCCGAAAGTTTGATCGAAATCGTTGAAGCCGTTTTTTGAGAAAATTGGAATACCAATAAATTAATATTCGACAAATCTCCTTTTTTGTGTTAACATGGCTTATATCTCCGTTCAACATATATATACAGAAATAATTATGGAGAACGAAACGTTGGTATGGGTGACTAAAAGACACTCCATTAGAATTTATCACATCTGGTGAAGAAGTTACCCTGGAATTTACGAAAATGTTCGAAAAAACGTTATTTTCGACACATTTTGATTTTTATCTCTGTTCAATGGACTGTCAGAGGATCATTTATTGAGAAGAATATGTAGGTAATAACTATTTAAAAACATCCTGTGAGTTTGGTGAAAATCGCTGAAGCCGTTTTGCCAAAAAGCGTAAAAAACCTATTTTTGCTTCATAGGCCTATATCTTCGTTCACCGTATTTTCATGGAGATATGTATGGAGAAGAAAAGTTGGGCACTGATTAGTAGAAGATAATTTGAAAGTTTAATCAAAATCGTTAGAGCCGTTTTCGAGAAAAATGCGAAAACCCCTTGTTTTTTGAGTGTACATTTTCGTCCCCCCCCCCTTCCCTTCGGCCGAAATCGTCCATAACCTTATTTTGGTGTCTACAAAAAATAACGATACAAAAAAAAGAACCAGCTTAATCGGATTAGCCGTTCTCCCGCAAACCGAACTACACACACGGACCACGCGCCGAAATTAGGTTTTTTAAACTCAGTAGGCCTCAAAACGTAAAGATCTGAAGAAAACGCAAATTTGTTTTGACACGAATACTATATTTCCTTTCCCTTTGGGGTAGCGGAAAGTAAAAATCACGTACGGGTTTTGAACGTCGACATCAAAGCGCGTACAATCTAAAAGGTTTACCTGAATGTCATTTGCAAGGCCTAATTATGTTTGACTAACACGGGGATACGGGTCGTGCCCAAAATTTAGAGTATGTTTTCTCACACTTGAAAATGGGAGAAGCCAGAGTACCTCAATCCGTAATACCGTAATACCAGAAAACCAGTTTGAGCTTGAGTTGACATGAGCACTTTACTGTTTTAAGATAAACTACTGGTATCCCAATCAGTCTCTTGCGACTAGTATTGCTGACATATTACACGCGAGTAGAGAAAATATAAAAGAAATTGGGTTATGTCCGCCAGTAGGCAAATTACTAAAGTTAACGTACCTGTTAGGTGAGTCCGTCTCCTCTGGCTTGTGAGTTACTGTGGGCAAGCGCTTTCGATGTAAAGACATCATCGTCTGGCCGTTAAGTCAGTACTGGAGTCAGTCAGTTGGTCGTGGTCTTTATATACAAAGAGAAAGGTGAAAGGGGTGATGGAGCGTCGGGGAAGGGGCGGGGAGAGGAGGTCATGTACCTCAGGGGGAAACCCCCTAGAGATAAATGGGACGTGTTGGATGGTCTGTCAATTGTGGAATTTACGTCTTTTTTGTGTAGGGTGGTCTATAAATCCGTCAGTTGGTTGTTTTCGTTTGTGTAGTGTTTTGAGTGGTGTGAATATGGTGTCGCATTTTGTGTTGATTTGTTCATTTATGATCTGTCCATTGAAGTTTTTTTGTTTATAAATTTCCATGTTTTCTAATATGTTCAGTTTTCGTCCTTCGTATTGTTTATGTAGTAAGGTGGTGCAGTCCTGTATTTTGGTGGGTTCATGTCCAGTTGTTTTGAGGTGGTTGGCAAAGTTTGAATCGTCTTTGTTCCTACTAAGAGATTTAATGTGTTCTGAGTATCTGGTCCGTATTTTTCGTCCTGTCTGTCCTATGTATGCGTTTTTACAAGTACAAGTTATTTTATACACCCCACTTTGGTCGAGTGGGTCTGTCTTTTCAGTCTTTGCAGTTAGTTTGGTTCTAAGTGTGTTGTCCGTACGTAATGCAATTTGTATACCTTCCTTTCGGAGGATATTAGTTATTCCGTATATTTGTGGTCCTGTGTACGTGAATGTGCAGCGTATTGTTAAAGTCTGTGTATTTTGTGTTTTTGAGTCGTTTGTTTTGGAGTCATATTGTCTTAATAATTTGTTTACTGTTTTTTCGGAGTAACCGTTATTTTCTGCGATAGTATTTATAGTATCAAGTTCTTTTTTGTAATTTTGTTCGGATAGTGGGATAGTTTTTAGTCTCCGTATCATGTGTCTAAATGCACTTAGTTTATGTTGTTGTGGGTGGTTTGATGTAAAATGGCTCAACTCTTACAACGAGATGTGGGCAGTTCGTTGATTCTGAGGTCTCGGAGGTGTGAAATGCGTCAAGCTGGATAACACAACAAGAACCAAGAAAAATATCTAGTGCGTTGCAACACAACTTTCCTTAACTCTACAACAATTCACTTTGTACATGGCTAATTCTACTTACTAAATTCATTTACCACTCAGTTCCTTTGAACTTGGTCAAACAACACGTCACAGCAGCAGGAAGCGGTAGCGCTTACAGTTCTGGAATATATTGTGCTGCTCATACTCATTATAGAACCATTGAGCAATTGGTACACAGAAAATTAATGAGGCTGTACACGAAGTTTTTGAAGAGGGATAATAATCACTTTTGCAGAGTTAATGGGTAATAACTGTTAGAACTGGCAGTAAGCGAAACGGCGGTAGTTGAAATTCAGGAATTTCTGAAGTGAGCCTCATGTACCTCATGAGCGTTTTTAAACACTCACACTTCAGGTATTGGATCGGACTACAATACCAATTTTCTTTAACTTTCTACTAACATCCCAGCGGAGTTCATAAGGAAAAAACTGCGCTAAAAACGCTTTTCGTCGAAAATTTTGATTATTTATTGTGCTGCTCTCGTCATTTTCCCACGAATGTAAATTTTATGGTGTGATTGCCATATTGGGAGCTATCAATGTAAAAAATTTAATCAAAATCGTTAGAGCCGTTTCTGAGAAAAAAATTTGGTGTTTTGATCAGTATGATAACTATAGTTAAATTTTGGTGAATTTTGTTCATACCCTTATTTTGGCGTCCCATGATGACCTGCGGGCGAGATATGAAGTTTGAGTTGATTTGGTACGGTGGTTTTCTCTAAAAATCGTTCACAGACACACATACACACACACACACACACACAGACCATTTTCCCAAATAGTAAGGATCTGAAGAAAACTCAAAATTTTTTTTTCAGCCGATTACATAACTTTCCTTTCTACTTTGTAGAGCCAAGGAAAGTAATAATAAACCGTTGTGTACTAATATACAGCGTCTTTTCATCATTTGAAACGATATCAATCTCTACGGAAATTTGAATTAATAATTTGGGGTAAAATCAATTGATTCTACGGTATTTCTGTTCCCGATGCGCATAGGGATACTCCCCTTTAAGCCTGATCTGTGATCCTCGGGGTTTCCGCTTGTGAGGAACCTCCAGCTAACTCCCTATGACCGGTTATCGAGTCATTTCAACGGCTGACTAGCGATAGTCGATAATCATCATTGAATGGCAGGCAATCTAAGGCTCCAGTTTTGATGTAACGCCTCAGTTAATGAAATTACGTTTACGTTCTGATGTCACCTTCCGTTTCCATGTACTATTGTTCCAAGTTTCGCGTGTTTCAAGTTTGAAGTCGTTTATATACGCAATATATTTCGACTGGGAGCTGGTAGACTCCGAAAGTGCGTATTTCTTGAGTAGAAAGCCCTTCCAAGTTTGTCGGAGAATCGAATTTTTTTCTCTCCGACGTCGATTTCCACACTTGATCCCGATCGAATTACTTACTAGAATTCTGAGTCATTTCGGTGAACTTCTAAACGGTGAAAGGCGAAATAATAAAGGGGAACTTGAGAGGGTTGGTTATGTACAGCTCCCGGATGTTTTAGACATCTTAGGTAATTAGCTCTTTTTTTCCTTTTCATTTAAAACTCTTTTTTGATGGTGAACATACGCTAAAATAAACATGTCACTTCACATTTTCGGCGAAAACTTAAATTGGAAAGTTTTTTGATTTGTACAACTGAAACTTGAAGTACTTATCGTACTTCACTGGTTAATGACTTTACCCGAGGGAATTACAAAACAATATCTTGTAGTTTCCTCGCCTCCATTCCAACTACTTAAAGTAGTCAGAACAAATAGGCATTGACTTGTAAAAGGGAATTAAGGTGATGGAATTGCTGAAACGTGCCTTAGAACGAGAATAAAAGGGCATCGCTACTGTTCTATAAACAAAGGAATAACTGCGAATAGCAAGAGTGTAGATCCGAACGGGGTAAAAGCGTATTAGCAGAAGGTGTAACTGGAGCGAGAACAAAAGAGTTTCGTAACGTTCTTCCCTACTAAATGAGAACCACTCAGCAAAACTGCTTCGTTCACAAATTAACTTGTGTCTGCACTCAGTTTGAAATATCCTTCAACTTACTTCCGACTTAAGAGTTGAGCTACAGTGATGTAAAGCGACGGATTTGGTTCCAGTTATTTGACACCAACGTGTAACTCAGGGAACGTGAGCTTGATTCTGATGTTAGCTGCCATGTTGGTAACTTGTACGCGCAGTACTTCGATGAAAACCCGTAGCTTCCAACGAGTTTCCCGTGGTACGAAGTGAAAAACTTTCCATGTTGTGAGTCCCATCGAGTTATACTTCAACATTTAGATCACTCTCATTGCTGCGAACGCTGCGTTCAACAATTTAGTGGAAAATACAAGCTCTGAAACTCTGTGGAAAATTTTTGGAACAACACGAGATACCTCAGACAGCGTGAGTGGTATCGTTCCATTTATAATTATAAATGCGCCAAAAAAATTTGGCCGTTTCCCTCAGTCACGGCTCCTGAAATTACGTGTACGCAATTGTCAAAAAGTTATTCGGCGTGCTGACGTAACTCTGATTTGGTGGTTAACAAATTTAGCCAGAGAAATTTCGGCCATTCCCATCGAATGTTATCCAGTATCTTTACCATCCTCAGCCCTCCGTAATAACAAGAAAACTCATACAATTAGCTAAATTTAGCTCAAAAGCCTACAAAAATTAGCCTTTTTTGTATTTTCCTGCACATCATCACGTTTCAAGGGCTCCTGAGCCCGAAACTATTGTGTACCACGAAAAGTGTCACCTGTAGAAGAAATAACGGGAGAACACAAAACGTGTGTGCTCGGTCTTAGCACAATTTTTACTTTCCTTAAAGTAGGAAAGAATGTTGTGTATTCGGCTGAAATAACAAAACTATGAGTACCTATTCTTTGGATCTTGGGAGCCAAGTTTTAAGAGCTACTGAGTAACAAAAAAACACCGTTCGGGGAGACGGCCTGTGTGTGTGAACGCGATTGAAAAAAAACCGCACAACACAATGCTAGTTACTATAGAGGTTTGGTATGACTTTGTTCTGGAGATATTTATCGTATTTTCAATTGCGTTTTTTCGAATAACATGTGATTTTAGAGAGCGGTTTCACGAGATTGTTCTTGAAAATCCGCTCATCAGAGGGAGCAGCATGCATGTAACGTTCCTATTACTGTGCGGTGCCAGTAGACTCTCCAAGCAGTAGGAAACAGTTGGAGGACCACAGTTGATCTTTTGAAACTTGTCACCCGAATAAATAGTTAAATCGGGTGGGATATCAGATGGAAGAACTCTTTCCAGATGGTACGGGAATTTCCATTGTCATACTTGCGCGAGATAATTCACGGCCAACAGCCCTCCACCTGGAGACTGACTAAATGACAACCTGCCGTACCTCCACAGATCTGTGTTCGGTGTCGGTGGACGCTGAACGAGTTGCCGGGCTCTTGCACGACAACATCCTTGACGTGCGATTGATCTTACAGTCTCAAGAGTTTTCAGGAACAGTCATTCTCATAAGGAAACGAACCTGTAGAACAAGTAATGCAATATCAATAGTTTCCTGATCAGGAATCTCCAAACTCCTCTGAAAATACGCTTCGGTTGAAAGTCATCAGAAGTGGAGTAATTTGTTCTCCGTTCAATCAGAATTGCGTTACAAATCCAATTGAATCCGTTGGAATGAATATATCATGACGAACGATGAATGAAAGAGAGATAGGTCCTGAGGGAGCCTTAACGTGGGACGTCTTTTGAATATGCAACGAGCAACTCTACGACCGCATGTCATCTCACGTATTGACTTGATATCGCAGTATTTGAAGGTCCCCCAACTCGTTTAACACAACTCTCTTGCAGAGACATATTTAATAGTATGAAGGTGCCTTCGAAAGTAAAATACTCCTAACGATTATATTCCCAGCCCCAACTGGTAATTATCTTACGATTAGCCATAAATTAAGATCGTGAAACGCCGACCAGATTCCACCTTGTAATCCCGTTTTGTCCACAGCACTCCAAATGATTACAATACCGCTTGTTCGTCTTAAAAGCCGTCAGGCGACTGTTTACCAATTGTGGTGAGCTGTGTAAACATTAACACGTTGACACGTGGCTCCCTGCGGTCGGTTTGTATCCACGAGTCATGCGTAGTTTCTGAATCCGAATGGTTAATTCGATAAAATGACATGTGTGTGCGTGTTTTCGTAAACACGATTAAGATATTCCGGCTGAACCAATCAACAAATATCGAGATGAGTTTCTTCGGTTCTGCTGCTCCCTCAAAAACGTGCTGCCACACCAACCACACTGAGCATTTTCTCACTACGGTTGTTTATTTCGACTAGGTAAAAGATAAGTTCACATTTTACTTAGAAAATGGTAGTGCTTAAAGTTCCGGAATTTATTGACGCTACTCATCCGTGGACCATTGATGAGCAATTGAGCAGCTCATGTGATACATGAGACACGAACAGCTTTTTTTTTAAAAAGGATCACCGTGGTTATTATTTTGGAATCGACAGGTGAGATGTGTGAGAAACATTTGACGGGGCAATTTCCTTTTTGTCTGATGATCGTCATAACACCCTCAGTTTATTGAAGGACTAACTTACTCTTTCTGAGAGTTTATGCAAAAAATGTAAAGTCGTGGGAACCGTTTGAAAAAACGTTTTGTGTTTAGGTAAGGTCTGTTTCCTTATCAAAATGACTTTACCTGAACCCAGACCTGTGGGGGTACGGAAGGTTTTTGGTCTTTTGCCAGTCAGTTAAGTGGGAGCTGTTGCCTATGTTTAACTGCGTGAAGGTACGACCACCTGGGGGAATCCAGTACTATCTGGGAGGAGTACTTAATCTGGTTTCCCGCCTGTTCTAACTGTTCATTTGGGTAGCTAGTTTCAAAGGAACAGATCAACTGTGACCTCGTATTTTTGTCATAACATTCTTTGCAAACTGGGCGAAACAGTTATAGGCTCCTTTAGTAGCAGTCAATGCTGGTAAGTTTGGTTGCTCTTCCAAAAACCATCGCTCACTGTTGTAAGAACACACAGTGGAGCAACACGTGGCTTCTGGAGGCGCAAGACGTTTTCGATGAAGAGTCTTTGAGAGAAAAGAAGTGGAGCCGCACATTGACCCCGGGGCGGCCAACAGTGACAAAAAATTGACTGATGATAAAAAAATAACTCAAACTACGAAAATATTCTAAAGGCTCGCGCACAGTATGGTGGACCACACTACACCGCATCGTATAAAAATAATCTTCCTACATCACTTTTGTACTTTTTGTATATTAAATATAGAAAATGTAGTGTGAAGTATTTATTTCGTTCATGAAAAATTCACGTATAAGTTATCTCGTATAATTTATTTAGGAAGTACATTGTTATTCACGTGATCCTTAAAAACGGTCGCTAGGTTAAACGTGCTGATACACAATATTAGGCGTTGTATTATTGAAACTCAATAATTATACTTGACGCACATAAGTTACTCGTAGTTCGTACCGGAATATGAAAGGGATGGGGAGCAATCGAAACCGTAAGCTACTTCCTGGCAAACTAATACAGGTGAAGAGATGCAACAAAAGAATGGTCGAAATAATTTCAGAACCACTACTTTTTAGTAATAATTGATACATTGTTAGAAGACCTCCAAAAACGACGAGATTTTCGTGCTCACTGCAGTATTAAAAAGTAGGATCGGAACAGGGCTACCATTTTGTTGAAATGTTTACGAACTGAAGGTCTTCGAACCATTTACCCAAACGTGGATTACTCTTCGTATGTGTGTGTGTACTCCCACCAGTAATTGTTCCGGAGAACGATCATTTTCTTATTTGCGACGAATAAAAAATTATTTACGCACAACTATTTATAGAAGGTTTAACGATCTTGCTTTTCTTAACATAGAAGCTGAGTTTTTAAGGAAATTGAATTGCGAAGATTTTATTTGTGATGATTAAACCTTATCCCGTATGAGAATATACCTGTAATTAAATAAATAAGCCCATTTTAAATGTTTTATTTAAACGTGCAATTATCTCTGAAATGTCCGAAAATATTATAGTTACCTAAATTTCTGAATCTATTTAGATAAAAGTTTGGAAAAAAGTAAATTCATTATGTACTTACGTGCTGAGAAAGGGGTGGCTGTTACTTACTACATGGACTGGAGCCTTGGGCGGCCAAATCTGCCACTGGCCATGTTCCACTAGGGACTAGTCCATTGGTCTGTCTCAACCCGCTTTCTCTCAAGACTTTCACGGATGTTGGGGAAAAACTCATTCGCGGCACGTCCCTTTCACGAGGATTTCCATCTCGCTTGCCATTTCTCTAATACCCATTTATCAATGGGGGGCAAGTTTTTGTTCAGTGGAGAGATCTCCATGGAGTTCTGCCCAGAGTGAGAGAAGCTCCCATTTCACCCTCCACTTGTCAACCATGCACTCCACAAGTCAACTGGTAACTGGCCAGCGATCTCCTGGAGTGCATCTGTTGAAACTATCTTATAAGCATTTGTGATCCACAGGAGTGCAGCTCTCTGGGATTGGGTCAATACTCTCTTTTGATTGACTGTGAGTTTGCCACCCCAGACAACGGAGCAGTCGGCAATCACGACTACACAGATGGACTTGTACGTAAGGGTAGGGTCACAGGGTCACGGTAACACTCTCCCCAAGTGACCTTACTAATTGCTCGCAGTCAGGCAAACCTTGCAATGGTAGTGCCTTTGAAAGACTGAGGTTTTGGCTTAGTGTTTAGATTACCCTGTCAACTATAGTTATGGGCGTCCCTCCGTAATCTGCACGCTAAATATTAAATTTGAGTGGATTAGGGTCAGCCGTTTGCTCTCACTTACACACCGTTTTCCCTAATGGCGTTTTTCGGACTCACGAGCCCTTAAAAATCTAAAAATAATTTTTCTCTCAGCCGAAAGAACATGCTAAGGACTTCGGATCAAATTTACGTGAAGACAGCTGACTAAATATTTCCTAAGTGAATGGAATGGGAAGATTAGCTGAAGATTCTTCATAGTTTTGGTCATTTTAAACTCCGCAGAATCTTAGCAGAGTGCCACACAAGTTGAGATGCGGGCGAGGGTGAGCAAATAATGTTTTCGTAATTCAGGCGACGTGAATGAGGTGGAGAGGCTTCATCACTAGGACTGGAGTATTGAACAACCACCCGACTCCAACCATCATTTCGTACCTTAAAAAAGCACAGTTCACTTCCGACTTCAACAATCAGACCAGATCATTTTGTTAATGTCGCCACTCGGCGGATATTATAGGCGAGATAATATGTTAATAATATAATAACTTGTTTGGCTAGTTTCGATAGATTCTTTTGTTAATCAATGTTGTTTCCACATTTCAGCACAACAGCGGAGGCTGTGGCTTTTTAAGGCCCTTGTTTGAATCTTAAGAACCGCTAGAGTGAGGAACTCACCATGTCACCACTGCGTGATTCGATGGAAGGTCGAAGGGTGGAACGACTCAATGCGTTTCAGGGAAGTTGTCCGAAAAGTGCACTCAAGAACTTAGCTTTCGTTGGCTAGTTATGTTTCAACCACCATACACCCCTTCAACTGACGAAAAGATGTTAGTTCGTTTATTGGAGGAGAAGTCAATGTGAACTCGTTACAAGAGTTTTTAAAGTATAACTTTAAATACCAATTTAAAAATATGTTTCATGTATTTTTTATTTTAACACTTTTCTCTTATTTTGTACAAGTCAATTAACAGTGTATAAAATAATTATGATTTTACGAGTTCAATTTTCTCGTTATTCTGTCTTGTTTTAAACCGCTGTATAAAATGAGGTGGTATCGACCACAACGATTGTTGTGTCACTGGCTTCCAGTCTGAAGTGAGAGGTCGAAATCCGCGTAGTTTAGAGACTTTTTCTGGTTCATTAGCGGAGTGAGCGAAACGGTCGACTATTTAAATCATCAGGTTCAAGCGCTTTCAAGTTCTGGTTTCAGCGGTGAAGTGAGTTACGGCCATTGAAATGCGAAAAAACGGTTGGACCGTTAAACGCTTGGAGGTCATTTTGTGACTCCCAATAACTGGGCGGTGAAAAGGGCTGATTGCTCTGATTTACGGCATCGCCGGCTCCCGAAAGATAAAATACGGACGCTTTATCAATTTTCGATTTAATAATTCCCTTCGTTAAAAAAATTAATGACCCGATTGATTGGCCGGTGTCGGGGAAAACCTCAATCCACATCCTCGTCCTGGTCCTGGCCGTAGTGTCGGCGGGGCTCAGAACCTCTAGCTGGATCGCTCGTTGATGTTGTGAAAATATGGACGTCTGCCCTCATATTTTACGAGCTGTGTCCATCATAATGGGAGGAGTGTTACGTGTCATTCGGGTCGCTTTCAACGATTTATGGGCCAACTTGTCTCGTCAAGGAGCCGCATAAAATATGTTTTACGGTGAAGAATGCAACGCCGGGAATCTTCTCTCAGACTTCAAAAATTCTTGGATAATAGAAGGCTTAATGTGAGGCCCCTGAGACGCTCTTCCGTTCACTACATAAAATGGGCGGTAAACGCTGCTTGATGCGCCGTAAAGCCTTGTTTCAACACCATCGCTTATACCAACTGCTCTTAGACTCATTTCGGCCGGATAAATATGATCCCGAGATTTTTTCTTACTTATAACGCGAATATGATTCAAGCTCTGAGGCTCACCTCCAGTTCAGGCGGTAAACAGAATCACTACGACTCATGTACATGATGATATCCGCATTACTAAAGTTCAGAGGGCATTTCTTCAGTACGTACTGGTAAGACTTACAGAATAAAATACACGAACAACAACAAACAGGTTCATTGGTTTCCTAGACATCGAGTGCGACGTACCACACAACTTTCCCAAGCAACGCCAAGAGCAACGAACTAAATCGGCCAAACCTGTATTGATTAGAAAAAAACTGTGCTAAAATCTGTTTTCTTCAATTTTTGAAGTGAAACTTCTATATTCTCGAGTCACGAAAATCCGGTACCGCTCACAAGACGACGACGAGAGCAGGTGCAGCAGCGACAGAGAGAGGGAAGGCTAGGGGCGGTGGAGAGAGGGCAATTGCGTAATGCGCAGCCGCGCGTGGTAGCGGGGATACAAGGAACAGCTGAGCAGATGCTCTCACGTGATATGTCCTCCACCATAGTCCCGGCAGCCTGTGCTCAACTGTTATTTTCTTATTTCCGCTCTCCACGTGGCTGGGCATCGTTGCCTCCGCCTGTCGTTTTCGCTCTCCTTAACTTCCTAATTCGCTCGTGTGCTCTCGCCCGGCAGCGTCAATAGAGCGCGCCGCGTTGTAGAGTAGACTATGGATGTTTTTTCCCGGATTGAATTCTGTTTTCCTGTTTAATAAAATAAAATATGTTCAAATAATATAAAAATGCATTCATTACAATTTACCTACCCTAACCAAATCATAATTTGCAGTAAATCTGTGGATAAAGAAATGTGTGACAGTCACACATGGTAGAAGTGAAACTTTAACGTGCAAAACCGAATCGCAACCGACAAGTGAAAAAACGAATCGCAACGGAGAAGTGGAAAAACGAATGGCAACGGACAATTTCATGTTTGCGTAAAATAGATACAGCTTATCGCACAACTTTGCAGACACGCTTCACGTTTTTCAATGCAGTTTACCGGGGCATTTCATGCGAGTAGTTCTTGAGAATATTGAAACAAAAAGCTTAATACGCAAAAATACATTTTACCGTATTTTATTGTTAATTTCGTCTCCTGAAATCTACTTAAAATGAACTATAAGTACAATTGGTGGCACTTTTAGTAGATTTTCTGTTGTGAGTAGCGCCTGCAAATCCGATACTTTTTGAGCTAAACCAGGTCAAACAGCGATCGTAAAAGTAGTTCCCTGTGTTGGCGTCTGTGCCCTCTTCGCTGCTTCTAAATCCACCACCACCTGACCGGGTCTGGGATGAAACCAACAACAGTTGTTCGCGTTGGTTCTAAAACGAGTTTACTCAAAATTCAACCGATTAGGGGCCATTTTTAGTGCTTTTCGGTTTAAATTAGATTCATTGTGACTGGAGCGTTGGTTTCTTAATGATTAATTATATATTTGACGAGCAGATTTATTTTTAGCACGGATTGATATACACAGATTTTATGCGATATCTGTCATTTTTTTGGGGGGCTTTAATAATCATGGGCGAGGTTTCAACGATAATACTTTGCGGGGAAAAGACCATTGGAGGTAAGTCAAAAACGTTATCGAATGTTTTCGGTCCACCAAAAACCCCGCACAGTAGTCACGATGACTTTCGAACATTGTAACCGATTATTAAAACGCCTTCCCAAATGATTATTGAATGGTGTCCGTAAAAAATCAGAGGTCATCTTTTGAACTCCGTGTTATTCAACACTATCAGCCGAACAATCGACTTTTATCCTACTTCCGTTGTTTTAGCTCATCGTCAGGTTTAGCCAACTTCTTAAGAGACAGAAGAACATGTTTGTTAACCAATACCAGTTCGAGGAGTTTAGCACAAAATTATGAGAATATGGCCGTGTTATGTCAACTCCAATTTTATTATGCGTATCATGTCGTTACGTTGGCCGTTCACAGCTTTAGGACTCGCAATACTGCGTGACTCATGCCAACTTTTGAAGACTTCCCACTCACTCAGGGCATTTTATTATTACGGTTTTTCCGAAAAAATCTCGGAAAGTTTATATGCTTTTCTTTTCTTCATAACAGGGCCGAGAGAAGTCCTTTTGTGTGCTGTCGTAACGGAAGCAGAATTTGTGTATTCCTCAGGGGAGGCCCAAACAAGTTCCATTCTAACCACACATGACAGGCCTCGGCTCGGTCCAAGTTTCCATCTCAAAAAGTCAGCTCGTTGTTAAGGAAAGAATAGTGTACCTGCTTATGTAAAAATAATGCGGGGATGCTACGCGTTGCTCGAGCTCCATCCAGAAAGACACGGTTGGTCTATAGCGAACAGTCAGCTCAAGCTACAATTTTCGAGGGAACAGTATTGGAAAGCGAGATATAGGAAATACGCTGTGTTTTTGAACGCCATCGTTCCAAAAGTAGCGTCACTTGAATTTTAGTACCGTGATCGATAGATTAATCAAAACACGAACTTCGCTTTAATGAATGCATCATTTTTTCTTCTCTCTCTTACTCACCAGTGAAACATTCCCAAATCCAATTATTCGGTAAAGTCGTGATTTCGTTAGCAACATAAGCGATCGAAATTTACCCCGAAAAGTTGTTTTATTTTGGTTTTTCCTTTAACAAGACAAACCCCACGCGACCTTTAATGGGTATATCGTGCAGTATTCAAAAGTAGCTTAATGCTCCTCTCGGTTCCACCACTAGGTTCCCTAATACAGATCTCCTTGAGGTTCATCCCTGCAATCTCATTTGGCTAGAGTGGTGGAACCTCCCCACAGCCCGTTCCTCGCAAGTACACAGTACATGTTCCGCTGACTCCAACCCTGCCTCGCGGAAAATGCATCTATGTACCCCTGCCTCGCTAATCTTGGCCAGGTGGTGCTTGAGTGGGCACGCACCATCCAGACTAAGGACTTCTCTCGATCCCTCCTCGGAGAGTGTGATGAATAACCTTGACTTCCTTTGACAAAGCACACCCCACCAACAAGCAGCCCTGCAATTCTCCTTCCACTCGCTAACCTCTTTACGCCAGTGGCTCTTAGTGGTCCCTGCAAAGGGTTCAGGTCCCACCTGGATCTGAGCAGGTCCGTCTCTCGCCAGTTTGTCCGCCTTCTCATTCCCTTCTATTTCTCTATGACCCGGCCCTTAATACAAGATTGAAGTGTTCTCTTTTGCCAGAGCCTTCTTCCCAGTAAGACATTTTCTAACCAGCTCTGATGAATTGGTATGAGAAGCTAGGGCCTCAAGTGCAGCTATGAGTATTCGTCATGCTATTGATATTCTTCCGTTGCAGCCCTCCACACAGGAGGTGTTGCACGCACACCATCACTGTGAAGAGCTCTGCCTGGAAAACCAGTTTCCTTCGCATCTAATCGTATCACTGCCTCAATCCCTGGCCCATAGACTACTGCACCCTCTAGACCACCTCCCACTCGTCCGTCTATACACTAAGCATCAAGCATGGGACCACCACCTTATAACTGGATCTTTCATGAGAGAGTAGTCTAAATGGTAGGTCACATATGCACTTCAGTCGTACCGAGTCCCTGACATGTGGAGCAGGCCCCCCACGCACTCTGTCAAAAGAGCTGTGAGAAAGGTTGTTCTCGACAACTGTAACTGTTCAAATATATTACTTGAATGTTTGGTGATAAACTAAAAAATATCTGGTTGGTCCACACACAACTATTGTTAAACCCCCGTAGATTCAGCGATTTTTGCGGCATTAGCTACAACGCAATATATTTTTTACTAGGTTCATTCTACATGGAAAGTCGTAGATCTTTGTTACTGAACTCTCATCGTATACACAATTTATTGGACTAACTTTTTGAGAATGTACCAATGAGCGGGAAAACTGGGCTAAATTCTATTTTCTTCGAAGTTGTTGATAATTTATTGTGCGGTTCGCGTCATTAAATTAAACGCAAGGAAAGTTTAAATAACGTGATATAAGAAACTAAATGGAAATGTTAAGTAAACTGACCAAACTAGCTGAGGATAAAACGTACGGAAATAACTGAAAATTGATTAGCTGTAAATCTTCAGTAATTTTGAGCGAAATTGTTCTTACCAATGTTGAGAAAGTTAGAAAAAACTCATTTTCAGATGTGTTTCGGCTTGTCAGTTACAGAAATATTTGCAGGTTACACGATATACGCGTAAAAGACCGAAAGACAGCCAAGTCGATTGGATTCAATTCATTTACCAAAAACAATGCGCAGCAGAATGTAGTTGCGGACTATTTTAAGACACCCAGCGTGAGGGGAGAAGTCATCACAGTGTGATTCAACTGGCTTTGGGACTAATCAATCAATAACCGCTGCCGCCAAGTTCTGTGTTGTAAAGGAGGTGACGATGCAAAAGTCAGTGGCGTCTTTCTTGCGCATAATGATTGTTTTGTCAATGCAATTTTTAATTTAGAGCATAGTATTTCGTGTAGTTTAAAATTGTGTAGCCGATTTCGGAAGCATGGAGTATATGGCTTACGTTTCCTTTGCTTATCCCTTTTTTATTGTTTTAACAAAGGTTCTTTCAAGATCGCCTCCCTTTCTGCTTGCAGCTCTTACAGCTCTGTCCCAACTCCTGGGAGCCCCTTAATCTTCAATCGACTTTCCTTTGTTGTACTTTTCATCCCCTTCCCTTCAGTAGCCTCGGTCCTACCTGTAAACAATGCCAACGTCTACGCACTGGTTGGATATCATTCATTCTCCCTTCCATTACAGGTCTCTGTATTCCCAGCGTAGCCTTCGACGGTATTCGATCAACCTTCTTGTCTCTTCCCATTCGAGCCGAGTTCAACGTCTATCGAGCTTCTGCTGCCGTTCGGAGCTGATTTAGTGTTTCGACATCTCTACGAAACATGAAACATGTACGGAAAAATATAGCTTCGTATGCCAACGCTTATTTGGTTGATTTCGAACTCGGATGTAACGTACGTTCATCAGTAATTGAGAGGTCGATCGGTTGACTTTTTCAATGCTCAGGATGCTGCCAGAATTATGACCAACATAAACAGCACTTGCCTGTGGTGGTTGGGGGGGGGGAGAGGGACATAGTGGGATAGTACCCAGTGAGTACTAGAAAAAACATTCGATCAGTGTTCTAGCGAACAACTTACTACGTCTAAAGATCGAAGTCTTTATGTGCCCTATGAAACGCTCAACACTCATGGTTCATATCTTCTTTCGTTCAATCGTAAATAATGTCAACTTCTCTTTTTCTTTTTTTCTTCATTGAGGTTAGGCCGCAACAGTACTAGAGTATCGTCGCTGAACTCTGGCATAACCGAGCACGGCTGTGAAAATAAAATCGCTTGAACATTCAGGGGGATTGAATAATCATCCCCTCATCAACTCGAATTTTGAATTATCCATACAGTCTATATTATACATATCTCTTCTGAGGATTCTTCTCTAACTCTGATTCTAGAAGATCACTTGCGGAAAGAGAGAAGCCCTTTTTGACACCCTGTTCATCATTATCAAAATTTTGGTCTTTCAGAATCAGTTGGGACACACATTTATATCCAACAGGGAAACTGAAATAATGCAAAGCCAGCTAGTTTCATTCGAATTGTTAATCAAACGTCCCGCTCAACGCGCAATCGTTGATTCACCTGCTCCGGTTATGCATGATCATCCTTTCACCAGGTCTACAAAGGATGATGTTATTGATCCATTGTGGAGTCAAACAGATCAATCGCACACTTTTGAAACGACTGTACGACGTGAAATGAGCTCTAGAGAACGATGCAAATTGTGCATATACGCGGATTTTATGGCGGTTTTTTAGGGCACGTTGAAGCGAGTGCGTGGTACTGCATGAATAGGAATGAAATGGCAACTGCTAGTTATTTTTTACTGCGGAAAAGGTTCTCTTCAAGACGAGGTGCTGTTGTTGATTTTCTCACCATAACCAACGCGGTGATGTCCAGCGGGCGACATTTTCCGAGATGAAAAAAGCGGCGATGGATATTTTCTAATCTCAAGCCCCGACACTTTCCTATTGAGTATTTGAAAAGAGGCAAATTAACTGTCACTCTTATTTGAATGAAAGTGGGTGTTCAGCGGAGCTGTATCGAAGGAAATGACGATTTCCGTGAAAATGAATCAACATCCAGAAGTTTGTTGTTTTCTAAGTCTCGACAGTTTTTGGGGGCGAAAATTCAAAATCGTGCAACGAATGTTGACTAATTAATTCATTTATTGAATGAGATGATACAATACCAGTTGAATTATATAGCACTAATATATTGATAAATTGGGAGAGAATACTCAGCTATCTGGCCAACATGTGACAGAAGAAAAAATAGTTGTACGCTTGAACGCAGGAGTACAATCTCCTCTAAGTTCCAGCAATTGTACCAAGTAAAAATATCTGATGCGACGCATCACACAACGTTCTCAGCAAAATGTAAGTCCAGAGATATTCATGTCTTTCGCTACTAAACCCAATTACTTTTCCTTCAGTTCATTTCTACTTGGTAAAACATAACTTCACGGTTTACATAAACAGTCGTTGAGCTTAAAATTCAAGATTTTATTAAGGGGCTCTTGCGTCACCATTAGTGCATAGGTGATTTATGATGCAAAGAAACCTTATTACGGTGCGTGCTTTGTGCGACTGTAATTCAATTTCCCATTGGACTGAGGTTACCAAAATGTGTCAAAAACCGTTTTGATAAATATTCAAAGCAACCGCAAAACGTGATCAACCTGGTTGTCTTCTAGCAACCTATACCCACACTTCGTTTCCCACTACAATTCCTGTGACTATTCACTGAACGGAGATATAAGCCAAGGAAGACCAAAAAAGGAGATTTGTCAAACATTAAATGATCGTTTTTCCGATTTCTTCATTAACGATCGCAGTCAAACGTATGAGGTACTGTAAAATAACTCACACTTTTTTTTCTCGTAAACTATCGATAAGGAATTTATGGAGGTTGCTGAAAGTAGGACTAGAGGTTTTCCCCATTACTCCCGATCATATCATATTAGTAGGGAACAATTGTGGTTGTTGTACAATGAGCTGTATACACAATGAATGTTCAATAACCGGAACGTGATAATTGAGAATGTTAGGCAGTACCGAATCAGTATCAATCTTTTGACCTCAGAGTTTCCGCACCTACCCTAACGGGACTCCCTAGCCCTTAACAGCAAAGTGATTGTTTCCCCAAAGACCATAGTCCGTGGTTATTTCCAACGACAGACAACGGATTTCCCTGAAGTTGTTTTCCCATCTTTTCCCTCTCCTCAACTGCGAATTCCTCTCCACAACAGATAGCTCCTCCTAACTTCATTCACCTATGAACTCTTACGAAAGACTCCTGTCCTTGTGCTCACTCAGACACATTCCTCCATCTATTCTCCGCCCGTACAGTTTCCCCCGCCAGTTCAAGCATATTACAAGTCGTCCCTTTTTCTCGCCCTTTTGTACACCTATTCTACTCACTTCACTGCGCATAATACAGTCCCCCTCACGCTCACCGAGTTTCTTCAACTCTCGCCCTTTCGTGCTCCCAACAGACAACATCCGAAAACTTCTAGAATCCATAACAGTGTAATTTCTTCGACTTTCACGGTGTTATCTCGTAGTTTCAGAACGATGAGCACGAACCTTCCCAGAAAATCGTGTTGACAGTGCCGTAAATCACCTAAGCAGACTCAAAAGTGTCATGTGTAAAGACGACCCAATAAATTCTACCATCGCGAACAGTTTGCGTACAGTTACGTTCCACCAAGTTCGTATACACGAGTACACAGCTAATTACAGATTGAATCATTTGATGAAGCGATAAAAGTTTCGTTTCCACGTTTTTCTACAGCTAGATCTGGTAAAGGTTTAGCAGCGGGCACACAGTTCTGAATTCTCGTTCAATTCTTGCGAAGCTGGCCGAAGGCAGGAGATGGCAGAGTACTCGCCACAAGAACGTTTCGATGTGATGGAAACCTTAAAATTCAAGGACCTGTTTGAGAAAGTGAGCATAAAAAAGCGTACAAAACCGGCAGGGCATAGACCATGAATTTTTGGAGGAAGGAGGCATAAGAAAAAGAGGAAAATGTTCTATCAAACTCGAAGACAGCAAGCCCAGGATTATATAGGGACGAAACTGTTCAACTCTCTGCACAACGGACATAGATTTACCTACAATCAGAAGATGGCGTGTCATTAAAACATGCGAAGTAAGTTGTTCAGTTCTTCTTTTCTTAAATAAATTAGTAAATAACGGAAACGTGTACTTGGTGAAATTTTGGTTGTTATTCCCTTAAACTAGTTGTCGGGAGAACTTTCATAGAAAACAGTGACACGTTGAGTACCGCTGTGGCTGTCAGGGCGAAAAGTGCACCTCTGTGTTTTGCGTTCCTTCCTGTGTGTTCCCGTTGATTGGACAGGATTCTATAAATATTTTTGCTTCCCAATAAAATAATTGTAACGAAGGAACAATGAGTTCAATCAGCCATTCTTCTGCAAAGTTGATAACAGACGTACCCGCTGATATTTGACATTCTACATCAGGAGACGTTAAAACGTGAAGGTTCGATGAAAACTCAGACCTTTTTTTCGACCAACCTCACCTTCGGACCATTAAATTTGCAAGCTTTTTGTGATTAGCAATCAGTTAAGCCCCAGCGATTAAACGAAAAATTATTACGGAGCTTTGTGCAGGCCGGAGAGATTCCTGTGAGTCAAGGTCTCGTCACAACAAATGAAGGCAACTTGACAAAAGAACAGGACTCATTAATTTCGGGTTCCTTTATTAAAGGAAGTAAGAAGAAGGAAATGAATTAATAGGAGCTCCCCATAGAAAGTGTGGGGCGGAGAGAAGTGCAGGCCGAGAGCCGCGATGGTAGGATGGGAAAATTTACCTGAGTCCTAATAAATCCTAATGTCGGGCCTCCATTAGGCTTTGCGTGCATTTTTAATAAATTCTCTCCCTTTGGGGTACGCTTTACTGAATGAATAATTTGTTCCGCTCGGTCCAGTGAGATCCTCAAAATTGAACAACCTTTAAAAACGCACTTCAATCTCAATACTTTTGTTTCTTTATTTTTTCACTCTGGCGAGTCTACAACTTCAGCCCATCAAAAAATGCATTTCCCAACACGTGGCATTAACAAGGAAACAGTGGTCGCGCAGTACATGCAGTGAAGAAATCCTCAGAAATGTTCATGGTGCAAGCATAAATTCCGGCTCACTACTCCAATTATATAATTCTCAATAGGTTTCTAACAGCATAGCATTCACTTTAATTTCAACCGATTCTTCCGAATGACGTTAAACAGTGCCAAAAAGAATGCTCTCACGAGAGCATCCTGTGTTCAGGACTGCGCTTTAGACCTGTTTCTTCGATTAGCCAATGAGTGCTATGTATTATCCCACCGCTGCAATTCGAGAAACGGGCAGTCGAAAAAATTTAGGCTCTATAATATTCGTTCCTGCCTCGTGGACGTAGGTAGGAGTGGTCTTGGTACAACTTTCGTTCGTTTCACAGACCCCGTTAGGGTATTCTTTCTTATTGGACATATTGTGATTCCAGAACACTTTAATGATCCGATTATTAGCTCACTTTCAGAGCCATGTTCTACTAAAAACAAATCTGACACTTTTCCTTTCACCAGCCTTTTCTCTCGATTACTTTACGTGTAGAAACTCGAAGGTCGTCGCTCCGATTTTGTGGCAAGTTCGACAATGCACGTTTTAATCGATTTCAATTTTTTTCTTCTATGATGAGCCTACAACAGTTGGATTTTAATTTAGCCTAGGGCGCGTGTGACTATCACTCGAGGCATTTTCGTGGAAACAGTCCAAAGAGCATTTGCAGCATGAGCATATTTTACCCTTTAGCAATTGTAGGGAAGAGAAAATACTGCTGGAATATTAACCTGACGCTTTACGAGCCTGACAGAGCCCCTCCTCCAGGAACAAAAGCAGCGTTGTTTCCCGCGATACAATACCCCCTCCCTCACTCCTCCTTTATAACCAACAACCCGAGCCGTACGCCTTGAAATTGCCCATCAGAACATCAGGGAACATGCAATTTATCCGAACACACAATACTCTGGGAGCCCCTACGATCTACCAAATCGGAAAAATGTTACTTTACGACCTAATGGAAAGGTTATACAAAACTTGTTTTGAGAGGCTAACTGCGTTCACTAAAATACCGGGTACAACGCATCGCACAGCTTTCCTCAGCCGTCGATTTTGATCGCTTAGGTGACTATTCAAATCCGTTTTTCATTCAATCAGTATGAACTTGAAATTGAAAGCGCTAAAGGTTCCGGAATTTATTGAGTTGTTTTTACTTGCGAATAATCAGTGACTCACGAGACTGTCGACCTGATTTTACATTCCGCCACCCGAAGGGAAGGAAAGTATAGTAGTCGGCCCAAAAAAAAAAATTTGGGTTTTCTTCAGATCTTTACGTTTTGAGGCCCACTGAGTCTAAAAAACCTAATTTCGGCGCGTGGTCCGTGTGTGTGTGTGTCCCTCGAAGGAGTCTTTGGCCGCAACCTCACAGGCAGGCAATGCGGGTGTACCGAACGAAGGTCCACGCAGGATGTCATTGTCGAGATTCGGCGTGTTTCCCTGCTGGCACCGGCTAAGTACGTCGTAGCAGTTCTGATTGACATCAGAGGAGCGTTTGACAACCTTTGGTGGCCAGCGCTCCTTAATGAGCTCAAAGGTAGGGGAATCCCCCGCAACCTGTACTCGCTCGTCAGAAGTTACCTGACAGACAGAACCGCTACGATCGAAAGCAGGCATGTCTCTGTCCGGAGAAAGATTGAGAAGGGGTGCCCACAGGGCTCGGTCCTTGGACCAGCACTCTGGAATGCCTTCTCATGAAACTCATGGAGACTGACTGCGAGCCGTACGCCTATGTGGATGACTTGACTGTGCTGGTCTTTGCAGAGTCCGCCAAATTGAAGAAAAAACCCACCACGTGCTACGCACTGTCAACCAATGGTGCGAGCATGTCAAGAAGCAGGGGGCTGAGGAAAAAACCCAGCTAATCCTCTTGAAAGGGAAAGTGAATAATCCACCCACAATACGCTTTGGCGGCCACAGGCTCCTTCTTGAAAAGCACGTCAAGTATTCAGGAGCGAATATAGGTGAGAGGTGGGCTTTCAGCCAACACCTCCAGTCCCTTAAAGGCACTACCATTGCAAGGTTTGCCTCACTGCGTGCCATTATTAAGGCCACTTGGAGTGTGTGTTACCATGACAATATCCTCATGTATAAGGCCATATATCTAGGTGTGATTGGCTACTGCCCCGTTGTCTGGGGTAGCAAACTAACAGTCAATCAAAAGAGAGTATTGGCCCAATCCCAGAGAGCTGCGCTCCTGTGGATCACCAAGGCCTACAAGACTGTATCAACAGAAGCACTCCAGGTGATCACTGGTCAGTTACCAGTTGACTTGGCCGTTGAATGCATGGTTGACAAGTGGAGAGTGAAATGGGAGCTTCCCCCACTTTGGGCTGAACTTCGTACGTATCTCACCACAGAACAGAAACATGCCACCATTGACGAATGGGTGCTGGAGAAATGGCAAGAGCGATGGGAATCCTCGTCAAAGGGACGTGATACGTACAACATCCCCAACATCCGTGAACGTCTTTCAAGAAAATGGGTTGAGCCAGATCACTGGACAAGCCAGTTCCTCACGGGACATGGTGACTTCAATGCGCGGCTCCACTTCTTTTCTCTGAAAGACTCTCCATTACGCACATCTTGCGCCTCCAGTTCGGAGGAAACAAGAAACCATGTGCTGCTCCACTGTAGTTTCTACAACAGTGAGCGACGGTTGTTGGGAGAGCAAACGACTTAGCAGCATTGACTGCTACAAAGCAAGCCAATAACCATTTTGCAAAGTTCACGAAAAAGGTGATGGTTAAGAAACGTAGTCATAGTTGATCTGTCCTTTTGAAACTTGCCACCCAAGTAAATAGTTAGATCAGGTAGGAAACCAGATTCAGTACTCTTCCCAGATGGTGCGGGATTATTCAGATGGTCACCTCCCCGCGGTCACACACGGGCAACAGCTCTCTACCGGGAGACTGGCTAACGACCAAATACCTGCCGTACCTCCACAGGTCTGAGTTCGGTGGATGCTGCAGGGGCCGGCCTCTTGCATATTAGCGAAACCACAACTTCTATGACTGATACAGTCATCAAATAAGGAAACAGACCTGTGTGTGTCTGTAGTTCGATTTGCGGGAGAACGGCTCATCCGATTGAGCTGGTTCTTTTTTTGTTTTGTTCGTTATTTTTTGTAGACACCCAAAAAAGGTTATGAACGATTTCGGCCGATTGGAAGGGTGGTGGGGGACGAAAATGTACCAAAAACTAGGGTTTTTCGTATTTTTCTCGAAAACGGCTCTAACGATTTTGATTAAACTTTCAAATTATCTTCTGCTAATCAATAACTAACTTTTTTTTCTATACATATCTCCATGAAAATACGGTGAACGGAGAAATGGGCCCCTAAAGCAAAAATAGGTTTTTTACGCTTTTTAGCAAAATGGCTCCAGCGATTATCACCAAACTCACAGGATGTTTTCAAATAAGAAATACCTACATATTGTACTCAAGAAATGTTCCTGTGACGATCCATTGAACAGAGATAAAAATCAAAATGTGTCGAAAATAACGTTTTTTCGAAAATTTCCGTAAATTCCAGGGTAACTTCTTCACGAGATGTAATAAATTCTAATGGAGTGTCTTCTAGTTACCCATACCAACGTTTCGTTCTCTATAATTATTTCTGTATATATATGTTGAACGGAGATGTAAGTCAACTCAGAAAAGGAGATTTGTCGAATAATAATTTATCGGTATTCCAATTGTCTCAAAAACGGCTCTAACAATTTCGATCAAACTTACGGAGTATTCTCAGCTAACTAGTACGTACATTTTGTTCTCCATAAATGTTTCCGTAGAAATGCGTTGAACGAAGATATAGCACCCGCATGTACACATGCACCTACAGGTGGTGTTCGAAATTACGGGGGTGGCGGAAAGTTGCTACGCACCAGATATTTTTCAAAAAGGATCGCGTTCGTCATTTTAAAGTTATCGGGTAAAAACTGAAAAACGGTAGTAGGTGAAAAGGCGTTAGTTTGAATTACGGAATTTATTTGGTTGCTCGTAATTATCTTATGCATTTTTTTAAAACCTCGTCACAAAGGTTGTTTTTCTTCCATGATTTTTCTTAGAACTGAACTTCGCTCAATTCGTATTAATTGATCATGCTGCTTCCGTCATTTTCCAGCAAATGACACGGAAGTATTATTTGAAGCTTCCGTACTAAAAATGCAATCACAATCGTTGTGCCATTTTTGAAGAAAAAAAAATATATTAGGCGTTTCGATCACACGATATTTTTTCTCAATCTCTTCTTTCCTCCTCAGTTTTACTGAACTTTCTTTCTTTTAGTATTTTGGGTTCGTCCCGTGTCCATACTAAACAAAATCAATAAGTAAATGCACTGCCAAAAATAAATATTTTTTATTTCAGCGCCCTAGGTTTAGACTAGTAAAAGGTGAAGAATAAACCCCACGCACCAGGGTCACATTGTGCCAAACGCTAATTCAATGACAACGCAGTGACTGTAAAATGAATTCCATACAACTATATTTGCTCTTTTGTTCCTATCTGCCAACCCACTAAACACTGGAATGTTCCAAATAACTTGCCCTGGTCACTAAATCTATTTGTTCGTGTTCTCGATGCAGTCATATTCTCAGAATCGTATGCAGCCCCACGCACACTCTAAGTGAACGCGTTTCATAGAGGCGTTGATCACAAGAAAATTAGGATGAGGATAAGAAACGGAAAAATGTAGACCATAGAGTATGTAGAGAGGAGAGAACCGCCAAACTCATTGAGCCGCGCTCAAACATCTCGGGACCTTCACTGAATGACTGTTACGTACGTAATTTATAAAATATCGGAGTACTTGGCGAATCGGGTTGAATACGAAAAAAAAGTTTCCCTTCCCAAAGAATTGATAATTTTAGTCATTAAACAAATCGAGGAAGTTTTCAGCTCTTTCAATTAGATTCGTTGCATCGACTTCTATTTGCAGCGTCGCATACCGTCGCTTATCGCTTCCGCCTCATTTCGTTTCTTCTAACATCTTCCAAATTCTCACTAACAATGCTCGCGTATTTGAGAAACGTTATTCCCGTAAATTGATGGGAAGTTCGAAATATATGAAAATAAAGCTTATGACAGTTATGTGACTATTACCCTTCAAACCAGTATCCAAGATTCCGTCGATATAAACTATTGTTAGGTTCAACTACGCACCGTTGTTTTAGTGGAAGGAGTAGAGTCCATGTTTTCGTCGGTCTTGCCTGAAACATACAGAACAAGAGGGTTATTAGACCGTACGCTTAAAAGCCGGCGACTTGAACAAACTATTCATCATAGAAATTTAAAATTTATTTATTTAAACGGGACGCGCCTAATGATACAAAGTCACAACATAAAAAATAAGTGAACGTGTACATAATGTAGGACTAGAGTATAAACGAGTTAAGTTACATAGCTCTGCGACAACGTGGAGAGCGAGATTTAAAAAAAGTTGATAACATGGTCAGCACTGAGGAGGTTAGCATTACGCCAATGCAGGAGACGAAACGTCAGCGGACAAGGAAAGTAAAAAGTTCGCAGTTTCAGCATAGAAAAGAGGTCGGGGGCGTCGAACCGACGAGACAAATGGTCCATGGACCCTTGATCCGTGGAAGAGCACCATGTCACTGGCGAGATGACAAGCCCTTGGTGGAATGGGTGAGGGGTGATGGGTGAGGGGGGAGGCAGCATCTGGAGCGTCGTAGTCATCTTAGTTACCAGGGATCCCCAAGTTGCTGGCGAGGTAACGTAGGAGGACTCAGTAGACGCAGTCCAGTAAGTCAACGTGACAGAAGTACAAGAGTAGGATAAAATAGGTCATCAGCTGCAGCATGGGAGGTATGCCGCTTCGAGAATCCGAGAGACTGCATTGCCACGGTTTGTATATTACTTGGCGTCGAAGGCGGTTGGAGAGGATACCTAGTGCTGCGGCCTTCACCCCTCTCCTACCAACACGTTAATTCACATTATTATCCAGTGTAACCACAACACTTTGCCTTCATAGCCAGCGACACTGTACCTCATATCGTAGTGTCTGTGGCCCTGGGCAGAGGCCTCTCATCGTACCATTTTATTTGGCTGCAGTTTGAGCTGCCTGAGGACTTGAATGGGCGCCTCAGACCCCAGTTCCAGAATTGCCAAAAGGCGTTCTGCCGGCACCTATGCTTTCCCACGTGAGTGGACTAGCCACATGGAGAAGGATGGTGTCAGGCCACTATAAGCATTCTGGCAAACAAACCTAACCACAGAAACTATAAATACATTAACTCGTCCAATCACGCCACCTTTGATCGCCAACCCACTACACCCTTTCCACTGATCCCAAAAATCCCACTTCCCCCCCATTTATCATTATCCCATCCCTCGTCGCAGCTCTATTCCTCCCTAACCACGCTCAGTCAAATACGACGTTATCCTCCACCCCTCCTCATTCCGCAATATTGGCACTCGATAACACGAAGCACGCAGTTTGGGATTGCATGTGTTGATATAAGACGGAAATAGGAAAAATAAAAATACCGAGATGAACTTGCATAATGAAGTACGCTAAACTAGCGTAATTCCACATTGAGTGGAGGTCGATCGACCAAAATATCGTTCCGAGTTCTCTTGGCTGTTCATATAAACTTTAGTGAGTGAGGATCAGTAGAACAAAACAGTTCACTTGATCAATATTCAGTGTATTTCATTAGCACCCCCAAGGCCTTCACGTGAATAGGTAAACGTATTGAGCCCTGGAAGGTCTCATAATCCGATTAGGGAAGAAAATGGATACGGACGAACAACGTTCCTGGAGAAGTAGATGTCAATTTAGACCACGTTCAACTTTTCATCATTAACTGAGCATCCTGAGCTGTGGACTTCCTGTATTTCAAAAAAACGGTGCATCCAGCTTTGAACTGTTTCCACATGCGCGAGGACTTTCAGTCATAATGAGTCAGAATGGATTTTCAGAGAGACGATTCCTTGAAGCTGTTTACTTAGTCTAAAGTTGTCTTCGTAATCCCGAGCTTTCTACTTGTTTGTCTTGCGCACTAAGTCCCACAATCACGTTTCAGCACGTAAAACTCATTTCTATCTTCTAATGGATGCAAATTTATCCAAGTAATCTAATTTATCATAGTTGTATTAATGTGGAAAAAATATTCATTGCAAGCCAGAAACGCATATCATCACATTCATGATCACATCGTTGATTAGTTCTTTTCTTTGATTAGCTGTGAATAAGATCTGTTCAGCATTCAAACGCCCTTTTCACCGTGTGGCATCTTACTCAACCCGAAATCCGGCTAATTCCATTCACGGGAAGGCAAATACGAGGCTTTTTAACATCGAGGACATCACCTCATGTAGAATCTCGTCAACGGAGATTCGAAGAAGACTCGAGCTTCGAGCCCTCACTAGAAAACACGTGAGAAGCAATTGAAAGGTAAATGTAAGCTCTTCTCAGTCGTATTCAAGCCTTTCCGATTTGTGCAAGGTGAATGGGTTTTGCCTGAAATGCAAGGAATATAGACGGATAAAGCCAAGGAGACGGATTAAATACCGCTTCGTGGAAGCTGTTTTTTCATTTTCCCGTAGTCCTCCGACCATTTATGGATTATCCGTTTGAATATCGTCGTTTTCCCCACCTTAATCGTTGGGCCTTTGGGGAGGCCATACAAAATTCTGAAAGAAATACCATTTTCATCTGGGGAAAGAAAATTGAAAGATAGAGCCGTTTGAAAGAGACTCGCATCAACCCATCGTTTTGACTAAAGCGTCATCGGAACTCGAGCATCGCTGATAAGCTCACCGTGTGTCAGCCCGCAGAATGATCGATGAACTTCTTGAGGTTTGTACGCTCAACATTCATTTTTCAACTCGATTCTCCGAACCGGTATTTTGCGTTAAGGAATAGACAAACACGACATAAATTCAGTGGATTAATATAATTGGAACTTCACCGATTGCTTGTGTTGATTTTCGCTCTGTTTACGTCAGAATAGAATCGAAATAATTATCAAACCTTAGTATGAGATTAGGTTGTTCCATGCTTGAGTCTTGTAAACGGACCGAAAGTACATTATGAATCACAGCACAAACAGTATATTTGAAATCGCTTATCAAAGTCCTTATATCAGTCGAATGGCAAGGCGGCGGTTTCGCTAGCATGCGAAAGCCCGGCCACTAGCTCAACATCCACCTATCCCTGACCATTGGAGGCAGGTAGTCATTTAGCCAGTCTCCCGCCAAAAAGCTACAGTCCATGTGTTACCACGCGGAGGTATGACTTTGGGAAATCTGTACCATCAAGGGTGAATTCTTAATCTGGTTCCCCACATCATATAACCATTTACCTGTGTGACAAGTTTCAAATGGGAGATCAACTATAGCCACTTTTTACTTTCCTTGGCTCTACAAAGTAGAAAGGAAAGTTATGTAATCGGCTGAAAAAAAAATTTTGAGTTTTCTTCAGATCTTTACGTTTCAGACCCTCCTGAGTCCGAACAAAACTATTTGGGAAAATGGTCTGTGTGTCTGTGAACGATTTTTAGAGAAAACCACCGTACCAAATCAGCTCAAACTTGATATCTCGCCCGCAGGCCTGCATGGAACGCCAAAATAAGGGTTTAGACTAAATCCACCGAAAGTAAACAATAGTTATCATAGTGATCAAAACACCAAATATTTTTTTCTCAAAAACGGCTATAACGATTTTGATTAAATTGTTTATATTGATAGCTCTCAATGAGACAATTATACCATAAAGTTCCCATTCGTGGGGAAAAGACGAGAGCAGCACAATAAATTGTCAAAATTTTCGACGAAATCGATTTTAGCGCGGTTTTTAGAGAAAACAACCGCACCAAATCAACTGAAACTTGATGTCCAGCCTACAGGTTACCATGGGACACAAAAATAAGGGTATGGGTAAAATCCACCGAAAGTTAACTATAGTTATCATGGTGCTCAAAACACCAAATTTTTTTTCTCAAAAACGGCTCTAACGATTTTGATTAAATTTTTCATATTGGTAGCTCTTAATAAGATAATTTTACTATAAAATTCCCATTTGTGGGAAAATGACGAGAGCAGCACAATAAATAATCAAAATTTTCGACGAAAAGCGTTTTTAGCGCAGTTTTTTCCTTATAAACTCCGCTGGGATGTTTGTAGAAAGTTAAAGAAAATTGGTATTGTTGGCTGGTAGTTGAACTAGCCATGTACAAAGTGAATTGTTGTAGAGCTAAGGAAAGTTGTGTGTTGCAACGCACCAGATATTTTACTTTCCGCTACCCGAAGGGAAGGAAAGTATAGTGATCGCCCAAAAAAAAAATTTGGGTTTTCTTCAGATCTTTACGTTTCAGACCCTACTGAGCCTAAAAAACCTCATTTCGGCGCGTGGTCCGTGTTTATGTGTGTGTGTGTGTGTGTGTGCGTGTGCGTGTGCGTGTGCGTGTGCGTGTGCGTAGCAACACACAACTTTCCGCCACCCCTTTAAGTTCGAACACCATGTACATAGGCGGGTGCTATATATTCGTTCAACGCATTTTTACAGGAACATTTATGGAGTACAAAATGTAGGGACTAGTTTGTTGAGAGTACTCCGTAAGTTTGATCGAAATCGTTGAGACAATTGGAATACCGATAAATTATTATTCGACAAATCTCCTTTTCTGAGTTAACTTGGCTTATATCTCCGTTCAACATATATATACAGAAATAATTATGGAGAACGAAATGTTGGTATGGGTGATTAAAAGACACTACATTAAGATTTATCAAATCTGGTGAAAAAGTTACCCTGGAATTTTGCGGAAATGTTCGAAAAAACGTTATTTTCGACACATTTTGATTTTTATCTCTGTTCAATGGACCGTCACAGGAACATTTATTGAGAACAATATGTAGGTATTAACTATTTGAAAACATCCTGTGAGTTTGGTGAAAATCACTGAAGCCGTTTTGCCAAAAAGCGTAAAAAACCTATTTTGGCTTCAGGGGCGCAAATCTCCGTTCACCGTATTTTCATGGAGATATGTATGGATGAGAAAAGTTAGGCATTAATTAGTAGAAGATAATTCGAAAGTTTAATCAAAATCTTTAGAGCCGTTTTCGAGAAAAATGCGAAAAACCCTAGTTTTTGGAACATTTACGTCCCCCTCCCCCACCCCCTTCCAATCGGCCGAAATCGTTCATACCCTTATTTTGGTGTCTACAAAAAATAACGAACACAACAAAAAAAGAACCAGCTCAATCGGATCAGCCGTTCTCCCGCAAATCGAACTACAGACACACACACACACACACACACACACACACACACACACACACACACACACACACACACACACACACACACACACACAGATCTGTTTCTTTATTTCATGACTGTACCTAAACCCTCGACGAGGGTTATATCAGTCATAGAAGTTGCGGTTTCGCTAATATGCAAGAGGCCGGCCCCTGCAGCATCCACCGAACTCAGACCTGTGGAGGTACGGCAGGTATGTGGTCGTTAGCCAGTCTCACCGTAGAGAGCTGTTGCCCGTGTGTTACCGCGCGGAGGTGACCACCTGAGGAATCCCGTACCATCTGGGAGTAGTTCTTAATCTGGTTCCCTACCTGATCTTACTTTTTACTTGGGTGGCAAGTTTCAAAAGGACAGATCAACTATAACCACGTTTCTTAGCCATCACCTTCTTTGCGAACTTTGCAAAATGGTTATAGGCTTCCTTTGTAGCAGTCAAAGCTGCTAAGTTCGTTTGCCCTCTCAACAACCGTCGCTCACTGTTGTAGAAACTACAGTGGAGCAGCACATGGTTTCTTGTTTCCTCCGCACTGGAGGCACAAGACGTGCATAATGGAGAGTCTTTCAGAAAGAAGTGGAGCCACTTGCATTGAAGTCACCATGTCCCGTGAGGAACTGGCTCGTCCAGTGGTCTGGCTCAACCCATTTTCTAGAAAGACGTTCACGGATGTTGGGGAAGAACTCCTTACGTATCACGTCCCTTTGACGAGTTCCCATCTCGCTTGCCATTTCTCTAGAGCCCATTCATCGATGGCGGCAAGTTTCTGTTCTGTGGTGAGATCCGCACGAGTTCAGCCCAAAGCGGGGAAGCTCCCGTTTCACTCTCCACTTGTCAATCATGCACTCAACAGCCAAATCAACTGGTAACTGACCAGTGATCACCTGGAGTGCTTCCGTTGATACAGTCTTGTAGGCCTTGGTGATCCACAGGAGCGCGGCTCTCTGGGATTGGGCCAATACTCTCTTTTGGTTGACTGTTAGTTTGCTACCCCAGACAACAGGGCAGTAGCCAATCACACCTAAATAGATGGCCTTATACATGAGGATGGTGTCGTGGTAACACACACCCCAAGTGGCCTTAGTAATGGCAGCGCAGTGAGGCAAACCTTGTAATGGTAGTGCCTTTAAGGGACTGGAGGTGTTGGGTTGAAACCCCACCTCTCACCTATATTCACTCCTAAATACTTGACGTGCTTTTCAAGAAGGGCCTGTGGCCAAAGCGTATTGTGGGTGGATTATTCACTTTCCCCTTCAGAGGATTAGCTGGGTTTTTTCCTCAGCCACCTGCATCTTGACGTGCTCGCACCATTGGTTGACAGTGCGGAGCACGTGGTGGGTTTTTCTTCAATTTGGCGGACTGACTCTGCAAAGATCAGCACAGTCAAGTCATCCACATAGGCGTACGGCTCGCAGTCAGTCTCCATGAGTTTCCTGAAGACCTTCGAAGAAGGCATTCCAGAGTGCTGGTCCTAGAACCGAGCCCTGTGGGCACCCCTTCTCAATCTTTCTCCGGACGGAGACATGCCTACTTTCGATCGTAGCAGTTCTGTCTGTCAGGTAACTTCTGACGAGCGAGTACAGGTTGCGGGGATTCCCTACCTTTGAGTTCATTAAGGAGCGCTGGCCACCAAAGGTTGTCAAACGCTCCTCTGATGTCAATCAGAACTGCTACGACGTACTTAGCCGGTGCCAGCAGAAACACGCCGAATCTCGACAATGACATCCTGCGTGGACCTTCCTTTGGTACACCGTATTGCCTGCCTGTGAGGTTGCGCCAAAGACTCCTTCGAGGGACTGCAACATCAAGATTTCTAGTGTTTTGCCTAATATGGAAAGAAGGCTGAGTGGTCTCCCATGATCGCAGGTCCGACTGATTGCGGTCGCCTCCCTTTTGAAGAGTGACAACGCGCGCAGACTTCCACTGAGTGGGGAACTGTCCGACCTGCAGACAGTCATTAAATAAATTAAGGAGACCGCTGGAGATTGTCCGCTCAGCCTTCCTTAGCATATTGCTTTCTATTTTATCTGGCCCAGGAGATTTGTTGGGCTTTAAGGTCGCAAGAGCCCTGCCGAGGTCGCCTGTTGTCCACAATGGGATGTCGGGCTCGTTCGGAGGGTCCATGATCAGCTCCCTTGCTGCCCTCTGGGCTTCAGTGTCTCTCGAGCTAGTTGGTCATCTGGGAACGCCTTCTCAAGGAGGGTTTCCAGTGAACGTTCGATACTGCAGGCCCAGCCTGACTCATTTTGCATCGCAGCTAAGACCTGCTCTACATTTGCTTTTCCTATGGAGGACTTGTAGTGTCTGCCCCAGGGGTTCTCAGAGCTCTCCGCTTCCACAAAATTTCGCCAGCCTTGCCGTTTGCCTGTTTGATGGCGCGGTGGAAGGCCTTCTTCTCTTGGATGAAGGCAGTTCGGAGTGTTGCTCTGGCATCAGGTCACAGTGTTTTGGTACATCCTTCTGGCTCTATTTGCACTTTGCTTGAGGGGATTAAGTTCCTCAGTCCACCATGGGACTTTGATCGCCCTGTGCTTCTGTTGGCCAGTACAGAGAGCCCAGCAGAGTGCAGTGCTGTGGTAAATGTGTCCACTTTGCTGTCCACCTCTTCAGGTGTCGATGCTTGCACTATTAGGTCGGTGTCTGCGACTAGCAGTTCACCTTCCAGTACCCTAAAGAATTGCGGCCAGTCAGCATTTTTTGTGCGGAATCGCTTTTCACGCGTGTCTTTGCAGAGGATGTTATCATCCGTAATGGCAAAGTCAATAACCATGTGATCGCTCTGCGTCAATTTGAGTAGCAGGGTGTGGGACACGGCTGTGACGTCTATACACGACCTTCCTCCCGGGCCATCATAGGTCGCCTCAGTCATGGGGTCGTTGGCCACAACCAAGTTGTACCTGGTGAGCAGCTCTATATACGCCTCGCCCGCCCCATCCAGGGTTGGGGATCCCCACAATGGTGATCTGGCGTTTGCATCAGCACAGACTACGCAGGGTCGTCCTGATAGGCCTGCTAGAGCCCGCTCGAGTGGTTCAAGGCTGTTGGCAACTGCGCGCCAAATTGCCTGTAAAATGATATTACAACCAGCTCAAAGCCACCGGCTCGGATGAGCACAGCGGCCAGAAGTGCTGGCTGTTCAGGTGAGTGAGTGCGAGCATGTCAATGTACGGGTCGATGCAGGCTACTGCTGCCTTGGCTCCCGTTCTTGCTCCAGCCACCACTCGTGCCTGCGATCCGAGACCAGGAGTTTTGGATCCTATGTACGGTTCCTGTATGGCGAGGACACTGCAGCGTTTCTTGAGTGCATTTGCAGCAACTCCAGCCATAACTGGGCAACTCTTATTTGTGTTGTGCTGAAGGATTCGAACTGTTTTTGACCTATTCATAATCCACTCGTGACTCCTGGAGGGCAATCGTTCGCTGACGAATGGTACAGCGTGCGTCTCGTGGCAGAGTGTGCGACCTGTTGGATTTTGCGTTCGACGCAATTGGCACACTTTGCGAGGAGCATCACGCTTGCATTCCTCACTCCAGATGTGGCAAGGCGCACCAGGCGCACACAACAGGTCTTGTACAGGCCACTGCCAGGTAGCCATAGCGCTGGCATTTGTAGCACTGAGTGGGGCTTGGTACTTTCGTATGGCGCACCGCTGCCAGGCTATTTGGAGGTGCCTTGCCCTCTAGTTTTTGTACAGGCTGGGTGATACCTCAATCACCCAATCCTTCTGTCTGCCACGCTTTTTGGTGAAGAGAGGCTGACATCCTGCGGCTGCAAGCCTAACGCAGGGTTGTGCTCAACAACTTGTTGGGCCAAGTCCTCTTTTTGAAGGTCGGTCCGCACGTCGCTGACAGCAGCAGGCGTGAAACGACCAGGGGCTGACGCTTGGGCTTCAACTCCTTTTTGTGGAAATGTGGCTCGTGAGCGCCTCGGCCATTTCTGGCGTTTCCGTCACAATGACGGCGCCACCTCCTACTGCGGTGCGGATGTCTAGCACTTTCGGACACTCAGAGCTTGGAGGTCCGTAGCAGGGACACCCGCATAAGCGCTTCCATTGCGTCAGGGTTGGAGGGACCAGCCTCTCCTTCCTCACATGTCCGCCTAACCACTACCACGTTTTGTCGTGGGTTTTAGGGGAGTTTGGCAAGCGGTGGAGGCTTTTATTTTGGTTTTATTTTTATTTTTGCCCTTGTTTTTGGGCGGAGGCATAGGCGGCGCTGCCCTCGGCCTGCACTTCCTGTAGTTGGGGCCTGTTTCTGCTTCCCTCTGCGCTTCCTGGCCCTGGCAGGCTGCCATTCCGCCTCAGCTCCATGAGAGGGAGGAAGGCGCAATGGCGGCTACTGCCGCATATGAGAGGCCTGGGGTACTACCCTGGCTCGTTGTTGCTCACCCTCGAGTTTGGGGGCTGGTGGCACTGACTGCTGGGCAATTGCCCTACGCAGCTCTTCCCTCACGACAGCCGCCACAGTTTCCGCAGGGGGAGTGGCAGGGGGCGATGTCGTTGGGGGCATTAGCTTTTATAGCCAGCTTCGAAATTCGAAGAGGCAACTAGTTACGAGTCCCCACATAGGTCCTGTCGCGTTGGCCCTCATCCGTGCCAGCTGGCCGTCAGGATGATTTGGACGTGGCGCGCAAATTTGCTCCATGTCCGACAGTTTAGGGTCCACGCTGTGTCGTGTGCTTGTAGGCGGGTTGCCCGGGCTACTAGGGGAGAAGGGGAGATGAGCAGCGGTTTGCCCGGTTCTTTCCGCCCTTGTTTGTTTGGACGACGAGTAGGTTGCTCATCGTCCGAAGAGGAGGGGTCGAGCTATGGCGAGCCCGAGGAAAGAGGCGCAGGTGGCGTTTTTATTACCTGCTGAAGTTTTAGTTGACTTTGTCATGTTTTTTACTTATGTGGGGGGTGATTAAAGAAGCGGACTGGTGTAGTGTATCCTTGTGAGTTCATTTGTTGTGTGTGTTAAGTGGTATGAGCGAGAGGTGCGCCAGGCAGTGTCCTGGAAGCTCCCCCTCCGGCATATTGATTCTAGCCCCTTTCGCTGGTCCGTTGAGGGTCAAAGGGGAGACCCCACATTCGCCGCAGCTGCCAGTCCTGCCTGCCTCCTGGACTAAGACCCATGAGGGATTTTCGGCTGCTGCTCAGAGTCAGCCCTCGGCCACTAGTGATGTGGTGAGCGGGACACACGCTATCAGCGCCCCAGGAACGCTCAAACCTGGTTTTCCCCTCCTCATTCCGAAGGCCGCACCTATATAGGGGATCGCTCAAAGGTGTTAGTGAGCTACTTCCAGGACTGTCTTTCGCTCATTATGAGTGTTTCAAGTGAGTGTGTTCTGCCACGCAAGCCGTTGCAGTGTATTTAGTATCTGGAATATGTTGTGTATGTCAGTGTCGTGAGCTTTAAGCCCCTTTAGGCCGGTTTTAACGACCACGCAGAGGATACGGCAGGAGAATTCTGTACCCCTTCCTGCGGGGTGTGTTCTGCGATCCCAGCTAAAGGTAGGGGTTCCCAGTGTGTCATGTATGTGAATGAAGTGTAAGTTGTGTCCCTTTTAGTCCGGCTTATACGAACACGCAGGGAGTACGGCAGTGGAATTCTGGACCCCCAACTGCAGGGTGAGCACAGTGTGGCGACAGAGTACACTGTGACGCCAGCCACAGTTAAGCCTCGTTGGGTGTAATCCTGCGGGGACCTCATAGAGGTGAGGTTGTCTTTCAAGCTGGGCCCACCCGGCTGTCCCTTTTAGTCGGCTCATACGACACGCAGGGAATACGTCAGCGCAAATCTGGACCCCCTGACTGCAGGGTGACACAACACACACACACAGATCTGTTTCTTTATTTCATGACTGTACCTAAACCCTCGACGAGGTTATATCAGTCATAAGTTGCACAGTTTCGCTAATATGCAAGAGGCCGGCCCCTGCAGCATCCACCGAACTCAGACCTGTGGAGGTACGGCAGGTATGTGGTCGTTAGCCAGTCTCACACACACACACACACACACACACACACACACACACACACACACATACACACGGACCACGCGCCGAAATGAGGTTTTTTAGACTCAGGAGGGTCTGAAACGTAAACATCTGAAGAAAACCCAAATTATTTTTTGGGCCGATTACTATACTTTCCTTCCCTTCGGGTAGCGGAAAGTAAAAATCGGAGTAATTTCAGCCAAGAAAGTAATGCTTAGAAATAGGGATTTCAAAAAAGAAAAATTGCTCATCAATCTCAAGGTGAGTACGATACTTAAGACGTTGTAAGCAACCCGGAGTAGAATTAAAACTCCGTCTGTTATTGTTTGCAAGAAACTTTTTGCCATTTCGTTGCATTTTATATTGCTCAAACCAAGGGAATCGAGGTTTTGCTAAAAGTACTTCCTACATCGTTTTCCAGGGGTCGTCCGAGCGGCACAATTTAGTTCCCAACCACATATTGAACTGAGTGCGACTCACAAGTAATAACCAAAACTTGAAGGAGATGAAGATTGTTTGAAGATTCTCGTCAGATGCTCAAATGCTGCATCAAATAACGGGTAATTTTATTTTTAAAAAAGGCAAATGGAATTGCTATCCCTTGCGCTTGAACTAGTAATTGAGTTTATTACTCGTCCATTGTTTTTCCAAATATAATGCGACAGCTACTCATCAATATTCTTGTGGATTTTAACTCAACACGACCCTCACCAGATGTACATTGGAGGTTTTCCGTTCCATTCCAACGGTTAGTCCACGTGAGATAGCGTGATCGGTGCAGCGACAACATTAAACTATGCGGCTTTATTTCATATTTCACTCTTTGCCTTGGAATCCAATGATTACTAGAATGATGTGTTTTGCATGACACAATTTCCCTCTGCCCCTGTAAATTCATGTCGTATCGAAATTGTATTTTAGTTCAGCGCCCCCCTACGTAAACGCTTGAGCATTAACGGCGTCCAGTTTGATCCATATCGTGCAGCTCCTTCTTTTGTATTCTTAGGCCTAACCCCCCACCCAAACACTAACACTACTTTCGAAGATATATTTATGGACGGTTGGGTACTGGCCAGTTCAAGATCGTTTGGCTAAGCTCAAGCCGAAGCAGTACGAAAGATCACTGTCCTCAACCTGTTTGGGGCTTTCTCACTGGAGGCTGATTGATTTAGAGCCACTATCATCTTCGAATTATCCCTGTTAACCAAATGCTTTCTGTTAATATTCCGAGCTATGCCGAACACAACGATACGCGTCGTGTGAACTCTTCCTTCTACTTAGGTTACTCTGAACTCTCCTCTACCAGGTAGGGAACGTTTAATTACCAGGACTAAGTGTATCAATACGGCCCATCCCCCCATCCCCCCTCCCGTCGCTCTTCTCATTTTTCACATAATTCTTCGTCTTATTCTATATGTTCCTCTCTTGCACCCAACTAACGTATTCTGAAAGCCTAATCAAAATCATTATAGCAGTTTTTGATAAAAACTCACATTAGCGGTATGTTTCTCCCCCCCCCCCTTGCTGTTTGCACTTCCTAAAAATGAGGAATATAATCTTTTAGAGAATGAGCTCAATCTATTCGGTCGCTTCCCGCAAATCTTACCATGCACGTCGGCTCGGCACTTGAATTATGATGTTGGGATTCAAGAGGCCTCAAAACCTGTCCCATTATTGAAACATTCTCAAAGTCATGTTTCCACAATCATGTGGAGAACATTAGACCATCCTGAACGATTGCGGTAAGCTGAAATACACGTTTAGCTACACTCACAGCTGTCAACGGCTCACCTGACACTCACACCTAAACACTTTGATTGCATTCACATATCAGCCACTGCCTCTGGAGAGGACAACGTAAATGAATGGCTCTGTTTTGAAGGCCTAAGGTGATCCCGGAAATTGAGTTCATTCCGTAGAACTCGTAGCTTAATGAAAAATTTACGTTCATAGTTGAAATGATCCTCGGCAGTCAACGGTCTTAGTTTCAGCATGACGCATTGTAACATATCTTTACTGGATCACTCGTCTGAGCTGGTGAGACGGCAACTTATCAAAAATTATGGCAATCTACAGATAGTTTGTGGGTTGTATTGCTCAGAATATGACTGCCTGTATTTATATATTTGTATTTCCGTTGGACCTGTATGCTACAGAGTAAGCCGCTGGGCGTGGACAAAAAATGTGTTTCTAACAAAACATTTTTTCGGTGAGAGCAGCGAAGGAGGGGGAGGGGTTAAAGTGAAGGTCGTGAGGTTGCTGCCAGGAAGCCAGTAGTCAATTCCTGCTCAAATTCAGATTATCATAATTACAAAGGAAAGCAGAAGCGGTCGAGCCATGAGTCGAGTTTTGTAGGCCATCTAGGTAACTCACGTCTTCTTTTTCAACTTTCCAAAATTGATTACCTGCGATTTTCCTAATGAAAATACACAAAATTTCCATTTGTTTCTCATCATTCTTACGCCATTCCCCAGGTACTTTCATTTAATTTTTCAAATCATTTTTGTTGATTTTTCAAATACTTGTTTTTTTTTCTGAATTGTAAATTCAATTAAACAGTTATTTTCTTGCAAGCTCCAAACTGTTTATCCTTGATGCTCCAATTAATTTTTGTTTATTCTCTAATTGTGCGGTTACTCGATGGCCTTACTTTTCGTACCTGATTTTTAGACGATTCTACAATTCTGTACTCTTACTTTCCGCTACCCGAAGGGAAGGAAAGTATAGTAATCGGGTAAAAAAAAAAAAAAAAAATGGGTTTTCTTCAGATCTTTACGTTTTGAGGCCTACTGAGTCTACAAAACCTACGTTCGTCGCGTGATCCGTGTGTGTGTGTGTGTGTCTGAAGTTCGATTTGCGGGAGAACGGCTGATCCCATTGAGCTGGTTCTTTTTTCGTTTTGTTCGTTATTTTGTGTAGACACCAAAATGAGGTTATGGACGATTTCGGCAGATGGGAAAGGGGGTGGGGGTGGGGGACGAAAATGCACCAAAAACTAGGGTTTTTCGCATTTTTCTCAAAAACGGCTCTAACGATTTTGATTAAACTTTCAAATTATCGTCTACTAATCAATACCTAACTTTTCTTCTCCATACATATCTCCATGAAAATACGGTGAACGGAGATATGGGCCCCTGAAACAAAAATAGGTTTTTTACGCTATTTGGCAAAACGGCTCCAATGATTATCACCAAACTTTCAAGGTGTATCCAAATAGTTAATACCTACATATTGTTCTGAAGAAATGTTCCTCTGACAGTCCATTGAACAGAGATAAAAATCAAAATGTGTCGAAATGACGTTTTTTCGAACATTTCCGTAAAGTCCAGGGTAACTTCTTCACCGAAAGATAAAAGCCAAGTTAACTCAGAAAAGGAGATTTGCCGAATAATAATTTATCGGTATTCCAATTGTCTCAAAAACGGCTCAAACGATTTCGATCAAACTTACGGAGTACTCTCAGCTAACTAGTCCCTACATTTTGTACTCCATAAATGTTTCTTTGGAAATGCGTCGAACGAAGATATAGCACCCGCATATGTAGATGGTATTCGAACTTACGGGGGTGGCCGAAAGTTGTGTATTGCTACGCACCAAATATTTTTTGAACTAATCTCACTCAACGATCCAACTACTGGTAAAACCAATTTGTAAGGTTTCCGTGTGTTTTTAATTATTGTGTTGGAGAAACGGGAGAATGGAATGAATGATCTACGTAGCATGTGAGGGATGCTTCCCGTAGCAACCTGTCTGAATATATCAACTTAATTCAATCTCTCTAATGTACAACGGAGAGAACCAGGTCGTTCGAAATCCTATTGGACTATTTTAGACGAGTAAATCTTTTTAGCTACTCGCTACATTAGGAGTAGCAAAGAAAAAAGGAAAGCTCTAGAGGCCGCCTTTCACTCAGGACGTGGTGCGCTTTTTTTTCAGCACAGATTTTTCTCTTTCGCTTTATGAAGATAAAAAGACTCAGAAACAAAGTGAAGAGAGGAACTTTTTGTTATTTTTCCTTTGACATCATCTTCTTGACGAAGGCTACTTGAGATTAGCGGCTTATTGCAGGTACAGTAAAAAACTTCAGCTACGATATAAACTACGTTCGTCTCTGCATTATAATTTTTCATTTTTGTAGGCTCGAGGGTTGATGCCTGCATAAATTGAAGGATCAGGTGAAGGATCAGGGCTGCTTTCACACGTGTGATGTGGAGACGTTAGTTGAAGACTCTGTAGATCAAGTTCCCAACCCTGCGACAGACAACAAGGAATTTCATGCTTTCACACCATATGAAGATTCCTCCTCTCATATTTCCGCTTCCCAGCTCACGAAGTGAGCATTATAATCTGATTTCAAGAGACTATCGTGACATTCTGAATAACAGCAAACTGAATGGGACTATTGTTCGGTATTAGTTCTACTCCAAAGACCTCCCAAACCTGCCAAGGGGACACAGTGCTGCTTTCACAAATCCCGGCCTTTGGACGACAAGGCACCTAGCTACTTGACTGGGTTATGACATTTGAGATGGCTCTCCCGAGTTCGGGTGCGTAACTGCACTCCATGGCTTATCTCACGTGGACACCTCATTATTAGCAATGACACCGCGCGAATGTAATGACAGTTATGGCGATCTCTTCCTTGAATTACTTCTGAACCTCACCACACTCACACCGAAGAATTGTATGTAATATACTCACATACTCGCGCGCTGACGCACTGGCCAATTCTTGAACGGACGGACGAGTCTCACAGCGCAGCCTTGTGATGAATAGATAGGGAAAGATGGGGCAGCCGTTACGCCGAGCAGCCGGAGGAGCTACTGAATCTACCACACCCAGAGATTCTGGTTTTTAACCCTCAAAGTAATTCAATCAGAATTCCTGTTTCCTAGCGATGAGGGGGGTTTCAGAATTTGAGTCGAAGGTGAAGTTGAGCCGAGGTCAGCGAAGAAATTGTGATATTTCTCTCTCGAAATGTTTTATTACTTGAGTCGTAATGGGAAAAATTAATATTAAAAACTAAAAATTACCACCTCTTTGATGCTGAAAATGGCTGTAATGACTTGGAGTTGGACGTCAAAACGCAATTCTAACTCGGTAATTTCATTTCTCAAATATCCCATCAGGTCTCATCTAAAGAATAATTAATCGGAAGAATGTGAATTAGAGTTTATTGGAAGCGGAGACCATCACGAATTAATTACGCGGCTGTAATGAATGCTCCAGTTCAACTTCAAGTTGATGGGCTAACGAGCGGAATATTCGTTAAAATACATTGTTTAATTTCCTCGACGAAGGAGCAACATCGGGATGTGCTCATCTCCTCGCATGAAAATGCATTAAGTAAGGGGTCGGTTTTGCTGGGCTTCGCCTTTATTTCACTTCAAGGACCTAATTTGCGCGAGTTTTCCATTTAACGGAATCCGTGAGTTTAGAACCCTTGAAGTTGTAACTATTTTCATTTAAAACGGCCCGAGTCGAATGACGTTAATCTCCGTAAAAGTCGTTATAATAAATGAAGTTACTTTCCAGTCATTTCAGAGTTTATCCGTTTCCAGTACTCGGCAGAACCCAACGAGTTTTTGTCGTTCAACTTCATTGTGGTCTTCAAAACATTTCAGTTACGAAGTCTGAATTTTTGATATCGTTCCTCGACTCAAATCACTTACCACTCATCAATAACTTCGTTGTTTGAGCGCAAATGGGTTCAATTACTCAAAAGAGACTACTCCCAATAAGTTTGTTGCTGAATCTTCGGGTGTTTACAGTTTTGAGGGTTTACGGAGATTACAGAGATGAGTTTCATCTTTAGCTCATGTTCCAGCAGTTACCTTCACTGACTATCGACTCTGCGAATTTCTTTATTGTTTACTGGATTAAAATAACTAGAGATGTTCGAAATACTTTTGCACCCAAATGAGTTATTATGATTATTATTGAGATTCTTACGTTTTCCATTTATAGCATTTCCAAATGGAATTAAGAATTTTCCGAATTCAGAATATACCAAACTTAAGCCCCGGTTTAACTCAATTTTTATACACAACATATCACGTGCTTCAACGATTTACCTACCTCCGAGAGAAACTTGTTTCGAAGTTTGTGAGACCCGTTTCATTATCAAAAACCACGCTATCTGTCAAAAGCGGAGGAGATATGCCAAAGCCAGTCACACGTTGAACGATTGAAACTATTTATTGTTTGTAACAGATAATGTATCGACTAGCATTCACTTCGAATCATTATACTGCCTAAATTATGTATTCACATTAATCTAGATACTCTCTAAAAAATATTAATTTTTAGTAATTGTTATTTCACTACTTTATCTATCTAATATTTCAATAATACGTTTGAATTCAGTAATGTGGTAGGTACTATATATTTTCAATCACTTATCAATACTGTTTGTTTTGTGTCTCATCGCTACCCACATAAATTTGTATATATATCTGCCTCTGGGGCACAGACTCCGTATAATGCCTTTTTCTTGTGCAAGAACGCGTGGTTTGAAAAAACTTGATAATTGACCCATTTTGATTGTTATCTCCGTGCACTGTGGAATGATTGCGTGGGGAAAAATATAGGTATTAACTTCATGAATACATCCTGTGATTTTGGTCAAAATCGTTCAAGTTGCCAAAAAGTGGAAAAAACGTATTAGTGACGTCGAGGGTCGATATTTGTTGGGCCTCAACGCGTAAACATCTGAAGAAAACTCTTCTTTTTTTCAGCATGGAACATGCTTTAGCCTTCAACTAACTGCCAAAGAAGTGTCACACAAAAAGGAAACGAAATGATACCACAAAATAAGTATAGAAGAAATCTCCTTGTCACTCCGTTCGTAGTGAGAAGGCATCGCGTTTCGGGCCTCCTTTACCTTGAAGGCAACACAATTGTTGTAGGTGCGTCATTGTATTGGTCACATCGATTAATACCGTCCGATACCCAAGCCCTTCATTTACCTTCGGCCCAGAGGATGTAAGTGGCATGCATCAGGTTTCTTTTCCATATTTTTACAACACCGAAATACATTTTTTAGTCTTTTGGGTTGCAAAAAGTAAAACTACGATAGTAAATCGGAGAAAAACCTAGTCACTCACAACCAGTGTTTATGAGTGTGCGGAAAACGTTTAAAGAGTTCCGAGTATCTTCAGAGGGTCAAGTTTGACCGAAGCCGAGTAACATGTACAGGCTTTTGCTACAGTGGCGGCAGTTTAACTCATACTCAGTTTTCGGACCCAGCATCTCTTCGGACTCTACCGTGTGCTTCTTTGCCTTTGATCAGCGCTGAACAGAGACGCCGAAGGTCGTAGGTAGCCATGGGACCTTACTTCAACACGGGGTATAAGGTTTTTTTTTTTCTTTTTGCTCTTGTTGGGACTTCTTCCTTTGTTGTGCCTCCTGCCAGTGAGCAGCTCTGATAGTTGACACTGAAATCAAAATTGCAGGGCCTATTCCCACGTGAATTCGGCACGGCGCTGGAAGAGAAACAGATCCGTACAAAACAGGGGTTAGGAGAGAATGTGTCACATTCCAAATCCACACTACGCAATATCAACGAGCACTGTACGAAAAAAGGTTCCGCCCAAAGATAGTGCCTTCTTCATTGGTAGCCCTTCCATACGAAATGCAATTCATTCCCTGCAATTTGTGCCGAGATCCACTCTTGGCAATAAAATGAAAGCGCCAAGTTTCTTCAAGTAACTTTGTAATATGCAACAAAGAGGGAGATGCGATTTCTACTCCACTTCATCCAACGCCGCTGTCAATATATTGCGAATTAGACCCCGTTGAAGACGAAGGTAATATTTCCAACGATGTGCTCATCAGTTGAACTAGTCCCTAAAAGCTGGCGACGCTTCATGCCATTAATGCCAGTTGCTTCTATCGTAATTGCGTTTAGCCTCCAAACGAGGCCTTGTTTTCGAGCGTGGAGGCTTAGTTTATCTTATTATGGGCCCAAAATGAAACGGGCACCACCAGCGGGCAAAAGGTGGAATGAACCGGTGAGGTATTGTGGAAGGGGGGGGGGAGAATGATACCTGAGAAAAAGCTACATCTGGCTCGAGTCTTGAGAAATTGAGTGGAGTGGGAGGGTCGACCTTTATTTCATTTCTGGAGCTAACTTCATTTTCGGAGATGGCGAGTCCCACTACGCCTGCTTCCTTCCCCTTGCCCTCCTTCACAATCCTCTATGTTCTCTCCACCTTGTTTCTCTAACTATGAGATTGAAACAACTCCTTCCCTCATCAATGACCACCATCTCAACTTTCTGCTGAGATTTCTCCAACTTGAGTCATTGCTCAATTTTCAGAAACAACGAAAATGCCTCAATCATTAAACATTTCCCAGCTGCGCTAAATTGACTAAATGTACATTAAGGCCGTGATATACAAGTGCAATTACCTTTGATGCATCTAGAGTATCTTAAAAGCAGTCAGCTGTGGGAAAAGTATTGCGGCCCGCCATGTAATTAGTATTCGCGAGCATCTAGTGCCACACTTGTCGTCTTCGTTCCTTAACTTACACTCCTGAAGCCTCGTTGTAGCAATCCAAAAACTATATAATTTTACGTGGGTTGTAGACCATTGGCATCCATTTAATATTCGACCAAATAGTACGTTCGCTTGAGACACAGAATGAAAGGCAAGAAATAAGTTTTATTCTCACGATGTCACTGTCGCTGCGTAAAGGATTAGGGACATAATTAGGATGTGGTCAGATGTCTATTCCTGTGGAATGGCTCTCCTCTCGAGCCTGGATATCCATCGCGTTTGTTTCTTAAAACAACTTCCATTGCACTCCATTTGTATGTGTGGTCACTGCGCTGTCCAAGGTGTTTTTAGTTGGACTGTTATTTTAAGATTCGCACAAAATTCAAATTGAAATAGTCCGTCCCATCATGTGGATTTTTCACTTGTGAATGTTGGAGTCATTTCATTATTTTTTTAGTTTGACAAGTATTTGTATTCTAAAGCACGATTTCTACCATTGAGGTCTCATCAAGAATCTATTATTTGGGAGGTTAAAAACAAAAATACTTACATTTTTTTTTGTCACATAAATTCATGCAAACTCGCAAACAAAAACTCCTTACCACGGAGACTGAGTCTGCATTATGTGACTGCTATGGGATCAAGTCTAAACTTCGTTGCAGTACAACAACACAACCACAAGTTCACGCTATATGTTGTTAAGCGTGTCACTCTTTGTCGTATCTCTCTCGCAATTCCCTACTTCCCATTCTCGTTGTTCCCCATATTTGAATTATCTCACACGAGAGATGAAAAGTCTCTACCTGATAAGGTTCTATCAGGAATCCCTCTGTGGAATTTTTAACAGGGAGGGCGGAATAAGCGCTTAAGAGCTTTACCTCTTCTGAACTCACTCGAAACCTATCTCACCTCTTGCCTACTGGGACGACTATGGTTAATCGAGAGCCACACATTCCGCCCGCGTACTTTCCAATCCTACTCTTGAACTTTCAGTTCGCCACTTCTTGCATTCTCCAGAAGTATTCTATTCTTTTCCATCATCCAAAACTCTACATTCAAATTCCATCCATAGCGCATGTTTATCACAATTAGTATATTTGGATCCGCCAGCGTCTTCTCATTCTCAACTGCCGTATACTGTACTGTCGTTTCTGATGTCATCGTGTATTCTCGAGAGTGAAAGCGGCGATTGAGTATTTATTCTACTACTTATTCATTTATTTGTATTTATATGGTAACTTATTCCTTTTATTTATTTTTTTTAGTAAGGTAGGTAATTATTTATACATAAATTGTTACATTGATTAGTTTGTTTTTATTTATTGATTTGATCTCTTCAATCCAACATAACACATCAGCCACGATTCACAGATACTGGTAAATACTAATTGGAGTCCGTGACGTTTATTCACGTTCCTATTTACTTTCAACTCACAATCTTTGTAAAAGCAACCTTATTAACGGTTACCATTCAACTGTTTTACGAGCGAAGAAAGATCACGTGTCTATTCCAGTTGAATTCGGTTCACAAATTCCGTTTTCACCTCTGATACATTTTAGTACCTACAACCGACAGTTGGGCGGTGCATTATTTACTTTTCTTAGTCATACGAAGTAGGAAGAACATCAACTCCGAATAAGGCGAGATAGCTGTCAGAATATTTGAGTTCAAGCTCCCAAGTTGCATGCGGTGTTCACAGTAGCGATGAACTTGATTCTGGATAATAAGGTGAGTGTCCGAGATTGAACGGACGACCTGAAACCACAGACTTAGCCTGTAACATCGATGAGGGGAAGATACCTCGAGATTTGGCTCCTCTCCACTTGCGCTTACGTCAACAAGACAACCCTTGTCGCGCTACCACAATTCTGCTAGGAACATCCCCTTCGCCGTACTTCATCGTTCCACAACTGGAAAGCTCGCCTCAACGCCGGCCATTTCTAGGGTTTCACGTCTCATCTCATCAAAACCGTTTGGAGCGAAACAGACAAGGTTATTGCAACAAACTCACTACTCCCGTATTTGTGAGGTGGCTCATTGAGTACTACTCTCTCTTGTAATTGCAGAATTACATGAACTACAGTTTGTCGAAGAAGTAGAAGGATCAGCATCATTCACATTCGGGTTACGAGAGCCTTCAGCAGTCACGTTCATTGAATTGTGAACTGTACAAAATTTTTATTTATCCATCCTGAAGTAGGTGCTTAAACGAAATAAATGTCGGGCGCTATGAATCACTAAACTCTCAACCTTAGTTATATCGCTCCTGTGAAAGCAACATGTAACTTCACTTAGGAGCTTGACGAAAAATATTCTGACCGCTTCTCGCCTTATTCTGAGTTGACATGAAAGCATGGAACATTCATTCGTGAAAACGTTGACAATTTAGTTTGTTTCACTCAACAAAGCATCTTGTACCAAGCATCACTAAACTTCCCCCACATGTTTACGATACGTTATAAGAAAAGATACGTTATCGGAAACACAATGCAGTTACCAATTATTTAGCATCTTGTTAGAGGCGCGTTCAAGAAAACATAAAAACCAACTTTTAACTTCACGTTTATGACGAGAAGGTTTCATTTAGAGGAAAGCTATTAAGTGCGAAATATTGTGATCTGTACAACGACAGAGATACACTTCCTGGTATTAAAGTGATTGAGTTAATTCCGCCAGTAGGTTCTCTGATCCGCATCTCACCGTTAGTAATTTAAAAGGAAATATTGAAGTAATTGGGTAACCAACTATACAAAAACGACTTAGAATCGACAACCGACAGACTATTTAAGACGTACTGCACTTACATTCCTTTCCCTTCACCTCTAGTGGGTCACCCCTGAGGTGCATGACCTCCTTCCCCCCCCTCACCAACACTCCCGACTCCTTTACCTTTTTTTTTCGTATATAAAGGACCAACTTACTGACATTAGTATTGACTTAACGGTCTGACGATGATGTATTCACATCGAAAGCACTCACCCACAGTATCTCACCAGCCAGAAGAGACAGACTCACCTAACAGTTACAATAACTTTTGTAAAACGAAATAAAAAAGATTCAGGTTTGAAGCGTAACGAAGGTATTTAAAATGAAATATTTTTACTTTACAAAGGCGGATTGAAAGATGAAGGATCGTTCATTCAGAATAAAATAATGATCAGAAAAAAACTAACACGGTCTATTTACATTAAGAGCATACGGAAGTCCGGAATAATCTTAATATTGTTTAATTACAAACGTTTATATGAAATAAATGAATTTGAATTAAAAAAATAAAAAGAATCGTGTACGAATGCCCAAGGGAGAAAAGAAGAAAATAAATCGGAACGAAGCACCGGGTTGATGGGTGAATGTAGATGAAAGTTTTCCTTCGAAGATTCGACATTCACGGTTGGAGGGATAGTGAAAAATCCTGAAAAGACTTCAAACGCTAAGAAATGAAGTGGGCAAACAAACGAGCTAGCGTAGACGCAACGAACGAATGTTAGCCATGCTTTGTTGCGGCTCACGTACGCGCAATGCGAACAATGTTCCAAACATCACCAACCATTGTACTTACGAAGCAGCGAGTAAACAAAAAGAGAAAATCGTATTCAATCTCCGAACAGTAATAGTTAATAGATTTAAAAATATTGTTTCAGCCAGACTTGAATGCAGTTTGGAGACGGGTTTTATTTGAGCACGAACTTGTAATTGAAGAGTTGGTATATCACGAAATTTGAAGAATTGAATGTATAAAGAAGAGGTGTCTTGAACAGGATATGATTTGAGTATATAAGCGCGAACAAGGGGGGCTCTGAAGGCGCGAAACTGGTTGTACGGTGAATGAGAGGTGAAACAAGTGTCTGTTGGGAGAATTGGAAGACGACTGTATGGCGAGAGGTGTTGAATGACTGTGTAGGGAGAACAACCGATTTTCAGGAGACTTCGTAGGAGAATCAGTTTGGGAGAGGAATGTGAAAAGGTGGGGAAGAAATGATATTTCTGAATGTCCAAACGAATGGGAAATCCGCCGTCAATTGGAAATAACTGAAGAGGTGGAACTCCTTAGGCAACAAATAGGGGTGGATAACGAAGGTGTTTGGAGAAACAATAACTTTGCCGTTACAGGCCAGGGAGTCCCGTTAGGGCAGGTGCGGGTATTCCGAGGTCAAAAAACCCGTTATTTGCGCTAAACAAATATCTTATGCGACGCAGTTCACCACTTTCCTCGGTCCTACGTGCAATCACCGAATTTTATCACTTTAACGACTAATCAAATCCGTTTTTCCTTAAGTTCGTACGAACTTGGTAGAATGCAACTCGAAGTTTTACAACAAAATCAATTTCACTTGGGATTTCGGAATTCATCGAGTTCCTGCTACTTATACCACGGCCATTATTTATCAATACATATATGAAAAAGGAGAGTGTTGACAAGATTTTTCTGAAAATGTTGGTGTATATCGTATCGGAACCATGGAGTAAAACCTGTGAGAAATGGTGAAAAGTGAAACGGCGGTGCTTTGAATTCTGGAATCTGTGGGGTGGTTGCTGATTATTTTATGAAAACGTCTTTTTTCATGTCAAGTAGTAGTGTAAGTAGTGTAATGGGCTCATTGACGGTCTCTGTTAAGAGCTGATGATGAGAGTTGAGCGCTTGGTGAAACTATACGCGTGAAGTAATATTTCTTGCGGAGTACACAATTGGATGACATTGTCTTTCGGCAAGTATTGTAATATTTGCAGGGCTTGTTTCAGAACAATCACAAGTGTGCAAACAGTCAACAATCGCTTCATGAGGACGATAGAGGGTTCCAAATGCAGGAGCAGCCAACCGTCTGAATATCGTTAAAATACCAACAGGCTTCGCCAAACTGGCAATTTCATTGCTTCAAAAGACGTTCCGCCCTCGTACTCTATTAACCCTCCTCCCTATCCTCACCCACCTCCAACCACTTTATTTCGGCCTCTCTCAGAACGTTAATGAGTCGCGTTTAAGCCGGGCGTTTCAGAGGGAAAAAAAAGGTTCATTAGAGCGAGAATTATAGAAGGGGTTGAGAGAAGGTTTTAAGGAGCGGAAAGGGCAATGACGTTGTAAAAGTGGCCCTTAGAGTCCGGGATTAATTCGAAGATTGTGGATTAGAACAGGGAGTCGGCTAAGTTGTGCGGGGATGACATCAAACTCTACTTTTCCACTCGCGGTTGCCAAAACCGAGTTTTCTGCGACACCCAGAGTATCGACGTCCTGCCCGACAAGAGAATTTCCTCCAGTCCACTAAATACACAGTCAAAATGAGCGAATTTCCATGTATTATCGTGAAATCAAGCTCTGAACATGGTTAGTTACACGAACTGCCCTCGCTGTAAAAATAGCGTGGATCACACAAGAAACCGTGAAACTACGTTTAAAATAGCTCCAGAGCGAGTTGACGGTACTAAGTTCGAACGAGCATCAGTTTCTTGAGTGCACAAGAAACCACACGAGTTACACAGTGCGCCTAATCGAGTAACTGAGTTCAAGAACAAGTATCTAGTGCGACGCGCACAACCCCACTTGCGCTGCGGCTTGTAAAACACAACGTTCCACGTAAAGACTGATAACGCGGTTCCAGAATTTATTGAGATGCTCTTACGTAGCCACAACATCGTATATGTAGCTAAGTGAACAACTATCCTGCCTTTTACGGCCGCTAGTATAGTAGGAGCGAGATCTATGTACAAAAATAGCTTTTCGTCGAAATATTTCATAATTTAGAGTGCTGCTCCTGGAGCCGTTTTTAGGAAAACCCCATCTAGTGTTTTGATCATTATAATTACTGTAGTTAAATGCTGATCTTACTCATCTTATTTCGGCGCCCCACAGTGATCTCCATGGTGAATATAAATTTAAGTGAATTTGGCTCAGCCGCTTCTCTCAATCGCATTCACATACACACACAGATCATTTTCTAAAATGCTGTTTTCAGATTCAGGAGACCTGGATACGTCAAGATCTGAAGAGAACTAAACTTTTTTTTCAGCCTATAACGTAACTCTTTTTTTTACTGCGTGGAGCTAAGGAAAGTACAAATGAGACAGTAACTACTTCGTTAAGAAGACAGCATAATTGATAACAAAATAGGTGCTTTTGCGGTTAAATTAAATTCATAGAACGAAACCGGAACGCTTCAATGAGGTAAACGTTCACGATTACTTTAACAATTCAACACTTCGCAATGACTCAATGAGTAAATTCAGCGAATAAATAAATAAGTTAATAAAACTATGATTTGAAGACCCTGAGCTGAAGTCATTCATTTCTTTGTATACCCCCAAATTGATTACATTCAATTTCCTATCATCACCATAAATTCACTTTTAACTTAATACTAACAATTTAATCTAAATTTTTCAAATCTCTTCTTTTAGAACCCTTTTTGTGCTACTTATTCGCCACTAAAAACTAAAATAATTCACGTCACTCAAATGTTTTTGACATAAAATGTTCGACGGCAAAGGCCTCTCTCCAGAATTCACCAGCCGCGATGCAGCTCGCTGATAGTACACTTGAACAAGAGATGGTCCAATTTCTCGTTAGCGAGTGCAGGAGAAGGAGTTGATGGGAGCCTGATCGGAAAGAGGCCTTAGTTGCCGAGCTGTCAGGTAGCGTACAAGGCAGAGTCTTTATTGCACACAAATCCTTGGATTTTAGGATGAGGGAAAATCACCAAAACTTCGACAGCCCCACTACAAATGACCAAAGATGCCGACTGTCATCAAAAGACTAGACACGTACAGGTACAAAGAAGAAGTAACTAGAATAGAATATGAGTTTGAGTGTTAAGCACGAACAAAGGGGCTCTGAAGGCGTGAACTGGCTGTACGAGGAAGGAGAGAGGAGGTGTCTATCGCAGGAACTGGGAAGAGATGTGTGTGGTGGAGAGAAAATAAATTCAGGTTTGGGAACAGGATATTTCCGAAATTCCAGAAAGGAAAAAACCGGTTGTCACTTGAAAATGACTTAAGAGGAAGCGGATATTTCCTGCTGCTGCGAACAAAGGGCCGCCAAAAATAGGCTGACTCGGTGTTCCAGGAAGGCCTATAACAAGGACTTCCCATTAGTAGCAAGCGCGGAAGTTCCGAGCTCAATATATCCAACTAATTCCCCCTGCACCGAACTAGCATTTTCTGAAACATTAGCCTAGTAGCCCAATGAACACTGCCTATGCGGTGAGCGGTTTTGACGTTCATGAAATCATCAGGAACAACCCTAAAAAGCCGCTCTACTAACTGCTGCTTCTCACAGTTTTACCTGATACCTCTAGAACAGTAGACGACCTTCTCCAAATAAGTTGTGGTGGCAGCCTCATAAACTACCTGTGCGCTGATTGTTAAAGCTTGGTCGTGGTTCTAGTCGGAGCAGCACACTAAATTCCAGAATCATAGGTTCCACCGGCTTTTATCTAGAACGTTGTTATAAACGGAATGAATAACAAATTTGATTAGTCGCTACAACGACGAGAATTGCTGAATGCACGTCGTGTTAGGGAGAATCGTTTGATAAATTTCTAGAAAATCGTAACGTTCCAAACGTTTTGTTTCTGTAAGTCGGACATGTTTCTACCCAAATTTGACAGTTTACAAAGTATTGAACTCATTCGCCGAATCAACTGTTTGTGTCCGAACCAATAAATTTGTGTGAGAGTGATGCTTTGATCGGAGTAATCTAGAGCTGTCCACAGGAATACGATTCTGGAAGGGCTAAAATTTATTATAGCGTTCAACTATATTTATTTCGTGCCTCACTGGCCCCCTGTTAATATCAACACAAACGTTAATTGAATTTCGATCGATTGACGTAGGCCCGTCGAGCTCTCCTAGCGGAAATACAACGTGCTAGAGCACAACACAATTGTGGGATATGGCTGACGCGGTAACTGCCTTGACAATTGTCTCTAATGACGTTCAGAGGAAGTGGTTTCGTGGCGTGTTGCGGCAGTAAACAGAACGGACACTCGACGGTTCCTTCAAGGCACACGAATATAGATGCGAACCTATACATTAACAGAAAATTAGATTTCACTGAGAAATTTGTACGTCCGAATAACAGAACTGGTAGCCTCGAAAACCTAACGAAAAAAATAACTTTCTTCAAACCCTCACAATTCACAGTACTCTGAACCTAATATCTGGTGCGATGCACCACACAACTGTTCTCAGAACTTTCCACATACATTCAGCACATTTGGTGGCTTCAGCCGCTAAACCAATCTCATTCAGTCTAGTCCCTGACATGACAGAAGAGATATGCAGATGAGGAATCTGGGTATTGCACAATCTACCAGCTTCAAGAGAAAGGAGGCCCACAGTGTGAAGGTAAGGGGGAGTTTATGACGCTTTTGGGCTTTGGCCACATGACTTCATACTACTTGCTCCATAGACCTACATCTCCATTTACTTATAAGTTAGAAAAGTTAAGTACTGATTAATAGAACATAATTCGCAAGCTTTATCAAAATCGTCAGAGCCGTTATCGAGACAAAGCCAAAACAACCTCATTTTTCAAACATTTGGGTCGCCAGACGTCTTCTTCTCACGGAAACCGCAAATAGCCTGCGTTTACCGACTACTGAAAATTACAAACCACGAAAAAAGCGCTAGCTCAGTCATTTCAGTCGTTCTCACTCACACACACTTTTTTTTCGAAGCTCACCTTAAATGGGACGGTGGCACCCAAACAGGAAAAACTAAATAAATAATAAGTAGGGAAATGGGGAGGGCGCCCAGACTACCCAACGCCGGCTCTAGGAATGGAAGGATTGGGATGGGGAAGGAAAGAAGGATAAGAGGATGTTCCACGATAGAACGACCATCTCGGTGAACGCCTGTTGACACACCCATCCAACCCCATTCCTCAGAACTTTCCTTGCACTACACACCACGCCACGACACGGTCAATGCTGCAACCGTGGGGTTACCTGATTCCTCTCCACGAATCTTGTCGTACACACGCACACACATACCATAGATCTTAATCAGGTTTTTTGGATTCAGGAGGCCTCGAAACACTATTTGGGACGACGGTTTGCGTGTGTATGTGAACGCGATTGATATCTAGCTCGCAGGCTACCACGGGGCACCAATATATTTTGCGTTTCGAGTGTCCCAAAGTTGATATGAGCGGCCGTAAGACCTATTGTGCCAGTCCAAATGTCTTGAAGGTCGATGCCTAGCCTCTTAGTGAATGCCAGGTATCTCCTGCAAGAGTCTTCTCTGATGTCAACCTTAGGAGAAGTTGTGTGAAAGACCAGAAGTCACTCTTCATCTGTGCCACACCACCTGCACCGAGGTGTGCCGACTATTCCCATTACACACATGTGTTTGTTTTTCTTGCAGGGCCCTGTGATGATCCCCACAGTCTGCCTGTAGCCTCTCCACCCTCAGAAGGCTCCGACTTATCTCTTCCAGACTGTTTAATGCGTTCTTCGGGCATACCTGTCCTCTTGACTAGTGTGGCAACAAAATAAGGGTATGAGCTAATTCCACCGAATACATTGACGCGATCGTCCTGCACGTTTCTGTTGTCAATAGGATTCTGAGCCAGGAAATCTCAACTGAGGAATCGCCCGATTAACCGCGCGCGGTACTCAAACGGCACGAGATCGGAAGCTGTCAGTCGCCCCCGATTCCAGTCCACCGTCGTCAAAGCCGAAGAGCAGATATCAGAACGGGATTTTAGTTGGAAGGGCCGTAATTTATTTGGTCGGGGACTCATTACCTGTTCAGTTGGTTGATGCTCGTAGTGAGGGGAGGAAGAGATAAAACGCTCGTTTCGACGCTGCGGCGGTGAGGGGAGTCGATCGGTCGAAGTGTCGTGGAGGGAGAACGGTCCCGCGGTATCAGCAGCGCCCCCAATTGCGGAACCAATCTGCCGTCGGGCTGAATGGGCATCAAATGAGTGAAGTCGCCTGAATACAATTGCCGCGGGAGTTGAGGGCAAAAGCGGAAGCCGGCGGACGAATGAGCCGCCCGCCCTCCCGTCGTGTCGATGTCGCTCTGTTTGTTCGGCCGAGCCAGCGTTTCCTTCCTTTCGACGGCCGCGTAGGTCTCTCCCCACACACACACACACACACACACACACACCCGACCAAACGACAAAACATTAATCACTCCACGGAATCGCGAAACGTAAAAAATGAACTTTATTCGGCTCGCAATTTATCGCCGCCCTTCTGCTGATTCCGCAGTGCTCATTCTGTGAAAGATAGATTCTTCCAAATGAATCGAATTAAAGTCCTTTTTAATATAAAGTATCGGGATGCACGTACAAGCTCTATCAAACTAGTCAAATCATACAGTATTTGGCAAAACAAAGAAAAATGATGCCATTGTGATCTAAATAAAGCGTAATCTTAACCACAATATTCAATGCAGCGATCAGAAGTTTGTTGCGGCAGAGAGGCAGTATAGAGTAAGAAAGGTATGTCGCAGTCGTTCCCGATTGAGTGTGGAGTATGGCAAATGTCAATGATGTTATGGGCTCGTTGATGCGTGAAGTTAGGGTGGCGGACTCTACCATCGGAGCACTGACGTATACTGACGCCATCGTATTACTGGCGGTTTCGTATTGGTAAATAATGTAAGTCTCCACACTGCAGTGCACTACCAAACCCGTGAATCTTGGTAAATCGGAGTTCGTGATGTTTGGAAGAGGAGAAAGTCCGTGGGAGGTAAGTAGTTAGGGGCATGGCACAGCTGGGTTAATGACGGCAGACCCCCTCCCCCACCACCAGCTGATGTATGACGTCACCCCCCCCCTCGCCGCTACAGCTGATCTGACGTCACACCCCCTCCCCTCCCCACTACAGCATATGCGACGTAAAACCCCCACCCCTCCCCACCGCAGCTGATATGTCGTAAGGACCCCCACCCCTGTGTGCATTAGTGTAACTCCTAAAAGGATCCCCCACCACTATGAATCCCCCCGTGTGACGTCATGCCCCCCCACAATTGGCGCAATTTCTGAGTGGATCTACGTCATACCCCTACTAATTACGTCCTACCACAATTCCCCCCCCCCCCACGTGGAGACGCTAAATTTTCTTTTCGTCATGCCCCACACTGGCAATGTGGGGGGGCATGACGTCACACGGGGGGATTCATAATGGTAGGGGATCCTTTTAGGAGTTACACTAATGCACACAGGGGTGGGGGTTCTTACGTCATATCAGCTGTAGTGGGGAGGGGGGTCTGACGTCAGATCAGCTGTAGCGGGGAGGGGGGGTGACGTCATACATCAGCTGGGGGTGGAGGAGGGGTCTGACGTCATTAACCCAGCTGTACCATGCCCCTAACTACTGAGGTAAGTTCACGTACACAGTTTTCCATTGAACCCAATAGAAGTTGTGAACTCTCGTAAGTACCTCGATGTTACCTTCACAACAAGGCTCTCTTTTGGCAAGCACTTTACAGAGTGGGCGGCAATAGCCATATTAGAAAGCGACAGGGTGTATAGCCTTTGCCCTATTCCCAATAGAATTTGGACAATCGATAACTTTCAATCGTGTGACAGGGGCTTGGTTGGCTCTTTCTACCGAGATATTTATCGTCCAACCTCCAAAAATAGCCACCCTTGCATGTGGCAACCCTGACAGTTCGCTATCTAATGGCATCCAGGTCACGGCCTACGTATTGTCCAATGTAGAGAGAATCCGGAGCAAGGCCTATCTATTCCTGCACTTTGGTCTCTGTCTGCCAGTACCTCGTTAGGGCACTGAGGATGCCCCACGACCAGTTTTTGGGTGTGGTTGCAAGAAAGGGTTGGAGAAGGCTTGATTCGGGGGATTCTCAGAATTGGCACAACGTCATAGTCGTGACTTCCAAGGAGATCCAGGAAAGCTTGATGAGTGTCCAGAGCAGCTGGAGACGTTGGTGGAGACTGTTTGCCTGAACCGGACGGAAGATGTACGGATGTGCTCCCAGGAGTCTTGAAACCCCTTATGCCCCCATTCGGAACCTCCCTTCTTCGCTGTGCAAAGGCTGCTGCCCCGAACCACAACGCTTCTCACACGAACTTTGCTAATTCCTACTTGTACAACGACCATTATTGAGCCATCAGTGCATAGGTGGTTCATAAGACTATCAACGTGATTTATTTCAGAAATAATGTGTTTTCGTACAAATTGTGAGAAATAGTGATAAGCGAAAAAGTGGTTATTCGAATTCTAAAACTTGTGGGGCTGCTCCGCTTATCAAACTACCATCATATAGTCAATTTACTACCCCCCTCCCCCCGATTTTTCTTAGAATGCTAGTATCATTTGAGCAGGTTTCAGGAATGCCATCGTAGACATCAAAATAAATTTCATTTCCTCACGTAATTTTCCCACACATTATAATTGACTGCCAAATTTCTTGTAAGTGTTCACACACAAAATTTAATCAATATGATAACTATAGTAACTCTTATTTTGTTGTCTGATGACCTGCCGGCTAAATATAAAATCTTTCTTGTACACAGTATTGCTCCCTAATTTGGTTTACGCCCTCTTGGTGATGTGCTTCCCATGAGAAAGCCTTGTTGTTAGGGTATTTACGCTATAGCGAATAAAGACAACCAAAATACCGAGTTTTACCTAAGGAACGCAATCCAGAGTACTCGTCATTTATGGTAGGTAACGTTTTAATTGTATTTTTGATTTTTATTTAGTTTGCCCCGGTAAGAGTTTTATCATGTCTGTGTGTTCAAATTTGGAACTCCTTCGAGGAGCACAACTTCTTTCGAGACGCATCAATGACTGGACGGTTACAAATTACAATAACAGAGAGTTCCTTGAATAGTAGCAAGACAGTATGCCCCCCCCCCCACCAATTAATGTCCACTCCTTTGGTGGTAGCCTTCACCGATTTGAGCAGACGAGAGAACCTCTTAATTATTCCCCAAAAAGCGGGTCGTTGTTGTAGGGGCTTAAAAGCGCCCTTGAAGATGATATAACGGAAGGATAACTTTTCTCTCAACTTTGAGGGCACTTCTCATCTTTACAGGAAGCCCTCACCCCACGTATAAAAATCGTATATACTGGATTGTATTTTTCTTCTTTGGAAAATGATTTCGGGGGCCAATGGTTTTTAGGTGGCTGATTCTGTCATTATTATTTAAATGTTTCCTTTTAAAATTATTTGCTTGTTCATGACTTGAGTAATATAGTTAATATTCCACGAAGAAATGGAATGAAAATGATGAGTGGGCGTGAAGCGAAGGCGTAAAACGGGATTAGCATGCGCGGGGTGATATTTAAGCTGCAGAAGTTTATATTACGTCAACCGTACGCACGATGAGCAACTGAGATGTTTCTGGCCCTTTCTGGAGGCTTGGGTTCCTTCAAATGTGCACATATATCGCTCGCATGATATATAAAAGTATGATGGAAGCGATGATCTTTGTCAAGCTGTAGATGTGACTTCTTGGCTCACGAAACAGGTTCTGTGATCCTCCGCTTGAAGTGATGATGTGAGCTCCCTTGACGTTCGGTTGTTCTGTGTGCTGTTGAATGGTTAACAGTAAATTGGTTCCAAGTCGGAGGTAAGTACGGAAGGATAAGGCTTTAATAGATTCCAGGACACCTTCAGACGACCTTCACTATTGTTTCGTGTGGATTGCGCACAACGAGACCCTGAAAAACTATTTTCACAGGGAAATTGCATGAATGAAAATTATCGTCAGTCAGAGCCTACCAATCAAATTGGCAAAACGTTCGACAGAAGTTCCGAAAACCGCGCTCTTACTCCAATAGCTTTCATTCGGTAATAATTTACGCTAAAAGCAAAAACAGAGCTCTCGGTAACTCTTCCACACTCGCAGGATCGTTTGGAGAGCTCGTCACGCGTGAGCGCTCTCGCAAAGTGTGAATCGTGATACCCTCACAGCTTTCTACTTGATTGCTGCTTGGTAGATTGAGCAATCATTGTAACAAGGTCTACATTTCTACTGAGCCTCCCTTTCCACTGTCACCCGACCGACCACGCTCTTAACGATCTCCGACTCGTTTCATAGAATGAGCGTTTTGTACGATCGTCGTTGGTCTACTTTGTCATTACGCCATATAACAACTTGACTTATTTCACGCGAGAATCTACACGAAGACGAATGCTCCTTGAGGTACAGTGTCAGTTAATATCTGGTGCCACGCATCACAGTGATTTACTCGATTTGTAACACACCTAATAAAATTAGATGGACGATAGATCAGATAGATGATTAGATGATTAGTTAGTGTGAACTTGCTATAACGTAGGTTAACTTACAACAATGAAACTGGCGGCGTCACGACAATCATTTACTAACCAGCGGAAAGATGAAGACCTCAACCGCGGCTAACTGGGGTCCTCCCGAACCTCAGGAAGGGAAATAAGTCCAAACCATTCTGGCCTTAAGGGTTGTTTGACCCAAACATGGTACCACGAGAAGGCCTTGCGCCGGTGCATTATGGGTTAGGGTCACGACAGGAGGCTGCTTCCACACGACAAGACAGGTAGACCAGAGCAATCCAAATCCTACCCAGAGCAAGGCCTGACAATTCTGGACAATACGCTTGCTTTGCAGACATCGTGTTGGTTGTGGAGCCGCTGGAGGGTAGTTCTGCCATCCAGAATTTCGTTGTTCAACTGCGGGGCCACTGGTTGGTTGGTACTGTCCCAGATATCCACAAATGCAGAATCGTAACTGTCAACATGATTTTTTTTTAAAGTTTCACGTTTACGTTTTGGAATTATCGGATAAGAACTGTGAAAAGTGGTAGTGAGGGAAATGTTTAGGTTTCTAGTAATTGTATGGGCGTTATTGATCTCTCAACGTATAGATAATTGATCGGACTACTACTACCCTGATAATTATAAGGAAGCTAGTATCATTTGCGCGGAATTCATAAATTTATAAGGGAAAATTGCAACTGATATGTTTTTCCTCCCTCGTGTTCCCAAAAGGTCTCTCTCTCTCTCTCTCTCTCTCTCTCTCTCTCTCTTTCTGTTCTCTCAACCATCTTAAGGGAGCCTGATATCAACATCAAGGTTGACAGTTTCACTTAATTTATTGTTGACTTATATCATAAACACTGTCCTTTGCAACAGATAAAACCTAGACATTTACCTTCTCCATGGATTTCTCTCGAGCTCAGGAGGCTGATGGCAGAACGCGATATGGCATATAAGGCCTATTTTCGGACAAAGACCAATGAAAATAGGAAGTGGTTTAAGAAAATAAGGAATAAAGTGAAGCAAACGCTCCGAAATGCGAAAATGCGTCACTTCAAGACTATTCGGAAACAATGTCCCCTCCAATGATCTGTGGAATATTGTACGAGGACTAGGGTTGAGCCGAGATGAATGTAGAGCACCGTCAGCGCTACCGATCTCATTAGTACTTCTAAATCACCACTTTGCTGGGAGCGAATGTGGTTCAGAAATATCTTCCGAAGCCGGACAAGATCGAGTAGTTTACTCTGAGTACAGTCACTGAAGGAAGGGTACGGGAGGTGCTTTTGACGATCGAGTCAAACTCCCTAGGGGCCGACAGTATCCCAGCAAACGTGTCGCACATGCTGGTTGACGTTGTATCCCCTATTTTATGTCACATTTTCAACGCGTCGCTCAAAGAAGGACTTTATCCTTTCCTCTGGGAAAAAGCGATTGTGCTTTCACTGAGATAGACCCAAAACCCTGAATCAGCCAGTGAGTTCCGGGGGAGAAATATACTGGAAAAGTTTTCGTTAAAATAGTATACGAGGCGCTTAACCAGATCGTGCCAGACCATCGCTGTATAAGGGATCTCCAATGAGCCTATAAAAGAAGCTACAGCATGAAACGCCTTTGATTCGTGGACTAGACGGCGTCAGGAAGTCTATGGATGAGCGACGAGTAACATTTTCGTGGGGGTATCGATTTCAGTAGGGCATTCGACTTGTTGAGACACGATCTACTTCTGGCAATCATAAAATCGATTGGTCAGTCCCAAAATCGGTATCCTGGTGTGCATCCTACCTGTCGGGCAGATCACATTGTACGAAAGCTCCTGATGGTTCACTGTCGTCGTGGAAGAGCGTTGACATAGGAAGCTTCCAAGGGCCCGTGCTGTCTGGGCTGATTTCAGTGTTTATAGATACGCTGCCAGATGTGTTTCAGCACTGCTCTTGCGAAATGTATGTGGATGACATAAAACTATATCTGACGTGTGGGGTGGACGAGGTAGGGAAAGCAGTCGAGATGATTTACGAGAATCTTATCCGGCTTCATACATGATGTTCCGAGCGTGTCCCCAAATGCAAAAAAAAGTAAGGCCATGCTGTTGGGCAATTCCGGGCTAATACCTCAGATCCATCATGCTTACACTCCATCAGTTCAGATTGGCAATGAAATAGTGGAAGTAGTCGATTCGTTCAAGAACCTGGGTGTCCTAATGACCAGCACACTTAACTGGAGCATGCGTGTTGCAGAAGTTTGTGGAAAAGCGTACAAGAGTCTGTACCAACTGCGGAGACTTGCCATAGACTTTCCACAATACGTAAGAGCACGATTAGCCCAGGCACTGCCACTCTTCGACTGCGACTCCCACGCCTACTGCGATCTTAGTGCGGGGCAGATCACGACGCTGCAAAGAGCTCTCAATTCTATCGTTTGATTTGTGTTTCGCCTTCAGCCTGATACCCACATAACTCCTTACTTTGCGAAGCTTGGCTGACTTAAAATCAAGGAGATAAAGACTATGTTATTTAAAATTCTCAAAATCAGGAAACTGAAGTATTTATTCGAGCAATACATCTCTCAACGCAATATTCATGATGTTAATGCTCGCCATGCCTCATCCACTCAACAAATTCCGTCCCATAAAACTAATTTATTCATCAAATCCTTCCTTATGTTACGAAAGGTAGTTTGGAGATGCTTTTGAAGAGCTGCTGACTCAGGTAAAAATTACGGCAATCGAGCCGGAGCTTCGATCCACAATCCTCGACTACGTCGAGAATTATGAACAACTGTCTTAACCACTAGACCACGATCAACCGGTGCCTTTAATAGGAGTCAGTCAGCACACTTATGCAATCCATCGTATTTTATAATGACAACGCTGACCTATATAATCTTACAATTTCCCCCACAAGTTTCTGAAACTCTTATAGAAAAGTTCTCAAAACGTACGAGGACCCAACTTGATCCAGTTCTATTTTTTCATTTCCCTTGTATTGGAAGAAACCGTTTCATTTAACTGTCTTTTTTTGTTCAGTTTTGTGAGATACTTTTTTGTTTCTAAAATAAACCGCTTACAGTGGTTAATAGTCCGCGTGCAATTTTATTTTACCAATAACTACAGGATAGATGTAAGAGAGGACCTCATGGTCCTAATCTCATTCTGTTTTTTTGTAAATAATCGCCGTCATTCTCTCACTCTCTCTCTCTCTCTCTCTCTCTCTCTCTCTCTCTCTCTCTCTCTCCCTCTCTCTCGCTATGTCTCCCCGCCCTCTCCCTTCTGTGGGTTTTAGCATAGAAACTGCCCTAATAAGAGTGCTCGATGACGTGAGAAATGTCATGAACACAGAAAAAGGTCACGATTTTAGTGATGATTGACTTTTCCCAAGCCTTCGATCGAGTGCAGCACACTCTCCTGCTGGCAATACTTGAGTCAATAGGAGATTCAGGTAAAATGCTACAATGGTTGGGCTCATATCTGAATTTAAGGACTCTGAACACAAGGTAACCAAATGGAATCTTATCAACAAGCTGTGTTTCGGAGGAGGGGGTGCCGTACCCCCGGGGTACGGTACCCAGGCTACCGTATGTCAGCTAGGCTATTGTGCCGTCAAGTTAAGAGTCCATTACCCTCGCCGGGAGGAACCCATGAGCCTTGGTAAGTTTCAACAAATAAAATTTTACACGGGTTAATAAAATGAATAAAATAAATGAAGCTAATTTAATTAAACAAAAAAAGAATATAACTCTGTTCGACAAGTAAAGAAATGGCACTAATAATAAAAATATAAAAGAACGTGAACAACTGATAATGAAATGAAAACAAAAAAACGGCTTAGAAATTAAATGTCCTTTTTGGGCCTACTTATTTGGCATGCCAATAACATGAACACCTCACCGGAGTCGTAGTGTAGGTACCAGACGAAATTTTTATCGATTCGGGATGCAGGGAACTGGAGGACCATGTTCAGACGGAATTTTTATATCACGGACGAAAGCAGAATAATCGGAAGACAAGCAAAAGATGATATGCTATCGCCCGGTTTCGCGGCAAATAGCTTGGTGGGTTTTGAAGGGCTACCATGGACGACTGAGAGCTCCAAGACGCTCTGTGACGCTAGCGATTTGCTGCCCACCGAACCGCGCATTCGTCCCGATCCATTAATTTCACGTTACACTATTCACCGTTTTTTCAGACCAGCTGATCTCGTCTCATTACGCAGTGCGAGTGTATGGTATACGCAGATCACCTACAGATATATATAAATGTACCATTGTCTCGCTTGTCAGAGGAAGTCGAGGTAATAATGAAGAGTTGGTGCGTGTGTTGTCATGATGTGACAGTGATGAAATGACGATAAGTGCTGCCAAATCTAAAGCCACGATCCTGGGGACCACTAAGCTAATGACACAGTGCGATGCAAAGTGTGCATTAATAGTGAACCACTAGAATACGGGGATAAATTTATCCGCACGTTGCATGGTTGCCAGAAGTCACGCTCTTTATGCAAACGTGTGTATGGATCAATATACCAGCTTTGCAGGTTAGCAATAGATATGACTGAGGCTTGCCAAAAGTTTGGTGCTGTATAACTTTGATTACGCCATACTAGCGTTCTGCGACATGAACAGCGATCAGTGCGATAGTATGCAGAAATCCCTGAATTCCGCAGTACGATTTGTTTATCGTCTCAAAACGGATCAGCACGTAACGCCATACTTTCTGACGTTGGGCTGGTTGAAGATGAGGAAAAGAGTCGCGCTCGCCTCTGCGACCACGTCGTGTATGATCCTGAAGTACGAAAACCCTAGATACCTCCGTGACCAGTTTATTATGCTGGGTGAAATTATGCAGGTTCTAAGGCACAGGACCGCACTGTATAGTAGGTCTTTCAGGATTCGAGCAATTCATGTATATAACGAGCACCTTGAGCTATTTAAATTTTAATTTAAGTGTAAATAGAATTAGGAATAGGATGAAAATAAGGTTAATAAAAAAAGCACGAGGAAACCAAACAATGAGAGGTATTTATATAATTGTCAAGTGTAAGAGCAAAAAATGTAGTGGACGTGGAAGTGCAACAGTATCAGCAGATGGTTTAGTTATAATTTTAGAAGATAATTTTTTATTTTACGAGTATTCATGTTGTTATGACAACCAGAAACCGTGATTGTTATATTATTAATTTCGACACACATTAAGACACTCGCCGTAGACTAACAAGTGCTGGCAAAAATTACCAGATGATGGACGTTGTTCGATGCAAGAGGGAAGAAAGAATTGATTACGGGCAAAAAACTAGTCACAAACGTGAAACGATAGTGTAGTGATCTATATTGCATCATAAACACAGGTTACGTTGATTATGATGATGAACTGAAACACACGACCCTTGGAAGTTCGCCCTTGAAAAATGATACTGCGAAGGGTGGCATTTTGACGAAAGAGCGAAGTACACAACGTCTACATGAGTCGTTTAACTATGACTAGACTACGAGCGAAACGAGTGAAGGGATCCGAAGAGAGAGACATTTTTTAAGGCGAAGGGGCGAGACCTCGCGAAACCTATGGCGAGATTACGGTGGGGGAGGGGGTTCTTAACCTGTATAGGTTGTCATTTACCCAGTCTCCCGGTAGAGAGCAGTTTCCAGGCAGTTCCTGGGGCATCCATATCATCTGCGAGAAGTTCTTAATCTGGTTTCTCACCTGATCTAACTGTTTACTCGGGTGGCAAGTTTCAAAGGGAGGGAAACTGTGGCCACGTTTTTTCGTTATTTTTGTGTTGGATATTTGCTTGCACTAGACACAAGAATGGCTATTTACGTTGGTGTTTTTTTAACTCTCTGGCACGAGTTACTCCAAGTAGAACGCCGTGTTCTACAATATTTTTGAAGGTTAAACCTCTTACTGTAGTTCTTCGTCATATTTTCAAAGTTCCACGAGTGAGAAATTGTTAATAAGTTTGGTGACTGCGAGGGTAAGGTTTCCTGCAGAGGTGAATTCAGGAATAATGTGAGTAATCATCGTTTATTAGATGGTTCTATCCTCATTTGTAGAACTTAATAAATTGCGGCTATTTCGGTGACTCTCCAGGGAAATATTTCTTGTTTCTAATGCGATATCAAAGCTCCCCCCCCCCTCCATTACCATTTTGCTTCAACTAACAGCTCCCAGAGAGTGGCGTGACTTTTACTTTGTACAATGAACAGGAACCCGGTTTTCTCGCCTTTCTGAATTTACGTTCTAACTCGAAGAACACGTACGAAACGAGCAGTAGAACGTATCTCGTGTGTAGGAGAGGAAAATGCAGTGTTGGAAGACTCTTGATGAACGTGTTCTCCAGTATGTGAGAAAATGAAGAAAACACTCAAGAGTCGTGAAGCAGAGGGAACAGAACCTAACGAACCATTCACTTCTTAATGATCCTAACTTGATCAAAAGATCCAAACGCTCCTTCGGTCTTTTAGGAAGTAATTTTTCAACGTCTGCATTCCAGTTACGAAACATATCGAACATTTAGTCCTCTTCTCCTTAACTCGACGCTCATTTCAGCCAATTTACCGTACGCTCAATAAAAAACACATTAGCCAATTGAATCTTTTGACATTTAGGAAACGTTTTGTTCAAAAGATTCCTGTGAAGAACTCCACGGTACGGTATTCGACTGAACTATGATCCTTGCCACAGATCGCAGAATAGTCTTATTTTCACAGGATGTGCGGCTAAAACATAGAATAATCCACCGAGAAAATAGCTTTCGGCAGTCAGTGTTGAAGCAGCCTCTGAACTAGGTCTGAACCTTCTATTGTTTTTGTCAGTCAATGAGCTTCCATCTGATGCCACAGCCGCTGGACTAAAAATTAGGTAAACGGAAATCAAGCTAAATCTGAACAGGAACAGACAGCCTTTGTCATTATTTGTGAACAAAATTGTGTAGAATATACAAAACGCCATTTCCCCCTGTTTTTCACTTCACGATTTACTGGAGGGTTCCTAATGAAATAAATTAGGCTAGAACTGCGCTCTATTAGTGGGTCATGCTGACTCACAAAGTTACTTATAAATCAATCATGATGCACAAATACATTCTCGTGTATATAGAAGGGGTTCTAAGTAGCACACCTATTCAGGCTCCCATGCGCACAGCTCTCATTCGGCCTATATAACCACCAGTAACGTTTAAGGCTCAGATCCTATGATGCACACCTCTGTCACGTTTGAATGCGCTAGAAGAAACAATTCAACAAACCTTCTCTTCCTTGTGATTGTTAGAGAGTTAGAAGTCTTCTCTAAGGCATGGAGTGAATATGTCAGTTCCAGAGCTTCAAGTTTTATGGTATCCAGTTGTGTATAGCGTCAAGCGTGTGACAGGATCTCTTGTAAAAGCATACACAAACGCTTAGTGTCTTATCCAGGAGGACATCGAGTGCCCGCATTGAAGGAGAAATTAATTGATCACCTTATAAAATAATACACTGCATTTATCAAAATACCCTCAAGTGCATCAGCAAACGTTCTTTGAAAACTTCAGAAAACCATAGAAAAACAAATCTCATGCGTAATCACAATTACAGTTTTGTTATTCGATTCAGAACAGATCATGTCATAGAAACTCGTCTAATTTACACAGAAACTACTTTCTTGTGGGTAAAAACTCTTCCGTCTCAAATTAAAATATTAATATCAAGCCGTTTTGTAATGATGCGCTTTGAAACATCTTACGTGTTTCATAGAATTCTTACATGATGTGCATAGGATAGCATCACAAGTTTCACCAAGTCGGCCTCTTCTTCGACTTTCTTATTGTACTGCGATTTGCTCATTTGCGGTGGAGGAGGAAACCAGTCAGCTGATCAACCTCTGGGCTTTTAGGTGTGCAGCCAAATTTTCCTTTCCTTCCTTGAGAAAAACTGTATTTGGGGTTGTTTGGCCTAATTTTTCCTACCGTTCTCTGTACAGTCATGAAACTCAACCCATCTAGATTTGTAAATATAACCCCAACTTCACGAACCTTTGTGCTACGACACTCTTTATTGTAACTTCCATTCATCGCTCATTTTAAAGTAACGTTCGGAATAATAAAGGTCGGAACGCAGTTATGATTTAGATCAAACGAAGGACATCAGGCGAAGTTGGAACATTGGAGGAACAAAACAATTGGATTATAATTACGTATTTTCACTACGACTGAATAATTGCTAAACTTTGCGTAAGATATTTATCAATTTACTCCCATCTCGGAGAGAATACTCGCCGTGTAAAATATTTTCCAAATTAGTTCATGCGAGCGTCTGAGTTTGAAAATGTCTCTCCGCTTTTTCATAAAGGGACCCGAGTTTTAATCAGAGCTCTGGGAGAGGAAATAACGTCTCTCGAATATTCCAGCCTATACGACCATTAATCACAAAGTAAAGGGTGTCATCATATTACTCCCGAGCTTCATATATTTAACGGCTCGTGTTGCATCTGAATGCCCTTTCTCATTCCTTTGTATTCCCCTGAACTGCTTTTGTACTACATTCTAAAAGCTTCTCAGATCAGCGTGAGCTGAGATGGTGGCACTTTATTTCAAAGGCCGCGACTTTTCATCCGCCGCTGTGAACTGAAATTTCGACGAAGTTTAAAAGGTTAAAATAGAATTGGGACGGTTCACTAAATGTTGGTAGCAACTGAAAATATCAAGTATGGCGCGTTATTCAACTTTCTCCGCATGAAGTAAATTAAATGGTTCTCTTTTCTATCAACTGGCTGATGTAATTGTTGAGCAGTTACTTCTCCATTTTGATTACAACTTAAAACTTCATACGAGCATTCGGTAATGATTACTGCCTTGCACGTATAATCAACATTGTGATAGCCAATATCTGACAAAAATCTGGCTGCACTGTACGTAAAACATAGGTTTGGCACGTATTCACAATAAGATAGGAGTAAAAGAGTAAGAGTTCAAAGTCACATAGGTAGGCAGATTTGATTAGTTGCCAGAGTTGAGGAATGTTGTGTGATGCATCGCACCAGATATTCTCTCTTCAATTTCATTCATATAAACTGTACGGACATCAACAATTTTGAAAGCGGATATTTGTGGATGACTCGGGATTCGAATTAAACACGATTTTTCGATGTGCCTCGGATACTATGCGCGGAGTTAATTTGTATGAAATTAGTCATTAGCCACAATTCGATGAAAACAATCGGTATTTCATGTTGACCTCTCCGAAAAATAAAGAATGGAATGAAAAAATAATGAACTGGGTAAGTTGAGCCAACCTCTCGCAATGTAAACTACTGACACCCAGACTCCGGAGAGCTCAAAACACCCAGATCGAAAGAAAACAACACTTTTTATTTTGACCATCTGCCGAAATGAGGGAACTGCAAATAAAAAGTTTAGCTATGTTTTAATTACTTTTCCCAGGTACACTCAGCTCAATAAACACGAGCACTCTCAGAATAAACATCTGGAGTGAGACATCCCACAACTTTCCTTAGCCCCGTGTATTTTCAGCTTATTGGATGCCAACCCAATTTCTGCGAGAACGCTGTCATATGAGCAGGACTTTATCTTTACCTGCACACTATGAAAACGGCTTTAAAATAATTAATTTTCATCGAATTATTTGATAATGGAACACACACACATGTTGTTTGGACCAGGATAGACGTGAATGAAACTCGGAGACGGATATTTACTGAGCACAAACTTGTAATTGGTGAGCTGGAATATCACAAGATTTGAAGACTTGGATTGTACAAAGAAGAGGTGACTTACACGGGAGATGAGTTGAGTATGGAATCGCGAACAAATGGACTCTGAAGACGTGAAAAACTGGTTGTACTCCGGAAGGAGGGAGAAAGCCGAACTAGAAGTCGATGAGAGTTGATAGAGGTATCCGTTGGGAGAATTGGAGACAGCCGTATCGCGAAAGGTGTTAGGAAACAAGTGTTGGGAGAAAAACGCGAAAACTGGAGACGACTCACTTCGACGACACTTCGTAGCAGAATGATGTTTTGCGAGAGAAGTTGGAAGGGGAATCTGAGAAGAGGAGAGGGGAAGGAGGGAAGACCACCGTTGGAAATATCCGCCGATTTGGGATTTCCAAGGGTGAGGCAGGTATCGAAATAGTTGGAGACGATTAGGCGGTCGGAGATAATGACGTGGGGAAGTCCGAGGTCAATGAACTGACAATTTCGACGCTTTGCGTCGAACATACTCCCCCGCGCTGCGACAGCAGGATAACCCTCGAAGTGGGATTACAGTGGTTGTGGTAATGAACATAGGTGAGGAGGCTTGCTCACTTGGGGGGGTAAGTCAGAGGAGGTGGTTAGTGTTGTCGGTTCAAAATATGGGTGGTGAGTAGAGCACAGCAACGGAGAACTGGAGCTTAGATGCGAGGATGAGGATGAATGCGTGATCACACGCGGAAGCACAGGATGTGGTGCAAGGAGAATGAAAGGATATTGAGAAAGCACTAGCATGACGTGAACAGCATCAAGGTAGGGTGAAATGGAAGTATTTATCAAAACTGAGGTTCAGGGAAGCACATGCACAGATGGGGAATATAGAGGGATTTTCACAAGGTGGAGGTGCAAACAGCCAAGATGCTGGGCGGTGCGGGTAGGAGAATGCACACTGAGGTGTGGTGGATGGAGCAGGATGCACACTGAGGAGAATACACATTGGGGTGGTGCAAAGTAGGAGAATGCACACTGAGATGGGGTGCATGTAGGAGAATACACATTGGGGTGGTGTAAGTGAGAAAACACACCGATTTGGGATGCACATAGGAGAACGCACATTGGGGTGGTGCAAGTAGGAGAATGCACACTGATGTGGGGTGCATGTAGGAGAATGCACACTGAGATGGGGTGCATGTAGGAGAATACACACTGAGGTGGTGCAATTAGGAGAATACACATTGGGGTGGCGTAAGTAGGAGAAATTTCACTCATTTGGTGCACATGGAGAACGCACATTGGGGTGGTGCAAGTAGGAGAATGCACACTGATGTGGGGGTGCATGTAGGAGAATGCACGCTGAGATGGGGTGCATGTAGGAGAATACACATTGAGGTGGTGCAATTAGGAGAATACATTGGGGTGGTGTAATAGGGAGGAAGGCACATTGAAAGGGGGCGGTAGGGGCAATTACAGTGAGGTGGTGAAAGTTGAAGGAGCTTACTGAGGTCGTGCAAAAGGGCTAGCATACAGGGGCAGTAAGAAGGAAAAAGCGTATGGGAGTGGTGCAAAAGGGGCATGTGCAGTGAGTAAAGGTATGATTTAAGGCATGGGATTAAGAGGTGAGACCTAGTGCTGTCCTGGGTGAATGCTCAATGATACGAGGGATGATTACGAAGTACAAGTGGGAGGTCGAGAGGATAAGGAATGTTGGTAGGACAGAACATTGAAGGAGACTGGATGTGGGGCATAAGACATTGAGGTTTGTGCTATTAAGGATGCGAGCTGAGTGAAATTGCAATGTAGAGAAACAGTTAGGAAGAAGGGACGAAAAAGGGTGTGGGCAAACTATGCAGATGTGGTAAGGTGGTCCGAGGGACCTTGGTAATCACCTCGAATTTAGGGAGGATCAGGAGTGGAAGGTAGAAGAGATAGAGGAAAGCTGTGCTGGTGTAGCGTTGAAGAAACCGAATGTTAGGGCAAGATGATGTGTGGGTTGTGGTAGGGTACAACAGTTAGGGTTTAGCATAGTAAGATGTGAAGACTAGGATTTGAAAAGTAGGATGTGACGACTAGGATTTAGAAAAAGTAGGGTGTGAAGACCAAAAAGGGCGTTGGGACATGGGATACTTGAGATGAGGGCTGAGTTGAGTCGTAGGAGCAGAAAAAATAGGCGGAAGGATGAGACAAAGGATGTATGGGTAAACTACGTGAATTTAGAGGGTTGGGCAAGGGGTCTTGGTGACAGCTCTTAAATTTTGGTGTGTGGGCACGAGATTCTGAGCAAACGTCTATGTTGAGGGGCCTTGAAACACCAATACAGTGCTTCTGTTCTGTGTGTGGAGTGTGAATGCACTTGTAGGAAAACGGTTGTGGGTCGTGTGATTCAGAATGAGAAAATGAGAGGAGCTGAGGCGTGATAGATATGAAGGGCGTTGGGGGATGGGGTGCTAATGATGAGGGGCTAAGTGGAGTTGCAGGGAGCACAGGAACAGGTAGGAGGAAGAGACATAGGAGGGGATAAGCAAATTGATTGAGTTCAGAACGTTGGGCTTGGTGACAACACTTGGAATGTGGATTGTAGGCACAAAGGGCTGAGGGCTGCCTCTGAACAGGAAGAGCTGAAGGCTCCTTCTATATTCTACGTTGGGGAACCAGTTCACACGCTTCAGAGCCTTACCTTGTGTAACATTCGTCGGCAGCGATTTGAAGATGGCGGGAGTGGAAGAAAGTGGTTGACGGGCGCAGTGTGCATCTTGAGTGAGGTGGGAGCTTCGTTTCGATGGTGACTATTGGAAGTTCGCATGGATTAGGTCGTTGTGAACAGCGTATTGGTGATTGAGTGGGAGGCAATACGGTGCTGTGACGGAAGACTCAGGAGGCTTTCTTATCCGGTGAAGGTGAAGACATTGTACCGGAAGCGGAGGGCGGCTTCGGTTGCGGGTTCTTGAATGGTGGCGAAGAAGGGCGGGTATCCCAATGGCTGGTGGAAGCGGAGATGTCTTCAGGTTGGAGCGTTTGGCGTAGGTGAAGGGGTGATGAGGTGACGTCTCGGCGTCTTCTTTAACGGATGGTAACGATGAAATCGTCACGGTGTCGATAGTCTTTTGGAAGGTTGGCGACGAGGAAGAAGTAGAAGAAGGAGTAGGTGTGAAGACTGCCGATGGAGGCGAACCCATCATCGGAAGCAGATGAAAATCAATCATGGCCTCTGTATCGTCTAATAGGGAGCGGATTGTGTTGTGCCATTTGGTGCTGAGTACTTTATCTTTGATTCCTGATATGTAATTCTCTACCTCAGGAATTGATTGGATGCTGTGATGAAGGAGAACCACAGATTGAGGAGGTCATATGGAGCGGAAGCTGCAGATGTATCCAGACTAGCTACAGACAGTTGTAGATTAACCAGTTTTTCGGAGTAAGAGATTAGCGTTGCGTCATTCAAGATACGGTCTGAGGAGATGGAAGTTGTTACCCCATGTAGGTGAGAAGTCCATCTTAATACAGTTTCGAACAGGACAATATACACTTTTCCCGCTGGACCCGGAATGGTACAGCGCGCAAAATTTAATTTGTCTATCGGCGCCGGAGGACCAAATGTTTGGACCAGGATAGACGTGAATGAAACTCGGAGACGGATATTTACTGAGCACAAACTTGTAATTGGTGAGCTGGAATATCACAAGATTTGAAGACTTGGATTGTACAAAGAAGAGGTGACTTACACGGGAGATGAGTTGAGTATGGAATCGCGAACAAATAGGGCTCTGAAGACGTGAAAAACTGGTTGTACTCGGAAGGAGGGAGAAAGCCGAACTAGAAGTCGATGAGAGTTGATAGAGGTATCCGTTGGGAGAATTGGAGACGCCGTATCGCGAAAGGTGTTAGAAACAAGTGTTGGGAGAAAACGCGAAAACTGGAGACGACTCACTTCGACGACACTTCGCAGCAGAATGATGTTTTGCGAGAAGTTGGAAGGGAATCTGAGAAGAGGAGAGGGGAAGGAGGAGGAGACCACCGTTGGAAATATCCGCCGATTTGGGATTTCCAAGGGTGAGGGGCAGGTATCGAAATAGTTGGAGACGATTAGGCGGTCGGAGATAATGACGTGGGGAAGTCCGAGGTCAATGAACTGACAATTTCGACGCTTTGCGTCGAACACATGTTTATGTGTGATGTGTGTGTGATTGTTTGTTTTGTTGTGTGTGTGTGTGTGAACTGAACACCGTTATCTCAGTTTTTGAGAAAAACAAAATTGGGTGCTTTGACCATATTTTGGCGTTCCGTTGCAATTTGCCGGCTGAATGTAGAGTTCGAGTCGATTTGGTTCAGCCGATCTCTATTATATTCACAGAAACACACAGGTAATTTCCCAGGCGGAGTTTTTCGAACTCAGAAGCCCTTGAAAACGAGATGATCTGAAGAAAAATAAAATTCCAGCCGATTACTTGAATTTCGTTGCTACCAAGGAAAGTAAAACGGGAAAAGCAAAATTCCACGTTACCGTTACGTTATTTCAACCATGCACATCCAAAACTTGGTGAAAATCGTTGTAGCCGTTTTTGAAGAAAAAAACGAGAACATGATAGTTGTGAATGAGTCCTGAAAACGTTTCAAATTATTACACACTCTTCTCTTGCACAGTATGATTGTGAGCTATCCTATTCAATCGCAAGTCGAAACATACTAGGAATATAACATGGCGATATTAACAACCCAGGAAACGACAATGCTTGTAGAACAAAAAACGTTTCTCACAGAAAACAGGTGCATGATCAAGAATGAATAATAAACCAAAATGAAATATGTTCCATTCCTCTACACCAGAATATAATTTAACCCAATTTATATTCTACTATACCTAACTGTTGTTCTCCCTTTGACTTTTTATGTGCAGGCTGATTTCGTTCAACCGTTCTTTTTCAATCTTGTTGAAACACACTTAGACGATTCTTACAAACGGTATTATCTTTAACTCAAAAGAAATGATTTGAAAAAAATTAAACTAACAGGTTTATTAAACCAGGCAAATGAAAGAGAATAAAAAGTTTCTCTTGCGTGAAAACAAAAATTACGAATATAAAAATATCTGGTGCGTAGCAACACACAACTTTCCGCCACCCCTTTAAGTTCGAACACCACCTACATAGGCGGGCGCTATATCTTCGTTCAACGCATTTTTACAGGAACATTTATGGATAACAAAATGTAGGGACTAGTTAGCTGAGAGTACTCCGAAAGTTTGATCGAAATCGTTTGAGACGTTTTTGACAAAATTGGAATACCGATGAATTAATATTCGACAAATCTCCTTTTCTGAGTTAACTTGGCTTATATCTCCGTTCAACATATATATACAAAAATAATTATGGACAACGAAATGTTGGTATGGGTGACTAGAAGACACTCCATTAGGATTTATCACATCTGGTGAAAAAGTTACCCTGGAATTTACGGAAATGATCGAAAAAACGTTATTTTCGACACATTTTGATTTTTATCTCTGTTCAATGGACCGTCACAGGAACATTTATTGGAAATAATATGTAGGTATTAACTGTTAGAAAACATCCTGTGAGTTTGGTGAAAATCGCTGGAGCCGTTTTGCCAAAAAGCGTAAAAAACCTATTTCGGCTTCAGGGGCCCATATCTCCGTTCACCGTATTTGTATGGAGATATGTATAGAGAAGAAAAGTTGAGTATTGATTAGGAAAAGATAATTCGAAAGTTTAATCAAAATCGTTAGAGCCGTTTTCGAGAAAAATGCGAAAAACCCTAGTTTTTGGTACATTTTCGTCCCCCACCCCCACCCCCTTCCCATCGGCCGAAATCGTCCATAACCTTATTTTGGTGTCTACAAAAAATAACGAACAAAACGAAAAAAGAACCAGCTCAATCGGATCAGCCGTTCTCCCGCAAATCGAACTACAGACACACACACACACACACACACACACGGACCACGCGCCGAAATTAGATTTTTTAGACTCAGTAGGGTCTGAAACGTAAAGATTTGAAGAAAACCCAAATTTGTTTTGGGCCGATTACTATACTTTCCTTCCCTTTGGGTAGCGGAAAGTAAAAATGAAATTTGTGACCAATTACGTAACTTGTCTTCCAACTTTGAGCAAGTGCACGCTGGTTATTCAGCCCGATATGTTTCGAGTTGTTTACTTGTTTTTAAATTGCATAGCAACGTTCAAGTGCAAAGCTCCAATGAGTGAAAAACGACAGACATGGGGACATTTTCGTTTAAAGGGTTCGGAAACGATTCAGGACAGTCGCAGCGACATAACTCGATTAATTGATGTGGAATTTGTAAAATCACCGTGAAGCTGAACTACGATAAACGCGGAGGCCATCGGACCTCCCCCACTTTAACATTTTGTTTTTCTTCTGTTCTCAGTATTTCCTGGCAAACGAAAGGTTTCGATAATAAGAACTATAATTACCTTTGGATAGTTTCGTATTTATAAGGCAGGAAGGCGGAAAGCTCTCGATAAAGGACCAACTATTTTCGTCTGACAAAATAGTCAGGTCTGGTCTCTCGGCTGCTAAAGGCGTAGGAAAGAACTAAATGGCAAAGCTCCAACTAAAAGTGTTAGAGTGCAGACCTTTGTGCTGCCCTGTCCGAGCCCAACAAATCACGAATCTCAAACAATAAATCTGAGGGTTCGTTGAATCCCCGGAGTTATCGAGAGATGTTGTTATTCGTTCACCGGAATCTTCCCCCCACTTGGTTGTTTGGCAGATTGGTTATTGCGATAGATCATGATTTAGTTGATGTTACTCCTGTGGTTTCCATATAACCATGCGATCTTAATTGAACTGTCAGGTTAGAGCGACTGTTCTGACCTCCCGCATCGGATCTCTCGGACGTTGAAAAGCCTGCTGAGGATCAACTCAGCTCGGGGCTCCGCTACATTTCGAGATTCATACCGCCAACTGTATTTCCTGCGGGTTCTCATACAGAATCTGCGAGCGCGCTACGCAAATTTAATGGATACGAGTTCTCGCCTCATGGTTCAGATTCATTCATTTGACAGATAATAATTAATCTTGCCGCGTTCTCTTTCATCACGTTGAGGGAATCCGTTCAATTTCACGTAAGCCAATCGCAAAATAATATTCATAAACGATCATCCCATTTGAGTAACGTTACTACTTCCCAGTTCTCGACTAAAAAAGGTTAAATAAATGAACGTGTTGGTAGCGCGAGTCTTATCGAATTTCGGAATATTAACTATAAACTAGAGCGCGCACCACAAACTTTCCTCAGCTTCGCATGCGCATATGCATGCTCTTGGCTTTAGCTAATTATCCAGTCTACTTTTGACTCTGTGCATATGAACTTGATAAGACGTTGCTTCACTTTTTACGTACAAACATGCAATTTATTAGCCTGCAGCGGCTTATTCGTTAAGTTATTTAACAGTACTGTTGATCTGTTTTTGTTGGAGTGGTTTGTGTACAAAGTTTTGGAATTATATTGGAACCAACGTCAAACAAACGAGAAACAAGGGTGGTTGCAATTCCAAAAATTCTGAGTTCTCCCTTTATTATCTTATAATCACGATTCAACGTTCCTAATATTGGCAGTTTATTGGACTGGTATTGTATGAGCATGAGAAAACTGCGCTAAAATCGCTTCCCGACGAAATTGTGCTGCTCTCGTAATTTCTCCTCGGATGATATCGCTACCGTGCTGTCATAATATATGGACCTACCCACACATAAAATTTAATCTAAATCGTTACAGCCATTCTGGAGAAAAGAATATTTGGTGTTATAAAGACTATAATAACAATAGCTCATTTTTAACCCTTATTTAGGCATTTTGCGGTAAATTGTGGGCTAGGTTCAGCTGTTCTCTATCAATCGCAGTGGCAGTGACAGAGCATTTTTGCGAATGGCGTTTTTCCTGATCAGTAGCCCTTAAAGCGTAAAGCCTTGTAAAGCCAATACCCTAAAATAATAACAGTTACCGTTTTTGGTTATTTTTAATGGACAACTAAAGTTATATTTCTCAAACGATCAAGGTTTCAACGCGTTGACCCTTTCTTAACGAGGCTCTCGTAGAATAAACAGGATTTCGGGGCGACTCGAAGATATTTATGTTGACTCGACTCTTCATGTTGTTGCCCTAAACCTTCCCCGCTGACGGTAGTACGACTTGCGAAATACCCACAGCTTTCAGTTTCTCCAAGTGGAGGAGAAGATTTGATTTTTTGCGGCCCTCCTGAAAGGAAGTTATGCGCAACGGTAAAGACCGCGCTTTTGCTGAAGGAACAATTCCAATTTCATGATATTCCAAATAACAGCAATATCATTAGTTAGGCAGTGAGCAGTTGTACCTAAAATATTGTGACAGACTCACATGCGCAGACTCTGACTCACAACGCTTCCTCAAATGGTGATATGAACCCATGAGATTTTAAACGTCCTAACGGGACTGTCCTTTGAATAGTGGAGCTTTTAATGTAAAGACCTTCTTTTGATTGGTTGATCGATTCATTTTACCATCAGGGATAGTTAGCGCCATAGGACCCTCTCCCCCACTATCCCTGAATACGTTCGATTTCAAAAAAATCTTCTTTTAACAATTTAAAATAAAAACGCTATTCAATTAATCAGATACCAGATCTGAATATATTCCCTGTTATTTGAAAAGGACCCTGGGTACTTCCTCAAGTTTCTAAAATGTTACTCTCACTCCACATCACTCATATTTCTCTAACAATTTGTCTTTAAATATCTCCTTGAAAAACTCGGGATGTTAATTAAATATTTTCGCTCCTTGGCCCATGAAAGCCCACGTAAGGGTGTGTGTCCGATGATGTGGGATGAGGAAGTGTCGAATAGCTCTCTCTTTGGTGCCTTGGAAGAAAAATTTTGGGGCCTTCTCCGTTATCAACATTTACCAGGACGAGCAGAACTCTTCCATTTATCAAAGGCTCGTCGGGGGCATTCGTGCTGACTGGACACCTCAAATTCCTTCATAACTCCATGTTCCAATTACTGCTCGGTAAATATCGTACTTAATCCTCCTCGCTTTGTCCGGCATTCCTCACTCAAACGTAACGAAAATTTTGAATAAGGATTTCTCTTCCATATCTTTAACCATTTAAAACGATGACAATGCTGCGTACCGTGTTTAGATGATACATTTTGAGCCATTTTAACCGTTCCAGGATCAAACTTTCCCGAAGCCCTACGATCGTCGGGAAGCCCACCGTGAGACGCCGGAGCTGGTGTATTCCTTTGGGTACAGCATTGCATGTTGCTGTCCGCTGCAAGAACCATTTCAAGTTGTCGTGGAGTACGATACTGAGGTATTTTGTAGAAGTGACGACCCTTCGATGCGAAAGCGCTCTGCAACTAAGGATAAAATATCTGGTGCGTAGCAACACACAACTTTCCGCCACCCCTTTAAGTTCGAACACCACCTACATAGGCGGGCGCTATATCTTCGTTCAACGCATTTTTACAGGAACATTTATGGATTACAAAATGTAGGGACTAGTTTGTTGAGAGTACTCCGTAAGTTTGATCGAAATCGTTAAAGCCGTTTTTTGAGAAAATTGGAATACCGATCGATTAATATTCGACGAATCTACTTTTCTGAGTTAACTTGGCTTATATCTCCGTTCAACATATATATACAGAAATAATTATTGAGAACGAAATGTTGGTATGGGTGACTGAAAGACACCCCATTAAGATTTATCACATCTGGTGAAAAAGTTACCCTGGAATTTACGGAAATGTTGGAAAAAACGTCATTTTCGACACATTTTGATTTTTATCTCTGTTCAATGGACCGTCACAGGAACATTTATTGGAAATAATATGTAGGTATTAACTGTTTGAAAACATCCTGTGAGTTTGGTGGAAATCGCTGAAGCCGTTTTGCCAAAAAGCGTTAAAAACCTATTTTTGCTCCAGGGGCCCAAATCTCCGTTCACCGTACTTTCATGGAGATATGTATGGAGAAGAAAAGTTAGGTATTAATTAGTAGAAGATAATTCGAAAGTTTAATCAAAATCGTTGGAGCCGTTTTCGAGAAAAATGCGAAAAACCCTAGTTTTTGGTACATTTACGTCCCCCACCCCCCCCACCCCCCTTCCCATCGGCCGAAATCGTCCATACCCTTATTTTGGTGTCTACAAAAAATAACGAACACAACAAAAAAAGAACCAGCTCAATCGGATCAGCCGTTCTCCCGCAAATCGAACTACAGACACACACACACACACACATACACACGGACCACGCGTCGAAAGTAGGTTTTTTAGACTCAGTAGGGTCTGAAACGTAAAGATCTGAAGAAAACACAAATTTTTTTTTTTTTTGGGCCGATTACTATACTTTCCTTCCTTTCGGGTAGCGGAAAGTAAAAATCAGCATCGCTTTTGTCCTAGACGAGTTCACGTTCATCCCGTGTGAAGATACCATGGAAATCTCCACTGCCTCCTCAATCTTTTGTACCTCGCGTGATCTATAAAATTGGACGTAACAGAGCAGGGAACTCTCCGTTGTTGACTCAGTAAACGTCGGTTCGATAACACTCTTCTGCTTTCCAGTCGGGTTGCCAGTGTGGGAAAGAGCGTTACTCCTTTACCGCACTGAATAGAATAAAGTAAAGTCAATAATTAATCAGAAAACCTTTTCTCTTTTACAACTCGAAACTAAATCCCATCATTTCGTCTTCTCGGTATTACATATGGTGTATTCAGATAATCATAATTTAGTAATAACTTTAATAACGGTGGCTTTGTAACTAACAAAATTATTTCTAAACAATACGAAAACTTTTTTTGTCTAGTTGGCACCAGTCCTTGTGTAACTCACAATCTCACACTATTTGTGGAATAATTACTCGAATGGCAATATTTAATTTGGATTCTCAATATATGCCATCCGCTATGAGTGTTTAGTAAGAAAATATACAGCACTACTTTGAGCAAACGTAACTACGAATTAAACGGAATTTTGAACGAAACATGAACTACCTCAAGTAGTTCAAATACCTCTTACTTCTCCTGGTCTTGACATCCCAGAACAAACTCAGCTGTGAAAGTCAAAGTATTACGAGTGCTTTACTTTCGCGGTCTTGAAATAGAACTTTCCAACGTTAACTTGTTCTACAACTCTCTGAGAAGTTTTACGATCATTGTTTTCCCACTCACCTCAACACAACCAGAGGACGGGTTTAACTTTTAAAACTAAGGTGGCAATTGAACTCAACCGATTCCCGTTCGGTATACAAGTGGAAGAGTCTAGTCAGCCATTCATTGACGAATTTGAGAATCATTGCGTGAGGTATATTCTACCAGTAGGCAAAATTCAAGTCTGAGGCAAGTCTTTCTTACAACCGACAACATGCATGGTGCTTTCATTGTCACGAAGAAGTGGGAAAGTTGCTTTTAAATTTTATATATTGAAGTTATTCGTAACACAATCGACAAAATTACTATGACTTGGAATGTGTTAACTGTCAACCAATGTAAAGCTGCCTCTCAAACTCGCATTGACGCAGGTTTGCTGGTTAAGCGGCTCAGCCAGTGTTCACATTTATCGTTTTGCCAATGATACATCTTTCGAAGGTTAACAACCGTACCTACCCGCAGTGGGACGAAACGGCTGACATCCGCCACATTGGCCAAACATTTAAGGTGACGATTTCACTAAAAAGACATATTGAGCCGTAGTAAATCGTGTTCTATACATTACACAGTGTATGGAGAATGAGTTGCTAAAGTTAACGTACCTGTTAGGTGAGTCAGTCTCCTCTGGCTGGAGAGATACTATGGGACGTTAAGTCAATACTGGAGTCAGTCAGTTGGTCGTGGTCTTTATATACGAAGAGTAAGGTAAACGGGATGGTTGAGCGTCGGGGAAAGGGGGGGGGAGGAAGGAAGGAGGTCATGCACCTCTGGGGAAACCCACTAGAGGTGAAGAGAAAGGAACGGCATAATGAGTAAACTACGAGAGATGGTCAGCTTTACGCGAATATCCGCTTTTATCTAGTAATCAGTTTAGATTTTTTGGCGCGACTTGGTGTATCCTGAACGGGTTTCCTTTCTTAATTTTCCTTAGCCCCGTAAAGTTAAGAACCCCACATGAGAAAAACGAAAACGTCTGAACCAAATTTCATATTTAGCCTGGGAATTATTATGAAACGCCAAAATCTTAATATATGGACATTGTCACAATCCAGTGACATTTCAACTTCTTATAAATTCCAACTGATTGATAATATGTTGAAGTTTTTGTTTCGTTGAAAGCTGCTGTTAAGAAATAGCTGAAATGCCATTGGATTGTAACATCCTCAGCGACCTACAGGAAGGAGCATTTAAAAGGTCCGCGAAGGTCTTAAGACATAAAGACGACCGACTAGGTACGAAAAAACATTCAAACTCCTGGTCTGTGGGTTTCTTCTTCTCCTTTTGACTACTTTTCAATCCTCTTCTCTCTTGTACCTCTACTAGGTTTATTGAGAAGGGACTTAGGAAAGTCGAAGGTGGTTTACTAGAGCGACACAATAAATTATCAAAACTTTCGAAGAACCGATTGTAGCGCAGTTCTTTCCTTGCACATCCTGTTCACATTATTCTAGCATTCTCAGATAAATTAGAGTGACATTGCAATAAACTATCTATACCGTGAAGATTTAATGGCGCCCATAAAATAATTAAAAGCCATCTCAGACATTCAGTGATTTGACGCCCTATGACTGACTTTCTCGAAAAAACGTGTCCATAGTAGCATGAGCCACCTGTGCATTGATCTACCCAATACATTCTGGAACCTTAAGCCGTTGTTGGGGCTGAGGAAAGTTTCGTGATGCGTCACACTAGATATTAAGTGCAAAACAATGTGATTTGAAACGACAAACATGGACGATAGTGAGCTATCATGCTATTCCGTACACATTCCGTAGGAAAGAGCTATGTCTCCGTGTTTGTATAAAAACTTGGGTTTTGTCAATGTTTTGAAGAACCCTTCTGATAATGCCTAGAATGTGATCTTATTAGGGAGATGAGTTTAATCAATTATCTCCATCACTCGCTCCAGAAAGGAATTTGAATTATTCTTTTGCCATATTTCGTTGGTTTTTGGCCAAAAATATGTTTTATACGCATCTTTGATGCTACCGTCGCGCTCAACAGGTTCTATAAGTGCCCTCGATAAAGTGTTGATGTCATAGAGCAAGAAAGTACTAGCGCTCGGCCGCTAACACAGGAAATCTAAATCGAAACATACCGAACGCACAGTTTCGCCTAATAATAATAAAAAAATTTCCGTCACGCTAACTTATTTTCTATATTCTACTGAAAAGGGATCTTCTTTCTTTTCACTTCAAAAAGTCAACGCAAAGTCGACGTCACGGCTTTCAGCAACGGATGCATATCCAAAAGCTTTAAATTGCAGGATACGGTTTACGTATAAAAATAAAATTATAAAAAGAGTGCGGACTTGTACGTTTTACAAAAATTTTCCAGTCTGAGTTCAATTACTGAGATGCGTTCCCATCAGGTAAGAAATTTGCGTAGATGGTCTATCGAAAAGAAGACATCAGCAAACCAACCTTCACAATCACCGGGGGTCTTGTTAAAATCGGTCAGGAAATATTTGCCTCTTACTGCCATTCCAGATGCGTGAGGACAGAATTTGTATTGCAGGTTCTTTTATTTGATAGAAGATATCATAGCAGCAGATGGTGTATTATTGAGTTTGAACGCTTAGAATGGAAAGTTGTTTCATCAGCAGCTGACGGGTTTGCCTCAGGGCGTTTCTCTTACGAATTATTACGTACCAATCACATTCAACAAACTCGAAAATGAATAATTCACACATCTTCGCGAATGGAGCCGACTCTACGTGTCTTGTGAGTCACCTTCATTAGTGGCGCCTTCGACGTAAGGAATATCGGAGTCGCAGCAAACGCGATTTGCAACATCATTCGCATTCAATTAATTATCCAATGACGCGATTGAGAGAACGGGGATTTGAGGGTACCGTGAGTGGGAAAAGACCAAATTGAATGAGAATCGACCCCTTCCGTAACTTGCAGAATGAACTGCTTCCTAAAGGCAGTTTGCCGCTTCCCACGTTCATACGTTTGTTATTCCCATCAAAGAATAAATATATTTTGCGTAGCACCTCACAACTTTACGCAACCTCTATAAATTTGACGAGCTGCTGTGTTTACGAGCGCTGTAACTTCGTTCGACGCATTTCGGCGGCAAAATTTACGGTAAACAAAACGTAGGAAATAGGATCGTAGCGTTTACTGAAACCGTTAATGCCGCTTCTGTATAAAATGGGGGAAACGATAATTTGCAGCTCTAACTATTCTCATTTTCTGAGCTATCGAGGGAAATTGGGTATGGGTTGCTGAAAGGCACTCGTCAGGTTGATGAAATTGAAGTATGCGGTTACTGTGGAAATGTAAAAAAAAAATTTCTAAACAGAGGTTCAATGCACTATTCATCCGAGGAACATTTATGACCAGGACGTAGCTGAAGACATCCTACGAATTTAATGTAAATTGTTGAAGCCTATTTGCGAAAAAAAACCTATAATTGCTTCATGGACGCAGAATTTTCCAGAGATATATATGGAGAGGAAAAGTTAGGTAATAGTTAGTGCACACCCACGCACATATAGCGATTTTAATTAAGCGTTTTGCATTTTATTATAGTTGGAAATATCACAACAATACCATAAAATGTGGGAAAATGCCGAAAGCATTTCGGCGCAGCTTTTACGCAGTGAATTTCATCCGTATGGCACCACCATTTTCAAAAAGAGTATCGCGTTACTCCAGTAAACATAAATAGTAAATGTAATTAAAGGATTAAAGTGTACATAAGAGGATTATGAGCAAATCCTGCAAGTCTGGAATTCAAACCACTGTCGTTTCACTTATTACCATTGATGACATACTCGATTAACCGAAAACGGTGAGCACGATCCTTCTTCAAACGTCTGACCAATTACCTGTGCATTGATTCTTCGAGTGATCGTGGCATAAGTAGGAGCGCGCCGGTGAATTCCGGCGCTTTGAACTCTACCACTTTGTTTCCTCCAACATCACAAAACCGCGAACACGAACCGCTCTGAAGACATCTTAGAACGTGTTGCCAATGTCGAAACTTCAAGCGCTCAAAGTTTGTACGTAAAATGTGAACTGAGTTCAGGAGTTCGCGTGAACAGAGTGCGAATTGGATCGGATTGATAGCTAAAGCCGTGGGAATCATTGAATGTACGTGGGGCAATAAAAAGCCGTGTGATGCGTCGCGCCAGATATTTTCCGAAGAAGAGTAGTAGTGTTTTGTTGTTTTTTCGGTTCATTTTGTTAACTTTTGGGTTCAATGTTAGGCAATAATGAACACTGATGGTATCATACTTAGCTTTTGCTTTCTATTATAGGGTAAATTGGATGGTACTTTTTACACTTTTCTAGGTTTCTGTTTGTTACAGGTTATCGTTTTAATTTTATTAGGAGTATCAGCCCAACACGTACTAATAGCCTCTTGTTGAGAGATTTATGTATAAAAGTAACCTCATCGATTGAACTGACATTTTTGAAGAGTTCAGCCGACAAACATCGGTCGCCATGTTTCACAAATCGGTTCTAACCTCGGATGCCACATGGAAATTAAGTGGTACACAATATATACAGACGGAGTAACTTACCATACGTTCGTGCGGAAATGTCCACGGTAAGCATTCGCGCGAGTGTGTTAGTTTAATCGATGTCTTGAGGAAATTTCGAAAACGAAGTTTTGTTATGAGAATATCATTTGCGGATGCACTTACGGATTTGTCTTTAGTAATCGTACTAAGAGAAATGAGTATCAAAAATATGGCTATCATCAAATAGAAGACAGTCCATCAGTTAGTAGTTTATGGTAGACAGTTTAAAAACGTTAAGTACATTATTAGAACATTTTGCAGAACAAAATCCGTTGCCCAATCTAAGGAAAAACATTTTTTACGAGTTAAAACAAAACCTTCATTTCCTTCATGGACTTGTATGACCGTACACAGTAGTTCTGCACATATGCAAATGAGAAACTAACGTTAGGTGCTCTAATGTAGAGGATAAGTTGCGAGTTTAGTAAAAAGCGTTGCTTCCGGTTTCTGAAAAAGTATTCACCGAAATCAGGTTTTCGGAAGGCTTCAAAATGCAAAAAATCTGTTGAAAATTCAACTTGTTCTCTCGGCAGATTGCAGTATTTTCTCTCCCTCTAATCATCAGATTGAGGAATGTAACAGGATTTCAAAGTCAAAAAACTGGATGGGTTGGAATCATTAAGAATGGTGATACATAGATGTTTTGTGCCTTTTTTGACCTGAATTCGGTGAATCACAACTCTGTTATACCTTTCTGGGTAATTGAATGTTGTTGGAGCGTATTGAGCAGTTATAGCTAACACAACGTACAGCACATAAAAGGTTTACAAATAATTTATAGTTTCTTCTCAGCTATTGGCAGAGACGTTGATTTTACTTCTCAGCTGCATTGTTGACTCAATTAGTAGATTACACCAAAAACGAACTTCACCCTCAGCCCTGGAACAATTGATTGAATGACAGTCAGAACCAGTGCTGCAGGCAGTTTGTCTTTGGCTTTTCGTTGCGTCCAATATAGGCTTCGCTCGTTGTTGTCTCGTGAATAGCTGAGCTGCAGACTAACTTCATCTGAAATTTTGAAACCAAACACTCAGAACGAGTGGTTTTCACTACTTCAGATGCGCTTGTCAGCAGCTGTAGATAAATTCGACTGTTGCGAGTTTTTCCAAATCGTTGATCTACCGCCGATGGATGAAAGAGCGGGAATGAGAATATTCACCCGAAGAGCGTTTGAGGTCTGTAAGAGAACAACAACTAGCCTTGAAAGGCTGCGAGTCGACAATCGAATTGACGCCCTCCATCACGAATCGAGCGATTAACAACCGATTGAGCTTTACTTTATATTTTATACGTAAACTAGGAATTGACTAAAATGTAAACTGAAATCACAAATGCGAGATATTCTTCGGTGGAGCTTGCAAGGCAAGCTTCACCATGCAACAGCTTGTCAATAGAACCAGGGTTTTTATTTCATGAGTATTCTGCGTCGTACAATTGAACACATTTCCCTGCTAGTTGGAATCGAATTTTCTTAATGCAATAAATACGTGTTACAAACTAGATCAACAACAATCAGTTCCCCGAATGGGTGATTCAATAGGAAGAATGCCAACCATCGTCTCCGAGACGTATTATTTTTATTTTCGGTACTTAATATATTTGATGGATTATTTATTATAGTAGACAAGTTTTTGATAAATTTTACTACATATTTGGCGTACAACTGAATTACATAAACAGTAGCAATGTTTACCAAGTTCAGTTCATCAACCTCTTACTTTCGAATACTTTCCCGAGTACAGCACCATTTTAGCTAGAATCTAACTAGGACTTACATAAATCGTGTGCAGTGCATGTATTCAGATGCATTCCAACAGATCAAGATAAGTTCAAAGATTAAATCAGGTAGGATCGCTGTTTAATCAATGTCTTTAGAAAAATCGGAATGTTGCTGTCTCTTGGGATTGAAGATTTGGCCGTGTGGTTTACAGTTGACATACAAACCGTCTCAAGTTGTGTTTTATTGTAAGAGGCAAAGTAGCGCGAACCTTCACCTAAGGCATCTCATCATTTCACGCTGTCAGTGACCTTTAGGATTACGCGATTTCGTTTACCTATCCGGATGACCTAACTCTGCCTTTGTAACATCAAATATGATTGATTGGTAACGGGTTCATATTACTTATCGCAATACAAACGGTGAGGAAAGTGTGGTGAATGGACGAAGAAATTTTTCTTCAGATTTTTACGTTTTGAGCCCTTCTAATTCAAAAAAAGCAGGTGCGTAGTAGTACTCTTACTATTCTATGATCTGCCAGATACTCGGGCGCTGATCGTTCAACGCATTTCTGTGGGTACAATTATGAGAATAAATACACAGGAACTAGTTCATTGATAGTACCCGCTGGGTACGGTAGGTCTCTGCGATTGTATATACCTGCACGTTCCCTACAAGGTCGAAGTGTTAGTTTCTACAACTGTGAGTGACCTTTTTGGCTAACGAAACTAACAACCGTTTAGTTCATTTTGCACGTAACAGTTACAGTTAATTTCTGCCTTTCAGAGTTGCACCCAAATTAACAAAACCCTCTTACTTGGTCGCAAGATTCCTGTCTGAGGGTTCAGGAACGGTCAACATGAGAAGAAAACGAACCTGCTCATCCGTTTTAATAAGTCAAATCTGATACTTTCACATGATGGCAGTCTGTCAGGTCTTGGCAAACACGAAAAAAAGTTACATTCCCCCGGATCTAAAAACTGAAATTCTCTGAATGTTCGTTGCAGTACGTTCCGAATATCGAAACCTGAGTTGGGCGGAAGGTTGACGCAAAAACTGTGTGACTTGATTCAATCGAAGACACACACACACAAATACCGGACAAACCCGCGTCCGGAAGGTCAGAGCCGGTGATAACGTAGCTGGAACCCGATTTCACAACCCATTAGCCTTCTAACATCAGTTTTCCCTAGGGATTGAAAACGACCGGGAAGTCGTTTATTTCCGTTCTGTCCGCCAGAGAAACTCATAGTGGGGCAGAGACCGCGAGTTAATTAGAGAACACGTATTTGCCCTGTCCTTTTTGAACCTGTATACAACATTTTGAAAAGAGGCTTTGGCTGGTGACAAAATTGACTTTTTTTCTGTCGCGTTCGTTGAAAAATTAAAAATTCATTATCGAAGGCAAATTTTGGAGACAATTCAATTAGAGTGGAGTTGGAGGGTGAAAGCCACCCTCCATATTCACTGTGGCCTTCCAATTACTGGGAAACAATTCATTGTTGTTGCGAACAACAGTCCCGACGAAAGAAGTGATTTAATAATGCGATTCGGTCGAGTTGTGAAAACCCTGCCGTAGTCGTAACTTCATACCTGGCCGCCCATACCATTATACCATTCCATTATGACTCAACCTTCATGGACGATAGATCCGTTATAATGAACCTCAAAGGTGAGCGTAGTTTGGGTTTGACTTGTTTTTCACCTCTAGCCGCATCGCGAAACTTTCCGTCGATTTTCACGCTAAAACGACAATTTCGAATATATTTGTACAACCCGCAGCTCTTCGCTATTTCAACCACAAGATCGTTCCATCGGATGATCAGTTGATGCATTGAAACCTAGTCGATGACATTCTGTGCAGGAAAATAACATTCTAAATATCCCGGGACTCTGATTCGGTCTCGGGCTCCAATACCCCATTCACAACTTTTTAGTTTATTAGCCGTTGGACAGCCTCCTATTTATAGTTCCTGAACCTGTAAATACGGCCAAAAAAAGTTAGTTCCAGTTGAACTCGTATATCAGTCAACCCTAAGCTCAAGTACGCAATCATATTGCAAACCAATCGTACGTGAATTTCATCATTTTACAATGATCTTGATTCACGACACTCATACATCCAACACTAAGCCTGCCAGTGGGATTTCAAATAGCACTCCCAAGTGTCTACTAATCTGTTATCGGAAATCATTGGTTACGGCTCAGTATCAAACGGTTGTTATGGTTACTTGCGCTCAACCAATTCGAGTTATAATTTAACGTCCCGAAGGACGTTAACACCTTTATCACACGATATTCTACAAACTGAGGCTGCACTCATACTTTTACGTTCCTTATCTGTATGTAGCGGAAAATAAATTCGTGTAATCGGCTGGAAGAAAAGTGTTTCAGACTTTAACTGTACAAGGGCTACAGCGTCCGAAAAACACCATTTGAGAGAATGATCTGTGTGCATGTCCTTAAACGCGATTGAAATAAAAGTGTTAAACCAAATCGCATCAAATCTCATATTCAGTCTACGGATCAGTACAAGACGTACAAGAAAAATCAGTTACAAAATAATTATGCCAATCATAATGATCTAAACATCAATTTTGTTTGTTTCTAAAACAGTGTTCAGCGCATGCTGAAAAGCTGATTCCTTTACCTGGTGCGTCCGCCCAACCCAAAGGTTTTCGCTCTTTTCATGTGATGCCGCGGGGAAGTCCGAGAACTGTCCCTTCAGTTGTCGGCTTCTACACTGACAAAGGGAGTAAGTTTGGGTTAACTTCCAACGACAACGGATTTCTCCTTTTGTACTTTCCCTCAATTTACCTCCTTCTCCAAGACACGCCACTCTTCCCAGAGACACTCGGCTCCCAGTGGCTGTCACACAGGCATTCAACTATCATCTCTTGTCCTAGTAACTTCTCACTCTCTCCATCCGTGATACTTTCCCGCGCCAGTTCACGCGTTCTGAGTACTACCCTTGTGCCGCCTTTTTAAACACGATCTCAGCACAGTTCTAAACTCAACTCAATTCTGCATGTATAATACAGTCCTCCTCACGCTCAGCGACTTTCATTTTTATTTCGATTCTCAAGCTCCCCCTCCCTTGCGCCCAACAAACAGCTACAACGATTTTGATTAAATTGTGTTTATGGATAACCCCAAATGACACAACAATACTGTTCAATGGTCATCCATGCAAAAATAGCGAGATCAGCTGAAAATATTTGGTGCGTTGTAACACACAACTTTCCTTAGCTCTACAACAATTCACTTTGCACATGGCTAATTCTATTTAATCGATTCATTCATCACTCAGTTAATTTGAACTTGGTCAAGCAACGCTTTACGGCAGCAGGAAGCGGTAGCGCTTACAGTTACAGATTTTATTGTGCTGCTCGAACTCATTGCAGGACCAGTGAGCAATTGGTACACAGATAATCAATGAGGCTGTAAACACAAATTTTTTGAAGAAGGATAGTAATTACTTTTGAAGAGTTATTGGGTAAACACTTTTAGAACTGGTATTAAGCGAAACGACGGTAGTTGAAACTCAGGAATTTCTCGAGTGAGCCCCATGTATCTCATGAGCGTTTTTAAACACTCACCCTATAGATATTGGATTGGACTACAATACCAATTTTTTAAAAATATTCTACTAACATTCCAGCGGAGTTTATAAGGAATAACATTCCAGTGGAGTTTATAAGGAAAAAACTGCGCTAAAAACGCTTTTCGTCGAAAATTTTGATAATTTATTGTGCTGCTCTCGTCATTTTCCCACAAATGGGAATTTTATAGTAAAATTATCTTATTAAGAGCTACCAATATAAAAAATGTCATCAAAATCGTTAGAGCAGTTTCTGAGAAAAAAAATTTGGTGTTTTGATCACTATGATAACTATAGTTAACTTTCGGTGGATTTCGCCCATACCCCTATTTTTGCGTCTCATGGTAACCTGTAGGCTGGACATCAAGTTTCAGTTGATTTGGTACGGTTGTTTTCTCTAAAAACCGCGCTAAAATCGATTTCGTCGAAAATTTTGATAATTCATTGTGCTGCTCTCGTCATTTTCCCACAGATGGGAATTTGATGGTATAGTTTTCTTATTGAGAGCTATCAATATAAAAAATTAAGTCAAAATCGTTAGAGCCGTTTTTGAGAAAAAAAATATTTGGTGTTTTGATCACTATGATAACTATGGTTAACTTTCGGTGGATTTGGTCCAAACCCTGATTTTGGCGTTTCATGAAGTCCTGCGGGCGAGATATTAAGTTTGAGCTGATTTGGTACGGTGGTTTTCTCTAAAAATCGTTCACAGACACACATACACACACAGACTGACACACACCCACACAGACACACAGACCATTTTCCCAAATAGTGTTTTTCGGACTCAGGAGGGTCTGAAACGTAAAGATCTGAAGAAAACTAAAAAAAAAAAATTTCTGCCGATTACATCACTTTCCTTTCTACTTCGTAGAGCCAAGGAAAGTAAAAATGTTAAAACATTCAGCTTTCGGTCGCCGTTTTAGTACCGTTTTTTCATCAAAAATCTCGTTCATATGGCACTAAAGTTTTCCAAAAATATCAGGTGCGCCACATCACACAACTTTTCTCAGCCCTACATAACTTTTTTTCTATTAATTCAATTTATTTTTCAATAAGTTCACTTGAACTTGGTTAAGCACCAATTCACGGTAGCAGAAAGTGCCACACAGTGCGCTTACAGTTCTAGAATGTATTGTGCTGGTCGTACGCATGCCCCACCCATTATTGAGCAATTGGTACTCAAAGAATTTATGGTTGTAGACACGATTTTTATATAAAAAGGGTAATCGTGTAAAAACCTTTTTTTAATGGTAGTAAGTCAAACAGCGAGGTTGAAATTCTGGAGCAGTCCTTACGTATCTTACGAGCGTTTTAACCCTGATTTTTTCTGCAGTTTCTACTACTTCTTCCTGAACGGAGTTTGTACAGAAAAAACTACGTCAGCTTCGATTTTCGTCGAAATTAATGGTAATTTATTTTGCTGCTCTCGTCATTTTTCCACGAATAGGAGTTTCATGGCATCGTCAGCTAATTAGTTGCTGTTCACATACAAAATTTAAACAAAATCGTTATAGCCGTTTTTGAGAGATAACTATTTGGAGTTTTGATCACTATGATAAGTATAGTTAGTTACAAGCTTTCAAGTTGTTCTCTACTAACCAACATCTAACTTTCGTTCGCCATCAACATCTCTGTGAAAACCTGGTGAACGGATATTGTCTATGAAGCAAAAAGAGGTTGATTCGTTTAAACCAGTTTCGGGAAAACGGTTCTAACGGTTTTCATCACTAGGGCACAATCTATGTTCTTCTCTGATATTCCATTGAATCAATATAATCACCACAATGTCCCAAAACAGTTACTTGACTCACGTTTTTGAAATTTCCACAGTAAATTCGTAACTGAATTTGATCCACATGACGAAGTGTCTTCTAGCAATTTACACGCGAATTTTGCCACAAGCGCAACTCTTTCTCTGACTATTTTTCGAACAGCGATATGAGTTAAGGTAGATCGGAAAATGATAATTGTGTAACATTCTAGCAATTTCGATAAAACTCACGGGCTACTCTTAACAAACTAGTTTCAACATGTTGTACTCCATAAATTTTTCCGAAGAAACTTGTCGAACGAAGATACAGCGCCAGATATATGGCAGATCGTCGCATTTACGGGAGTCGTGGATAGTTTTGTAACAAAGCCAAATGTCCTAATCATCTGCGATCACTCATTTCGTAGGGTCCCAAGTAGCAGCTAATTTGAAATACTGACACTATTGAGTACTGAGCTGTGGTTGCTTAAGAAGAGAATTCAGTTTATTTTAAATCGAAGTCCTCCAATGGAATCAGTAGCTCGGGGTCTCCGGCGGAGAATCAGCCGGACGAAGAAGCAATGGAAGTAACAGTAATTGCCAAACTAACAAATACCATACTTACCAGTATTGAACTTGTAGAACTAACAAGTTAGATAATAAGAAGCCGTATCGCGTTCTTGGAACATCATCTTAATTAGGCGTTAGCGCAAACTGTGTCCACGAACGAGTATTTGGAGAGAAAATACTCGACTTTTAATCTTCGAGCAGATGACAGAAGTTGTGCAAGAAGTGAAGCTCCAGGTTTAATTAAGAAAAATTGTTGCTGAATAGTTTGCTTAATGAGGTAAGGTGAGAAGGGAAGGCGAGCAAAAATGGTAAAGAAAAGACGGAGAGGGTTAAGAGGGTCGATGAAGAGATGGTTGACGAGGATGATGGTGAGGTTCAGTGGTTGGGAGGTTCGTGGAGGAAAAAGGAGTGGAAGGGCGAGTGGTGGTGGTGATGATGGGGGGAGGTGCTACAGAGTTAATGAAGCTAAAACTTCCAGAGTCAAGGAGGATGTCTTGGGAAGTTTATTGGCTGATTTTGTGGGTTCAGACAATTCTCTGTGATAAGCTCAGCCATCAAATTAGGCAACTTCTTCGCCTACTACTTTATTTTCTAGCCCCCCCCCCCTTCCCTTCGACATCGGCTTAACCTATCCGCTTCACAATGGGGTAATAATTTTCGCTAATTTGAGGTGAACTTGTCTTCTACGTGTCATCTGCAAGTCGAATGCAGAGACATCTCCTTGTGAATTTTTCATCCGAGGACTCAAGCACCAAATGTTACTATAAGTAAACTAAAAAGGAAGAGGAGTGTCGTAGTTGGTCACAAAATAACTTCAGTCTTCGTCAAATTTCTACAAAAATGCCTCGTTTCGACGCGATATCCACCCAGAACTATGCGGGAGAACGGCTTAACCAATTATTCTTGTCAGCGCCTCACTAATATCTTAATCTGTTAATCGTTTCAGAAATGTGAATTAACGTACTCTTTTCTTTTTTTGTGTACTTGAAAACCCAATATGCTCTCGGAGGTTTAACGCATGGTTCAACCGGTCAAACGTGGGGAAGAATAAGTGTGGTAATCCCACCATCCCTCGGCTGCTCGATTATAGTTGAATCAAGAACACAATTAAGCAACAGCCAATAAAAGATATGTTAGGTATTGTGTACCCATTTCGCGAATAGTTGAAGAAAAAGAAACCTAAGTCCTAGCTGTCGATAGAATTCCAAAGTGGGGAGTGCACCGATCACAGAAAACGGCTAACATTCTCTAAAATTGTAACTCACTGTATATCTTACTGATGAGAAAAACTGGATCTTTGCGTCTAAGGAGTGAACCACCACCTACAGCGGGTGGAACGCACTGTAAGTGATAACATTGCTGTGGTTTTTTGTTCCTTTTTTCATGTGCCGTGAAAATCAGGTTGGTTTCCCTCAAATGAAAGGGAAGAGGGGGGACGTGCAGTACAAAAATTAAGGCTTTTCACATTTTCCTCAAAAACGATTATAACGATTTTAATTAAACTTACAACACGTTTTTCACTAATCAATAAATAATTTGGCTATTCAAGTACCAAACATTTCGTAAATGCCATAATTACGTTGCGCTGCGTAATAAATTCTGAGGCTTATTTTGCGACGATTACGGGAAATTCCCTCTTCGGGAGTGTTGCGCGTACCTATTATTATACTAGAATCACAAGACCGAGAAATGAGGAACGAGAGAGAAGTCAATCTCTTGAGTGTCGTGAATCGTGTGAATGCCTCCATCGTAACAGCGAACGAGGCTTTCCAGCCAAAATACGTGTTATTTTCTGTTCGATACTGAACGTTGATCTTGAGCAGCAATTATGTCCTGCAATTATGCTGATTCGACGCAAGTGAAACTATCACTTCCCTTTTTTAACAATTTTCGTTCCGAACAATACACCTATGTTTTCGACCAAGAAAAGTTTGTTACAAAATTTGACTGTTACGTTTCAAGGAATGGGAATTCCATGTCCGTCCGCCGTCTGCCGTCCAGGTCATATTTTGCCTTTACGTTGTCTAAACAATCAGTTCTAACCCCCAAAAATTCCATTTGGTGTCCAGTTGTGCCCCCACACTCGGCAATCCGATCGGACAAAATTGATGGTTGTTATGGGCAGAAAGTGGTTTTGCTTTTTAATTGAAATTACGTTGGGTTCGGTATCGTTTGCTAAGCACTTTTCGATGCTGAGTCGAATAGGCCGGGTTTCAGAGGCGTAGCACTGCGTTTGGATGGAAAACAGCGGAAATCAAAGCAGCAAATTGTACTACGCGAAAGTTTCTCCCCACAATGCGCTCATTTCGTGCTCTGCTTCCCGTATCACTCCAACCACCCGTCAGTTAGACTCGTCATGTAGTGCCAGTTGCCTAGCGCCCCTAGAAAATGTCAATTTTTGTTGTTCCGTTGTAGTCCCGTTATGTTCCGTACTGTTTACTAGTATTTCTCGATGCTTGGTCTGGGTGGTTTCAGACGCTTCAAGTCAGTTATTGGAAACATCGGATCGTAACATCAAGTTTCACATGCGTCTCACATGAGTTGTCGTTTCCCAGATTGTTGACATCGCCGCATATTCTTGATATTTTTCGACGTTGGATTGAATAGGATTAGTCCTAATCATTGTGTGTAAGAGAATAATAAACCGTTGTGCAATCGTTTGCAGAGTTTTGGTTTATTATTCACTCTGAATAATAACCCTATGTTTTCGGTCACGAAAATTTTTTTACAACGCCCCCTAAAATTTTGATACTTTACGTTTCAAGACATGGGGATTCCAGATCTGCAATGTCCGTCCGCCGTCCCCCGTCCCCCGGTCCCTCGTCCACTGTCCACCGTCCCCCATCTGCCATCCGGGCCGTTTTGTGCCTTTAACGTGGTCTAAAAAATTGGTATCTAGTTGTGCCCGCCATCTCGGCAATCCGATCGGACGAAGCCCATGGTTGTTATGGGCAAAAAAAAGGTCGTTTTCAAGGCCCACTCGACTCGCAGCGCCCTTTGGACTCGCAACGTTCCGCCAATTGCCGTGGGAGGGTTCACTGGAAGCCCTCGTCCCTCCCCTCCATCGGATCAGACGTTTACGGGCGCCTGGCTCCAGGGGAATATTTTTAATTTCCGTAGTTCCATTGTAGTCAGGTCATGTTTTGTATGGTTTACTAATATTCGATGCTGAATCGAATGGGATGGGGGAGCAGTAAGCGGTTCATGAGAATAATAAACCATTGTGTAAAAATTTGGAGGGTTTTTGGTTTGAGCTTGTCCACTGCCGGACGCTGCGTTATTACTATTTCTTTTCAAACCGCAGCGTTTGTACCCAGCACTTTCTATGTACTATTTTGTTTATGTTTTTATCCCGCGTCGTATCACTCGCATACATAATTTAATATAATCTGCCCATAAACGAAAAATTAGGGCGTTGTTAAGTGGCGCTGGGGAAAGGATCGTAAATTAAACGAAAATTTGCAAGCCAACTTTTTTGACGCCCATTTTTCACAATTCGCCAAAACTAGGTTCTTAGGCCAAATGTACTCACTTTGGGTCAAAAACGTTGTTTGCTGGCTCTCACAAAATGTTTTTCTCCTTGTCTGGAAAACTGCACGTTCGAAAAGAGCGTCCGATTAAGAAACACTTACAGTTTATTGAAATATACCCAATCATCAGTGCGTCACGTGGTTTGTGGGTATTAGAGCAACGTGGACCTGCTGGGTGCTACGAAACAGCGCTCATCAGTACATAATTCTGTGAAATGAGCTGCGACAAGGAAAATTGACAAGTTTTGGGTTTAATGACGAATTTACAGCGACAGAACATGGAGCAACGAAACTCGATGTGGCTGGAATCAGTTCAAAGGGAATAAACCCGATATCAGATATTCGGATATCCCGTGTTGTTGACACGAAGGATTTCCGCTCCTAACTTGGTCGACTGCCTTGGCGTCTGCCCCTCCCGATCCCTCAGGCGCTAGGTCGATATGTAACAGGTGCGAACGGATAAGAGCTCCGCCTGTGCGGCTCCAGTGAATAATTTCAGGCGATGGAGCGCGATGCCAACTATTTTCCGGATCGCGCCCCATTCACGTCTGTTCGGTTGAATGAGGAGGAACGATCAAATAATTCGATGCTCGTTCACTGTCAGCTCCACACTCGGCAAACTATGGAGTAGTTAGACGTCGTCGGGGTTTCCAGGGCATTCAGTGCCTTCTAGAGCGCCTACAACGTGTTCTCAACTCGCTGCTGATCGGAATGGTGAGATGCGCACGCAACCGTTGAACAGGACTATCAGCGAAATTCAAGAAGCTCACAGTAATGATTTAGGTTACGTTACAAAAGCTGTTCACGAAAGTAAGGAACAACCGCCCACTGATAAAAAGTATACAGTCCGATGCATCGAATTCTCTCAATTTCCTTCCTATTCACGCTGTGCTCTCATTATATCTCTTATTGTTCATACTATATTGTAAATGAGCACCTAACCTATTGCTCATTATAGTGTGATAGTCTGTTCATTCCAGGACGTAGTTCATAGCCGTCTCCTAAGCACATATGTACCCTCAAGTGTGTCAACAGGATACGTTTCGCACATAGGGGTAATAATTATGCGAAGCTAAGAGTACACTTACACTCTTCAGATTCGGCTCAGCCACTCAACTCTGCCTGAAATTATTAATGACAAACAACAGACGTTGAGCCGTCGTTTACGTGTGAGGCTGTCACACGGAAAGGGTTCCAACATTCTATTTGCAACCTCAGGTGAAAGCGAAGTGTTAAGCACAAGATAAAAGTTGGGTGATCAAGTGTAGCTAATAAAACGGACTGTGTATATACTAGAGCATCACTAAACTTCAAGAACAACGAATCGATGAACGAATAAACGGAATGGTAGCTGAACGGGCGATGTCCTTGAACATTGTCTGTACACTGGCTGAATGGAATAGGATGTTCGTGTAGCATTTTTGGTTTGAGAGGGGAACGAGAATGTAATCTTGGACAAGACTCTTGGGTGGAGCGAGAATGAGGCATTTGGCGACAGGAATGAATAATTAAAGTGATCGTTAACTGTGGGAAAATCTAACAATTTTTTCGTGAGCATTTTCTCGAGGGATGTTATTATGGAGGGTCAATCGTTGAGCGTGAGGCTTCCCTGCCAGGTTGGAGGAACGTATGCTGAGCGGAAAGCCAAAGGTGGCCCTCCGCTTGTGAAAGTGTTAGTGCGCTCTCATACTCAGTGAGTACTAGAGGAAGAATTCTCTGCTTCGTTACATTCGACTGCACGTAATATTGTCACGATCACTCTCGATATTTTGTGGAGCCAAAACTCGATTGACAGGCAGGTGGGAGAAGCCGAAACGGGACCTGCTCCAAATAACTAGCGAGTCCAATTTGTAGTGGAACTCGGCGAATTTAGAGGATAATCGAGCGTGCGAACTAGAAACGTGAACGTGGAGACGGAATCAAGTTGTGGTGTGTAGGGAAGTTTGAAAAGAAAAACTTTTTCAACTCGTGATGAACAGCCCCCGAGGAACTCAACGGGAAAAAGGGGTAACAATTTAAAGCGGTTGAGTGCGAAGGGTCTGGAGGGGAAGTTGAATGAAAGAGGCTGGCAGCAGAGAGGCGACAAGGAAAGAAGGTAGTTAAGCCAGCAAGAGGAAAAGTTCCGCTTCTCTGCCTACTCAACAACCCCTCGTCTGAGTCTGAGACGAATTCCACGTTTTAACGTGACTCGCGGACGTCTTTTTGAAACCAACGACTGGAAGATTAAGAGTAACTTCCACTTCAATTATTGAGACTACTGTTGAAACAGTATAACAATCGAATTCGGAATTGATTCAATTTGTTCGAAGGCGAACTGGAAACACGTTTTGCTTCTACTCGTGTTTTCAGCGAAATGTTCAAGGAGAAAAAAAGAATCTTAGAAAAACGTCTGGAATCAACAGATTTCAAATACAAATGTAATTCGCGTATTTCAAGTATGAACGTACACTCCGTTATCATGAAATGTACATTTATCCATTGATTGACGGTTAGCAAATTTTCTCATTGCTGAGATGGGAGAAAAAAATCCGGTTTCATTCGGATTATTACGTTATTATTATTATTATTACGTTACAAATTCTGCGCAAAAGCCCAATCGTTGGGCAATTTTTCCTTCGCGATTAATCACCGCCGCATCTGGCAGCTGGATTGGGTGTTAGTTGTCGAACGCTTGAAATCTGGTCTTTTCTAGAAAATCGTAGTCAGCATTATGAAATGCGTCGACGAGTTGGTGGCAGGAAAATAAACTGTAAGACGAGACGACGATATTTCGAATATGCACTTGTAACGATTTCATCAACTTGTCGTTGACGACAAAATTTTGCACGTTCCGTTTTGTGACAGGGTAAAAAATAACTGCAACATATTTTCCATCCTTGTTGCGATTTGGTACTGACGCGACTGACAAACTGTGAATCGCGACGAGCCGAAAAGAAACACAACAAGGAAGTCCCCCAGTTTGACAACAAATTTCAAAAATATCAGTTAAGAAGGTTTCCTATCACCTCAACAAGATTGAGAGAGCCAATCCTTGGAAATTCTCCAAGCAAGAAGCGGGAGAAATAAGACAGCTTTCCACTTTCCGCAGCCTTTCAATATAAAAACGAAAGTTGTGTAATCGGATGAAACATTTTTTTCGTCTTCCCAATTTCACTTCCTTCCATTTCTAAGTTCAAAAAACCCATTTGAGCTAAGAGTCTGCGTCTGTCCGTGCTAGTCCTATATATTTTTTGAGACGGTAGAAAGGTCGTAGAGAAATCGAATTAGTGTATACTATTCGGCCGATTTTGAAGAAAACGTGTTCGAAAAATAGTACATGGCCTTGACTACTACAGACAGCTCTTAAGTTTATTTCAAATCGCGGGGATACTTTCTGCATTATGTTGAAAATATGTGGTTCGACGAATTCGACACTCCCAGGTAAATCATTGCAACTCGTTTTTGTTCAGGCGCTCCTACTCAAGCCACTGCCATCACTGAGCAACCAGTGCACAAACGATTCATTTAACTATCAAGATGGTTTATTGCGAGCGGTTTTGGAATGATTTGGCAAAACTGGTTGGAAATTCGAATAAGTGAAAAGGTGGTGGTTTGGATATCGGAATTTCAGGGGGTTCTTGTGATCGTATGAATATGCTTTTACCGTGTATACAGTTTATTGGAGTGCCTTCTTTGTTTTTCTGAAACCAGTATTGCCGTATTTGTTAATTTTTGCAGAAGCGCTTGATGATTTATTGTGCTGCTCTCGTCATTTTGCCACAACTAAGGGCATTACGCTAATCTTACATGATGGAATCGTCTATGCAAAAAATGTAATCAACGTTTCGTGAGCAAAAACATTTGGCGTTTTCATCACTGTGATAAGTATAGTTAGTGTTGAACGGATTTTTCTCGTACTTTTGTTTTCCGTTCCCATGATAATCTACTCGATAAACATGAAATTTGTGCCGTAGTTCAGCCGCTTACTCTCAATCGCGTTCAGAAACACACATACTCAGACCATTTTCTCAAACGGTGTTCTAGTATGTAATAGTACTAAAATTAAATCTAACCCGTCATGCCTCAATAATTGTCATAATTGCGTTCATCCACCAAATACTTTATATAACGCTCAGCGGCCCTGACGTAACCAAACAGTTTGAGCCCAATCCCTACCATTCAAATTCTCCTCCAATCCCACTCTTCACCCGAGTATTAGGCAACGCGCGGTGAAATGCTCTGTGGTTTCATTCACCCCATGATTACAGAGAGACCAGAAATAGATTCTATCCCGTATCCACGATTGCCAATTCAATCTCGGCACCTCTGACCTACAATTCATTATGATCGCTCCATCGCTCAAATTGTTAATGAGGAGGTGAACAACGCTAGGATGAAGGTGCCGGTAGAGAAGATGACACTGATGAGTGCGTTTATCTCGTGCTCAAGCTTTAGTATTATACGAGTATCCTTCCACTACCCAGCCCAACATATCCCATTTCTAAACCTGAGTGAACCTTCGCGCTGGTTGTTTTCAGATTTTGGAGTTACAGTGCGCGTTCACGTTCATTGTGTAAGCACCATCGGGGGGCTGTTTAGTATCAGCATACAGTACATAATTAAGAGTATTTTGAGGGTGGCTCAATTTCCTCAACCCCGTCCAAGCCCCAAACCTGGCCCCATAACAAGTTGTTGCGAGTACAACTGATCGAAAGACGCGGAACTTTGCGTTCCTGGGGATGTCATTGTCTGTGAACAGTTTCGCCCAGCTCATACGATACTAGCGTTCCCACCAATAAAATTGGTAATAAATATACGCTCCCCATACGGTGAAAGTGTGATAGTGATCGTTTAGTAATTGAGTGCAGCCAGAGAAACCCCAGAATTCCAGCAACTGTTGTTTGTTTGACTGACCTACGTCAATGTTTTCCTTATAATTCCAAAACGATGTTTCTAAAAGAAATGGTTTTGACACACCCATAAATAACCTATATTTCGGTTACTCAGTAAACGTTGGATCAAGTTCTGATTTGTAGCAGGTTCATATAAACGGAGTGAAAGATGATTTAGTTGCTAGGGCGACACATATTGCGGAAAGTGATTCGTTTTGATGTTGTTTACTTAGCCCTGATGACCAACAAAAACGTTGGTCGGAAAATCGACGTTGCCTCTGGGCCCAAAAATGTCATTTCAGTTCATTGTCACAATATAGCACGCATTGAAAAATAATCATATTGTGCTTGCCCGTGGAGTAACAAAATGCGTTGAAATGAGGAAAGTTGTGTGTAACGCGTTGCTCTAGAAAGTTTCTTTTAATATTGCCTTAACTGTTGCGCAGCTTTTTGTTTGGTTTTGGTTGTTGAGATTCAGTTGGTGACGAGTGTGAGAAGTGATCGTCGGGGAACAATCGATTGGAGGGAGTGCGTGGAAGTTGAGGAGACACGTGGGAAGGAGTGAAGGAGGGGTTCGAAGGTTCATTAAATAAATGTAGTCCATTTGTCGTCCTTTGAGCTCCAGCAAAGAAAGAAAGAGAACGAGGGAGTAGGGAGTGGAGACTGAAGGAGAGAGCGGAAGGATAGTTGGACTGAGGGAGCCGAGATAAGAACGTCAAAGGCTGTTCAGCCCTTTCAACGCTAATCCCGATTTCAGACCAGCGACGACTTTCTTTCTGGATTAGGGACATTCAATGCGAGTACCGAACACGAGAGCCGCTTATCGGACGAGAAACTGAACATCCAATACAAAAAATGAAATTAACAAATTGAAAAAATGATAGGAACTTGCTATTGATGCGTCCCACCATAAAGAAGCGCCATTGAACGATATATCCGAATTCCCCAGCAATCGGCTGCGGATATAACAGTCAGTGCCACTAGTCATTGAAATGGAAGTTCCACAGGATTTTAACTGAACTTTGCTTCATATAAGACGTATTGACTGCAGTGAGAGGTAAATTGCAGATGTATTTTGTGCGTGATCTATTAAACGTATATTGGCATCACTTCACGGTAAATTAAAAAACCCTGGGAAGTGAAAGAAGGGAAACTAATAAATATGAGGTGAAATCTTAATGGGGAACCTCTCACGTCCAGCGTCAGCTGGTCTCCTGCCCACATAATAGCACTTCTATTGTGAGATATAAAGGTTTGAGTTTTCCTTCCGTTTGCCTCCTTCAGTTGAAAGGAACCTGTAGCAATCGCCAAGGAAATTCGAGACGGAGGGATATTCATATCTCGACGCTTCAGATTCTCTATTCAAGAAGTTAGAAGGAGAACTAAGATGAAGATGAGGGAGTCAACTCGAACTCACAGAAGTGTTCTGCCTAACAACCTCTTCACATGGGAGGAGCTGTTCGAAAGACTCTCATTGTGTTGAAATCCCCTAGGAATACCAATATTCCACTACGTATGGGTCCATTTACGTGTTCCTCCATTACAAGTAACTCTGTTGCACGTTGCCTCTTTATCACTTGCACCATTAAGCCTAGCTTCTACGTTTGGTGGCCCAATTTTATTGTTCTTTTTTGGGACGTAGAACGGAGGGTCTGCATCTAGTGGCACCGTGAACGCCTGCGTGTGGAGGTACCAACACGTAACTGTTTAGCACATTCCATCAAGTTGGCTCACACGCCATTTTGCGATGATCGTTTAGGCTTTCAACCTTACCAATTCGGCGCGGGTAAGCCCTGAGTACACCATGTTCAATAGGAACCATGCAAGACAGAAATGAAACCAGCTGCCTGGTCCACCTTCCCTTTTGGACTGCGCCCCGCACTTGCCACCTCTCAAAAATCACAGCCCTCCCCCTTTTCTTCTAGCAGCCGTACTCAGCATTGCTCCTTTGATGAGTAGCTCTCCAACACTTTTTTTGAGAATCAGTGTAAAACGAGTAAGTAATGCAGAGGGACCGCTGCCATCCGCTTCCTCTAGTAGGTGATAGTCAATGTATCTGCCCACCCCTCAGCTCCCCATAAAAGGAAGTTGACAACGCTCATAAGTACCCGTACGGAGATGTGAGACAGACAAGTTGTTGTCAGAAATTGTATTCAGGACATTGCTGAAAGCTTCAGTTCAGTGGTAATTAGACACTACCAATTCAGTACATTCAACTTTCACATTCAGATCTTCAGTCAACAGGCAGGGAGTGCTTCCCTAGAACCATATTTTACCTCGTTGACATGGCAAATTGATTATGATTATTCGTCGTTTTGCGTTTGTGGAAAATAAAATACTTCAGTTCTCAAATGTTTTGAAATATCCGAAGAGTAACAATTAAGCAAACTTACGTTTTGTAAGTTTAATCAAACTCCTCACAGCTACTTTTTAAGAAATCCGTCTGTTTCCAATCATTGATGTTGATGTCAAACTCCAATCAATGGTTTTTCCCACAATAAACGATCGGTCAAGTAGTCGCAAACACAAGATGGCAATAATGAACTCAATGGCAATTGCCCTATCTCACCCTTCGTCGAGTCCCAAAAGTGAAATAATTCTGCACAAGGTCGGCCCTTGATAATTACCTCTGGTGCGGTCAGATGGCTGACCTCTTTGCAGGGCAGGAGACTTAATTCGCGACTAGAATTTATTGAAGAGTACAAAAAAGGGTAGTGGAGGTAAAAAGGGGGGGGGGAGAGAGAGAGAGAGGAATGTGATTGGCTAAAGCTCGACCCTCAGGAACATTTCGTTCTCTTTGATGGCGATTAATTGTGAACCTTCGGAGTCGATCGATGATCGAAAAGTCATGTAGTCACGTACATTATGATGGATCACTTTTATCTCCAACCTCATGTCTCTCAATTTCTAACGAAGCTGATGAAAAGCAAATGGAGTTATAAACGAAGATGATGACGCAAGCATATGCTGCCACGACCGTTTTATTGCTCCGTTGTAACGGGAAGAGGGCTTCGCGAAGGTCGACAAGAAGTGTATTTCGAAATTTACGATGTCCCTACGATGCGTTTACTGTCCAACATTACTGTTTAGTTTTCATTTAATTTATCCGTATATGACTATGCGGGAGACTCTTATATATGAAAATATGTGATAGTTTTATATTCAATCAATATCAATATAAATTACAAAACAGAAAGGTGTAATCGAGGCACAATGAGAATTCTACATGCCACATATATATGGTGGGTGCAATATACATAGTGAGAGAGAGAGAGAGAGAGAGAGAGAGAGAGAGAGAGAGAGAGAGTGAGAGGGAGAGTGAGAGGGAGAGTGAGAGGGAGATAGATCAATTGATTGATTGATTATCTTTATTTATCCACCAGGGGAAATTAGGGCCGTAAGGCCCTCTCTACCATTCCCCCTGGAATCTATATACATCATCCTCTTGTGCTACAAAATTACATTGCCCCACTGTTTTATATAATTTTCCGCTAAAGCGACAAATTTCTCTTCCCAAAAAAGCTCAATCATACCAAAACACCATTCATGCCAAAATAAATTACACTCATACCAACACATTCACGCCTACTGACACATAAACACTTACCTATTTGAGAGGGGTGAGTACTTTTATATTCCTCTCCCTCTCAGCAGCACACAAACTAAAACTAATATACACAACAACCAACCTCATTCATGCCAAAACAAATTACACTCATACCAAGACATAAACACACAACTGCTGCTATTCGAGAGGAGCGAGTACTTGGATATTCCTCTTCCTCTCAGCAGCGCACTAACTACCTTAACTAACATACACAAAGACAACGAACAAATCATCTTACATCAACACATTATACACTGGGGATCGAGAAATTTGCCGTTACATTCATTTGATATATATATGTAAAGATGTGCACTCATCTTTAAACCTCATCCAATAACATCAACCTGCTGGACTGTGATGAGTTGGATGAAGGGATAATCGAAAGGATCAAGATGCGAGGTTCACCGACGGGTGTGATAGTGTTCAGTTGGGCGATAGCCACGGTGTCGTCGAGGTCGGCTAGAGACTCTCGCCAAAGTTTTATTCGCGTTTTCTTGTTTCGCATGTGTATTTATCGTTGATCCCGGATTCGGAACATTTATTTTCGATTTCTTTTGTTAAATAAAGCAATCGAGGCTAGTGTCGGTTTTGGATTTCCCTAGAAGGACCCTCACAAACTTATAAATCGAAAACCGGACTTCGAATTCTGGGCACGATGAAAATTAAAGTTTTTCTGGTTACCGAAGCATCTCTTCATGATTCAAAAACAACGGTTTTAAACATAAAAGTATACAGCGAAGTGATGAACCCGAAATTTACGGTTTACCGCCCGAATACCAGCACGTAAGTAAACACGCCGAGTTGGGTAAGCTGGCACCGATTAAAATGCGATTACATCTATGAAGCAGCGACACCTAAAGCGTACAGTTCGGGTTACGTTAGACGAAAATACAAAAAAAGTTTACTTCGATGAGGATGAAAACCTGTGGTTCAACGGAATTTATTTAAATATCGATGAACCCGCGCGCACTGTGATTGGGCAGCACGATGCCTTTCCACACACTATCGAGCGGAAGCATCGTACCCTGCATTCAATCGCTAAGGAAGTCGTAATGGACAAATTTTCCGGAAAAAAATCAGAATGCAGGCGTGTGGATAGATACCTTCGAAACCGAATGTAGACGAGTGGAAGTAGAGGAAGGCCAATTCGGTGATGTTCTGCGGCTGTTCATGGAAGGTGTTCCTTTGGAATGGTACAATGCGACGAGGAAAATCATCGGGGCTGCAGACTGGAGGACTTGGAGACAAGAATTCATCGAATCTTACAGTAATAAAGGCTGGGACGAGGTACAGTTTGCATATCATTATAAGTATGTTGGTGGTGCGTTGGTTGATTACGCAATCAAGAAATTAAATTTGTTGTTAGACGCGGATCCGTTATTGGTAGAGAAATCGCGAGTGAATTTAATAGTGGTTGGACTACCATCATTTATTCAGTCTAAAATTAGTAGGCCCAACACCGAAACTTTCAAAAAACTATTAACAGAATTAAATCAGCTAGAATCAACGGTCGCAAACTATAAAAAAAAGCAAAACCAGGTTGGAGGAAAATTTGGGGAGAAGATTTTCGGAGATAGGAGAGGCAGTAGTTCAAAGCATGAACCCTGCTCGTTTTGTAAAAGGAGAGGAAAAGAAGGGATGATGCACCCGGAAGCTGCTTGTTTTTTCAACCCGAACAGAACAAACGGAAATAATAACAATAATAAAAAGCCAGGAAACGTGAAAATTGCAAATAACACAGAGTTGGAAAGAATAATTAACGAGGAAACTGAATCAAAAACTAGTATTACCCCCTCTCATTCAGTTGAAAGCGCAAGTGGAAGGCAAAGAAGCTCGTGGTTTATACGACCCGGGTGCAAATGTAACAATAATTGCGTACACATTTTTCAGAAAACTTGAGAAAAAAATGCACAATGCCAACAACATGCGTTTCAAAACAATGTCGGGGGAGGATAATATAATGGGAACAGTATTCCTAAATGTCAAATTGTTTGCAATAGAGAAGAACATGAGACTATTTGTAATAGATAGAACAGACTTTAAATACGATTTACTAATCGGTCTCGATGCGATACTACGGTTTAGATTGGCCCAGGATCACTTGGGGAGGATTTCACAGGTTACGATTAAGAAAAAAAGAGGAAAAAGGAAAAAAATAAATAAAACGACTAAAATGGAACAAAAACAGAAGGAGAATTGGAAATAAATTGGAATGAATTTATACCGATCGAAAACTTCGAGACAAAAACACAGCACTTAGACGAGGAAAAGCAAAGATGATTTTTGGTCTATTGATGAATATGGCTCGGTATTCGCAAAACATCCATTCGACATCGGTACAGTCACGGATTATGAGGCATGCATAAGACTCTCGGAGAATAGATATGTGGCAAAGAAACCGTATCGCTGTTCTATAGAAGACCAGAAGGAAATTGAAAGACAGGTAGCCGAATTGTTACAATACGGTTGTATCGAAGAGTCGTGTTCCCCATTTGCCGCCCCGGTAACGCTGGCTTATAAAACAGGAGAAGGTGGTCAGAAGGAAAAACGAGAATGTGCATAGATTTCAGAAATTTAAATAAATTGCTAATACCTGAAAGTCAACCTTCCCGGTTATAAATGACATAATAACAAAACTCGAAATTGCTCTTGGTTTTCGGCCTTAGACATAAACTCCGCTTTCTGGACTATACCGATCAGGAAGAAGGATAGGTACAAGACTGGATTCGTCACACAGCACGGGCATTGGCAATGGATTTCCTTCCATTTGACTGAAGACCGCCCCTGCAATTTTTCAAAGAATTCTATCAGGGATTATTCGCAGAAATAATTTGACCGATTTTTGCTGCAATTACATAGATGATGTTTTGATTTTCTCAAGGTCCTTTGAGGAGCATTTGGATCATTTAAAGGCGTTAATGAAAGCACTCATGAAAGAAGGATTTCGCCTAAAATTTGTAAAATGCAGTTTTGCACAAAACTGGGTACAATATTTGGGCCACATAATAAAAGGAAATTCAGTACATCCACTAAAAGATAATTTAATTGCCATAGTTTTTCCAACGCCAAAAACACGCAAGAATGTGCGCCAATTTTTGGGAAAATAAATTTCTACCACAAATACATTCCTCAGGCCACCAAAACATTGGAACCTTTCCATAGGTTATTGAGAAAGAATACAGATTTTGTATGGACGGAGGAGGTCAGCAGGTGTTTCAGAAACTGAAGCGCTATTTATTTTCTGCGCCTGCTTTGGAAATTTTTGATCCAGATCTTCCGATTCATGTGTATACGGATGCTAGTATTGAAGGAATGGGGCAATTTTAAAACAAGTACAGCCAGACAATGAGGAAAAACGGTGGCATATTTTTCAAAAAACTAAGCGAAGGTCAAAAAAGAAAAGCAATTTACTTGGAAAGTTTGGCAATTATGGAAGCGGTGAAGTACTGGAGATACTGGTTGATTGGAAGAAAATTTAAGGTGATCACTGATCATAAGCCTCTAGCAAACATGAATCTAAAAGCAAGAACGGATGAGGAGTTGGGAGACATATCGAATTACTTGTTGCAGTAATGATTTTGAGGTAGAGTATCGACCCGGCAAATCAAATGCGGAAGCGGATTGTTTGTCCCGAAATCCAGTTTTGGAAGGAGACGAAGAGGATCAGGATATGGAACCGTTAAGAACAGTAAATGTGCTGAATTTAAAAGAAATTAGGGACGGACAGGAGGGGATGCGATTGGGTAGAAATGAAGAAATGAGGAATGGTGTAATATTACGCAGAATGAAAATAAGAAAAGGATAGTGTTGAACAAAGAAGCATCAAATGAATTAATACATCGAGTACACCATGCATTTGGTCACATCGGAGCAAAGCAAATGACAAACTTACTTTGTGGAAAGTACTATTTTAAAATATGCACAGACAGGTTATTGAATACTGTTCCGCGTGCGAGGTTTGCATCAAGAACAAAAGTCGTAGAGGAAGACGCTACGGATATATGGGACACCTTGGCCCGGCGTCTCGCCCCTTTCAGATTGTGTCTCTCGACACAATCGGTGGTTTTGGCGGGAAACGTTCTACAAAAAGTATTTGCACTTACTCGTGGACCATTTTACGCGATACATTTATATTCTAGCCTCAAAACACCAAACTGCGAGTGAGTTCATCAAGCTTATAGACAGCATTCAGAAGGAGCATCAAATCGAGACACTTCTGACGGATCAATATGGAGGACTGACCTCAGGAGAATTCACGAATACTTGAGGAAACAAAATATCAAGCATATATTTACAGCAATAGACAGCGCATCGTCAAATGGACTAAACGAACGCACGGGTCAGACTATGGTGAACAGGATAAGATGCAGGCAGAATGAACAAGAACACAGGATAGCGTGGGCTACAACAGCCACTCAGTGCGCAAGAGAGTACAACGATACGATTCATTCCTCGACAGGATTCGCACCAAATTATCTGATGAATGGGATTAATCCGGAAATCGTACCACCAGAGTTCGTAGAATCGAGAAAGTTTTTGGAAGACAGAAGAAAGGCACTAGAGCAATCCAACAGATCACACGAAAAACAAGAGAATGTATGATAGAAAAGAATAGATATGGTGTTTGAGTGTAGGCGATAGAATTTATGTTGAGAATGGAAACAAATTGAACAGAGCAAGTTGATGAGATTCGTGTGGGACCCTACAATATCGTAAACAAAATCTCAAACACCGTGTATGAGGTGGAGACAGGGAGAAGAGGACACGACAGGAGGTTCTACCACATCAGCAAACTAATCAAGGCTGCAAGGACGCATAGGCGTCCTGCAAATCTGGTTGCTGTGCCACTCCCATTTGCACACTGGAGGGGGGGGATGTAAAGATGTGCACTCATCTTTAAACCTCATCCAATAACATCAACCTGCTGGACTGTGATGAGTTGGATGAAGGGATAATCGAAAGGATCAAGATGCGAGGTTCACCGACGGGTGTGATAGTGTTCAGTTGGGCGATAGCCACGGTGTCGTCGAGGTCGGCTAGAGACTCTCGCCAAAGTTTTATTCGCGTTTTCTTGTTTCGCATGTGTATTTATCGTTGATCCCGGATTCGGAACATTTATTTTCGATTTCTTTTGTTAAATAAAGCAATCGAGGCTAGTGTCGGTTTTGGATTTCCCTAGAAGGACCCTCACAAACTTATATATATATATATATATATATATCAACGTCACAATCAACCAATATGATATAATCCTCGGTAGTGTTCACTTTACTTTAGTTAACAATCTGGTTTTCAACAGAAATCTTTTTAGAATAAGCGAAGAAGGGTCTATACACAATAATTACACAAAAAAACAAAAACAAAAACAAAATGAACATTTACTAATCATATCCCGCCAACAACTTGTCTCTGAAAATATTTCTAAAATGTTCTGTCTTCAGAGAAAAATCAAACAGGTTCACATTTTCATTGTGGAGAGAGAGAGGGAGAGAGAGAGAGAAAGAGAAAGAGAGAGAGAGAGAGAAAAAGAGAAAGACGGGAGAGAGAGAGAGAGAGAGACGGGAAAGAGAGAGAGATTGATTGATTGATTGAGGTTTTATTTATCCACCTGGGGGAGTTAGGGCCATTCAGCCCTCACTTCCACTCCCCCAGGATACAATTCCAATCCAAGTAAAATTTGCCACATCGTCGGCATAATTAAACACTACATATTTTGAAATTGAACATCAGATATTCTTCAATTTACATCCTCTTAAACCTCCTTCTTCCTGTACTCGTTAATTTAATTGTTTGTCTTATAGTTACAAGTAGATGCACATCACAAAAATGTTAGACACAAAAAGAAAATAAACAACGTTCACTCCGTAATAAGTTACATTCATTCATCTTATACACATTTGAGAAGGGCGAGTACTAGGATATTCCTCCCCTTCTCATATTGGACCTTATCACTATAGACACAGTAAAACTAAGTTAAAACTAAAATATGCAACACACACATTATTACGTTACTGATGCAGTCCCATGTCCCCATACAGTTCCAGCAACTTTTTCTTATATTTTGCTTTGAAAGTGCTCAGCGTCAACTCCCGGTCAAATAGATCCACCTCTTCGTTGTACAATTTAGTACCTTGCACCAAGAACGACCCCGCGTATACTGCGGTCCTATGAGATGGAAGCTGCATCAAAGTTCTGGCATGCCTCGTGTCCCTATTATGCACCTGCGACTTAAATTTAAATTTATTGTACAGATACTCGGGACTCTTGTATTTCAGCACTTTAAGGGCCGGTTTATCAATGTCATTTGCTAGCTTGACTAAGCGAAATCGTTCGTTAACTCCCGAAGACGCGTCCATCAACTCACTTTGACACCGCGTTAGCGCTAGCTGTTAGTTATGTTTTAGCTCGTCTCTTCGTTCGTTAGTTATCGGATAACGAACCGTTATCGGCAGCCATTTTCGGCTGTGTTTCGCTAGCCTCGTTCTGTTTTCGTTTGCGCTTTCGCGATATTCTTTTCTATTGGGTTTTCGTCACATAAATTTTAAATAATTTTATTAACAATGGAGTTCGACTACGATCTGTCTGACTCTGATTTCTCCGACGAAGAGGTATACGCGTTTCTTGAGTGGGAGAGAAGGCCGTACCAGGTCCGTCCGAGAATCGAATATTTTGACACACTCGACGACGTAGATTTTCATTCTAGGTTCCGGTTGTCGAAAGAAACAACGGTGTTTGTACTTTCGCTAATTCGAACGCGAATAGAATCGAAAAGCAAACGCAATTACGCCTATGACGAAACTCCTCTTAACGCTCAGGTTCTACGGTCTCGGTAAGTACACACCTAATATTTTATCGACCTACCACGTTACTTATGTGCATGATATAACTTACGTCAAGTTCAAAAAGTAATTAAGAGCTTTCATCGAATGTTTACGTTTCAATTCTATTAGTCCAAATGTCTGGGTTCGACTAATCACGAGTTCTCTAGTCCCCTCTTACGTTCAGCGCAATGCACTAATAATGCAGCATAATGCAATGGTGTTCACAATGTGTACGTATAAACTGATAAAGAAGAACGTCGAGGAATCTATAGTTATACCTAATTACGTTATGTCATTGTTTGAGTAACCAATAATGAGTCACGTTTGACGAGACTGCCAAGACGATTATGTTGTGGGAAGTTGTTTTGATTCTTTTGGAATTAGCTGTTTGAATGCCGTAATTTGGTTGTTGCTGATTATGATTGAAATTCTATTTCATACCTTATTGGATTCCCAACACGAATTTGACGTGAACGATGGCGGTGATAATTATGCGTTTTGACCACAATGAAAACTATAATTTTGTGTACCCGTCTAATGTGGGTGTGGGATCGTGAATATCAAGCGTGAGTTGACTGGGTTCAGTCATTCTCTCTCAATCGTGTCCACAATCGCACACACCATGTTCTGAAATGGGGGCTTTGAAAAAGTTTGAAACGTAAATATCTGAAGAAAACTCAATCAAATTGTCTTTTTTGCCAATCACGTAGCTCTCATCCTACTTTAGTGAGGCTGTATAAAGAAAATGGGCATTACAATTCAATGCGATTATTCGTATACATTTTAGAATTATGTGGTAGTAGAGCACGTAAATAACCATTTTTGTTTTCTCTTTGCAGGTTCGATGCTAATAGCTGTAGGCGACTTTTGTGGCGTTAGTAAAACTCCTGGCTCCCTCATTGGGAAACTAGTTTCCCAGACCACTGTTCATTTGCCCCTACTTTCTTAAAGGCGATATTCGGAGAAGAAAAAATCTCAAAAGCCCGAAGAGCGTTTTACCACTGGTGTTATCGACTGTACACACGTGAAAATGTCAATTTGAGTGAAACACGCCGCGCATTTGGTGTCGAGAAGCATCATGTATCGTTTTTCAAATTTTTTAAAGTTGCTTGGTGTATGATTAATTTTGAATAATACACGTGACGTTTTCTGAAGGAACATTTTTTTACTTATGCTTACCCCACTCACGACGGAAAGTTATAAAATCGACGGAAAAAATCACGACAAACACTTAACAAAAATAATCACAATACGAAAAATGAGCTACACGAGAAGTAGAGGAGTAAGAAAAGAATGAGAAGTAAGAAGATAAGAAAAAAAAAGGAAAAAAAGAGAAAAGTATCAAGTGAGATCACAAATATATTATTTAACAATTCTGCAACTGATATTTTCGGTATTCGAGTGACAATGTCAAGTAATGAAATCGACAGACGGCAAATGAAGGTGGCCCAATGGTACCAACTCTCCAACTCATTGTTTTGGAGGAAAACTCGCCAAGTCGCCTCTTCGTTCGAGGGATTCTCGTTTGAGCATAGTGGCAGCCCTTTTTCCCTGCGTTAAAACTCTCTCTAGCTAACTATTAGTCAATTGCCGATTGATAGACACGATCCGAGCTCGAGAATTTTTTCACTCCATGATTATCGTTAACAGATCGCTACCTAGTCAACGTTTTAACTAAAGAATCGATAAACCGGCCCTAAATATCATCGCAGCCAGTGCTAGCTTTTTTCCTTCTGCTATCTCCAGCCATCCTTGCAATCTGTACGCAGGCGTGACATGCTCAGTGGGCCGTACCCTGACAACATAGCGCACTGCCGCATTCTGGTCTTTTTGCAGTCTAAGCATGTCCTCACCTCTTAGGTCGCAGTACGCAACGGCAGCATAATCAAAAAACGGAAATATGAGGGACTCGACCAAATGCTTCCTCACTTTTCTTTGAAAATCCCCAGCCACCCTCCTCAACTGATATAAGCTTCTGAAAACAGCATTGCACACTTTCGTCACTTGGCTTTCCCAACGCAGAGTGTTTTGTATAATTACTCCCAGATTGGTTGTCTCATTGACCATTTCTAATCGTACTTCGCACAACATCCAGGGCGGTATGATCTTGTCTTTCAATTTCTTCAGCAGTTTCGTGTACCCTAGCATTATACCTTTAGTCTTCGTCTTATTGACAGCCATTCCATGCGCTCATACCCATTTATCCTGTTTCTCTAAATCTTTATTCAGTACTTCAACGGTTTCGGATATCTTTTCAACTCTGCACGATCTGTACAACTGCAAGTCATCTGCGTACACCCCATACTTCGTACCCGGCGAAAAAATTCTCGGCAACGAATCAAGGTACAACGAGAAAAACTTAGCTGACAGTGCAGAGCCTTGTGGGGTTCCCACTTTCGTCTCGGACCACTGAGAGAGCTTTCCTTCTGGGCCTTTCACACTTTGTTTCCGTCCAGTCAAGTATGATGTAAACCACTCCATCAGAACGCTGTCCACGCCCAAGGAATGTAGTTTTGCAATTAAAATCTCCCTGCTAACCATATCAAATGCTGCTGAAAAATCTACCATAATGAGAAACGTCATCTTCCCCTCATCCATAGCGGCCTGAACATCGTCTAGAACATTTACTAGTGCGGTTTCCGTGCTGTGGTTCTTCCTATAAGCCGATTGTTTCGGGTCGAAAATGCGTTCCTCATATAAAATTCTATCCAGCACCTTCCCCATTGGACACAGCAGTGAAATTTCTCTGTAATCCTTGACTTACTGAGGATTTTTATTTTTTTCAAGGGGTTTTAGTATAGTATATAGTAGTTGCAAATATGGGTTAAGACTGGCAATATCACTTCAACTAATATAGAGAGAGAGGACCGGGAGGGAGAGAGAGAGAGAGAGAGAGAGAGAGAGAGAGAGAGAGAACTGTATTGTATGAAATAAACACCAGTTAGTTAGAAAAAGACTAGAGATTCACAAGTTTAGAGTAACAAGTATTTTGAAGGGGCTACACGACACTTACAGGGATAGGTCTCAGGATATTTGAACTGGTTTTGAACGATTGACATAGATCTATTGCGGGAGAGTACGTCGTTAGTGTTGGAAATGCTAACCTGACTGATCGACTGACACCTGACCTGTGTTCGACTGACACCTGACCTGTGTTCGACTGATCTTGGTACATCATAAGAAAGAAATTGACCGACTGGGTATTTCGTGGCTGTTCGATCAAACGGCCCCAGCAGACAGTCCGGCGGACAGATTTGCTTAACCCCAAAACTTCGTTCAGGACGAGGACAATGACGCATAATTCTTTGCACATTTCATCAGTCGAAGCCAAAGCAGAGCGCATTTCCGGTTTGTAGCGTAGCTTTTCTCTCTTTTTTTCCCGTAATGTTTTACAAAATTACGCAGAAAACGGGGTACTATGCACTTGTCCGCAGTTCCAGGTCCGCGTTCACATTCCCCAAAATGTTGAGCGACGACTCATCATTTTGAGCCCTCGTTTAAATACTCGGTCACCACATTTCTCTTGGAGCTCCGTCACCTACCGACTTAAGCTATGCCAACCTCATTGCGTTTTGACAAAGAGATGTTTGTAGCTTGCACGAGTAATTCAAGTACACGAGATAATCGAACTAAGAATGGCGTCTTGGGAGGCTCCGGAGGGAAGAGGGTGCTTCCCTCAACTCCCGCTTAAAGTTCGAACTAATAATATTCGTAGACCCCCCCCCCACCATTAATAATAATATAACACCACGCGTTCCTTCTCCAATTATCTTCTCGATTTTGTCTTCACCGAACCGTGAACTAAGAAGCGACAAAATGATTCCGATATTGAATTTGCGGGTCCTGGGAAATTAATTCTCGTTCCCTGATTTCAATAACAAATGGCAAATCAAAGGAACAGTTGAACGGTTGGAGGGAATTTCATGGGGAGTCGTAATTGCGAAATAAGGATTATGTTCCGCCACTTGAAAGCCAAGAGGAATTTAGTTATTTAGGCTATCACCTTGGAGGCAGAAGCCAAGAGATTGAACAGAGCGGCAGATCTTCTCTCATATTATCGCTATCTCGTTGTCTGCAACCTTCTATTGTGTCACAAGGGTTTTGAATCGGAAGCCTGCTGGTAATATCTAGCGGCCGTGTCATTCTTGCCTTCTTCGATTCAACTGCGTTCGCTGAGTTAGTGCTGTATGGAAATGGAACAGAGATGATCACTTTCTAGTCCACTGTATTCATAATTTTAACAAGTCGAGGAAGAATCTCTCTATACGAGTACGAAGGGTGACTCAATATGTAACGGGATATCGCAATGCATCAGTTGAGTTTATTAACGAGAGATAGAGGAAAACTGCCAAGGCATACCCCCATTTTTTATAACGTGACAGTATTAAGCAGTGGGAGTACATAGTATCTGAACTAACAGCAAACCCAATGCTGCATAACATGAGTTGTTCAAAGGACTGATTTTGATTGAAGTTCTTGTATGTTTCATTTGTGGAAAAGTGACGTGAGCGGCACAATAAATTATCAAACATGTCCATGAAAAGCGATTTTAGTGCAGTTTTTTCCTCATAAACCTCGTTCATAGCACTAGCTTTCTCAAAAGAATAAACTACCTACACGATAGGAGTTTCGTAAAATAATCTAGAGCTCCCCCCCCCCCCAAATTCCACAATTCAAACTCAGCTTTTTTCGCAGTGTCCCCTCTTGTTCCTGAACTGTCAAAGCTTCCCCTGTTCGAGGTTGAATTGTTCTGTGTCAGTGCTGTGTCTCTTCCCATCCTTCTCTCGTGTCTATCCCCCCCCCCCCTCTATTTCATCATTCACGTTCCAACCGCTGACCTGATAACCGTGTGTGCTGTCTCGTTTCCCGTGTCTCGTGTGAATAAAACCCGGCCGGAAAAGCCCATCATTCTCCTTCATCGAGCCCAATCGACGATTTCTCCCTCTTTCCTCATTATTGGTGGCTTCGAAGAGGAAAACATCGGTCTAGGGGCTCCCCGTTAATGAGTCGACGGCACATAGAAAAGGTAAGACTTTTTTCCCCGTTCCTTGAACTCCCTTAAACACGGCATTGGCAACCTATCTGTTTTTCATTCACTTTATATAAACTTGGTAGAACTTAGTTATGCCATCTACATAGAAACTGCTCAAGGTTGCGGAATTTATTGAGGTTCGGAATCATCGGATAAAAACTGTTCGACGCGAAGCGTCGAAATTGTCAGTTCTTTGACCTCGGACTTCCCCACGTCATTATCTCCGACCGCCTAATTGTCTCCAACTATTTCAATACCTGCCCCTCGCCCTTGGAAATCCCAAATCGGCGGATATTTCCAACGGTGGTCTTCCCCTCCTTCCCCTCTCCTCTTCTCAGATTCCCTTCCACAACAGATACCTTCTCCCAAAAAATCATTCTGCTACGAAGTGTCGTCGAAGTGAGTCGTCTCCAGTTTTCGCGTTTTCTCCCAACACTTGTTTCCTAACACCTTTCGCGATACGGCCGTCTCCAATTCTCCCAACGGATACCTCTATCACCTCTCATCGACTTCTAGTTCGGCTTTCTCCCTCCTTCCGAGTACAACCAGTTTTTCACGTCTTCAGAGCCCTATTTGTTCGCGATTCCATACTCAACTCATCTCCCGTGTAAGTCACCCCTTCTTTGTACAATCCAAGTCTTCAAATCTTGTGATATTCCAGCTCACCAATTACAAGTTTGTGCTCAGTAAATATCCGTCTCCGAGTTTCATTCACGTCTATCCTGGTCCAAACATTTGGTCCTCCGGGCCGGATAGACAAATAACATTTTCGCGGCTGTAGCATTCCGGGTCCAGCGCGAAAAGTGTATATTCTCCTGTTGAAACTGTATTAAGATGGACTTCTCACCTACATGGGGTAACAACTTCCATCTCCCCTCAGACCGTATCTTCAATCACGTAACGCCATTCTCTTACTACAGAAAACTGGTTAATCTACAACTCTCTGTAGCTAGTCTGGATACATCTGCAGCTTCCGCTTCAATTGACCTCCTCAATCTGTGGTTCTCCTTCATCAGAGCATCCGATCAATTCCCTGAGGTAGAGAATTACATATCAGGAATCAAAGATAAAGTAGTCAGCACCAAATGGCACAACACAATCCGCTCCCTATTAGACGATACAGAGGCCATAATTGATTTTCATCTGCTTCCACTGATGAGTTCGCCTCCATCGGCAGTCTTCACACCTACTCCTTCTTCTACTTCTTTCTCACCGCCAACCTTCCAAAAGACTATCGACTCCGTGACGATTTCATCGTTACCATCCGTTAAAGAAGACGCCGAGACGTCACCTCATCACCCCTTCACCTACGCCAAACGCTCCAACCTGAAGACATCTCCGCTTCCACCAGCCATTGGGACACCCGCTCATTCTTCGCCGCCATTCAAGAACCCGCAACCGACGCCGTCGCTCTCCGCTTCCGCTACAATGTCTTCACCTTCACCGGATAAGAAAGCCTCCGAGTCTCTCGTCACAGCACCGTATTGCCTCTCGTCTCCATCACCAATTCGCTGTTCACAACGACCTAATCCATGCGAACTTCCAACAACCAACTTCGAAACGAAGCCTCACGTCACTCAAGATGCACACTGCGCCCGTCAACCGCTTTCTTCCACTCCTGGCATCTTCAAATCGCTGCCGACGAACGTTACTCAAGGTAAGGCTCTGAAGCGTGTGAACTGGTTCCCCAACGTAGAATATAGGAAGGAGCCTTCAGCTCTTCCTGTTCAGAGGCAGCCCTCAGCCCTTTGTGCCTACAATCCACATTTCAACTGTTGTCACCAAGCCCAACGTTCTGCAATCAAACAGTTTGCCTCCACCCTCCTTTGTCTCTTCCACCTACCTATTTCTCTGCTCCTACAACTCCACGCAGACCTCATAATTAGCAAAGTATTCCCCAGCGCCCTTTATATCTGTCACGCCTCAGCTCCTCTCATATCCTCATCCGAATCACACAACCCACAACCATTTTCCTACTCGTGCATTCACACCTCCACACAGAACAGAAGCATTCTATTGGTGTTTCAAGGCCCTCAACATAGACATTTGCTCTCAGAATCTCGTGCCCACACACCAAAATTTAAGAGCTATCACCAAGACCCCTTGGCCCAACTCTCTAAATTCACGTAGTTTACCTATACATCCCTTTGTCCCATCCTTCCACCTGTTTTTCTGCTCCTACCACTCAACTCAGGCCTCATCTCTAGTATCCCATGTCTCAATGTCCCTTTTTGGTCTTCACACCCTACTTTTCTAAATTCTAGTCGTCACATCCTACTTTCCTAAATCCTAGTCTTCACATCTTACTATGATAAACCCTAACTGTTGTACCCTACCAAAACCCACATCATCTTGCCCTAACATTCGGTTTCTTCAATGCTAGACCAGCACAGCTTTCCTCTATCTCTTCTACCTTCCACTCCTGATCCTCCCTAAATTCGAGTGTGATTACCAAGGTCCCTCGGACCACCTTACCACATTCACATAGTTTGCCCACACCCTTTTCCGTCCCTTCTTCCTAACTGTTTCTCTACATTGCAATTTCACTCAGCTCGCATCCTTAATAGCACAAGCCTCAATGTCTTATGCCTCACATCCAGTCTCCTTCAATGTTCTGTCCTACCAACATTCCTTATCCTCTCGACCTCCCACTTGTACTCGTAATCATCCCTCGTATCATTGAGCATTCACCCAGGACAGCACTAGGTCTCACCTCTTAATCCCATGCCTTAAATCATACCTTTACTCACTGCACATGCCCTTTTTGCACCACTCCCATACGCTTTTTCCTTCTCACTGCCTCTGTATGCTAGCCCCTTTTTGCACGACCTCAGTAAGCTCCTTCAACTTTCACCACCTCACTGTAATTGCCCCTACCGCCCCTTTCAATATGTCTTCCTCCCTCTTGCACCACCCCAGCGTGCGTTCCTCACTAATTGCACCACCCCAATGTGCGTTCTCCTACTTGCACCACCCCAATGTGCGTTCTCCTACTTGCACCACCCCAATGTGCATTCTCCTACTTGCACCACCCCAATGTGCGTTCTCCTATGTGCACCAAATGAGTGAAATATCTCCTACTTACACCACCCCAATGCGTATTCTCCTAATTGCACCACCTCAGTGTGTATTCTCCTACATGCACCCCATCTTAGTGTGCATTCCCCTACATGCACCCCACATCAGTGTGCATTCTCCTACTTGCACCACCCCAATGTGCGTTCTCCTATGTGCATCCCAAATCGGTGTGTGTTCTCTCACTTACACCACCCCAATGGGTATTCTCCTACATGCACCCCATCTCAGTGTGCATTCTCCTACTTACACCACCCCAATGTGTATTCTCCTACTTGCACCATCTCAGTGTGCATTCCCCTCATGCATCCCAAATCGGTGTGTGTTCTCTCACTTACACCACCCCAATGTGCGTTCTCCTGTGTGCACCAAATGAGTGAAATTTCTCCTACTTACACCACCCCAATGTGTATTCTCCTCAGTGTGCATTCTCCTACATGCACCCCACCTCAGTGTGCATTCTCCTACATGCACCCCACCTCAGTGTGCATTCTCCTACATGCACCCCACCTCAGTGTGCATTCTCCTACATGCACCCCACCTCAGTGTGCATTCTCCTACTTGCACCGCCCAGCATGTTGGCTGTTTGCACCTCCACCTTGTGAAAATCCCCCTCTATATTCCCCATCTGTGCATGTGCTTCCCTGAACCTCAGGTTTTAATAAATACTTCCATTTCACCCTACCTTGATGCTGTTCACTTCATGCTAGTGCTATCTCAATATCCTTTCATTCTCCTTGCACCACATCCTGTGCTTCCTCGTGTGATCACGCATTCATCCTCATCCTCGCACCTAAGCTCCAGTTCTCCGTTGCCATGCTCTACTCACCACCCATATTTTGAACCGACAACACTTACCACCTCCTCTGACTCACCCCTCAAGTGAGCAAGCCTCCTCACCTACGTTCATTACCACACACCACTGTAACCCCACTTCGAGGGTTATCCTGCTGTCGCAGCTGGGAGTATGTTCGACGCGAAGCGTCGAAATTGTCAGTTCTTTGACCTCGGACTTCCCACGTCATTATCTCCGACCGCCTAATTGTCTCCAACTATTTCAATACCTGCCCTCGCCCTTGGAAATCCCAAATCGGCGGATATTTCGAACGGTGGTCTTCCCCTCCTTCCCCTCTCCTCTTCTCAGATTCCCTTCCACAACAGATACCTTCTCCCAAAAATCATTCTGCTACGAAGTGTCGTCGAAGTGAGTCGTCTCCAGTTTTCGCGTTTTCTCCCAACACTTGTTTCCTAACACCTTTCGCGATACGGCCGTCTCCAATTCTCCCAACGGATACCTCTATCACCTCTCATCGACTTCTAGTTCGGCTTTCTCCCTCCTTCCGAGTACAACCAGTTTTTCACGTCTTCAGAGCCCTATTTGTTCGCGATTCCATACTCAACTCATCTCCCGTGTAAGTCACCCCTTCTTTGTACAATCCAAGTCTTCAAATCTTGTGATATTCCAGCTCACCAATTACAAGTTTGTGCTCAGTAAATATCCGTCTCCGAGTTTCATTCACGTCTATCCTGGTCCAAACAAAAACTGTGTCCAGTGGCACAAAGTGAAACGCACTCTTCTGAACTCTAGAATTTCGTGGTTGCTCATACGTATCTTATGAACGTTATTGGACGTTCACAGTAAAAGTTATTTGTGCCTCCCCGATTTTCCTGAAAATGCCAGTACCGTGTGAGTGGAATTCATAAATTATGTTCTAAAAATGACAATTTATTGTTCTGCTTTCGTCATTTTCCCACAAATTAGCATATCACCATACTGTTGTGTTGTTGGGAACTGTCAATATGGAAAATGTATTCAGAATCCTTCCAGCCATTTTTGAGAAAACAAATATTTGGTGTTTTGCTTACTTGCTCTCTATGATAACTATGGTTTTCTCCGCCCGATTTTCCTCGTACCAATATTTTGGTGTCCAAAGCTCTGATTACCTAACTTGCTTTCCTACTACGTAGGGCTAAAGAAAGGCTAGTGGTTGGGGCTGAGTCAAATTCCTGCTTCGCATTTTGGACCATCGAATAAAACGTATATGGAATTGTCGACCTGGACAGATGCGAAACACGAGAATTGTTTAAAAAATCTCATAGAAAACGCGACTAGAAACGTTTATTTCAACGGGACAATAATTGTTCATCCACGAACCACATAAAGGCAATTCGTCTCGGCAGCGTATTCTAACTGTGACGTCAATCGAAGAGAGCGGATATGTGAGCCACAAACAGCCATGTTTATTTGCAGTACTGGCAATTTGAAATTCCTCGTCCGGTATAGTGGCGTTGGTTGGACGGGCCAAAGGCTTCTGAATGCCCCTTTCCTCCATCTCTCCCTTGAGAGCTGTTGAGTTTCGATTTTTGGATTGTTGTCTGAACCAATGTGATGACTTTCAGAGCAATTTAGGGCGAGAAGTGATGTGAGACAACATCAAACAATGAACCAGTGATCAGCTCCAATTTCTCAGGTTAAGGCCGTTTCTGCAATCCGATTGGGGTTCCGTTTGAAACCTAGTCGCTGTAGAAGGTGTCGCTAACACCATCGGGAGTGGAGTCTGTTGGAGGCTCCGTGTTCAACATTGTAATTTACCTTCTAATTAATTCCACCGGAACGCAAACAGATCTCTAAATTAGACATCTGGCTCAAATGTAAACTCCCAACAAGCTCGTGGCTCGGGGTGCGTTCTCGCTCTCGGTGAGCTAACTGTTATTCATCGCCTCCCCCTTGGATTTGATCGTCTTTATTAACTGAATCAAATTCCTGACGTATCATCTCCACATTTGACCTCACGGCCTACACCACGTGTTCATGTAACTCACGAAGTCATTCAACACTCAAGTATTTTACGTCGCGCAAAGTAATAACGCCCTAAATAAACTGTGGTTGCGATCTTATTACTGATGACGACCTGACCGTCGAAATCGATATAAAACTCCGGAAATAGATATCGCCCCTAACTCCTTATTATTGAAATGGGTTTCCACAACTTCGCCACGTACGAAAAGACGTCAGAGCAAGTTGCTCATTGCAATTTTCTACTGTTTACAACCTGACGTGCGACAGAAGTTTTGTAACTGTTCGAAGAGGATTTTTTGTCATGATGTTACAAGTAACATTTCTGGAGTCCAAAACCCTAATATCAGCCAGGTGTGTCTGCGTGTACTGCACCCCTCATATACATGCCAATACAATGAACACTAAAGCACAGTAAGCTGTTGACCGGTTCTTCGTTGTTGGGTAGCTGGTTGAAAACTCTGGCAGTGGATCCTTTCTCTTGACTGGTTTGATGGAGTGGAGATGATGCTGTTCAATGTCTGCTGTGTAGGAAGTAATGCGTTATGCCTGAGCTGACCGTCTGGAGAGTTCATGAGCGCATATTAACTTATTTAATGACTGTCTGTCTGTAGGTCGAGCAATTTACCATACAGCGGAATTCAGCTGCGACCTATGGAAAAATTGAGAGCAAAAAAGGGTTTCCCTTTTTATAGGCCAAACTTCGTGACGATCTCTGCTGAACGAGCGGTGCTATACGGATGGGGGTTGAGATGGAAATTCTCGTCAAAGCGGCTTGTTTTCCCCCAACAACCAAGAATAACTCAGGAGAAAATCCGAACCATTTGACGTCGCGCATCTCCAGTGCAGAAGAGACAAGAAACTTAATGTTGCTCTACTATAGTTCTTACAAAAGACGCGTTGTTGGATGAGTTGTCAAGCCTTCCAGCTCTGAATGCTTATTTTGTTGGCAAACCTTTAACCGTTTCGCCCAACTTGAGTTCTTCCGTAGACTCAAATTTGTTGCTAAAACAAAGCCGCTGACGTCCCTGCCACCATCCCATTCCACACTGCAAAGAGTTGATACGGCTAGGGGACAGGAGCCACACCATCCAGGGTGGTAACCACAACTTATGATTCAGGATCTCCATTTACTTTAGAAAATGCTGCCACCAAGAAACTATTTTGTAGCACTGGATAAATAACAGGAACGGCTTTTCAACTAAAGATGGTGTTTTCAGCGTCAATATTCGATGAACACTCAACTTTCGGTTATCGACACGTTCGCCGTTATAATTTGTAATTCGATGGTTTGAAATATTACTTAGGTCAAAGTGATGATCGCATTTATGCTTTAAATATCAGTTGAAGTGGCTGTCGATCAAAACCCCTCCAAAATATTTTTGTACTGTTCCGCTCAAAGCTTTGTACATAAACTGGAGAGCATTAATATCGCTGACCAACTGCTATAAACGAGGACCTTGGGCGAAGCAATCCCGTCGGGTGATCTTCACGCAAAGCCGAGCCAGCATTAGCATTTAGAAACCTGCTCTCAGAACGTCTGTATCTACTTGAATAACAAGACGAAACCCCTACAAATGGGACGATGGGAACAAAACGACTGTTGCAGATCTCACGTTAAAGCAAATGCAGACCAAACAAAACGGAGGGAAACGGCAGATATTGGAGTTTTCTCGCACAAACTCGTTGCGTTTGTCGCTTCAACTGTTGATTCAACATTCCGTCGAATACATTCCAAGAAAGTTTCCGGGCTTCGCTTCAATTTCTTTTGAGACAATCATTTGAACAGTTTCGACGAATTTTGTGTAAATACTCGTCGTTACGTGATTTTACTCGTTTATGCTCCGTAATTGAACTTCGGTGTCTCTGTGAACTGGAGTATCGACCTCTACTATAATTTCCAATGTGTTTCTTTCTTATTTTATACGTGTAAAGCCTTTCGGTTTTCAAGTTCAGCTTATATTTAACAATAAATACACACGCTTTGGTAACTAATTATGTTAGTTAGTATTTTGACCAAAAAGGTTGAGGGCTACTGCAATTAATCACTTTACCTGACTCTAAGAAAATGTTTGTATTTCAAGGGCTTCTGAGTCCGAAAAACACTATTTGAAGAAATGGACTGTGTGTGTGTGTGTCCGTGAATACGTTTGAGAGGAAACGGCCGAACCAAATCCGCTCTACTTTGGTGTTTAGCCAGCACTACACCATGATACTACTGTCATCAAGGTGAGCAAAACTGTCTCAAAACTAAGTTGGCATAGTGATCAAAACACTACATATCGTTTTCTCAAACATGGCTCAAACGATTTCGAGTACATTTTTTGTATGGCCGTTTGAAGCCCCAAATAACACAACAGTACTTCGCAATTAGAACAAGAGCAGCACAATAAATTATCAAAAACTTCGAAGAAAAACTATTTCAGCTCGGTGTTTCTTTTATAAATTCGGCTCACTTGAATTCGGATACCAGAATTCTCACAAAATCAGAGTGTTAGTACAATAAATCGATTCCTACGATGGACACTTAATAACGTTTGTTGGGCGCACAAATCGGGGAATTTGAGACTGTGAAATAAATTAACGTGCTGAGCGTGAATGAGGACTGAGGACTTACACTTGACAGAATAGCGATATCCAGTTGAGTATGAGTATATAAACGCGAAAAAGAGAGAGTCGAGTTGGGAGTAGCGTGAGCTGAGGGACGTCTGTGTCATGAGAGCTGAAGGATGACTGGCTTGGAAGGAGCTGTCTGTTGAGCAGAGGAATCTAAAATTGAGGGGTGGGAAAGATAGATGGGAAAGTCTAGAACCGGGGAAATCAGTTGTCACTTGGAAATCACTGAGGAGCTGGGGGTGTAAGACCCAGCTCATTCGGCCTGCCAAACAATGTTCATTCAGCCCTCAACAGCTAAGTCATTGTTTCCCCTAACACCTCCATCCTCAACCCCTTCTTGTTACTTATGGAAATTCCGCCTCTCGAGTTATTTCCAATTGACAAAGGATTTCCCCTTTGTCTGGACATTCCGGAATATAATTTTCTCCTCTCTTTTCACATTACACTCCAGAACAGACAGCTCCTCCCAAACTCATTCACTTACGAAGTATAGTGAAAGTCAGTCATCTTCAGTTCTCCCAACACAGTCATCTAACATCTCTCGCGATAGATTCGTCTCCCAATGCTCCCAACGGTCACTTGTTCCTCCTCTCATTGACATCTAATTCGGATTTTTTCATTCCCACCTCGCACAACTAGTTTTACGCCCCTCTTCACAAGTCACCTCTTCTTTGTACATCTTAGTCTTCAAATCTTGTGACATACCGACTCTTCAAATTACAAATACGTGCTGAACTCAAACCCGTCTCCGAGATTCGTTCAAGTCTATCCTGGTTAGAACAGACTGAAAACACATTTTATCAGTGGTGGGAGAGGAGTAAATCACTGAATGTTGTGGAGTTGAGGGGAATCACATGATGCGTCACACCAGTTTTTTTCCTGTTTCAATAAAATTTTTGCATTCGAGGAAGATATGTTTTTAAACACTACTTAGGTAAGAAGGAGAGTCATGTAATTGACTGAAAATATTTTTAAAGTTTTCTTCAGACCATAAACCGCTGAGTTCGTTATGCACCATTTGCGTAAATAGTCTGTGGTCTATGTGACGCGATTGAGATAGAATGGCTGAAGCAAATCGCCTAAAATGTAATAGTCAAGAGATGCGATTTTGTAGCGATGCGGTTTGAACTGAGTCAATCCATCACGCAAAAGGTTTCTAATGTAGCTAAATATATATGGTAATTTTTACATTATCAACTATGTGACATTTGTTGATATTTCATTGAAGCCCGTTGATATTTCCCAACCAACTTACATTCGTGGCAGTAATAAACACTCGAACTTTCACAAATCATGTGTCGATGAGGAATCGGTAACAACCCCTTGTCGTGGAGTGGCTTCTCTGAAACAGCGTTTAAAGTCGCTTAAGTTCTCAAAACGAGAATAGAGAGTCGTAGCGATAATGAACAGAACGGTTTCGCGTTGGAATCAATGATATCGAGGAGAATATTGTGCAATTACGTTGGAAGAGCGCCGAAATTGAGCTTCAAGAGACGGCAATTCCAACGGCAGAGATCCGAAGGGAACGTCACGGGTTTCTCGCCCCTAAAATTCTCCAAGAGATTCGAGCTAATTGAACACGCGGAATCTCGTTTCACGAGCTAATGGCGGCCCGCTGTTATCCTCTCTACTCAGGGGAACAATGCTCCGATGACATTAGGGAGTTGGCGCCGCCACTTAATCCAGATACAAAGGTGGTGATGCAAGAAAATGAAAGACGCCCACTAAACTTGCTTCGTAGATTCTCTCTATTCATCTTCCAACTTGGATTTTAAGGGTTGAAGGATCACACAACTCTCTTCACCGCATTGAACTGAATTTTGTAATTACTTCCCGCAACCCGAATAAATAAGTAAAGTATAGCAATCGGTCAAAAACTTATCTGATTCGAAGCATCAGATGTAACAAAACTTTGAATATTTCGACTTTTGGCAATATAAACACACACTCTATCTGCATTCAACGCGTTTCTACCAAAAAAACAGTTAGGGAGACCGGAAGATTCACAACAGTTAGTTTAAGATACTCAGTGAGCTTCACCTAACATTCGGGTATATTTCGGCTTTTATCCCTGATCAACGGGCTGTTATCGAAATATTTGTGAGGCGCGCGTGTACAGTTTGCAAGAAGGCAGTATGTCAGCTCTGAAATGTACTGGATACTTTTTGTAAACTAAAACAGGTGACACGGTGAGTTCGATCCAAATTGATTCAGCAAAATTGCAACAATAGCCCCGTGTTAACAGTTCATGGGCAAAAGACCTACCATTCGTTATGAATAAACGTTACGTAATCGGCTGAAAACAAATTTTTTAGTTATGTTAAGATCTTTACGTTTCAGACCCCACTGAGTCCGAAAAACAGTATTTGGAAAAATGGTAAGTGTGTGTGTTTGGAAGTTCGTGGAGTGGAGGCTGGTAACACCAGGGTTGCAGCATTGACCGTGTCCTTACGCGATGTATGGTGCAATAATAGTACTTGGGAGTCTGCGTTCGAGATATTACCACCCACGTGTTGCTCGGGTTGTATCTAAACTGTTGGTCGTTCTATCGCGGAACATCCCGTTTATTCCTCGTCCAAATCCTTCTATCCCTAGAGCCGGCGTAGGGTACAGGGCATTTCCCATTTAGGCGAGCTTTGAAACAAAAAGAAAAATTGAGTGTGCTCAGAAACAGTCAAGTTGATAATGAAACAGACGCGAATGAAAGAAAACTATTGAATCAAATCAGCTCAAACTAAATATCTAGCCCAAAGTTACCATGGGACGCCAAAGTAAGGGTTAGGAAAAGCAGGAAGTATAAGCAAAATCCGCCCAAATCCGCCGAATCCGCCCAAACTATAGTTATCACAGTGATCAAAATACTTTATTTTTTCACAAACACAGCTAAAACGATTTGGATTAAACTTTTTATATGAATAACTTCTAATGAGTGAAACAACTATAGCGAAAAATTCTCATCCGTAGGAAAATGACGAGAGTAGGACAATAAATTACCAAACATCTCGACAAAAATCGATTTTAGCTCAGTTAGTGCCATCCCTTTTTTCCTCCTCCAGGAATTCCACACTTTCAACGAACACCGTCTCACTTACCACTATTTCTCAAAGTTTTTAACCGATAACTCAGGAAAAGTTAATATCGTCCTTTTCAAAAAAAAGTGTTTACGGCCTCACTAATTCTTTGTGCACCAATTGTTCAATAATGGTCACAGCATGAGTACCAACAGCACAATTAGTTCCGGAACTTTAAGCGCTGCCGCACCCTGAGGCCGTGAAGTGATGTTTTATCAAGTTCAAGTGAACTGAGCGAAAAATAAATTGAGTTAGCAGAAAAAGCCATGAACACTAGTGAATTTACGTGGAGCTAATGAAAGTTGTGTGATGTAGCGCACCTAATATTTTTTTCTCGAAAATGGCTCTAACGATTTTGATTAAATTTTTCGTAACAGCTGCAAATAACCCAACGTAAAAACAAGAACTAACACAACAACAAGATTCTCATCTGTGGGAGAACGACGAGAGCTGATGAGAAGTGGCTGTCCAATCAAGTACCTGTACTATGATCATTTGATACGCTCATAAGGTGTATAACATAAGAGCTACTCCAAAAATTTCAGAATTTCCACCCCCACCGTCTCATCTTCTAACATTTCTCGCAGTTTTTACTCGATTATTCCACAACGGTGAACACGATCTATCTAAAAAAAAATCACGTAGACAGTCTCTGAATCACCTTTGAACCGATCGCTCAATAACAGCCGCCCCACAAATAGGAACGGCACCATAAATGCCAAAACCATAAGCGCTTCACGGCAGAACGTTAAATGAGAAAAACAGGTTTGATTGATTGAATCAACAGAATCGCTGAATGCACGTAAACCCCAAGGAAAGATATGTTGAATGCGTTGCGTCGTGGATGTTTTTTTTCTTCAACATTTTGCAAAATGGCTGGTCAATTTAGATCATACTTCCAGAATGTTTTCAGGTAGTCAGTTTTCGTAAATTGTGTTCAACAGTCTAGTGATCGGAGATTGTTGGGCTCTACTCAAGTGACCCAGTTCAATGGCCTCTGGCTTTCGGATCATCCCCAGCTTTGTTCTATATCGCCAACACAAGAGGATTCATCAACTAACGAATTCTCCAGTAGGTTTTACACAGTGACACTCGCCTCTCAGCTCTCGTCTGTATCGCAGTTCACCTATGCAGAGACCCACCCACCCCAATCGTGTTGCTTGAGCTCTGCCTCTCACATCCGTTCTCAATTATAACATACAGCCCTCTATCTCACTCATCCCATTCATCAACTATTCTTCGCTCGTGACTTCAGGTTCTTCTTTCCTCCCGCTAAACAGAGACAAACTGAGACAAAAAATGGGTTTTTCGAATCGACCCGAATTGTCCACAGTCAATGTCTTGCTGAATTTTATGCTCTTATTTTTGGTAAACTATGAATCTAACGAGTTTTTGATCACACTCACAAGGTTCATACTACTTGCCGCTTCACGAAGGGTACGGAAGTATAGTGGTGTGCAATGCAAACATTTTGATGAAACCGGAAAATCGATAATTCAATTTCAGATGTAACCAACTGCGGAAACCTAGAGAATGTTTTTAAAAAACTGTTTTTGGCACAACTAGGCTGTTATTTGTGTTCCATAAATATCTGAGTAAAAATTTGGTGGACCAAATGATGGTTCTTAACTTACTTGGGGTTTTAATGCTTTTCGATGTGCTACGGATATAATAATCAGACTATCTCCAACAATCGGGGTTTTCAGCGTTTACGAAATTTGCAAAGTAAATACATGAATTAATTTGATCAACCTGACGGAGTATCTTATAGCAATCGCTACCCACATTATCCTACCATGGACTATCTCTGTGACCCACGTTTGAACAGAAATTTATGCGAAGATACATAGGGAAGTGAGATATCTTGAACGTTAAACAGTCATTTTCCTCATTCACTCGAAAACTACTGAAACGATTTTGATCAAACTCACGGTGTACATTTAGCTAACTTGTACGTAGGTTCTGCTGCACGAAATACGTCGATTGAGGAGATAGCGACCGTATAAAAAATTGAATTAGTTAGTTGGGTTTAAGTTGGTTCCTAGTACCTGTTTGAAGTTCCCACTACTCTCCCCCGTCCCCACCGGATTAATTTATCGCGAGCGCTAAACACGTACAAGTGTACGATTTAATGATTGGGGTTGATTCAGGGAGAGTGTCTCATTAACACCCCGATTGCTACAAAACCAAGACGCTTTACAATAAACACTTGATCTCCTCACACAACCACATACAAAAAACCTATAAAACCTATTAATTGGGCGGTGACGTGCAAAATGTCCTCGCTTCATAAACTGCTACGAATTGAACGAGCATTTATTATCGCGAGGGGAATATTCTGAAAGAAGAAATATAGAGTACAGCTTTTATTTGAACGATTGATTTCAAGTTTTGGTGGCGCGGAGCCGAAGCCCATTTCAGACGATTCCTTACCACTAATTGAAAAAAAAAAGAAACTCTTAAAGCTTACCACAGCTTTGGGACAGCTCTCTGAAGAGGGTCATTGAAGGTCTTGAGAGCCCCGAGAACCATTAATTAAGGTTCTGTTTGCCGAGGACCAAAGTTATCAGTCGTCAAAGTGGGATCTTCGTCCTCTTCCATCGGTCGTTGGCATTGATTTACTACCTCAAACGATTATGTGGCAGCCATCAACAAGACGAAAGAGGAAAAACTCGTACTGCGGCTTTCCCTGCGAGAAAGGAAGGCAAATGGGGAAATAGGGCGTGCGACTTACTCGATGGCTATTTGGTCGCTTAAATCAGAGTTATCGAAGTACTAGAATTAATGAACTCGTACGAACTGAGTTAGAGAGCCGCTCTTGCTAGGTTGGCGACGATTTTTCACGTTATTCTCTACAAAGTTAACGGATTCAGTAGCCTCATTATAACTTTTATTCCTAGCTTACTGAATCATGTTCATGCGCATCTCCATTTTTTCAAGGCACTTTAAACAACTTTCAAGTCGGAATAGGACTTTCCAAGAATTGTCCCACGATCGCTCAATTACTGAAACAGCAGAGAACATGGTCCTCCAGTCTAGCTCCGCTGACGCCATCGTTCCCGCCCATGTCGTTTACAGAAGGTGTTTGAGCAGATTATGCTGCCTCATTTTTCACGGTGTACCGGACACTATCGTTTCAGAAACAGGAAGCTGGTCCAGGAGTTTTTGAATTTGAATAATCGTGATCGCTGAAAATGAGCTGCTATCCGCCCGTCCCGTGATTTGGACCTGTCTTCACCAATGAGATTTGGGTAGGATAAAGGAGATGCTCTGAGTCCTTGGGCCCGAATCGTTAGTCGTTATCGTGGGCCAGCGTGACGAGGCACTGGTCATCCTCCGTAACGCGGATGAGCTTCGTAGGGTCCAGCGGCTAATACTATTTCGAATAATCGAAACCGTAAGGACAGTTTCACTCCAAGCTCGTTGCGTCGTTGTGCGAGGGAAGTCAATATAAAATGAGGCTTCCGCCTAAAAGATGGCTTCATTCAGAGAAGGTCCCTATGGTGGACGTTGAGTTGGAGCAATACGCCTTACGTTTCCCATTACGCAGATGGCAGTGATATAAGTCAGGGTACACCCAAGGGCGCATTGGGGCAACTTGGAATAGGCTGACCCATGTCCAAAGGAGGAGGCATTAAGCGATCTTCCAGTTGAGTTTTGCCTGATTCCGAAGTCTGGTCAATCCAGAAGCAGTGTATCGACCTTGTATTCAATTCCATTGTCTTAGTGGTCGACGCTGCTACTGACGGGTCAAAGAAGAGTTTGTGACAATTGTGCCGTTTCAACCTCACAAAGGATTATGCGTGTTCATGTTCGGCAGAAGTCCAGGACTAGGAACGGTTTTGGTGCTCGTACTTTACAGCAGCAAGGGGCGTAGTTGAAGTGAAACAGTTTTTTCCAAGGTGGGTTGTGGCCAGTACCAGCTTGGAACTGACCCGAAAACATTTCGAAGATGTTGTTATTTTTCTCAACTCCATGGAGCTGCTTTGAACTTTGACGTGGTCCAGCGGTAAGGAGGAATAAATATTCGGGCGCTATATCTTCTTCGTTCAACGCATTTCTTCAGAAATATTTATGCAGGATAAAATGTAGGAACTAATTAGCTGAGAGTACTCCGTAAGTTTGATCGAAATCGTCTAAACCGTTTTTGAGGAAATTGGAATACCGATAAATTAGTATTCGACAAATCTCCTTTTCTGAGTTAACTTGGCTTATATCTCCGTTCAACATGTATATACAGAAATAATGATGGAGAACGAAATGTTGGTATGGGTGACTAGAAGACACCCCATTAGAATTTATCACATCTGGTGAAGAAGTGACCCTGGAATTTACGGAAATGTTCGAAAAAACGTTATTTTCGACACATTTTGATTTTTATCTCTGTTCAATGGACTGTTAGAGGAACATTTATTCAGAATAATACGTAGGTATAAACTATTCGAATACATTTTCAAAGTTTGGTGATAATCGTTAAAGCCGTTTTGCCAAAAAGCGTAAAAAACCTATTTTTGATTCATAGGCCTATATCTCCGTTCACCGTATTTTCATGGAGATATGTATGCAGAAGAAAAGTGAGGTATTGATTAGTATAAGATAATTTGAAAGTTTAATCAAAATCGTTAGAGCCGTTTCCGAGAAAAATGCGAAAAACACTAGTTTTTGGTGTATTTTCGTCCCTCACCCCACCCCCCCCTTCCCATCGGCCGAAATCGTCCATAACCTTATTTTGGTGTCAGCAAAAAAATAACGAACATAACGAAAAAAGAACCAGCTCAAACGGATCAGCCGTTCTCCCGCAAATCGAACTACAGACGGACAAACACACACACACACGGACCACGCGCCGAAATTAGGTTTTTTAGACTCAGTAGGCCTCAAAACGTAAAGATCTGAAGAAAATCCAAATTTTTTATTGACACGATTACTATACTTTCCTTCCCTTCGGGTAGCGGAAAGTAAAAAGATGTGAAGAAAACAAAACACCAAGAATATTCAGAGGATAGAAACGTAAAGGATCTTATGCATATACCGCTGTAACTAGTAATATAATGTTAAATTCATTAAGTGATGCTCAACAGTCGAGGTGGGTGGAATAAGCGATTAAAAATTCCTAAAAACGCACAAAAAACCTATAAGGAGGTTCGCTCATAAAAAATGTAGAACTCCTCGGAGCCCCATTTATGAGGAATGAGTGGTATTTTGATATCTATGTTCACAATAGTATTCAACCTATTTGATAGATGAAATCATTTTGGCACTCCATACTCATGTGCACCACGGTATATCAAAATTGAGCTGATTATCACTTAATCGAGTTAAAACTCACACACACAGGCCATTTTCTCGAATGGCGTTCGTCCTCTTAGAAGGTTTTGGAACGTAACGGTCTGAATAAAACTCAATATAAATGCAGGCAATGGCCTAAATTTTCATCTTATTTTTTAGGGCGAAAGACAGTAAGTAGAACTAAAGCGAACCAAAGAGCTGTTTTCTTGAACGCGCACCCCGTTTCCTCTTTAATCGCGCACGACTGTTTTAAATATTGAACCGTCGATGAAAGAAATTTAAACGGAAGAGCGCTACTGTTGTGTTCCCCGTTCAGATGGCAGCGCAACTTCGGAAGCTCGACAATCAATATGTTTCTCTGGTAGCTGGGATAATCGCATTCTAATGACCGCCCGGATACAAACGGCATGTTTGCATTCAAGATAATTGCGTTTGCTGCTGCGGATGGGAACTTAAAACGATAATTTGGGCAGTTGAAGAGAAACGAGGCCGTCGGTTAGTGGTGGAAGGGAATGAGGGCCAGGATCCAGAGATCGGCGAAGAGGAGGAGGAAGTGGACGGAGCGCCAAGACCCCGATTTCGAAGTTAATGTGTTGAACCAGGTCAAGAAGGGAGAGGCTTCGTTCTGCCCAAGTTGAGCTCAAGAATCTCGAATTCCTGTTCTCCCACGCACTTCTTTCACTCGATTATGTTCATTGGATGGGCGACTGGAGCGAGAAACCGGTGAATTTCCATAGTTCAGTGAAGAGGAAATTAGGAAGCTTTACCGTAACTTTTGGCGCTCAACAACGAGATAGGAGCATAGTGGGGAGGGAGGGGGCCGTTGGAGGGGGAAGGAAGTAGGTAGGAGGGGAAGCGAAGGGGAATGGAGATAATTTTGGTAGTGGCAAGCAAAGAGACCCCCTTCCATCGGCAAAGTTCTTCGCATTCTTCACGGTCCACTTTGATGGTTTCTCTTTTATATACTCGTTTCCGTTGAGCGGATTTCTAAGAAAATTGATGCTCCTACATTCTTTGGGCTGTGGTCCCCTTCCAATCTCTCGTCTGGTGACGGTGAAACAGACACTAGGCCAATTTAGTATCTCATTCGATAACGTTTTCTACTACGTTTGACTTCAAAAGCTGCTTCAAGCACCTGATACCTGATTGGCGAAACTCACTTAACCGAAGGAGCGGTATAACAACATTTTGTATTTTCTCCGAGAAATGGGTGCGGTATACTGTATTCTAAATCCAGCCGTTTCTTATTGCTTTTCGGTGTTCCCCTTTCAATAGTAAAATAAAACCTCTTTTTAGTTTCCTCAACCCAAAGAATAAAGAGAGGACTGTAATCGGCCGAATAGAAAGCTGTGTTTTGATCGGATCTTGACATTTTGAGGGCTCCTGAGTCACAGTATAAGTGAGCCTGTTCTAAATGGTTGCAGCTCTCCCATTGTTCGTTTACATGCTTTCTAGCCAAATACTGTGATAGCTCTTCTTTTCAATAAGTCAGTTCAACCTGTACCAAAATTCTTTAACAACCATTGAGAGTTACATCGTATTTCAGTCCGGAACGCGTTATTCAGAAAGATGCCCGATGTCAGTAGATGTCATGCTCAGCTCAGTCCATTAAGAGGTCTCACTTGCAACGCCTCAACAGTTACCATTTTTGCTTTAGAAACGAGCGTTTCGTAATTGGCTGAAAACATGTGTGTCATCACTAAAGTGGGTAGCATGAATCATCTCAAACGACTGATATACCTTCTCTAGGTATCACATTTTCCAGCTATGTTTCTTCCGCATAGTTTGAAGTGCGAATAATGCGAATTTCTTTGCTGAGGAAAGTTTTTCAAATTGCCAAAGTCAGCTTGGATTGCTATTATCAATCGATCACTATGATTAACAAACATCAGGTCAACCTATTCAATTCCGTCTAAACCAATGGCGCGTTAATTGATATAATACGGTGATTATATGGGCGAACGAGAGGTAGCCAGGCGGCGAACTGTTATTCGAGCGCCAAGGTAATTAGCCGTTTTTAAGTCAATGATTAGATTTTACCAACAACCGATAAACTGGGCTTTGCCTCGACACAAAGCAGTGGAGATCTGTCGCTGGATGTGGAGGTACCGGGCGGTGTTTGTATCGAAATAAGGTAAACATTGTCGCCATCTGTAGGCTGAAATGAAGTGCACTCGCGGTTCTATAATGAAACCCTCGGCGTTTTATTGTTAAAAGAAGTGAAGGAGGGAGAGGATTGTCAAACAGAAGTTTCTAAACATGATGAAAGCGAATGGAACCGTTTTGTTGAACGGTAAACTAATATGAGTTCCGAGTTGATTGCGATCGAACGAACCCTGACAAAATTTACCAGGTTTTCTAACATGGAGTGAAGCTAACAAAATAAGTTTGGTTCATTACAACATATTAGGTTAGTCCTGATGGAAAAAATAGTCTAAACTCACAATCAAATGGTTCAAATCTAACTTGGCAGTTCGGATATAATACATTTTTTTTTTTTTTTCATTTAATATTTATTGTTTGAGCCTGTTACATAATATTGTATCATACCTCATTGACATGTGTGTAAGCACTTAAATTGTTAATCTTTTTAGTTCTAAATCAAGTTATCTGACGTTGGCTTTTACTCGGTTGGAGGCGTGAGGAAATCTAGGATATGCCGAGGTCTGGTTAGTCTTCTATCGTTGAAGGGTGTAAGGCCACTTGTGACAAGCGGGTTGAAATGGTCGGAATAATTTCTGTGGAGCTTTTGCATACAGAAGCGACGGAGTTCAGATGGCGATTCCAATGCGAAGTCCTTATAAATTGTTGCATTCCTCACAAATGGTGGGGTGTGGATGATGTTGCGCTGCAGCGTGATGTTCTGCTGGGCCTCGAGTCTCCTAAATTGGGAATCCGAGCACGTCCCCCAGATAGCTAGACCGTAAGTCCAAATCGGACGAACTAAGGTTTTATATAGAATGATTTTGTTGGACAGTGATAGGTGTTGGTTGTTGAGGAGTGGCTTTAGTTGGTTCGTTCTAATTTTCGTCCGCTTAATGACGTCTGAGATGTGGTCTTGGAATGTTAAGCGACGGTCTAGGATGACTCCTAAATATTTGTGGGTTGAGGCGAGGGGTAGTTGGTAGTCATTATAAAACAATGGCACTTCTTGGAACCTCCGACGGTATGAGAACGTCACGGTAACAGATTTGGCAGGGTTAATTTTGAGTCTCCATTTAGTGCACCACTGCCCGAGTTTGTGGATAAACGATTGTAGGACATGGGAAGCTTCGTCCTGATCAGGTCGGCTAACGGCGTAAACTAGGTCGTCAGCAAAGAGCCCAGAAAATTCGGGAGTGGCAGGAAGCGGTATGTCATGGCAATACAGAGTGTAAAGATAAGGGCCAAGGACACTTCCCTGAGGAACTGATGCTCTAATCATTCGAACTGACGACGTCTCATTTGCGACATTGACAACAAATGTTCGAGCGTCCAGATAGCTTTTGAGTAAGTCGAAAATGTTTTTTGGGAGGTGGGGCTTTAGCTTGATCAGAAGACCAGTGTGCCACACTCTATCGAACGCCAGGCGCCAGGCTGGATTGGTGGGGTGTGAATCTATCTTCGAGCATGTCAGCAAACACATCAGCCTTTTCCTTGGGTAAAGATATCCAATGGCTACCATTTCTGAGTTGGGGTATATCTCTTTGACACTTGGTGAGCATTTTTGTCTTTCGAAACAGTGACCCGTTTTGACTTACCAGCGACAGAATTTCTTCCCTTGCCAGATCACTTCTCAAATTTGCTACTTCATAGCTGAGGGCGTTGCTGAGTTTATTGAAGCGTTGTTTGTCGCTCAAGTTACCCGAACGAAGCCACTCTCTCCTGGCTTTTTTTCGTTCAGTCCAAATTACTTGGACATGTGAAGGAAAGCTAAGGTTAACTTTTGGTTTTGGAAGAGATTTTGATCGAGCATATTTGGCAGCTTCGGCTATCAGGGCCGTTAATTGATCAACTGCTATGTCGATTTCCACCACCGTCCTTAAAGCCTGCGATGGTCGTATTTCTTGAAACAAGTACGCCTTATATTTCGCCCAGTCCATGGGGTATTGTATGAGCGTTGGTTTAGTGAGGACAGTTTTGGGCATGGAATGGAGCACTGCGTGGAGAGGCAAGTGGTCAGAGCTCAAGTCATACCTGACGTGAGTATTGGTTATCTTTTTATTCAAACCTTTGTGTATAAATAAGTCTAAATGAGTTGGTCGTACACCCGTCCTTGGGTCATATCTGGTGGGAACTCCAGCATGTTCTATCCCACAATTATACCGCCTAATCCAAGCATCAATGAGTTTGCCATAGCTGTTAGCTTTTGGTGAGTTCCACCTTTGATGCTTGGCATTCAGGTCTCCACCTACCAAGAACGTGGGACCAAGCTCGTGGATTACACCTAGTAATGTAGCCATAACAAGTTTCCGGTTTCTTGCTCTGCATTCAGGAGGTACGTAGACCGCGCCTGGTTGAATATCAAGTCCATCAACATGAATTATACACCTTGCTAGTTGAATTCCATCCTCAATTATTGGTAGCAACGGAGATTGATTGAAGTGTGACCGGACTAAGAGTAGAGCTCCTGCACAGCTTGTCCCATTTGGTTCTCTTGCAATGTATGATTTGTATCCAGGGAGGTTGAAGCTCTGCTTATGCGATAGTTTTATTTCCGATAGCATTATGATATCCACCTTATGAATTATCAAATAATGTAGTAGTTCTTGGGCTTTACCACGTAAGGAGCGGCAGTTCCATGACATAATGTTAATTTGACATTGTCGCATTATATTGTTAGAATGTTCGCAAAATTGATCGATTTTATGGCATTTGTAAGCTCGGTTTTAAGCACAGAAATTAACTGGGTGACAACTGAACGAATTATTTGATGGATAAGGGGTCCCAGCCCTAGCACCATACTCTCAGAACTGCTAGTCTCTCTTTGAGCATTCACCCCAGGCTGCTGGCAACCAACTCGCCCAGCAAGGCCCAACCAATCAGGCCGAGAACCACCCGCAGCGGACCCCGCAGGAACACCAGCAGCAGGACCCGCCCGAGGAAGCGATGGAAATTCATTTTCGTCATTCAGGGAAGGTGGCACCCGCTGCTGAGCCCCAGTGCTGGAGCCCGTCGGCCGCCCAGATCGGATCTCACTCCTATAGGCTCTCTTTTCATCTTTGTTAGGTTTATCTTTCCCTGCAAGTTTCTTATAAGCGGAGCACCCTTTCCAGCTGGAGGCGTGATTCTCGGAGCAATTGACGCATTTCCGGACCTGATTATTTGAATCATGGGATTTGGTGTCATGATAGTCTGAACAAAGTCCACACCGTACTGGGCGGGAGCATTGCCCCCTCGCATGATTCCACATCTGGCATCTTTTGCAATGGATTGGGCCTGGTCTGGGTCGGTATTCTTCCATTTTACAAGAAATATACGCAAGTTGACTGATGGAGAGTAATTTATCATAATCTTCGGTTGGGGGCACATCTATATAATATATTGGCATATACGTGTCCTTATACTCTCCTGAGAGGCATTTTGCATTGACAACCTGTCGGCAGGAGACTCCATATTCGTTAAGTAAGCATTGAGCTATATAAGACGTATCCATGTTAGACGGGAAGCCTCGAAGAACCATTCGGTGTGGACGTTGTTCTTTTTGCAAGTAAGTGTGAAATTCAATATCTTTCTGCTCGGTAAATTTGGAGATGAACTCTCTATACTTCAATTGAGTGGTAGGAGTAATTCTGTACTCATTTCTTGCTAAAGTTTTGATGTAGGCTGTATCATCGATATCTCGTATAAACGCAATAAATTCGGTAGTAGTTTTTGTTCCTTTGTAAGAGCAGGTGACCGTAAGTCCGGGTTTTTCTTTATTGACCGGGGCCTGATGGTTTTCGTTCATTTCGATGTCAGTATTGGTCTGATTCCGATCCTGTTCATTAGAATTGTCAATAGTTTGGAGAGGAGTGTATCGATTGCCAACTGTTACTGATGGATTAATATTATGTTTTTCGCGTGCGTATATGGCGGGTTTTCTCGTCAAATGACGTTTGTTTGGTGCTTTAAACGTGTCAGAGGCAGAAGCAGCGGTTGCATTAGAGGCCAGCTCGAGGTTCAAGAGAGGATTTGTAATACTGGAATTAGCAGATGGGTCAATGGCAGAGGGTTTGGGCAACAACAAATCATTACTGTTCGTGTTGGACTCATCCTCTTCCTCAGAGTCTGCCATAACAATAAGAGATGAGACGAAAAGACTCACTTATCAACGGTGTTGATATCAAAGTCGATGAACTCGGTTGTAGATGGGTAGAGTGACAGAGATAACTCTTGTGAAAAAAGACAGAAGAGAAAGAAAGATAAGGGAGCTTCACTCACGCTGTTCACTGTTCAAACGTTTGAACGCAACTGGATATAATACATACACACGGGAAATAGATGCACAGCGGATAATATTGATTTTAGCGTACCACAGAGCTCAGTCGTAGATTCTTTACAATGTTTATTACCTTCAACCCAAAAAATACAGTATTACTAGTAGTAGTGGTACAGTAATTGGATAAAATATGTGGTGCGATGCATCAGGTAACATTCCTTCCTCTGCCCAACGCGCTTCAGCGATTTTTATCACTCTAACCACAAACAAAATCTTTTTTCACTCAGTTTATATGAGCTTGATGGAACGTAGCTCAACATTCTGCTTAGAAACTGGTAGCGCTTTACTGAGTGGCTATAATTCGTGCCATGATCATTATTGATCATCATCTGTGCGCTGATTCATGAGACTGTCAACACGAAGTTTCTCAAAAACGTCTAAGATCCGTCAAAAAGTGTTTTGATGCTACCTTCCTAACACGTTTTGTCATTTTCGTATCTTATTTACTCAGAATGAATTAAGAATGTTTTTTCTCACGAAAACATTGCTTAGGATTCATTACGGAACGCAGCGACACATGGTTTGACTCCTATGCGAACATGCTTCAAATATTCGCAAAGTCTTTTGACTCGTGTTCAATTACCTCATTTTATATGCAAACGTACGTCGGGCGTGTTTAGTGCTGTTAGACCTGAAATCGTTAGCATTTTGCCGATTGACAGGAAAACGTAGTATTGGTTTCATTCCTCGCAGAATTGGATTCGCCGAGACAGTTATTCAATACCGTCGATACTGACAAGCTCCGATCACAAATAATCGACTGAGTAGATACCGATGACCGGATGTCCAAATGTTCGGTCAGTTGTGACGGATCCCAAGGAAGGTTTGAAATGAAATCACGTCAATCTCGGTATAAGTTCTGCTGTTCGGTGTTATTATGAAAAATTATGTTCCCCTGGAGCGACAGAATCCAGTGGCAGAATTTTCATTTGCAACTTGATACTTTAGGAGCTGCTAGACTTTTTCCAGTTTCTTCCGGAGGTAATTCAATATCGAAAATAAATTCATGGACATCACGATGAGAGCAAACCCGGGGCGAATAAAAAGCAAGGAAACTAGAGGAGTGAAGAATATTCTGTTCACGTGGTTGTGGGCAAAAACGCTCGGAGGGAAACCTAATGATGACTATCAAGTAATGTTATCACGAATTTTATCAGTTTTAAAGTAGCGATAACAGTTGGCTTCTAGGGTCGTTTATAAATGCTAACATAAACTGCAAACTGCAAACATCTTAAATAAAATCGTGAGCAAGCGACCGAAATAGTGAATTAAACCGCGACCAGGCAGCATTCCACTTCTCGACAATACTTGTCAGCAGTGCATACTTCTAGGTACTCTCCAAGCACCGCAAAATTCAGGTTTTTATTGTAAACGTTGATAATTAATTCGAAAGCAACGAATTCTGCAAAAATAATTATTATTCTAATATCGAGAATACTCACTAATCAATTGGCCGTCTAATGCCAAGCAGGAACACGCAAATATTTCTGTTATAGTTACGTAGGTGGACGTTTTTCTCACTCCACGCCAATACGAGTGTTCTATTGGGGTTCGTATACCGTTGATCCAACGGATAAACTGACAAAAGCGTTTGGGTGACGAAATAGCGTGTTAGCTTCTTTCACTTTAGCCGGACTCCAGAACTGGTTTATTTATTTACGTCTGAATTACGTCCTAGTAATGAATCGGTTAACGAGTGTAATAAATTATAAGTGGAGAAGTTTCTTACTCAGAATAAACTAAATTCACTAAAACTCAAGCCCGTCAGGTGAGACTGGTAACTCTTTCACTAGTTTGGACAAGGGGTTTTGGAAATGGTAGCTTTCAGATTAGAGAAGGAGTTAATGGGCAAGTCGATATCAGACGCGAAGAAGATTCGCAGTTAGTTTCAGGCGATTGAAGTGGTAGTTGGACGGCTCCATTTCAGATAAAACGGGATATCACGATTGTGATTGTTGTAGTGAACAGCTCGTAGAACCAATTTGGGGAAGGGTGGCTAGGCAAAAGTTTACGAGTCTCTAATATGGATTGGGCGGCTGACGTGAGTGAAGCCAAAACGCTGTACATTATTATAGAACCGCTTATTATTCTCTTGTACAGCATGGTTATCTCGTTCAATTCAGCATCGAACAATAGCAGTAAACAATACGAAACTTGACATGATGCAAGGCAATCGGCACGACGTGATGAGCCGAAGTGACTTGCGTTTGCTGTTAGATGGGAGGCCGAGCGGGACATGAGATGAGAAACGATAACTTTCGCTACATCGCCTCTCGAGTTACTTTAATTAATAGAATTCGCCTCACTATTTACTGCTTTCCATCTAGACGTCCTACACCTCTGAGATCCGTCCTATTCGACTCAGCATCCGAAAATACCGTAGAAACGAGACCAGACACGACGTAATTGCGATAGGTTTCCTCTTTGTACTTCGATTGGTTTGTTTGTTTTCCTTCCTGCCAACTGTTCATCCTCTCAATTCTCCAGTGGCCAATGAGAGAGTACTGTGGAATGGACCTGCCTTTCACTTATAACCCACAGCGATAATTATGGTTTAATCGCCGGAAATTGTTTTTGTTTCGCTCGTGACGTTTTAGATATGTGTAAGGCAATAAATATTTCTGTTAACTAATAAAGCTCGCTCTCTCCTCAGCATTCGTATTGGTTGTATCAGACATATTTAGAAAGAATAACCTACAACTTGTTTGGTCTAATCGAACACCTGTTTTTTCGCACACTACGTAATTCAGATACAGTCCCTGTGTCGACAACACCTTTCCTGTGAAGAACTAACTCGAAAATTGTGAGTTCACTCATGTAGTCTTGTTTTGTGATTAAGTTCTCACGACAATTTTGAGTTATTGGCAGCTAAATGTTAGGTTGCTAACTCCTCGACGTGGTCCCAAGTTTAAATAGAGATATTCATCATGAGCCACGTGGGGGTTAGCATGACGTTGAAGTAGGAAGCGGTCATCGGGTTGAATGGAGACGTTGGTTGGTTTCCAAGGCGTCAAATTCACATTCATCCCCTCCATACTCTCATGTGTACAAAATAATCAATCCAAAGTTCTGGCAGCTCAATAAACAACCCCTCATCATATTTCATCCACTAGTGGACTCATCAACTATTTCGCAAATCCCTTTCCCCTTCAACCCTTCATTTCTCGTCTGTTTCCGTTCTCGGGAGGAAAACAGCAAACAACAATAACATGACCGAACTGAATTTACGATTCCCTTTCTCCACATTTACGTCCAAACTTTGCTCCTCGCCGGGCTATTCCCCTACTGACACATACTCACTGCCTCGTCGACCATTCGTCTCTTCCAAACTTCGTCATGCGGAAATACCGAAGCCTCGGAACATCTCTCAATTATTATCCATCTAATCATCAAACTGACTCTATTGAGAAGGTTTCATCATAATCACCAGCACCGATCTGGATGGAAAATGTCAGGTACGACGCATCAGCTTATTTCATCCACTCGCGCATTCGACGATTTTGATCACTGTAGAAACCAACCTGATCATCAGATCACTCAGTTTATTTGAACTTGACCTGCAGCTTCACGTAGAAGCTGTTTAGCTTAAGGTTCCAAAATGTATAGGGTTACTCCTACTTACGTCGCATTTATTTTGATTACCAGTTGCATAGTAAACGAGAACAACATGTTCGTGTACTCACGCAAAGGCAGGTCGGCGGAGTGTGACTTCTGAAACAAAAAATAAAAAATAAACGTCGTATTATTCAACATTAAGGCGATTCATTGATCAAATTAGGACTCGACAAAAGTTTAGAAGGAATTGCGTAGAAATAAATTTCAGTCAAGCTTTTCAAGGGGCTAGATTGCGTTAGTTTGCGTACCAACATTAAGTCTTGTGTTTCGAGAAGGCGTTTTGAGCTCAGGGGAAGATCGATGGAACCCCGCAGGATTTCTCTTTTCTGCAATTCTGTACTGAAATACTCGTTAAGGGAGCGGATGGGGGGGGGGGGGTTGGCACCTTTTACATTTCGCGACCCAAAGGGTAAGGAAAGTATAGTAATCGTATTAAAGAAATTGGGTTGTGTCCGCCAGTAGGCAAATACTAAAGTTAACGTACCTGTTAGGTGAGTCCGTCTCCTCTGGCTTGTGAGTTACTGTGGGCAAGCGCTTTCGATGTAAAGACATCATCGTCTGGCCGTTTAGTCAGTACTGGAGTCAGTCAGTTGGTCGTGGTCTTTATATACAAAGAGAAAGGTGAAAGGAGTGATGGAGCGTTGGGGAAGGGGCGGGGAGATGTCTTGTTGGTCAGTCTTGTTAGTAGTACCTTAGCCGGACTGGCTGTGTTAGGTATTAAAGAAATTGGGTTGTGTCCGCCAGTAGGCAAATACTAAAGTTAACGTACCTGTTAGGTGAGTCCGTCTCCTCTGGCTTGTGAGTTACTGTGGGCAAGCGCTTTCGACTTAACGGCCAGACGATGATGTCTTTACATCGAAAGCGCTTGCCCACAGTAACTCACAAGCCAGAGGAGACGGACTCACCTAACAGGTACGTTAACTTTAGTATTTGCCTACTGGCGGACACAACCCAATTCTTTAATACCTAACACAGCCAGTCCGGCTATACTACTAACAAGACTGACCAACAAGACATCTCCCGCCCCTTCCCCAACGCTCCATCACCTTTCACCTTTCTCTTTGTATATAAAGACCACGACCAACTGACTGACTCCAGTACTGACTAAACGGCCAGACGATGATGTCTTTACATCGAAAGCGCTTGCCCACAGTAACTCACAAGCCAGAGGAGACGGACTCACCTAACAGGTACGTTAACTTTAGTATAGTAATCGTGTCTAAAAAAAAGTTGGGTTTTCTTCAGATCTTAACGTTTAGAGGCCTACTGAATTTATAAAACCTAATTTCAGTGCGGCCCGAGTGTGTCCGTAGTTCGATTTGCCGGAGAACGGCTCCACTCTTCTTATGTTTTTGTGTTGTTCATTATTATTATTATTTTCGACACCAAAATGAAGTAATGAGCGATTTCGGTCGATGGGAAAGGGTACGAGAATATACCAAAAACTAGGGGTTCTCGCATGTTTCTCAAAAACGGCTATAATAATTTTGATTCAACTTTCAAATTATCCACTTACTTGTTAGTACAAAACTTTTCCAACTTCTTCATAAGTATCTTCATGAAAATACGGTAAACGGAGATATAGGCCTATGACGCTTTTACGCTTTTTGGCAAAACGGCTGCAACGATTTTCACGAAACTCACAGGATGTTTTTGAATAGTTAATACCTATATATTGTTCTCAATAAATGTTCCTCGACAGTCCATTCAACAGAGATAAAAATGGAAATGTCACGAAAGTAATGTTTCTTCGAACATTTCCGTACATTCTGGGGTAACTGCGTCACCAGGTTTGATCAATCTTACACAGTGTCTTTTAGCCACCCATACCCACATTTTGCTCTCTGTAACTATTTCTGGATATACATGTTGAACGGAGCTATAAGCCAACGTAATTCAGAAAAGGAGAATTGTCGAATATTAATTTATCGGTTTTACAATTTTCTCAAAAACGATCAAACTTAGGAAGTACTCTCTCCTAACTAGTAGTAGTTTTGTTCTTTATAAACCTGTACCTGTAGAAATGTGTTGAACGAATATATAGCACCCGTATATGTAGCAGGTTGTCGAATTTTTTTAACCTAATTCGTGTCTTCAGAATTCTAGTGTACGTAATCTTATCTAATGTTTCATTCATTTCACACGACACATACTTTAGAGAATATAAGTAAGAATTGCGGCTGAAACTATTTCTCTGTTGATTTTCGTCGCTACCGTCTTTCGAATCAGCGAATCTAACCGGGTAGAACGTTTTAATTTAATTTATAGCTTCTAATTTAATTTCTTCGTTATATTATAGTAATTTTAACGAACAGGAACGACTTTCTCCGTTTTGACTGGTTCAATAAAAACCGAGTAGCGTAGCGTGAAGAAAAATTATTTCTACGTATCTGTTAGGTGAGTCCGTCTCCTCTGGCTGGTGTGTTGCTGGTGGCAAGCGCTTTCGATGTAAAGACATCATCGTCTGGCCGTTAAGTCAGGACTGGAGTCAGTCAGTTGGTCGTGGTCTTTATATATGAAAGGAAGGTAAAACGGGATGATGGAGGGTCGGGGAAGGGTCGGAGAGAGGAGGTCATGTACCTCAGGGGAAACCCCTAAGGTGAATGGAACGTCTTGAATGATCTGTCAATTGTGGAATTTCCGTCTTTTTTGTGTAGGGTGGTCTGTAAATCCGTCAGTTGGTTGTTTTCGTTTGTGTAGTGTTTTGAGTGGTGTGAATATGGTGTCGCATTTTGTGTTGATTTGTTCATTTATGATCTGTCCATTGAAGTTTTTTTGTTTGTAAATTTCCATGTTTTCTAATACGTTCAGTTTTCGTCCTTTGTATTGTTTGTGTAGTAAGGTGGTACAGTCCTGTATGTTGGTAGGTTCATGTCCAGTTGTTTTGAGATGGTTAGCAAAGTTTGAATCGTCTTTGTTCCTATTAAAAGATTTAATGTGTTCTGAGTATCTGGTCCGTATTTTTCGTCCCGTCTGTCCTATGCATTTAGACACATGATACGGAGACTAAAAAGTTATTTTACTATACGCACACTTTGGTAAAAAGAACTTGATCTTATCAGTACCTTTGCAGTTAACGTTTAGTTCCAAGAAAACAATAAACAAATTATTAAGACAATTTGATACCTTCCTTTCGGAGGAACACAGAATACACATGTTTTTGGTCAAGACGCTGCACGTGAATGTGCAGCGTCTTGGACCAAAAAGTCTGTGTATTCTGTGTATCCTGAGTCGTGTGTATACAAATCGTATTGTCTTAACAATTTGTTTATTGTTTTCTGAGTAACCGTTATTTTCTACAAAGGTACTGATAGTACAGACCCACTTGTAATTTTGGCGGGTATATAAAATAGTCTTGTATCATGTGTCCAAATGCATAGGACAGACAGGACGAAAAATACGGACCAGATACTCAGAACACATTAAATCTCTTAACAGGAACAAAGACGATTCAAACTTTGCTAACCATCTCAAAACAACTGGACATGAACCTACCAAAATACAGGACTGTACCACCTTACTACACAAACAATACAAAGGACGAAAACTGAACGTATTAGAAAACATGGAAATTTACAAACAAAAAAACTTCAATGGACAGATCATAAATGAACAAATCAACACAAAATGCGACACCATATTCACACCACTCAAAACACTACACAAACGAAAACAACCAACTGACGGATTTACAGACCACCCTACACAAAAAAGACGGAAATTCCACAATTGACAGATCATTCAAGACGTTCCATTCACCTTAGGGGTTTCCCCTGAGGTACATGACCTCCTCTCTCCGACCCTTCCCCGACCCTCCATCATCCCGTTTTACCTTCCTTTCATATATAAAGACCACGACCAACTGACTGACTCCAGTCCTGACTTAACGGCCAGACGATGATGTCTTTACATCGAAAGCGCTTGCCCACAGTAACTCACAAGCCAGAGCAGACGGACTCACCTAACAGGTACGTAAACTTTAATAATTTGCCTTCTGGCGGACATAACCCTATTGCTTTAAAAATTATTTCATTGAAGTATTTCATGTTTGGCTGATCCTTCGTGTTGAGGATGGTGGCGTAAGGCCGTCGCTCCCAGTTCATACAACTGTGTATGAGGGCATCACGTGGAAGTGAGAAAGGTATGGCGCTTTAAGCCAGATATTTCATTTGTACCGACGATAACGACGTCATTGTAAAATTTGCTCAGATTTGGGAGCTCGAGGATATTATTCGTGTTGAGTGTTGAGTAATGGAAGAAAGCAGCGATGTATTCTTCCGCAACACGTAAGGTGCATGTCTCATATGCACGTGCGTATTAAAGACACACTCAAACAAGATATTTCATAATTCCGTCACTCGCTTCCACTCCGCTTCTTTTTTCAGCTCGTAACGCGTATTTCTCTTTGTCAGAAGCAACTTCTTCAACAATCCTCAGTAATTCAGAGCAACTGCAGTGGAACTGACTCATACGTCACGTCAACCAAAACTTTCGGGGGTAAGTAATGCCTTAGTAACTTACAATACTAACAGCTGGAGTATCCCACAACTTCCCGAATCGTTCTCTCGCACACCGAGTTTACTGAATAATGCGAGAAGGTCGCGTCTGATTCAATATCTGCATCGAGCTGCAAACAATTCAGGCGTCGTGTCTTTGCAGTTGGGTGAAACAAAAGCAATTTACATTTCATTTTGTTTTATGGTTCTAGTGTTGTGATGAAACGAATGAGACTAGGCCTCATGAATATGAAGAGGGCGAGATCTTCCGAAGGGTCTTTCGAAATGAGAAAAGGAGTTTCAAATCATCAACTCTCAATCGCGTAATGAGTTTTGATAAAAACATGGTCGTCGCTGTAAATCAAGGGGCGAGGAATTTCTACTTTCCTCGCTTTTCGTGCTACAAGCAAATTTGAGTCAGAAGTAGTTGATGTGTAGAAGAAGGTACTCAGGTACAAGAGTTTGAAGACATGTGGACAGAGCGCTCCCATGAATAAAGATGAGACAGTGCATTGAGTTAGGGGACGCGATCTGCCTCTTCCACAATTCCCAACCGAAACTCCGCCCCGTGTCGCGCCGAACAGCCCTTCGTCTCGCTCACAGCACGCACACAGACACCACAGTTACGACCAACAACCACTCCCTCACAACAACCTTTCGCCAATGTAATCTCAGTACTCACACAGCCTGAAACGTCATTTCTGCCGTATTCACCCTTTTCGGTTTCCTCCGCTACAACGACCCAGCTCATCCCCACTCATTCCCATCTCTCTCGCTCTCTCTCTCTCTCCCACACACGCACACACTCCCTCTCTCTCCTCTCTGACCGCCTATTTCTCGGTCTCTCTCTCTCTTTCTCTCTCTCTCTCTCTCTCTCTCTCTCTCTCTCTCTCTCTCTCTCTCTCTCACTTTCTCCATCTTTCCCACTCCCTCTCTATCCAATGTTATGCTTTCTCTTTGGTACAATTACACCAATTACCATATCATCCTGTGCACCATGTCGTAAAAGCCACCTTTTCTCCTCAACGCTAATATCCCTCACATTTCATTCAATTTTAACTAGTCTGTCACTCAACGCTTTTTTTTTATTAACTAGAAGTGATACTACAACGTCAAATCATACATCACGTCCTATATCCCTTCATTATTCACTAAGAAACGCCCCAGAGGCTAGGGTGAATTATTCTTGCATTATTCCTTGTATTGTCTGTGCCAGAACAATGCTGGAGACATACTGGCGGATTTTAACCAAATACATTCCCATGTTAAACCCGACGTGAACTAGGAAGAAGAGAACACATTCCGTTTAGGATCTTGTTGCCCATTGATGGGGTTGTGGGTGGAGGGGGGGGGGGGTCCGTGCTGTGTTCCCATCCTTCCATCCAAGCCCCCAAAATTCTAACGCTGTATTTAGCTACAGCTCGTTTCCATGGCTGGCAAGTTCCTTGTCCCTGTATATTTTGGGAGTCCCCTCTCGCTCATGAATCTTAAATCTCATTGCTTATGAACACTGATCCAACTGCTAGTTCCACTAACCAGAGACAAACCACAGAGCGGTCTGTGCGAGTTTGAGCTCCTTCTCTTTCGTTCTAATCACAAAATGAATACCATTATTTTTTATACAATATAATATTCTTAATGCTCGTTTTCCTTTTCTCTCTTGCCCCGAACAATAAAATTGACCAACAGTTGCAGTACACATTACACTCTTCTTCAAACCACTCTGAAAAACATTATCTTAGCACAACAAATCATTTCAGAGCCTGACTAGAACTGCAAAAACAAGCTTAATATATAATAATACCATTACATAAGGCAATGGATACTAACCACAAAGTGGACAAACAATACAACTCTAAACAAGACGTTACCAAATCCCAAAATTACCTTGACGATGGATGTGCACATGTACTGGACCTTGAATTCGTTGTGTAACAGACGCCACCTTCAAGTCGGTTTGGCACTTCATCTCTGTGTTTTCTTGTGATTCAACTGGTTGAACGATCAACTACTGGATTATGCCGAAAGTTGATTCAAAGAGGATTTGGAGAAAGTTGAGAAGAACCAGTAAGTATTTTTTCATTCGAGCGGGTCCCTCACGATTCACGACAAAATCCGATGAAAAACATTAATAAAGAAAGGGTTGGAGTCGTTGAGGCTCGTCTTATTGAATTAATTCTTTCTTCTTTCAGTATCATGTTGCAGGTTTCAGGAGAATCACGAAGAGGGTGTTTTTTTATTTTCTTCGGGTTCCCTGATTGTTCGACTGCGGTGACGAAATTGAATGGACCGCTTCGTAAACCGAGCCGCTGATGCGATATATCACTCGATCCCAACGCCATTTAATTTTTAAACCCTCCGAAGTGAGTTTGTTTGAAGTGCTGAGGAGTGAAGGCTATAAAAAGTGTAGGAGAAAATCGTCGCAGCTTAGAGCGATTCATAGCTCTGGAAGGGGACGAGGAGGCTGAAGTGGTTTTTATCCTCGGGACCCGTGTCACGAGGGAAAGGCCTCGCCAAGATGAATAAATCCCCAACATATCACGCGGAAATATTGAAAACTCCAGAGGAAACGGTGGCGGTAAATGTGGCGAAGAGGGTATTGGTATTATATTACTATTAGACATGAAACTACTCCTCAGCCTGCCCACGCCAATATCTTCGTACTGCCTCCCTATGAAAAACGTTCGTTCAATAGTCTGGCGGACAAGAGCTGAGGCAGCTTTGGAAACGCCTCTCATGACAAGAATCTACTTTTTCATTATCGCCAACCAAAGAAAGGGACTCCCGACATTTGTCACGCCGCTTTTATAAATTAATTATACAAGACGGAGGCCGTGTCGAGGCGAGTGACAGGTTCTAACATGTGAAACGGAGCGTCATTTCCTCACCCCGTCGTTGCCCATGATGGGCCTAGCCGTTATCCACAGTTTTTTTGCAAGACGTATACTCTCTGAACTATTTATTTGATCGAAGGCGCAGACTATTAAACAGTTATTTAAATGGCAAGGTACAACTGAAGCATCAATGTAAAACCGTAACAGTTGTTTTTCATACAGACGACCCTTTTAGTCCAACGCTGTTGCCTTGCGCTTGAAAAAAGTGTCTGCCTCTGCGTGATCAAAAAGTGTTCATGTCTTCCTTCGTCGTTAAGTAAATTCGGCGGAGAAAAGGCCGAGCCCCATTGTCGCACAAATGTCAATGGGGAATAACAATTAGGTGTTGATTAGTAGATGATACTTGTTTGGCAGAGTTTTGATCTGCTCTGATTGGATCACAGTATCATTTATTGTTCAACACGCACATTTCGATCCACATAAATGTTCCCATCGAAATTCGTTGAATTGGTACACAAGAGATTAGTGGAAGTTCTGGAAAGCGCACTGAAGGACTAACTACTATTGCCGTCAAGTAATATAACATGGCTATATCAACAATCTAGGGAAACGACCGATCATATTCAAACGATAATTTTTGCGTAGCACCTCCGATACTGAACCAACTCGATTCAGCATCGAAACCCCCTAGTAAACGTACCTGTTAGTACGTTTGAGTCCGTCTCCTCAGGCTGGTGAGTTACTGTGGGCAAGCGCTTTCGATGTAAAGACATCATAGTCTGAAGTACTAAAGATTCAGTACTGACTTATCGGCCAAACGATGATGTCTTTACATCGAAAGCGCTTGCCCACAGTAACTCACCAGCCAGAGGAGACGAACTCACCTAACAGGTACGTTAACTTTAATAATTTGCCTTCTGGCGGACATAACCCAATTTCTTTAATACCCCTAGTAAACGATAGGAAAAACGAAAATTGAATTTCTCATCCGACACAAGGCAATTGGAGCGATGTGACGAGTCGAACTGATGGGTAGTCAGAGTGAGACGGGAGACAGTGTGGGAAGTGAGCACAGGGCGGGGAGAAACAATAACTTTCGCTGTATCCCCCCGAAAGTTCCTTCCAGTAGTAGAATTAACCTACTGCTGGAGAGATGCGTCGACTGGGTGTGTCAGCAGGCGTACTTCGAGGTATCATTACCTAAATCCACTTATAGTTCGTTTCATCGTGGAACTTCCTCTTATCCTTCTCTCCTTTCTCCACTCAATCATTCCATCTCTAGAGTCAGCGTTGGGTCGTTTGAGCGCCCGCTCCATTTCAATAATTTTGATTTATTCAGTTTTTTTGGGGTGCCACAGTTACCGGCGCTGACTCCGTGGGACATGAGGAAGCCACAAGCCCCACAATAATTTAAGATAATTAATTATGCTTTGTAAAATCACGAATTTGTGTCGGTATTTTTGGTTTATTATTCCTTCCGAACTATAGACCAGCTATATTTCAGTCAGAAAAAACCTTTAAAACACCCGCAATCACGTTGAGCCAGACCACAGTAATCCATTGTGTAATAATTTGCAGCGTTTTTATTTTCCTGGTTTGACGATAGTTACGATAGGGGTTGCTGACACTCAGAGTTATTAAAATATAATTTCATTCACTCCAGAGCTATATGTTGACTGTTATGTAATAGTGCATAATTATTACTGCAAATTAAATTAACTTTTTATGAAATATCGTTCATTTTTAAAAGCCAAAAAATGTGCCAAGCTTGTCGAGTTTCCCGGAGTGTTGGGTCGTTCTCAAAACTGCTTAAAAATCTTTGAAACTCTCTACTTTTCACCCGAAACTTAGAAAATGGCCATTTAGCGTTTCAAATCATGGAGACTATATATGCACTGTTCGTCCGCCATCCGCCGTTCACACTTTGCCTATATGTGCTATAAAAATGCGTTCTTTAGCACAAAATTCCATTTAGAATTCAGTTTTTCCCACCTAATGGCAATCCAACCAGAAGAAACCCATGATAGGTTCGGGCGAAAGATTAGTCATAAACGAAAATTTGGCAGTTTTATTGCAATTACTATTTCCTATTACTCTGAAGGAAATCCTAGGACAATATAGCGAAAGTTATTGTTTCTCCTCAGTCTCTTGTCTCCAACCAGCCGTCAGTTCGACCAGTCACGTCGACCGAGAACATAATAAACCGTTGTGCCATAATTTGCAGCGCTTTTTGTTCTGGTGGTGATTTCCGAAGAAGCCAAAATAAGGTTAATCTGGCAGCTCGTGGAAGAACCAAAATGTGAAGAAAAAAATTTGTTTTCGAAATTTCCGGAGTAATAGCATTACGGAATTCATTCGTATTGTATTTATTCGTTGAACGAGCTTATACGAGCCATTAGAGCTAAGAAAATGCCGATTATCAAATTATCGTTAGTCTCAGCATTGTAACAAATGTTTCCGTAGAAACGTGTTAAACGAAGATACAGTGGCTTTACATATAGCCGACCGTCGCTCTAAGTGGGGTATGGGGGCGCTAAAAGTGGTTGATGGCATAACGAGGCCGCTTCTCACGATGGAGTATCCCATAAGTATCTCACACGAGGTTAGATATAGTTAATTCGCCTGTGAGGACTGAATTGTCGTTTTATCTTCGGTTCTTTAAAGCGGACTAGTTGAAGAAAAACTTGTTCTTTGAGTTTTGGCTGACTGTAACACAGCAGGAGCACAAATATTGAAGAATGGCGATGAATGGGAGGCGGACTGGTAGTAATTCTTCCAAGTAGAGCACTACAACTCGAAGACGTATTGAATGAGGGAAGTTGAAGACCCTGCGGACTGTTGAGAGCGAAGCAGTTTGAGGGGGAAGATTGAATGTGCCCCATCGTTTGCCGACTCCGATCTATTCGTGGCCTGTTTTTGATGAAGTAGCACTAAGCGGTCCATCCACCTTCCCTTCAAGCTCTTAACAATCATCAGTCATCCTTTCGATGACTTTCGGTCTAATGTCCTTTTGCTCTAAAACACCTTTTCGCCTCTAACAAGATTCCTTTTCGTGTTTTCAGTCACACGACTCGCCGACGCCATCAACACCTAATCCGTCTTCGTTAAACCCAAATAATCCCAGTCACTGCCTCTAATGAAATGGACCACTCAATAAACCAAAATTGAGAAGCAGCCTTAATGTAGGAGAGTTCCTACGAACCTTGTGGCTACGTAAAATCCACGTCTACCATTTTCTAACCCGCTGTTCAGGACCGGCGAGGAGACGGTTGCACCTAGGCCTCTTTTGCCGTCAGCACTTCGGTGGCCATACCATTTATTTCTGTTCTTTTCCATCCTCATCCAGTAAATCCGGTCACCCCTATTTGTTCTCTTCTCTTTGACTGCCCTCTCTGCTCTCTCTTTCGCCTTCCGGCCCCCACTTCCTAACCAGTGGAAACGTACGGCAGACGGTGATTGAAAAACGGACATTTGTTGTTACCGAAATAAAAAATTGCTGTGAACTCGTGAAGTTTTGGCCGATGAAACTACTAGACAGTCGATCGAACCTAGCCTGCGTGTAACACACGTGTTAAGTAATGGTACTGGAGAATTGGTATTTTTAGGCCAAAGAATGAACCTTCTTTTGTGGGCCGATGAATGTGAAGAATCGCCCAAAGTTTGTTCAGTCCACGAACAGTTTCATTTTCCTCCTTAGTAATGTATCGTGCAAGTAGTGCCACAAGCTCAGTGAGTTTCGAATTTCAGAGAACCTAGCGTCATTTTCCGGTCAATTTAACGTTGAAAAACAATAAAAAATTCAACAAATCAAATTTTGGTTTATCACTATTTCCTAAGAGTTTACTGAACTCCGAATGTCTTCAACACCAGCTTCACAACAGTTTTTGCTGAACATCCCCGGCACGCACTCAACTTCAATTACGCACCTCCTTAGAATCACGAATGTGACGAAAAAAGAATCAGCTCAGTCGACCCAGCCGTTTTCCTGCAAATCTCTTAGTAATATGTGACATCTTTAACATTTTTCGTCAGCCTGGCTAGTCACGTCGGATTTCAGGTTGATGTGTTCTGAAGGCATAGGGCGAGGAAAATTAAAATTAGAGGTTTTCTGAAAGTCATTGGATCCAGAGGCGTGTGGGCATGGCGTGGCAATACCCACAGAAAGTTATTTCCGAGTTCAATTGGGATTAACTAGTTGTGTCGGAAAGCCTATATGCTTCTTGTACTAGATTAGTATCCTAGTTTCAGCCTAGTTTTATTTTGTTCTATATTAATTTTGTCGTTGGCATCTACTGGTCCAATTTACCTGATGCTGCAGATCCACGAACTCAATCTGTTATTAGGATCCATTTCATGATGAGTTCAAAAAGGGATTTTGTGGTAACATTTCATGATAATTTGTTTTCCACAATTACATGATTGTTGTTATGATTCATTATTCATTCTGAATTATATACTTATGTTTTCAGTCAGGAAAATCTTTTTACAACTCCCCCTCAAAATTTTACACTTAACATTTCAAGGTATGGGGATTCCAAATGTGCGATGCCAGTCCGCCGTCCCTATGTCTTTAATGTAGTCTGCAAAATCCGTTCTTTTGCACAAAAATCCCATTTGGTATCTAGTTGTGGCCGCATGCTCGGCAATCCGATTTGAGTAAACTCATGGTTATTATAGGCAAGAAATGGTTAAAAAATTAACAAAATCGCAATTTTGACAGTTTTATTACGTTATTACGTGAAGTGCTACGACGTAGTTATTACGTTCTACGTTACGTAGCTATTACGTATTCTAGTTATTTTTCAGTGTTGGGCTGAATGGAACGAGTCTCAGAGGTATACGACTATATCAAGCTGTGCAAGAGAATAATAAACCGTTGTGAAAAGATTTGCAGCGTGTTTCCATGAAAATCAGCTTACAACGTACAGACTTTTCATTCATCTTCAGCGGCTCTTCTACTAATGTTGCAAGTATTAAAGCGATATTCATTTCAGTAGCGACGATAGAATTATATAAAAGCAGCGGGCCTGGAAACATCAATCCGGTATTTACTAGGAATTCAAAACCTGTCTGATAGTTTCATCGAACTCGGTTCTCTAGGTGCCGTTTTGGGAACTCATCGTATACGCAAATGATCTCGCGGTAAAGTACCCCCCCCCCCCTCAGACAAATTTGGTGTTCCGATACGTACAAAAAAGTAACGTCTTTCAACTTATTTGTTATTTGAGAGAACCAATATAGTTATTTGACTATAGCCAAATCGTCAAACACGAGAACGTGCGTCGTTCGAAGATTCTCATTTCATCATTTTAACCCATTATTGGAAACGTAATCGTGCATATATACATGTGTAAGTTGGAAAAAGAGACTTCGTCAGTTTTTCCATAGTGGGTGAGTTGTTTACTGTAAAAAATCAGAAATCGTTCGAAAAATACGATCTTAGTACATTTCAGCATTTCAGATGTGTACATAACATTCCTTCCTACTGCGTAAGGAAGAAAATTAATGCCTAAGTTCCCAAAATCACACCAAACACTATAAAAACATTGGGTAGTCCGTGTAACGATTTGGAGGATTGCAAGCGGAGTGATGGAGATTTCAAGTGGAGAGGGGCCAGAGCCGGACCTACAGCATGGAAACATTGGGCCTCCCCTCAACCAAAGATGACTGTTAAGGTTGAAGCGCACAGGCGCTCTCTGCCGTTAACATTAAAAAAAAAAAACCTAATCTGCGCCACAGAAATTTTGTGGGCACATGGACTTCTGAACTGTTGTGTTTGAAACAGTCTAACTTTTTTAATTAGAAAGCTTTCGGCGCCTTTGACTCAATTGTTCAACGGATCTTTTCACACTTTAATTCCTGTTTACTGTTAGTTCACGTTACTTGTCTTGAACGTTCTGGAAAAAAATTTACATTTGAAGTCCAGTAAAGCTCAAGGTTTAAATGAGAGCCAGTAAATTTCGGAATGTTCACGACTGCCAGCCTTCTTTCTGCGTTATAGTACAATTTCAGAACAAAATAATCTGCAACATGCTACGTTACAACCTACAGAAGTAACTTGAGAGCCACTAAGCATTTTTTTAAATCGCACGTGACGCATCTCACATCTCCCTTCAGCACCACGTACATTCAACGTTTTTAATGACTTCATCAGCTACTAATCCAATAACTTCTTTACTCAGTTCATTTTAACTTCGTAAAACATTACGCTTCACTCACAAAGCGGTTGCTCTTAATGTTCTGGAATTTATTGAAGTGCTACTACTTTTGCCACGACCATTGTTGAGCAGGATATGCGACTTCGAGGCTATGCAGGTTTTTGAGAAGGATCGATGGTTACTATTATAGTATTATCGGATGGTGGGACATGGCGTTGATTCTGGCTACTTTATAAGTTTTAGTATATATTTTTTTGAGACTGCCAATACGGTATGAGCGGGATGTACAAGGAAAATTGCTTCAAAATCGATTTTCTTCGAGATGTTTAGTCATTTATTGTACTGCTCTCGCAATTTTCGCACTAATGCATAATATGATAGTGTTGTGTTACATGGAAAAGTTGATACAGAAAATTTCATCATAAAAGAAAAAAAAATGAGCAAAACTATAGTTATTTTCTGGTCGATTTGGCTTATAATTGTCTCTTTCCAGATTCAGTAGCTCCTAAAACGTGAAGATCGTAAGATAACTACTACGCAGGACTGAGGATAGTTTAAAACCCTGCAAATTATTACACAATGGTTTATTATTCTCATGAACAGCTTGACCTAGTGTTACTGCTCCGAGACCCATTCCATTTGATTCAGCATCGAAAAATACTAGTGAACCATACGAAACATGACCTGACTACAATGGGACCATGGAAACTAAGTATTCCCCCGGCGCCAGGCGACTGTAAACGTCAGTAGTATGTCACAAGTGTGCGGTAGAAGTGGCCTTAACCTCCCTTTGCCCCTTCGGGAAAAAATTGTCAGGGAAATTGGGACGGGACACGACGTTGCAAGTCGAGCGGGCGGCATTGCGAGGCGAGCGGGTGGTTTTAATGAGACAGGACGGAGGGAGGGAGTACTAACGACGAAACGTTGACTTCGACTGTAGTTAACACGAGTTCCTTCAATTAGTAGACTCTAACAATTACTGTAATTTCCCTATACGCAGTTGTACACGTCTGTTACTCATTCCATTCGACCCAGGATGTAAAAATACCTTGAAAATGATACGAAACACGGCTTATTTGCGATTGTACTGCATTTCGTTAATTTTTTTGTCCATAACAACCATGCGCTTCGTCCGATCGGATTGCCGAGATGGCGGGAATAACTAGATACCAAAAGGGATTTTTGTGCGAAAGAACGAATTTTTTCGACCACGTTAATGGCACAAAACGGTCGACGGACGGGGGACGGGGGACGGTGGACGGGTGACGGTGGACACGGACGGGGGACGGCGGACGGACATTGCAGATTTCGAATCCCCATGTCTTGAAACGTAAAGTATCAAATTTTGTGGGGGCGTTGTAAAAAATTTTTCGTGGCCGAAAACATAGGGATAATTTTCAGAATGAATAATAAACCAAAAAGGAACATTTATGTGATCCTGGCGTTTGATAATTATCGCATATAAATGATCGATTATGCGAGAAAGGAGTTTCGGGGTGCGCTGCAACACTTTCGTCTCCGCCGTGAGAATTTCGTTGAGCGTTACAGATCCAATCTTATGATCTTTTTCCCTGTGAAATTCAACTGTTGAGAATTTTCGATATCTCTTATATAAATGTGAGGGGGAAATGGGTTCACGATCTTCATCTCTCCTTCATCTCCCTACCTACCACTCCACTTCGAGTTCGTTTTCACGGACAGTGAGAGCTGGAAATCGGATAATAAGAAGAAAACGGCCAAAATGACGCTGCATTGTGTTTTTAGTGCTGAAGGGAATCGACGATCTTCAATAGAATTGAAGAGGAAAAGAAAGAAGGAAAACTGAGACGATGAGAATTGGTAAAAGAAAGAATGGGAAATGAAGAGAAATAAAAGGAATTACTGAATTGTAGAGTTGCGGAAGGGCGGGGAGTTCCAACTAAGACGAGGAATCGATTGTATCAATGTAATCCTTATCCTCGAAAATGGAGTTGGCTCTATTGGGCGTGGCGGATTTGTGTTTGTCTTCAGATCGATGACGAATGCATTGGTTTTGCTGACAATATGGCTGAGTCACATCTTGGAATCGACCTCTCCTAACAGCAATTCTTATTTGGTCAAACCTACCCCGACATTTGTATTAGTGGCCCTGAGTATTGAAGCTTTTATTTTTTACGAAAATGGTATTTTGAAAATTGGGTGAAAAAATCGCGACATTCGATAGAAAGTCGTTCATTCTGTAACGTGTGATGAACTAGTACTTGACCTCATGTTTTAGTGAAAGGAAAGCACGAAGCTGACGATAGCAGCATCCAAATCCTCAATACATAAGACCGCCTTAGAATGAAGATCAAGGCTTGCTTTCACAAAATGTTCGTTCATCACATGCACCGCCACACGATGAAGATGAAGTCTATCAAGTGGTCGAGCCATGAAGAGAACTGAACGCAATGAATATTCGTTTCCGCTCTTTCCACTGGGAGTTAAAGGATCAGGTAGGGCTACACGTTACCACACACAACGTTCTTCTTCTTCGATGTTAAGCCTCCTCCTTCTTCCGTAGCCCATGCCGCACTGTGCGAACTTAGGAATCGGTCGTTGTTTGTGTGGTGGTGAATTGTGAAAACTAGACGAAGGCACTCCTTACCGGTAAATACACTCATACCACTCACCGTGGCGTTCACAAATTGCACCAAGTGTACAAATAACTCACAAGGTTTGAACTAGTTTCATTCGATTTGTTATAAGAGTGTCTGGGGCTGAGTTGCTTCGGCGGTGCTTATCGCAATAGAATTTGACGTTATATACTGTTCTACCTTCCGGAATTTATTGCGTTGCTCCTACTTACGACCTGTAACCATCGTATAATTGAGTTATAGGACTGCCAACGTGAGTTTTTCGGAAAGGTTCGTGTTGTAATCCTACATTGCTGTAGGGATTGTTACCTGGCAACACATCAGAACTAGAAGACCTCCCCAAAGCACCAACTTTAGTTTCTGGAGCTAACAACAGACTGAAGGTACCCCACCTTCATAACAAGGTAAACGTTTACTTTCAGACATTACGTGCATATTTTGCGACAGGGCACATGTCAGTCAGGACTTTGTGTCAGTAAGGGACTGGGAACTAAAGAGACGCGTAGATGCAGTAAAAGCCAAAAACCCCTTAAGACCAGGTACAAGTTTTCAATGATGTCCTCCGTGCATTTCTATCGACACAACTTCATTCCTGTTCGTACTGTCTTTAAGTTCCAACAAACAAAACCGTAAAACCCTGCAAATTATCACACAACGGTTTATTATTCGGATAAACAGCTTGACCTAGTATTAATGCTCCGAGACCCATTCCATTCGATTCAGCATCGAAAAATATCAAAATGAAACCCAAAAAAAGGTCGAAAAGAACTGAATCGTAATATTAAAATAAACACACAAAATACGAAAGTATCTAGAAAAAACTGAATTTTAATATGAAAACATGCACGCTAAATACTAATATCAAAATGTAACCAAAAATCTATGAAAAAAACCAAAATGAGAATGAAACGAAAGAATCTAAAAATATTTAATCGTATTAAAACCAAAAAAAATGAAACGAACGAACTATTAAATAAATAAGCCAAAAATACACGAATAATGAAAAGTTCAATCAAAGACAACAGATATTTTGTTAACGGAAATAGTTGAGACGGAGCGAAACAGTCATTTGTGGAGGTGAAGACGAGAACAAGGCAATCGGACGATAAAGAGACAAATCGTAATGCCAAAGGTTATATACGAAACACGAGTGCTTCCTAGAGGGAACAAAAAAAAAAAAACAGTCGGGAGGGGGGGGGGCTTCCAGGGAACCCGTTGAGTCGAGCGGGTGGCCGAGCAGGCAGCAATTGAGTTTGATGCGACGGAAGAGAGGGTGGGAGGGAGGGAGTACTAACGTTGACGAAATGTTGACTTCTGCTGTAGTTCCCGCGTTGTACTGCGTTTCGTTAATTTTTTTAACCATTTTTGCCCATAACAGCCATGGGCTTCGGCCGATCGGATTGCCGAGATGGCGGGCACAACTAGATACCAAACGGGATTTTTGTGCGAAAGAACGAATTTTTTAGACCACGTTAAAGGCACAAAACGGCCCGGATGGCGGACAGCGGATGGACATTGCAAATTTGGAATCTCCATGTCTTGAAACTTAAAGTATCAAATTTTGAGGGGGGGTTGTAAAAAATTTTTTCTGACCGAAAACATAGGGTTATTATTCAGAGTGAGTAATAAACCAAAAGGGCGTATTATTTGCCTTAAAATTTATACTGGAAAATGCCATATTTTTGTAAAATGTATCTTCTGTAAAAAGCGTCACCATGTAATATGTTGCCCGGATTTCAAACATTTGAAAGTCGATATGGCGCAAACGTGTAGCCAGATGATGTTGCGTCATGTTGTGCTACTAACTTTAATGGTACCGTTAAAAATTCTGAGAACGGGAAACGCAGTAGTTGTGCGCACGCTGTTAGATTCTGCCTCTTCACGGTCCTATATTTCTAAAGATTGTGTTAAATGATTGGGGGTTTCAAAAGTTGGAACTGAACTGCTCAACCATAGTTTATTCGGTGGAATTGAAGCTGATGGAATAGCACATGGAGTGTATAACTCGTACGTCGAAAATTTGGCTGGTGGTTTCAATATCAGGATATTATTTTCAATCATGTCCCTCGTATCTTAGATGTGTCAAATTTATCTATCCTCCGAGAAATGAATATTTTCATCAGTGACGTGGGTACCAATGTACCTAAAATTGATATGTAATTGGGGGCTGATGTTCTCGCAAAAATTTAGACGGGGAAGGCAGAAATAATTGTTGACACATTGCTGCTGTAGAAAGTCGATGGTCGTTGATATGTGCAAGTCATCAGTACAGACATACTAGAACACACAGCCTTTTGAAGGCCCTAAACTCTTGGTATTGATTAACTCATCAAATCATGCAGTTGTAGACGCAAAACCCGTCCATTAATTTTTTTTTTCAAGGAGTCGCAAGAATAAAAACTACGAAAGAGACGCCCCTACAATCTGGAAGTAAGTAATACTTTTTTTCAACCTATGACATCCAGTCAACATGAGCTAGAGGCTGAAGAGGTAGCAATCTCCACTCACACAACCACAACTCATGAGCTCTTACCTACCGACGAGGTACCAGGAGTGCAAAAGAGAAGAGGTGTAAGAAACAGTCAGAGGAAATGGTAGAAACCCACAAGACTTGGAGTTTGAACGAGTGGAACTTTTTAATGTTCTTTCCTCTAGGTCGCTAAGAATTTCACAATCCAGTGACATTTCAACTCCTTCTAAATTACAGCTGATTAGATCATATGTTCTAAATTTTCCTTTTTCGCCATTCTACAATTTCGAAATATTTTATTGTGTTACGAATGTCGAACCTATTAAAACTAGGCGATTTATTGCGTGTATCAGTTTATTTGAATCATTCCATTGAACACGCATTTTTCACATTCCTAGTCAGATGTTTCGTTCATTTCCTACATCTGTTAATTATCCGTGGTAACAAACTAATCCAACAACAATTACAATTATCCATGGAAGTTCAACTTGAGTAATAATTAGGTAACTTATTCTGGTGATGTCAAAAATCTTGGATGTTAGTTTATCTCGGTTGCTATGCTCAGACAGGTGAAAACAATCAACTTAATTCGTGTGATGCAGAAAAAAAGTGAGTCTTTTCTCCCTAAACATTTCCCAAACGAAAACTTCAGCGAAATGGGTGATAAAAGGCCTTTGTTACAATTTTTCTCTTCTCCGAAGAGGCTCGTTCTCATCGTAAATTCAAGATGTGGGGTGCGGCGTCGCCGATTTCTAAATATTCAATTGTGCCCATAAGTAAGTTGATCGTTCGATGAAAATGGGGGTGGCAAAGAGGGACCGCTCATCAATATGAATGGGAGGAGATGCGCCAAAGTAATCGGGACCTCTACGAGCCAATCTGTAATTCAGGCTGAGAGCCTTCCTCGCAGGGTCGATATCCAACAGAGAGATAGAGATTCAATGAGAGAAGCAGAAAAGCTAAACCGAGCGTGGGCATTGTGTGTAACAGAACTGAGGGTTTTGACACACCCGATGTAATTTCGAGTACCGACCATGCGCGGTTGGTCAGTGGTATAAAATGTCAATGAGGGGGCTCATCGTTTTGGACCCTTTGAGAGACTGACAAGAAGGAATGCACTTCACCGTTTCCATTTCACTTTGTTTTGTTAGGTTCTCACTTGCTCTTGGACTCACCCTTCCGACCACATCTGTTCATTATTACAGTAAAATCTGCATTTAACACGCTCTCCCGGCGTTTCCCCCGTTTGAATTGATCAATCATCTGTGCTCTGCCCGGTGTTGCTTTGCTCGAGCTATTGGATTAAATTGTTGCTCTCTCGATCGTAAGAAAACGTGCGTTGCATTTCTTTAATTTGTTAGCCGTAAACGACATTAGTTGCACAAACTGCAGCAATACGATGAGAATCTTTGTGGTGTTGGCCGAGGTAACGAGGACAGCCTTTTTGTACCTGGCGCCGGGTAAACTGCAAGGAACGGTACAAGTTTTCCATGCTCAGCTGTGCTACAGTTAATAATTATGCAGATTACTTACTCAACACCTCAACGTGGGGAAGATTCAGTTTCTTCACATTTCAAACAAATTCACCCACACCCGGCATCTATTACGTTTGTCTCGTAAGATCTTCGCCGTTCTACTGAATCTAATGTGCAGCCTATACAGCTTTCGCAATTTATTCAGAAATTGAACCGTGTGCTTGTTTAACCATCCATCCAAGAAACGGAATCAAACTCGCTACTAGAAACAATGTTGGTGTTTTGATGACTATGATAACAATAGTCGGGGCTCCGTTAGGTGCGCCGGGAACAGTTTCTCAGATAGAGCTCTTTGCAGTGACAGTGTGCGTGCAGCACCTCCTGCACAGGGATGAAAGAGAACGACTAACTGGTGAGAGAAGGACCTGCGCTTCACCTGGTGAGACCAAAGCCTTTCCTAGAGAACACACACCACCACCAGTCCACTTGAATAAGGACATTCGCAGGTGGGAAGAGAAACGCAGGGCTGCTCAGAGTGATCAGGATTCCTCACCTGCTACCGGAAGAGGTTGAAGGGATGGACCTAAGGCTATCTTGCGTATTGTACGACAATAGTGAGGAGGCATTGGGGACGTCGCAACAGCAAATCTTTACTGTTATGTATTGACTTCTTTCTTGACATCTGCTCACTCCATCTCCCTTTTACGCTCGAGGGCTAAACTAAAATATAAATAAAAGAACGTGTTCATGTGAAAAAGTATGGTGTACTCGACTGCAACCCAACTCATTTTTCCTATTCTAAAGTTCAACAATTACATGTTTTGAGGCCTACTGAGTCCGGCGCGTGGTCTGTGTGTGTCTGTAGTTCACTTTGTGGGAGAAAGGCTGGACCGATTGATGTCGTTTTCTCTTTGAGGATTTGAGAACGTACCGGAGTTCCGGGGCAAAGTCTGTATGTACTACTTCTTCCAAACCCAAGTACTGGGCAAGATATACAAGATTGTTTCGCTACCCGCAAATGAAAAATGTATATAATTAATATCTACCCCATTGTGACGTGTGCGTATATACATATTGAAAGGTATGGCAGTTAATTTTTACACGATTAATAGAAGCACGAAGTTCTTCTGTAGCACCAGCCGGAACGTTGAATTATGGTCTTACGGGACACGCAGTTCATCCCCGCGGCAGCTGTAGTAAATTTCAAGTTGTCGTATCTTCAAGTGGATCTTTATTTATAGGCTAGGATTTAGTTGAAGGTTCTCACGCAAAATAAAGCGTTGCTGTTATGTGTGTGAATAAAATACAGAGAAGTTGCGCGTTTAGAACTGTCGACTACCTCCGGGGTTCTAAGTAATTATCTTTAGTAATGACGTAAAGGGGTTTGGTGTAGCTCCTATTACTGTGTCACCCTCACAGTCTTGCTGGAGGGCGTTAGTTAGGCGATTCCAATCGCTTTTCGTGGTTGAGTGGTTGCTTTCGTTCCCTCAAGGCAGAGACAACCAGTCTGGGCGAGCGTTTGAACGTCGAGGGGATCAAGAGATCGGTCTGAAACCTCCCCATGAGAGGTCAGCAGAATAATGGGAGAAAATAGCGGCTCGTACATGTTGTTATTGTGTGAACAATACAGAAATCATTCACTCATAGAAGATTTTCTCTTAGAATATCTGAAGTTGTTATACTCTAACGATTCACATGGTTCCCGTGATGAGAACGTGTTTTGCTGAGAACAGCTGACGAGATGATGACGTGTTGGAGCTTAAAGCAACATTCACCTATCTTTGCCGGGACTGGCAAGTCGGAAGCCACCAGGCACTTCTAGAAACTTCCAGCTGCCCACAAAAACACGGGGGCGTCACAGCAAAGTTGGAATTCCGTTTCGAAAGTTCGACCCTAGAAGATTGGGTCCTACAACTAACTTATTACAAAGTTCATCAGCGATCCCTTTTATGTTGCTCTTCTTGTCACTCTGACTTGGTGCGTTTAAGGTTTTTTGTATCGTGCTAGCGTAGCGACCCTTGCAGCTTTGCTGTGAGCTTTGCTCTCGTGTAGGATCTTGGGTCGTTAGCTTGCAGTTTGTAAGTCTTTCAGTAAAACGTTTCACACTATTATCAGAAGCATGAGGTTATGCTGTAGCGTTTTCATAGGATACGCATTCCTGCTTTCGCCCCTTTTAAGCATACTAACCTGCATTATTGTTACTGATAACCCTACATCGATGCTAAAAAAACTCCCTTTCGGCTCCGTTTCGGTCCCTCGTCTAAAGGGAGTATTGGCCCAATCCTAGAGAGCTGCGTTCGTGTGGATCACCAAGGCCTATAAGACTGTATCGACGGAAGCACTCCAGGTGATCACTGGTTAGTTACCGGTTGACTTGGCCATGGGGTGCATAGTTGACAAGTGGAGAGTGAAACGCTTTGGGATGAACTTCGCGCGGATCTCACCACAGAACGAAAACATGCCGTCATCGACGACAGAGCGTTAGAGAAATGGCAAGCGAAATGGGAATCCTCGTCAAAGGATCGTGACACGTATGAGTTCTTCCCCAACATTCGTGATTGACTTTCAAGAAAATGGGTTGAGCCAGTTCCTCACTAGACACGGCTCCACTTCTTTTCTCTCAAAGACCCTCTGTTGGGTGCACGAGAGGGGGAGCTGAGGATCGCAATAAAACTGAAACTCGGTGAGCGTGAGGAGGACTGTAGTATACGTGCGTGCGGAATTGAGTTGAATTAAAATTGAGGTGAGATGGAGTACAAATGGGCGGCACAGTACTCGGAACGCGTGAACTGGCGTGGGCAACTGTATGAGAGAGTAAGAAGTTACTGGGGTGGTTGTCGGAAGCAGAATGATTTTGGAAGAGCTCTGTCGTCGATAGGAAAATGAAATTGGGAGAAAGAATAAAGAAAGGGGAAAACCTAGGAAACGGGGCTGAGGGACTCGCAGCTGAGGGATTCCCGTTGGCGAGGGGCAGGTATTGAAATAGTTGGAGACAATTAGGCGGTCGGAGATTGTTTGGACCAGGATAGACGTGAATGAAACTCGGAGACGGATATTTACTGAGCACAAACTTGTAATTGGTGAGCTGGAATATCACAAGATTTGAAGACTTAGATCGTACAAAGAAGAGGTGACTTACACGGGAGATGAGTTGAGTATGGAATCGCGAACAAATAGGGCTCTGAAGACGTGAAAAACTGGTTGTACTCGGAAGGAGGGAGAAAGGCGAACTAGGAGTCGATGAGAGGTGATAGAGGTATCCGTTGGGAGAATTGGAGACGGCCGTATCGCGAAAGGTGTTAGGAAACAAGTTTCGGGAGAGCTGGGGACGACTCACTTCGGCGACACTTCGTAGAAGAATGATGTTTTGGGAGAAGGTGGAAGGGAATCTGAGAAGAGGAGAGGGGAAGGAGGGGAAGACCACCGTTGGAAATATCCGCCGATTTGGGATTTCCAAGGGTGAGGGGCAGGTATCGAAATAGTTGGAGACGATTAGGCGGTCGGAGATAATGACGTGGGGAAGTCCGAGGTCAATGAACTGACAATTTCGACGCTTTGCGTCGAACATACTCCCCCGCGCTGCGACAGCAGGATAACCCTCGAAGTGGGATTACAGTGGTTGTGGTAATGAACATAGGTGAGGAGGCTTGCTCACTTGAGGGGTAAGTCAGAGGAGGTGGTTAGTGTTGTCGGTTCAAAATATGGGTGGTGAGTAGAGCATGGCAACGGAGAACTGGAGCTTAGATGTGAGGATGAGGGATGAATGCGTGATCACACTGTGGAAGCACAGGATGTGGTGCAAGGAGAATGAAAGGATATTGAGAAAGCACTAGCATGACGTGAACAGCATCAAGGTAGGGTGAAATGGAAGTATTTATCAAAAACTGAGGTTCAGGGAAGCACATGCACAGATGGGGAATATAGAGGGGGATTTTCACAAGGTGGAGGTGCAAACAGCCAACATGCTGGGCGGTGCAAGTAGGAGAATGCACACTGAGGTGGGGTGCATGTAGCAGGATGCACACTGAGGAGAATACACATTGGGGTGGTGCAAGTAGGAGAATGCACACTGAGATGGGGTGCATGTAGGAGAATACACATTGGGGTGGTGCAAGTAGGAGAATGCACACTGAGATGGGGTGCATGTAGGAGAATACACATTGGGGTGGTGTAAGTGAGAAAACGCACACCGATTTGGGATGCACATAGGAGAACGCACATTGGGGTGGTGCAAGTAGGAGAATGCACACTGATGTGGGGTGCATGTAGGAGAATGCACACTGAGATGGGGTGCATGTAGGAGAATACACACTGAGGTGGTGCAATTAGGAGAATACACATTGGGGTGGCGTAAGTAGGAGAAATTTCACTCATTTGGTGCACATAGGAGAACGCACATTGGGGTGGTGCAAGTAGGAGAATGCACACTGATGTGGGGTGCATGTAGGAGAATGCACGCTGAGATGGGGTGCATGTAGGAGGAGAATACACATTGAGGTGGTGCAATTAGGAGAATACACATTGGGGTGGTGTGTAGGGAGGAAGGCACATTAGAAAAAGGGGCGGTAGGGGCAATTACAGTGAGGTGGTGAAAGTTGAAGGAGCTTACTGAGGTCGTGCAAAGGGGCTAGCATACAGGGGCAGTGAGAAGGAAAAAGGGTATGGGAGTGGTGCAAAAGGGGGAATGTGCAGTGAGTAAAGGTATGATTTAAGGCATGGGATTAAGAGGTGAGACCTAGTGCTGTCCTGGGTGAATGCTCAATGATACGAGGGATGATTACGAGTACAAGTGGGAGGTCGAGAGGATAAGGAATGTTGGTAGGACAGAACATTGAAGGAGACTGGATGTGGGGCATAAGACATTGAGGTTTGTGCTATTAAGGATGCGAGCTGAGTGAAATTGCAATGTAGAGAAACAGTTAGGAAGAAGGGACGAAAAAGGGTGTAGGCAAACTTTGTGAATGTAGTAAGGTGTTCAGAGGGGCCTTGGTAATCACACTCGAATTTAGGGATGTCCAGGAGTGGATGGTAGAAGAGAGGAAATCTGTGCTGGTGTAGCATTGAAGAAAACGAATGTTAGGGCAAGATGGCGTGGGCTGCGGTAGGGTACAACAGTTAAGGATCAGAAAAGTAAGATGTGGAGACTAGGATTTAGAAAAGTAGGGTGTGAAGACCAAAAGGGGCGTTGAGACATGGGATACTAGAGATGAGGCCTGAGTTGAGTCGTAGGAGCAGAAAAACAGGCGGAAGGATGGGACAAAAGGATGTATAGGTAAACTACGTGCATTTAGAGGGTTGGGCAAAGGGGTCTTGGTGACAGCTCTTAAATTTTGGTGTGTGGGCACGAGATTCTGAGATCCAATGTCTATGTTGAGGGCCTTGAAACACCAATACAATGCTTCTGTTCTGTGTGGAGGTGTGAATGCACGAGTAGGAAAATGATTGTGGGTTGTGTGATTCGAATGAGGATATGAGAGGAGCTGAGGCGTGACAGATATAAAGGGCGTTGGGGAATACTGTGCTAATTGTGAGGTCTGCGTGGAGTTGTAGGAGCAGAGAAATAGGTAGGTGGAAGAGTCAAAGGAGGGTGGAGGCAAACTGTTTGATTGCAGGACGTTGGGCTTGGTGGCAACACTTGAAATTTGGTATATAGGCACGAGGCGCTGAGGGCTGCCTCTGAACAGGAAGAGCTGAAGGCTCCTTCCTATATTCTACGTTGGGGAACCAGTTCACATGCTTCCAGAGCCTTGCAGCCAGGTAACGTTCGTCGGCAGCGACTTGAAGATGCCAGGAGTGGAAGAAAGCGGTTGACGGGCGCAGTGTGCATCTTGAGTGACGTGGGGCTTCGTTTCGATGTTGATTGTTGGAAGTTCGCATGGATTAGGTCGTTGTGAACAGCGAATTGGTGATGGAGTCGAGAGGCAATACGGTGCTGTGACGAGAGACACGGAGGCTTTCTTATTCGGCGAAGGCGAAGACATTGTACCGGGAGCGGAGGGCGACAGCGTCGGGTGCGGACTCTTGAATGGCGGCGAAGAATGAGCGGGTGTCCCAATGGCTGGTAGAAGCGGAGATGTATTCAGGTTGGAGCGTTTGGCGTAGGTGAAGGAGTGATGAGGTGACGTCTCGGCGTCTTCTTTGACGGTTGGTAACGATGAAATCGTCCTGGAGTCGATAGTCTTTTGGAAGGTTGGCGACGAGGAAGAAGTAGAAGAAGGAGTAGGTGTGAAGACTGCCGATGGAGGCGAACTCATCAGTGGAAGCAGATGAAAATCAATTATGGCCTCTGTATCGTCTAATAGGGAGCGGATTGTGTTGTGCCATTTGGTGCTGAGTACTTTATCTTTGATTCCTGATATGTAATTCTCTACCTCAGAGAATTGATCGTATGCTTCGATGAAGGAGAACCACAGATTGAGGCCGTCAATTGGAGCGGAAGCTGCAGTTGTATCTAGACTAGCAACAGAGAGTTGTAGATTAACCAGTTTTCCGGAGTACGAGAATGGCGTTACCTCATTGATGATACGGTCTGAGGGGAGATGGAAGTTGTTACCCCATGTAGGTGAGAAGTCCATCTTAATACAGTTTCGAACAGGAGAATATACACTTTTCGCGCTGGACCCGGAATGCTACAGCCACGAAAATGTTATTTGTCTATCCGGCCCGGAGGACCAAATGTTTGGACCAGGATAGACGTGAATGAAACTCGGAGACGGATATTTACTGAGCACAAACTTGTAATTGGTGAGCTGGAATATCACAAGATTTGAAGACTTAGATCGTACAAAGAAGAGGTGACTTACACGGGAGATGAGTTGAGTATGGAATCGCGAACAAATAGGGCTCTGAAGACGTGAAAAACTGGTTGTACTCGGAAGGAGGGAGAAAGCCGAACTAGAAGTCGATGAGAGTTGATAGAGGTATCCGTTGGGAGAATTGGAGACGGCCGTATCGCGTAAGGTATTAGGAAACAAGTTTCCGGGAGAGCTGGGGACGACTCACTTCGGCGACACTTCGTAGAAGAATGATGTTTTGGGAGAAGGTGGAAGGGGAATCTGAGAAGAGGAGAGGGAAGGAGGGAAGACCACCGTTGGAAATATCCGCCGATTTGGGATTTCCAAGGGTGAGGGGCAGGTATCGAAATAGTTGGAGACGATTAGGCGGTCGGAGATAATGACGTGGGGAAGTCCGAGGTCAATGAACTGACAATTTCGACGCTTTGCGTCGAACAGAGATGATGCGGGGAAGTCCGAGGTCGAAGACTCTAACCGTTTCGACGCTTTGCGTCGAACACCCTCCATCATGCACGTGTTGCGCCTCCAGTGCGGAGGAAACAAAAAACCACGTTCTCCTCCACTGTAGTTTCTACAACAGTGAGCGACGGTTGTTGGGAGGGCAAACGAACTTAGCATCATTGACTGCTACAAAGCAATTCTATAACCATTTTGCAAAGCTCTCAAAGAAGATGATGGCTAACAAACGTAGTCACAGTTGATCTGTCCTTTTGAAACTTGCCACCCAAGTAAATAGTTAGATCAGGTGGGAAACCAAATCAAGAACTCCTCCCGGATGGTACAGGATTCCTCTGGTGGTCACCGCATGGTCACACACGGGTCTCGACCAGGAGAGTGGCTAACGACCAAATACCTGCTGTTGTCTGTTACCACTGGGATCAGAATGTCCCTTCCCTGGCCTCTAAACGGTCGAGTTAAAAAAAACTTAACTTAGCATCAGTATTTAATTTACCCGGAGCAGAGTGAAATGAGACAAAAATGCGAGATCTGAACTTCAAGCGTAACAGAGGAAAGATTTATTAAAATTGTATAAATGAAGGTTAAAATAAAGATATCCTACCCAAAGGGCCCTTAAAAATAAAGACTTAGCTTGATGGTGAAAAGAAATTTGAGTGGAGAGCTTCTTTCCGTGGAAGCTGAGATGGTGGCGAGAACAGCGTTGACGCGCCTTGGTCTGGGCTTTCGTTGGAGTCCAGGGTCGTTCCAGGTAGTCCAGGGATAAACGTATCCAAACCGAAACTGAGGATCCAAAGGCGATTTTAGTTGAAGCCACAATCACGACGAGGATTTTGGCTTTTGGGAAAACGAAATGGAGTCGGCGAAAACGTTTGGCCACGGGGGTAAAAAATAGTCGGGAGTTTTCGGTTTGATTGCAAACGAGGTAATGATCGTGTCTGCGCAGAATTTCGGCACCTGCTTTCTTGAAGGGGGAGGGGAAGCCTTGTTGTTTTGGTCTTGTTCTTCACCTTTCGTAAACAACAAGGTGCGAATCAACTTGAGCCAATGGTGACGGTGACCGGCTGCGAGACGCGGACGGCGACAAAGGTCCTCTTAAATTAATATAACAAAAAGTGAAAGAATAAACATTGCTGTCTGTCTCGAACAGCCGTGCTTCCGCAGGTCTGAGTTCGGTGGGTGCTGCAGGGCCAACCTCCTGCACACTAGCGAAACCGCAACTTCCATGACTGAGATAACTCTCAACGAGGGTTTAGGAACAGTAATCAAATAAGCAAACAGACCTGCCCAGCCCTAACCATATTTTTGTGCTCCAGGAAAATACCAAACAAACCAAAGGAAGATCGAGCACAGCTTTTACTAAGTTGAGAAGACCAACACTTTTTTTTCGTCCTCCTTGCCCTACCGTGAGATGCGAACAGAGCAACACACAGGTAGTGATGCCACGGAGAATGCCTGGTGGCAGACCCTGCCGACGTGTCTCCTTAAAGCACCCACCCAGCGAATGCTCAGCAACGCTGATTTAATCTGAACACACTCTACCAGCTGTAGATATTACCTTCGACGATTGCCAAGAGCGCAACATCCCTATTCACAGGGACTTCTAGATACGTGCACCGCGGTCACTGCACGTGCAAAAATTACGCCCCAAAAGAACGATTATACACCTGGGAAACTCCTACACGGTAAAGACTCGGAGAAAACCCAACTTTTTTCCAGCCAAATTCTTATCTGTTGGGTTGAGATATCGCAAAAACGCTCACAATAGGAGTTGGTAACTGCAATTCGCCAGGTTAAATTTCTCATCAAATCTATTGAATAACGTTGATTTCCGACGAGGAGACCATAAACGTTAGAGGAGTTGGTGAACTTCTGCACAGTCAGGTAAATTTTCCTTGTAAATACCACGATCAATATTGACCGGTAAACTCGCCAAAGTTGTCGGCAAAATGAACGAAACCTGAGACATTTAAAACGCCCGAGTCGCCGCGCAGGACGAAGAGGAAGAAAAATATCTAGTTGGGTTATTTCGAGGCTTGAAGTTGAATCAAAAGTTCATGGTTCAAGTTTGAAGTCGAGCTTCAAAAGTTGTGGAAATGAAGGCGGGATTTGTGTGAGTTACGTCGACCGTAACCGAGTGGAGTCACGATGTGACTCGCTATGCGAGAAACGGCTGCTACAAAGTTTAAACTTACGAACGCTGAAAGCACATTTAAATCCAACATATTTGAACGCCCATGAAATGCTGATTTAACTTTGTATTTACCGTGTGAATCGCTGGAATACGATGGGGCAAAGTTTTAAAATGGTTTTCGCTTCGGTGAAGTACGAGAGTGTGTTTCAGACGGAAACACCTGCATCAGGGCTTGAACGTAAATGCTAGTGGAAGATATTCATTACACTCCATCCGGGAACTCTTCGAGCTTGGAAATTTCAGATCAAATATGAGTAAGTACTCACTTCCACGAATTGTTTTTATAACAGTGGTAGGTTATTGAGCTCTTGTGTGATACTTTGGTGATGTAGACAAGTTTTCCTACTACACCTGAGCCCTCTGCTTCCGTTCTCTCGATCTGACTGCCTGCTCCCATGCCTCAATTTGTAAGTTGAATATATGTTTATCGCTAAACCTGCCTTGAAATATAACAGTTCATTGTGTACATTTGTTTTCCTCGAACTTGATTATTAGATTCGCGGCCAGTTCCTGATGAGTGAGGAATGAGGAAGGGTTTACCATACGAGACGAATCCAATGGATAACCTATCTCGACTAGAAGGCTTCAAGTTCACGATGGCAGTGACGGCGTCGAATCGGCCGCCTCATTAATCAAGATTTGAGTAACTCGTCGGCCAACGTTTCGAGGGCCTCGGAATATTATCTTGTGTTTTGGAGAGGCATGTGATGAAGCCGTCTCTCGTTTGAAATCCTCACTGTTTCACAAGCCAACAAGAAAGATTCCTAGTGACTATAGAAAATTAGTAATTCTAGAATCTAGGAAAAGGTATTTCCAAAACAGTTTAGCATCAGGCTCCCTACACAAGTTGGAATGTCAGATTCGGAGGATTTGGAAAGCAGTTTATATCTTTTGACCCCGCTTCACATAGAGCTATACATGTGCCAAGTGTATTACTACACATGCTAAATAAGAACAAACTCGAATCAAACCGGTTTCTGTTATCCATAATTATGCTCTTCAGCTGTTGCACTCTCGCTGCTTTTGGGTTTGTAAAGGAACAGTTTCAATGATAACACATGGAACAACGTCTCCAAGCTGCTCGTTATGATTATACCATCGGTATTCAGCTAGGACAGAGCACGATTTTCCTTTACTGACTTAGCATCCCAGAGTTGGGGCCACCGGAGCTGGCACGGACTTGGCAAGCCCAGAAGCAGAAACATGATTCCATAGATCTCAGGATAGTGATGTCAAAGGCTTGTGGAGTAAGAGAATTAATTCGGAGTTGACACTCTTCCCCTTCACCACATTCTCGCCCACCGCCAATGAGGATTTCACTCAGCTAGGCGCTCTCCCCACTTATTTCCTTCTAATATTGGCCTACCACAATCTCAACCACAGACTGTTTTCTTTCACTCGTGAGAATGTCTTCGTTTTTTTCTTGATTCCTCCAAGTACCCCTTTCTTTGAGGTCCAGTATCTTCTTTCAACGAGTTACGACAAAATTAAGGTGCCAATTGACAAAGAACACTTTAGATATTCACAGTTTCGCGTGTTATGATTGCGAAATGCCCTCTTATTTTTTGCGAAAGGTATTTTGGTTCAACTCTTGTTAGCAGCTTCGCTACAAAAAGGCATGGAAGGCGAGATGCGTCCTTCTGTGATAGCTGCCTCGACCGACCTCTAATCTACGTTTGGACATGTGATTCTCGTTTCAATCACTTTGCCCACTCCTCTTGCTCCGTCTTCCCCTTAAGCTTCCTCGCTCGCTTGTCACTGTTCTCAGGTTCTAATGCACCTGCTTAGTTTTCTGCCCTATTCCCGAGCCACTTATTTCTTAAACGATACCAAACTCGACTTCACTTGTGATCAGGAACTTTTTCCATGCCACTTCTATATAGTTTTTCATATTTTCACATTTACTGATATGCCTTTCAAGGGAATCATGTTCAGTTCTTTTTATCTACTTATTCTAAGCAAACATTTCTTGTAAACAGTAATTTTTGCCGACCAATTAAGCTTTGGTTCAAGAAAATCCGAAATACGTGTCTTGGAACCATGGATCGTTGTGGCCGGATACTTGTGGTCAGTGACTGCCAGTGGGCGTTTGAATTGGCACATTGGTCTTTTGATTTTGTCATTCCAGGATCCCGGGAGAGCTGAAGAAACGAATGAGGCGAAAGATGGAACCCTTGGCGAACTTATCGTCTGTCGGAATAGGTTTACGAGCATTGAGCCAGAGCCACAAGTTATGAGGCCGCTGTGTTGGAGGCGCCATGCGTCAAACTTCCTATAACGCTTAGAGCCGTGAAATCTGTTTTTGAGGCTTCCAAAAAATCCCGTTCAGAAAGGCAAAAGCAGCAAATTATCCAACTCAAGGAGGCATTTAATCCCGGAATCACCAATTGTGGCTCTCGATTACAAGTAAAATAGTGCCCTCAGAGGAATCCGTATTTTCGTTCAGCCACCCGAATCAATTAATCGGCTCTCTCGGTTTGAGTAGAGCATTTTGCTTGGTCTCTCCGCAAAGAGGTTGATTACTTCGGCGTTCATGCGGAGCTAAACCCGTATTTTCTGGCTCCCTTTATTCAGCTTACTGCTTTGCGTATTCAAGGACCCTTTTTGCGTTCGCTCTGTCCGGAGATGCACTCAAGGAGGTGTTTGTCCATTAGGTTAGGTCCCTGAGAAAACACTTTTCCGCTACCCTCCCCTCATCCGTACACCACCACTTTCTCACTCTTCGCCAATCCTAACCCACGCTACGCCACCGCATTTCTCTCTTCCTCTTTCGTGGCCTCGTCCCTCAAACCCAGAGCTTGGGCCTTTTCGCCAACTCCCCCATGAAACTTCGCACTCAGTTTTTCAGTTGAGTCGCCCTCATGATCTAACAAAGCCAATTCCCAGCCTTATTCCTCCACATCATCTCTGCCATCCTTCTACCCCTTGCCCTTGTTTATTCGCTCCTTCAAATCAATTCCTCGCCCCCACCCCCACCAGTGTCCTGGGCGTATCATAGCCGCCTCCGCTTGTTATTTCCATCTCCATCGCGGGCTTCTTATTCTCCTCTGCTCTCTTCTTCGGCAAACTTTCATGGACCCCCAACGCTCTCCATCCAAAACTTAGGCGGCCCCTAACTTCGAAATATTGTCGGTTCGCCAACCTCAACTTAACACGTCCCCCCATTCGCCGGCCTTTTCATAACAACTTGAGACTTCGGCTGTGTTGCTTCTTCCCTTTTACCCTTCGTAAAGAGCTTGAACTGGGAGCACCTCTATTTCTAGGGGGGGGGGGGAAGCAAGAAGGGAACTGAGGCGCTTACTGAGACCGTCTCTCTATTCAAACCCCTCACTTTCGACAGTATCCAAATTGAATTAATTCAACTCCTTCCCAGAAACGTCACTATTTCGTGTCTCAATTGAGCGGCAGAAGTCAAGAAAGTAGGATGGGCGTGATCAAATCACTGGGATTCCTTTCTCTTCCTCTTCTTCTTACTGTTGTCAAACAATCACGACTCCTTCAAAGACGTATTATATCGATGTGTCAATCGATTTTGAATCGATCAGTACATCGTTCTTTACTTCTTGGAGCTCCACCCAGTGATTTTATTACCATAATTAGTGCAGCGCTCAAACGAACGAGTCATTGTTTTTCAGAGTCCAACTAAAAGATTCCATAATTCAGTTACTAATGTGAATCTTTCCATTAGCTGTCTTATAGAAGATTAGTTGCAATCTGAGCTATCTGGTTGTTCAATGTCCGCTCCTAGTTTCCTCATATTCAACGGATAAATGTTTGACTCTAAGCCTCAGGTTTTTCCTTCAATTAAATATGAAAGTCACTATCACATAGTATTCCCAAATTCCAGTTAACGATGTAATTATTTAATAGAGATTCACGTAGTGCATGCGCAGGTTCCTTTTCAGTTATTGATTTATTTTACGTTTCGTGGGCATGTTGTCAATTGCGAACTTTTAAAATCACAATTACAAACCCACACTGTCAAAAACAGGAATCACTAGCTCTCGATGTTAGATAAATAACGAAATAGGAAGAATACGTTTAATGACTACTTCAGACAATAAAACGTGGTTGCCTACATTTATTTGAGCTCCTCGGTATTCTTTAGGGTAAAAGCCTGTCAAATCGCTGCTATATTCTTCACAAGTGGATAGATTCACGCGATAGCAGTTTAATAATGGTTATAAAATAAATAAAAACGGCGTGAGAAATTCCACAGTTCAAACCTCGATCGTCTCTGTGACACGCTTTGCACAGATTTGTTTCACATAACTCCACAAAGTAAACAAGAAGGACCTCCCCAAGTAATTCCTGTTGACAGATTCGTAAATTATCTATAAACTGGTTACTCAAAAAGTTATTACATAAGTGAGGTTATGGCAATAAATTCCGGAAGTATACATGGTCCGTACAAACTAACTTAATCTTGAGTCAGTTAGCAGAGCGATAACGATCTGAATGTTGCATGGTGCGTCGCATCAGATATTTGTTTGTGTATTCCCGCGGGAACACAAACCGCTGAAAATTATTACACGACGGTTTATTATTCTCTTGAACAGCTTGACCTAGTCTCACGCCTCCGAGACCCATCCCATTCGATTCGGCATCTACATAAACCAATAAACGATACGAAATACCTAATACGAAACGACGAAAAGCCTGTGGGCGCCTGTAGGCAATTCGCACGACGTGGCGAATCGAGCTGGCTGGTGATTTTAATTAGACGTGAGGGAGGAAGCGCAAATGATGAAACGATCACTTTCACTGTATTGTTCCGCTAGTTCTTTCAATTAGTCGACTTTGGCTCACTATAATTACTGTTATTTCACTATTTTGGGTCTAGACACAGTCGTACTTCCTTGAAAACTGTTCGATTCGACCCAGCATCTAAAAAAACTATACCCAACACGGCGTATTTACGATCAAACAGCCACAATTGCGTTTTTTGTTTGTTTTTCTACCGTGTTTTACGCAAAACAACCGTGGCTTGACTGTTTAAAGGAGGTCGCGACATAATGAGCGGCAGGTCAATAAATTCCGGAACTTTAAGGGCTACCACTTTCCACATTGTTGAATTAACAGCTTGGCACAAGTAACAGTAGCTCAATGAATTCCAGGACTTGATGAGCTACTAGTTTTGACGTAGGGCGTTACGTGTTTTAACATGTTCATATAAACCTAGTAACAAATAGACTGGAGTACTACGTACTAAATAAAATTCACAGGGGCGAAGAAAGTTGTGTGTTGCTTAACACCAGGTATTTTCGATTCAGTAGACCTCAAGATTCAAAGATCTGAAAACCCCAAACTTATTTATCCGTACTATCTACACCCATTGTCTATTCATGTGACTCCAATGAACTGGAGGGCACACCAGGGCTAACTTTGTCAGCTACTCAAACGCAACGTACAAACTCGGTTTCTTCGTATGCTCACCATTCCACGATGATGGATTGGAGCAATTGGCACACCTGCGGCTTAGAACGGATGGCATTGCCCTGACCCCTGACACATCACTACAGTTGATCCTGTACAAGTATATAACCTCTGCCGCAAGCATATTGTACCAGGGGCGTAATAAATTGTTAGATTAGACATTTCGAACAGTGGTTCCCCCCAAATCGAGTTCGAATTGAGCTATTTTCAAGGTAATAGGGAAGCAATACAAAGTAAGGCTCACATACCAGAATAGCATGTTGTGTGAGGACCCCCCCCCCCCCAAGTCTTCAAACTGGCGAAACACTCCTGGCGGGAATGCGTAGGATTGACGAAAACGCCGGAAAATCTGCTTTACTGAGTAAAGGTATGTCCGCGGACTGGTGGAGCACATTGGTTTCTTTAAGAAACCGAATCTTGGTCGCGGAACAGGAAACACGACCGCACGCACGCTGGTGTCACCAAACTTGTCCAGCAACATTAAATTGATAAATCGGAATTTTCAGTAATTGAATCGGATATCTTCCAGGTCGTTTGAAATGATTAAACGATCGGAATGGACAAATCTACGATTAAATTGACCAGCCAATTTAAAGGAATATAAAGCCAAGCCGTCCTAAATCAACGATTTACCAAACCACTCTAATCCGCCTGTTTCTTTAGATCCACGATTGTTGTGTTGTAATTGATAATGTGTTGTTAAAAAAATTTCCTTACCGAAAACATAAATGTATTATTCTGAATGAATAATAAACCGAAAAAATTGGACACTATTCATTTCGATTCGTGCGGTATCCGGTATTCAAGAGGAACGCTCTTCGATAACTGTAGGATACTTCGTTGATCAGGGTTTGAGTGGCATTCTCCCGGGAGGATTTTATGGATTTTTACTCAGATTGACATTGGCACCGAAACTTTTTTGAATCGGCGGGTCCGAAGGAAATGGCTAATTTCCGACCATGCTCTGTGGCTAGCCCAGAACAGTTAACTCCAACCTTCCCATAAAAATCGTACCGCGCACGTTTCCTGTGCGCTGGTTACTCAGTAAAGATCTTGGGTCAATTCAATACATTCTATAACGCTAACTACTACCAGTGTTCGAATGGAATGTTAAGTTAAATCAGGTGATGCGTCGGACCAAATATTTAAAGCATGTTTTATTATTATCAAATGTTATTGTGCCTGGGTGGGGGGATTTTTTGTTGATTCCTGGTCCTGGTGAACGAGAATGCAAACGGAGGATCCGTTGGGTACAACAGCTTTTCACAAATTTGAACGCTCATTTAATTGAAAATAGTTGGCGCTTTCGCTGTAATTGAGTACGAATAAAACGGCATAGCACTGGCTTCTGCCAAGGCGAAACTGGCCTCATTTACTCCTCAAGTCGACGTTCTCGCCTAACGTGACTAGGAATTGAAATGCGTTTAACTGGATGAGCGAATGTGATTGACAGGTTGAATTAGAGAAGTACAACTCCGCTCTTGCCATCGACGCCATCTCCCCCCCCCCCCCACACACAACGCCCATCGGAATCGGTCGACTTGCTCAACCGGCGAACGTGACAAGGCCACAAACGGAAAATACGTGACCAGCTACACAATTTTGTTAAGTCATACTAATGTGCCGATTATCTGCAAAGCAGCTACGAAGCATGACATGATGTCGATATGTGAGGCGCTGCACACGATGCTGGATTATCTGGTCATGAATATTGGATATCCTATTTGGCAATATAACCGTGAGCGTACAGCATTATAATACGGATTTACCAAACAGATATAGTTTTATATAGCATTTCCCGTAAGTTGATATCTCATTTTTGAGCTAAACAAGAGCGCGTTGTGCACAGACTTCTGATCATACATTATGATCAAAGTAGCCTAACAACGACTGAAGTGGTATTTACACCGATCCACATGGATGGTCATGAACCTTCGAATGCCTGGTTTGGCGTTTCACGACCAATCTGCTCTTATGTTGTTCCAAGGAACTAACATTTCTGCCCCCTCATACCCTAATATTTATCAAAAGAGAAGAAGGAATATGAAGCACTAATTGTAAGTGAGTAGAGATAACTGAGAACGATGAAAAATTACTTCATATGCTCATACAGCATCGGAGGTAGACGCAGGAGTAAGCCAGGGTGACAACGGGAATAAACGGAAGAGACCCATGTGCACAGGGTGGGTACTCACGAGCGTTATCCACTCCACCCTGTGAACTACTAGAACGGTGATAAGCTGCGCCATTCGCGTGAAGGTGAAGACGTTGGCAACGACCAAGCCTTGTTAACTGCATCACTGAATTTAATCAACCTGACGGAGTGCCTTTTAGCAACCTATACCCACATTTCGTTCCCCACAGCTGTATGACCATGCGTTGAACGGAGATATGAGAATGCGGTACGTTAAACGATGCTAACTAATGCTCCCATTGCGTTCTACGTAGCCGTTTCCGTATAAATGCGTTGAACGCAGTTTGCCGAGTTAACGAAAGTTACAGAAAGTTGTGCTGCTGAGCACCAAATATTTGCAAATAGTTTTAATAAATAATGCTTTGGGTGAAACAAAGAATATGGACCGACCGCTTGATAACGCTACGACTGCATGTATCGATATGCGTCCGTTAGTTATCTCATATTTATTTCATATATCCATTCTTAATTTCATTGAATTCACTCTTTTTCGTAGTCTTTGTACATTTAAAATTATTATCTAATGGGGTTTTACATAATGAACATTAAATAATTGGCATTGGCAGCTGTCGTTATTTCTAATTTCAAACATGGCGCCAGAGCCTACGATGTCGAGCATATCGATAACCTGACCTCGGTCGTGATATATCGATATATTGCCTTATCAGAGGGAGCGGTCCCTATTCTTTGCTTTTCCGAAGTATGTACAAATATAGAAAAAGAATGAAATTTGTTTTTAGTATATTCCCTATTCCCTTATATCAACGAATGCTGCAAAAAACTGTATTTTCTCAGGAATAATGTACCAAACAAGAAATACCAAGTTTGATTGGTCCACTCGCTCCACTGGCACGTGCAATTTTTTGAACTATTATCATACTTCCTGCTGTGGTTGGCAATTTTGTCAATGGAGATTAAAGTAATGCGAGAAATCAGTTCTAGGAGGAAGTAGGTACGTGATTGTGTCTGGGGTGAGGTACTCCTTCTTCCCTTGTTTCATCCCGCCTTCTAATTCATTACAGATCCAAATCCTTGGGTAGAAAAAACGTCTGCCTTATATGTGTCTCCATGCAAAACTAACTTGAAGGAGTCCTCCAGCAAGACCATGTTGACCTGTTGATCTTCTTTAACCTTTCTTCGGTTTCACAAACCGGCTCCAAGTTAAACTTTTAAATCATTAATGCACATCGTAATCTGGTAACCTTGCGCATCGACATCAGTGTCGCTGTCGATCAAGGTACAGATCTGACTGAAACTGTCAAAACTGATGATGTTCAACGTCGTGCCGGTGATGGATGATCGGAGGACAGGCATCGCTGAGCGGTGGTTCCAGTTATCAACAATGGTTTTGAGGGACATCGAATGGATCCAATTCAGTTTGTAATCACTTGATAATATCCTAATTCTCTGTTGCATTAAAACCTCAAAAGAAAGATAAAATCGAGTTAGTAGAAAAAGCGGTTAAGCAGAAGAAAAAGTTTAGTGACGAGCGGTGAATAGTAATAAACCTACATGGGATAGAAAATTACACAGCCCACTGTCAATAAAGGAAAAGCGTCCCCGAGGTTTTTATGGCAGAACGAGCGACGCACTCCAAGCTTTCGATATATTGCGCTGTTGACGAGGACAAGTTGACTTTCCGTAGGCACATCATTGGAATGATTTTAAGAGGTCTACGCCGATGCAAAAGTTGAAGAGGGATTCATCAATAACCGCCTTATTGGACGCTCTGTTCATTATTTCTCATAATCCGTCACCAAAGACGCCCTTTTCCCCGACCTCATTGGAAGAAGAACCAGGAGAGCATTTTTTCATTTAATGCGAAAAATGGGTTGTCCCGGGAGTCCTCTTTTATCAAAGGTGAGAGAGTATCGTCAACTATCGTTGTACCTTACTCACGTTACCGATGGAAGAAAGCACTTTACGGGATTAATGCGGGGTGCCCCGCTCTCAATCAATCGCACGTAAATACGAAAATGGTTTGTTACTGCCCGACCATCACAATGTTACCTCCTCTTCTTTACTTTTCAAAATGGTGAACTTGACCTCACATCTACAAACTTGATCCGTGAAGCCGTAGCCCAGAAGTTTTGGAAACTGGTTGCAATTGAATAACAGGGTTAATTAAATGCCGTGCATTCCCTTTTGGTTGTTCTGTTCATTTCTTCATAATGCAATCAATCGCGGTGGAAGAAAATAGCGGTGGGAAGAAGAAGAGAAATAGAAAGAGGAATGGAGCTCACATTCCGTACGCATTAAACTTGTTTCTGTTAAATTAACTTAGTTTTACTGGCAGAGGTAAATTCGGTGAGTAAAACCATTACGAGTACAGAAATGAATAAAATTCAATATTGGCAGAGGAAAGTTCAAATTACAGTAGAAAATAAGAAGCTGATTAAATAAAGAAGTTTAATTAAACCGAAAGTCCAAAAGATGACCATGACGAATCTGGAGCAGAGCACGCGCATGTACGCGATGTACTGTTGGAAAGCAAGAGAAGCAAAAAAGCTTCGAAGAGCGTAACAATGAATAGCGGTGCTGCCAAATACACTCAATCTGAAGAAAAAAACAGACTTTTCTGTAAAATAGATTCCTGCCGTTCTAGTTCCCTTTTCATTGAAGAATACCCTTGAAGTGGTTATTTCTTACGTGAGCGGTCGGTTGAAGATGGAAAAATTATTATAGTTGAGATGATGATGACCCTTTCACTATAATACTTATGTGATGAACGAGACAGGCGAACTGGCGAGCTGAAGAAAGTGAATCATCGGTGAAACCAGTGGGGGCTGGAAGTGGATCTTTGTTGGTTTCAAGAACTTAGCGATAAGATTTTTATACTAAGAGCGATTGGGCAAAAACAACCAATCAAATCAATATGATGCAGAGGATATTGCAGGTTCCTCTGGCTAAAGGCTTTCGGTCAATGTTTCGTCGTATGAAGTCTTCACCATCATGCACGCACACAAAATCGAATCAGTAATGGAGTTCAAAACTAACTAAACACCAAAATTAATCCATAACTGTACTATTAACGTGTGAGGAATCTACCTGCGAGAAGTCGAATATAGGTTGGTGGGTTACCCCAACTAGTTGCAATCCTAGCGTGTTTTTAAAAGCACGGGTTGACATTCTCCGTCATGATGCGATCTGCAAACAGGCATTGTTGGTGACAAGGGTATTTCCAGGTAGCGTTCCATGCTGATCTCGTGATCTTTTAATCACGCGAAGCGTCACATAGGTTCAAGCTGGGAAAAAGAGGAAGATAAATTGTGGTTTGAAGCCTTTGTGTAGCCCAGGGATGCGATGTGCACAGAATGGTGATGCATCAATAGTCGCATGTTTATCTCAACCGGTATCGCCCTACTGTATGTACACCTGCGATAAGCTATTGCAGATATTCATGATACCTACCTACCACCCTTATTCGTGATGTTTTTGTAGAAAAGCGCAGAAATATAAATGAGAGAGGAGCACCCTTTAAATCAAAGCTCCTCCTGTTTTCTACATTCAACGAATTCTAATCTGTATTGATTATATTCCTGACACAAATCACCAATAACTACGAACAAAACCGTCAACGATCCGCAAACTATTTCTTGAACCTGTCAATTAACAGGCAATGCAGCGAGAGCTCGCCCGTTCCCTTTCACGGAGGTCAGCCTTCTGTCTAAAGTTAACGTACCTGTTAGGTGAGTCCGTCTCCTCTGGCTTGTGAGTTACTGTGGGCAAGTACTAGAGTCAGTCAGTTGGTCGTGGTCTTTATATACAAAGAGAAAGGTGAAAGGGGTGATGGAGCGTCGGTGAAGGGGCGGGGAGAGGAGGTCATATACCTCAGGGGGAAACATTGTTCGACAGAACCTGACCATCGTTGGAATTCGTTCTGTGCCCGCAGGCCAAAGAAAACTCACTCAGGGTCAGTCTGTATTTTTTTCCAGTCACTCAAAACCAATTCTGTATTTATTTTGCCTTCCGCCGCTACTTTCGCTAGATGAGTTTGCATTTCTCGAACAAGTGGAAATTTATTCGTTACTACAAACATTTCAGGAACACTCTCTCTCGCGGGTTCAATAATTATGACGTCGTACTGGAGACTTATTTTGAAGTTTAATAATACACTCGTCTTAAGGATGGGTAACTTGCCTTGTAGCGTATCTCACCTATCGAATCACCAAATCTTATGAAACGATCGGAGTTGATTTCATGCCATATCACCTTATGTCGCCATATATAGTAATTCGTTGCTCGTCGAACTAATTGAACTCGCTCACACGGCGGTCGAAAAAGGTTGTTCAAGTTCCTAGACCGATACACCATGGGATTTATCAATATTAAAGCTTTTTATTATACCTCCGTCGCCCGTCTCGCTCTGGAGAATTCTTCAGTTATTCGGTCACCCAGTGGATATTCCGTACATTCACATCAATCGAGTGAACCACCATTTTTTTTTTCTCTTGAGGTTTATTGCTTTTGGACTGAGAGTCGGATCGTCCAGTTTGGTATTTACTGGTGAAATATACAGAATATCATCTCTTGAGCGCGCTCTTCGTTATGAAGCAGACATCGCTGCATAAATTGCTAAACGGATTAATTAACTTGCCAGATTTCCCTTCATTGATAAAACTCATTATCCGGGACGATATACTGGTAAACGGGCTAACCCTTGTTGATTAACTCCAATGCCGTTCTCTCCACCGTTTGCCGAGCGGAGCAAATATTATTTCCTGACAACTCGGCTTATACATTAATTGCTAACGTCGAATACATTACTGCCTCTCTGATTTTCATATTCCGCTTGCTCCCATTCTACGTTATTTCCGGTTCTGATTTTCGGGATTTCGTTGTTTGGGAAATGACTGTAAAATGAATACCTTTAGAAAGTCGTTCCTCCGGTTGCGTGGCGGGAAAGTAGGGGAGGAGCTGCTACACCCGAAAAGAAAGGTGCTACACAACACCGTGGGGAAGGAAAACGACGAAGAATTCTTATTTAAAATGAGAATAATTTTGACGCGTTATTGCTTTATTGCAGAATAACCAATAATTTAACATTATGTCTAGGAATAAGCGTAGGTGTCCGCATATATGATAAAAAATGGATGTCCAGAGATACAATTCCATTCTTTTTCTCAACTGATATCTATTCAATTCTGAGACCAGTTTTTATACACTATCAGCAGAAAACTTCCGACTTTATGTATGTGTGTACAAATGTATTGTTCATTGAGTCTTGCAATGTTATCATGGAAGAGACATACATAACACAAAAAGGAGGGTCGATCTTCACAGTAAAGAATACACTGGTCAAAACTGATGAACAACTGCGGTGAAATAAAAGAAACGTTGAGCAGTATTCTAGAGGCTTCTCCTTTATAACGCGAAAACAGAACTGAAAACATTTGGTGCGACGCATCACACTACCGTCCTCAGCTCAACGTGGACGCAGCGACTCGCATCACTCTAACAACTAAACGAATTAGTTTTTCATTCACTTTGAATGTAACTTAGTTGAACGTAGCTCAACCGGGCTAATGATTCAGGAATTCATTGAATTGCTTCAACTTATTCGAAGACCTTGATTGAGCAGTAAGTGTTCGGTTGATTTGTGAGTAGTAACATGATTTCTCTGAAAACGTTTGGTTCACTGTTTCGTGATTATCGCGTAAAAATTGAAAGAAACGGTCGTGAATAAAACGGCGGCGATTTGGATTCCGGACTATCAAGGGTTGCTTTCAATTATCTTACAAGCGTCAACAAGCACATCAGAAGACTCCAGAAAGCGCAAAACGCAGAAGTTCGCTTCATTTTTAGACTTCGTGTTGATGAACAAGCCACACCTGTTCATAGGAGGATGGGCTGGCTCACCATAAAAGAAAAGAACAAGCTGGCAATCGCTGTTATGGTTTTCGAAGTATTGAAATGCAGGAAACCAGAATACCTGAGTAGGAGTTTTGTCTATATGCGAGATGTGCATTCAAAGATCACAAGGAATGTGGGAAATTCGTTGCTAATTCCGTTGCATAGAACGTGTTTATACAACCGATCGTTTGCCGTTCAAGGAGCACGTTTGAACAATGAATGTAGGGAATGGTTTGATTTACGATTGACACCTGCTCGTCCCAAGAGACGTTAATGGAGAGAAGCTGTAAATGTTAAATGTACTGTACGTTGTTGTTAGCTCTTCGTACTATTTGAATTGTCATTGATAGTATTTGCAGTTTCATTAAGTTTCTGTATGTATAGTGTGTAAAGGCCTTAGACTAAGAGGGGGAGGAATATTGAATACTCACCCCTCTTATCATCTAAGATTACGTGTCTGTGTTTCAGTGTACGGTATCGAAGTATGTATGGATGAGTGTCAACGAGTGAGTGGGTGGTCTTGGCCAGTTCGGGGAGGCGGTGATAGAATTAGGCTGGGGCTCAGTGATTTTATTTTTGGTTTATTATTCATTCTGAATAATAACCCTATGTTTTCGGTCACGAAAATTTTTTTACAACCCCCCCCCCCCTCAAAATTTGATACTTTACGTTTCAAGACATGGAGATTACAAATTTGCATTGCTCGTCCGCCGCCCGGGCCGTTTTGTGCCTTTAACGTGGTCTAAAAAATTCGTTCTTTCGCACAAGAATCCCATTTGGTATCTGGTTGTGCCCGCCATCTCGGCAATCCGAGCGGACTAAGCCCATGGTGGTTATGGGCAAAAAATGGTTAAAAAAATTAACGAAACGCAGTATAACGGGGGAACTACAGCGGAAGTCAACGTTTCGTCGTTAGTACTCACTCCCTCTCGTAATATCAAGCTCAATCACCCGCCCACTCGACTCGCAATGGGTTTGCTGGTAGCCCCTGTCCCTATTTACCCGACTCTTTTTGCCAAGGCCACTTCCTCCGCACACCCGTCCATCAGATCATAAATGCCTATAGACGTTTACAGGCGCCTGGCACCGGGGGAATATTTAGTTTCCGTAGTTCCATTGTAGCCAGGTCATGTTTCGTATGGTTTACTAGTATTCGATGCTGAATTGAATGGGATGGGTCTCGGAGCAGTAATACTTGGTCAAGCTGTTCATGAGAATAATAAACCATTGTGTAATAATTTGTGGGGTTTTTTAAGTTATTTCCGAATTGGTTTATATTTTATTGATTTATATGTTACTATGAGTTGTTTTGCCTTTCTGTTAATTTGTAGTTGTCTCAGGACCTCCACTGTCCAACACTCTGCATGACGAATCCAGAGGAGGTCCGTAGGAGAGTGGGCTCGAGGCTGGCTGGGGTTTTTCACCCACCTCAACCAGCTGCTACGAATGGTGTGTGACTGTAAGTGTTAGTGATTCATTTGGAGTGAAAGTTGCACGAATGTAATTTATCTGGTATGAATGTGTTGATGAATTAGCAGTTATTTCGCATATTCTAAGCGAGTCTGCGAGCACACTACGTATGTTAATGAGAAAACTATTCATATGAGCAAAAAAGCTGAGGAAATGCAGTTATGTTTGTTTTCCTAATGGCCCTCATTCTCCCTGGTTGTTAAATAAATAAATAAATCATTCATTCGTTCATTCTCCCTCTCTCTCTCTCTCTCTCTCTCTCTCTCTCTCTCTCTCTCTCTCTCTCTCTCTCTCTCTCTCTCTCTCTCTCTCTCTCTCTCTCTCTCTCTCTCTCTCTCTCTCTCTCTCTCTCTCTCTCTCTCTCTCTCTCTCTCTCTCTCTCTCTCTCTCTCTCTCTCTCTCTCTCTCAAGTTGTTGGCGGGATACGATTAGTGAATGTTCATTATTGTTTTAATTTGTTGTGTAATTATTGTGTATAGACTCTTCTTCGCTTATTCTAAAATAGATTTTTGTTGAAAACCAGATTGTTAACTTAAGTAAAGTGAACACTATCAATAATTATATGATATTGATTGATTGTGACATTGTTCGGTATATTTCCAATGAATGTAATGGCAAATTTCTCGATCCCCAGTGTATAAGGTGTAGATGTAAGATGATTTGTTCATTGTGTTTGTGTATGTTAGTTAAGGTAGTTAGTGCGCTGCTGAGAGGAGGAGGAATATCCAAGTACTCGCTCCTCTCGAATAGCAGCAGTTGTGTGTTTATGTGTTGGTATGAGTGTAATTTATTTTGGTATGAGTGTAATTTATTTTGGCATGAATGAGGTTTGTTGTTGTGTATATTAGTTTTAGTTTGTGTGCTGCTGAGAGGGGGAGGAATATAAAAGTACTCACCCCTCTCAAATAGGTATGTGTTTATGTGTCATTAGGTATGATTGAGCTTTTTTGGGAAGAGAAATTTGTCGCTTTAGCGGAAAATTATATAAAACAGTGGGGCAATGTAATTTTGTAGCACAAGAGGATGATGTATATAGATTCCAGGGGGAATGGTAGAGAGGGCCTTATGGCCCTAATTTCCCCTGGTGGATAAATAAAGAAATCAATCAATCAATCAATCTCTCTCTCTCTCTCTCTCTCTAATCTAATGGAAGGAGCTATTCAAACTCCACCGTAACCCCTGTGAATTCACATTTATCTCAATTTGTACGAATGCATCAGGATCGACGGTAGAAGAGGGATGATCCGACCGCAAGCACCCAGTCCGGAACGAAACGTCGGCAGCTTGGGATATCCTTCTCTCGTTTGCATTCTAGTTTCCACTTCTCAACCTACTCGAACTCTGACAATGCCGTCGTTGCTGAACAAAGAACACTAGCACTTCGCCCTCGGCTCATTCTATTCCTATTAGATTCAATCTGAGGGAATCTAATTGCAACACAATATTGAAAACCTTTCACGTGCGTTGAGGTCGAGAGCGAAGTTCCAGAGCAAAATTATGTCTTTACTAGTCTTTCGACATCACCATACTGACCCATCCTAATTCTCCCCTGGCCTCGTCGCTGACTGAAATGCGTTCCAGTTAGATCTGAAGAGATGACACATCGATCGATCACGATGAAGAGTGAAGGAACAAAGTTGAAGCTGCTTCTGAGCCGCCCTAACTATTGAGCAGTATTGGGTGCACGAAAGGGGGAGCTTGAAACTGAGAAATAAATGGAAGTGGTGCACACATGATAGAATAGCGATATCCGGTTGAGTATGGGTATATATACGCACACAAAGGACTCGCAATACATGTGCAACTGGTTGTGTGATACTGAATGCAGGGATGGGGGCAGAGAGAGAGAGAGAGAGAGAGAGAGAGAGAGAGAGAGAGAGAGAGAGTTGAATTGGGAGCAAGCTGAGAGATGCATTGTTGGGAGAACTGGGAGACGACTGTATAGCGAAAACTGATGGAGGTTGGAAGGAGCTGTCTATTGAGAAGAGGAATCTAAAATTGAGGAGTGGGAAGGATACATGGGAAAGTCCAGGACAGGTTAAATCCGTTGTCACTTGGAAATAACTGAGGATATGGGCTTTCCCCAAGAACAAACAAAATGTATTGAAGTAATTTGGTTAGTTCCACCTATAGGTAAATTGCGAAAGTTAATGTACCTGTTAGGTGAGTCCATCTCCTCTGGCTGGTGAGATACTGTGGGTGAGCGCATTCAATGTAAAGATTCAGTACTGACTTAACGGCCAGACATTGATGTCTTTACATCGAACGCACTCGCCCACAGTATCTCACCAGCTAGAGGAGACGAACTCACCCAACAGGTACATTAACTTTACAAACAAAAGGGTTTGGAGGGTACTCTCACTTTAGTGCGAGTGTGGATATTCCGAATGTCAAAGATCCACCTAATTTGGCCTGCCAAACAAGCAGTATTGGAGCATGTGCGGAAGACCTATGTGCCTCTCTGCGATGGTTGACGAGACATAACCAAATGTAACGTCGGTCCCTCGTCACGCAATTTCCTGATGCGAACCTTACTTCCAAAGTGGCAAAAACAATTATTATTATTATTAGTGATTGATGCCACATCGTGTTTCGGTGTAGAGGTGTACTCTTATTATTCGTCTCCTTCGACTAGCCGAGCTGAGGGCAATCCCTGGGTAAAACCAGGTAGCCTTTGGGGGGGTTCCACTATTTAACTCATTTTCTCTCTCGTGCAAGATGGCGTGCACTATTACGCTTCCAAATTCAGTTAGGCGCTGCAATACTAGATGTCTCAACCCCTGAGCCTGCGGAAATTCGTGCCACTATCCCGCTGCCTGATTTCCCAAAAACTATAAGCTGCGTAGATACGCGATGCGTTATGTTACCTGTGTTGTAAAAATACGAGAGATAATATCAAGTTCGAGGGTCAAGCAAAGAGTGAACGATTTATTTGACAACGCATAAACAACTAACTTCACACATGTGACTTGGGGAACTAATAAGTTTTGGACTTGACTTTCCAATTCCAACACGCCCCCTCAAGTTCAAACTTCTTCGACGATGACTCCTGTTTGTCTTGAACAGAAGTCCAACTTGTGTCTTGGTAGAGGTTTCGTGAGAAAGTCAGCCACCATGCTTTCTGTTGCCAAATGCTGTAGATCGATTAAGCCCTCTTCGATGTATTGCCTGATGAAGTGGCTTCTGACATGCTTAGTTCTTGACCTGTACGCTGGGTTCCTGATGTGTTCCTGCGCCCCCTGGCTTTTCCTGGAGTGACCATGTTTTATTCCGAAGTAACGAAGTAAATTCTTTGCGAACAGCAGCATACCACTCGTGTGAATCTGGCCCTTCCATAGCTTCAGTCGGATTCACTTCAGCAGTGCATGCGATCTCACACAACCCACTTCCTGCCTCTTCCAACATATCGTCATCCGTTCCACTGGAATTTTCGTCCGTTTGTCTGTGTCCATAGTTTTCAGAATTCGTGACATCAGTCTCATTGTTGATTGTTGGAACCATGTTGTATATTTTCGTTCTTCTGCCAGGTCCTTCTGTCATTTTAATTAGTTTCGGCCGACCACGACCACGGACCATTTCGACTTCTGTACTCTCTTCTCCCACAGGACTGTCAGTACCGGACCCATAATCATGCTGAACAATTGTTTCAGGCTCGACTCTGTGCTCGTTATTATCAACAGTTGTATTTACGTGCACTTCAATTTTAGCTTGTTCCTCTGTTAGCTGTGGTTTACTTGTTGATCCTACTAATAATTCGATTTCCAGCTCTCCTAGCTCTTCGAATTCCTCAGATTTAACAATTTTCTGATTATTTTCATCAACAAATGTCAAGTCTCTGGTCACATAGACCTTCTGATCTTCCACGTCCCAGACTCTATAAGCTTTTGAGATGTCAGAGTATCCTAAAAATATACACTCTCTCGAACGCGGATCCAATTTACTTTTGGTTTTGCTCTTATCTAGCATAAAAACTCTGGACCCAAAAGTTCTAAAATACTGTACGTTTGGAGTTTTTTCATACCAAAGTTTGTATGGAATCTGACCATTAATTCCACGGCACGGACACCTATTTCGCACGTGTACAGCTGTCATGAGTGCTTCTGCCCAAAAACCGTGTGGTAGTTTCGATTCCGCCAACATACAACGAACCATATTCAGCAATGTTCGGTTCATCCGCTCGGATATACCATTCTGCTGAGGTGTTCCCGGCGTGCTCAACCGTCTTCCGATTCCACAACATTCCAAGTACTCTTTAAATTCATTTGAATTGTACTCTCCTCCATTGTCAGACTGAAGAAATTTAATTTTAACGCCTTTCTGGTTCTCTGCGAATTGCTTATATCTCTTGAAAGCTTCCAGCACCTCGCTCTTTGCCTTCAATAGCACGACCACACACCATCTAGTCGCCTCATCTATGAAGGATACATAGAACCGTGAACCTCCATTCGAACTCGTCCTAACAGGTCCCCATACGTCCGAATGAACGATCTCCAGGGTTTTACCTTTTGTAAGACTTTGTCGGGAATTGTGTTTGTGACATTTTACCCAGAATACACGTCTCGCACGTTGGTAGCGTTTCTTTTGGATTTAGGTAGACTCCTCGAACACTTTTAGTTTTGACCATATTTTTCAAGTCTACTTGATTCAAGTGTCCAAATCTATTGTGCCAAACTTCCAATTTACTAAGTTTCCTACCACTTCTCGTATTTTCTTCTATTGTCTTTCCTGCTTCTCTAACATCTTTTACGTAGTATAAGTTATTCACTCTTTTTGCAATGAACACAGTCTCATTATTTCGATTGTAAACTACTGCCCTATCTCGAGTGAATACTACCTTACATCCGTGATCTGTTATCTTCGCAACACTCAACAAGTCAGTTCCTAAATCCGGCACATACAGAGTGTCTTTCAATTCAATAGACTTTGTTTTGTTCCCATTCTGTGCTTCAAACATTACAGTACCTTTCCCTAGAACATCAGTAGTGGAAGTGTTAGCTAAGTTTAATTGAGTATCACTTACTGAATTAATGTCAATAAACTTTCGCCCGTCATTACACATGTGACTGCTACACCCACTGTCCAGACAGAATCTTAGGTTGTTCGTACTTTTCGTTGCTAGGCACACCATTGAGGTACTCAAACTTTCTTCACTAGTTCTTCCTTCCTCACCTTTACATGGACATTCAGACGCTTTATGACCAAATTTGTGACATTTAAAACATTTAAATTTAAAATCACGATTCGCGCTATTCTTTCCATATTCTTCTCTTTTCGATTTTGAAAATTTCTTTCGAACAAACATAGCATCTGAATCTGTAGCACACTTTTTCCCTCGAGCTTCAGACTCTTCAATAATTTTCGTCCTAAGCGTATCAGGCGTTGGCAATGTGTCTCGAGATTCTATTGCACATCTAAAATTTTCGTAACAATCAGGTAAACTATAGAGTAACATTATTGAGAGTAGATCATCGTTAACAACAATTTCCATTTCTGATAACTTGTCTACTCTGTCAAAAGTTCATAACATGTTCTCTTACGTCATCCCCAATCCGCATTCTGTGCAATACTAACTTTTTGAGTAAAGTTGCCTTACGTGCAGGACCTTTCGATGCATAAACCTCGTGGAGTTTCTTCCACACTTCGTTCGACGTTTTCAAACCTTTCACAATCTTGAGTTCTGATGGACTAATAGAAAGAATAAGATCAGACCTTGCTTCTGCATCCTTTTCGGTCCATGCAGCTGCTCCAGCATCGTCTGTCGGTCTCGGCATCTTTCCATTTGCGTAGTTCCATCCTCCTGATTTGGTTAGGAGTGCTTCCATATGCATCACCCAGGTATCAAAATTGTTTTTACCTAACGGTTCTATTTTCACCATATTTGCACTCATTTTCACAAAAACAATAATGACACAAAAACGATCACTTTTTAAATTTTGCTAACTAAATTCAGCCCTAAATCTGGGCCCATAACCTGTTGTAAAAATACGAGAGATAATATCAAGTTCGAGGGTCAAGCAAAGAGTGAACGATTTATTTGACAACGCATAAACAACTAACTTCACACATGTGACTTGGGGAACTAATAAGTTTTGGACTTGACTTTCCAATTCCAACAACCTGACAGATGGCAAATGTTCTTTATTCAAGAAGATTTAGCGGAAGCCGGAGCTATTCAGGTAGTATGTGATAGGTGCTTCTGCTTGGTATCTGCCTAACACGTAATTGACTATATTAGCACTGACGAAGAACAGCCTCCCTAGTCGCGAAGTGTACCGGTCTATTACTTCCAAATTATACTGTGTGACAGGTCAAGTGGAGCAGGTGGTAGATTATTATACCGTTGCTGTCAGTGAATCAGTGAATCACAAAACGTTTAGAATCAGGAAGCGAGTTCTTTCTTGGAGGCAACTAAAACCGATCTTGCGAGTGGGTTCGCATGGTTCGATCTCCGACAACATATCATTTTCCCCTCGACTGCACTTAGGAATCTCGTCTCATCTAATTCAAGAGCCCCTTTAGAATCACTCCGAGCGAGATGAACGACTACGGAGACTGTCGAACCACAAACTACGAGTATAACGAACTCGGTAAAATAGCATTTCACCCGGCACTTTGCATGCAAATAGCATTTGGTCTTCCCACCTGAATAATGGTTTATCCGGAAGTTTCAGAGCGCTTCCCACCTTCAGATCGCTCGCTGCAGGGGCTTTTACACATAAAACTCATCACCTATCTCCGTGGCCTAAGAGAATATTGAACATCCGACTGGGGGAATATTTCCGATAAACCTGTATCTTCTTTAGGGTCAAAATCAATAAGATCTCACGGCTGTCACAGCGAACCTCCGCAGGCTCACAATTATTGGGTGAGGAAGTGTTTCATCGTCCACCAGCCTCTCTTTCAACCGAATCGCACCGATAGCGCTTACAGTTCCAGACCTCACTGTGGTGCTCCAGCATGGGCCAGGACAATTACTGAGCAAGCGGTACACAAACAATTAGTAAAACTATAAACACGATTTTTTTTTTAAAGAATAATAATCACCATTCCAAAATTACAGAGTAGAAACAGTGAGAACCGGTGTTGAGTGAAATGGCGGTGGTTTAAATTCCGGAATTTTTGGGGTAGCTCCTATATATCGTGCGGGCATTGCTAAACACTCATCGTATAGGTATTAAAGAAATTGGGTTGTGTCCGCCAGTAGGCAAATACTAACTCACAAGCCAGAGGAGACGGACTCACCTAACAGGTACGTTAACTTTAGTACTCATCGTATAGTTATTTAATTTGAAAAACAGTCAATGTTTTTCAAGCTGCTAGTAACATTTGAGCGGAATTTATAAAGAAAATATCTGGTGCGTTGCAACACACAACTTTCCTTAGGTCTACGTCAATCCACTTTCTACATGGCCTTTTCTACTTACTCAATTCACTTATCACTCAGTCATTTGTACTTGGTCAAACCACGTTTTACGGCAGCAGGAAGCGGTAGCGCTTACAGTTCCGGAATTTATTGTGCTGCTCGTACTCATTCCAGAACCATTAATGAGCAATTGGTACACAGAAAATTAATGAGACTGTAGAAACGGATTTTTTGAAGGAGGATAGTAATCACTTTTGCAGAGTTATTGGGTAATAACTGTTAGAACTGGTATTAAGCGAAACGGCGGTAGTTGAAATTCAGGAATTTCTGGAGTGAGCCTCATCTATCTCATGAGCGTTTTTAAACCCTCACCATATAGGTATTGGATTGGACTACAGTACCCATTTTTTTAACATTCTACAAAAATTCCAGCGGAGTTTATTAAGAAAAAACTGTGCTAAAAACGCTTTTGGTCGAAAATGTTGATGATTTATCGTGCTGCTCTCGTCATTTTCCCCCGAATAGGAATTTTATGGTATCATTGCCTTATTGTGAGCTATCAATATAAAAAATTTAATCAAAATCGTTGGAGCCGTTTTTGAGAAAAAAATTTGGTGTTTTGATCACTATGATAACTATAGTTAACTTTCGGTGGATTTTGCCCATACCCTTATTTTTGCACCCCATGGTAACCTGAAGGCTAGACATCAAGTTTCAGCTGATTTGGTACGGTGGTTTTCTCTAAAAACCGCTATAAAATAGATTTCGTCGAAAGTTTTGGTAATTTATTGTGCTGTTCTCGTCATTTTCCCACAAATGGGAATTTTATGATATAATTGCCTCAATAAGAGCTATCAATATAAAAAATGTAATCAAAATCGTTAGAGCCGTTTTTGAGAGAAAAAATATTTGGTGTTTTGATCACAATGATAACTATGGTTAAATTTTGGTGGATTTTGTTCATACCCTTATTTTGGCGTCCCATGGAAGCCTGCGGGCGAGATATCAAGTTTGAACTGATTTGGTACGGTGGTTTTCTGTAAAAATCGTTCACAGACACACACACACACACACACACAGACCATTCTCCCAAATAGTGTTTTTCGGACTCAGGAGGGTCTGAAACGTAAAGATCTGAAGAAAACTCAATTTTTTTTTCAGCCGATTACATAACTTTCCTTTCTACTTCGTAGAGCAAGGAAAGTAAAAAACACCACCAAAATCGATTTTCGTTCAAATCTTTGGTAATTTATTGTGCTGCTCTCGTCATTTTATCACAAGTGAAAATTGTATGTTGTGTTATATTGCTGAGGTATGTAGAACTGTCCATGCTAATAATTTATCATAATCGTTGGAGCCGTTTTTAAGAAAAATAATATTTAGTGTTTTGATTACTATGATAACTATAGTTAGTTTTTGGTGGATATTGTTCACACCTCTAATTTGAAGTCCCATGGTGACCTGTGGGGTAGATATCAAGTTTGAGTTGATTTGTCTCAGCCATTTGTGCTCAATGCAGTAATTACGGCCATGAGACCGTCTGATAGAGTTCGCCATTACACATTTAGTGATATAATAAAAATGTTGTGCAGATGTTTTTTAATAATTAGTGCGCAAGGCTATGGGTTACTTAAACACTTTTATTGTTCGAATTCTTAGGTTCCACGCCGCAGCAGAGTACTGAAAAACCAACGGTCCCCTAACTTGCCACACTGCGAGACACGCCTCCCACAATATCTCATCACAACCCAAAACTCTACGCATAGCATAGACGAGTGATTCACATTTACCTGCAAAGTGTCCTCAACATACCTACTGCTGCAGATTATCCATGTTTTGAGATCATCGGCAGGGAGTGTCAACTCGCTCTGTGTAGGCAAATGTGTGTCACCCCACACTGTGCCCTAAGAAACTCGTCTCTGCAATTCTAATGACCTGTCATAATTCGCGATGTATTCAAAGTTAAACGATCCATTAAACTCCAAATGGAAGAAATGCCGCCACGTAATCTCCCTCTAATGGCCACTTCAAATGGATCTTCACTATCCAAACATGTAGTTATTTTGCTAAGCTAATAGTAGCGAGCGGCCGTACGACTCTCACCTCAGAGCCGCTTACATATTGAGAAGAGTAAACATGTCAGAAGTGAAGAACGAGTATCTAAAATAACACAATTAACTCAACGGCGCTACGTATATTGTGAAGCAGTTAGCTCTTGCCGTCCTCCTCTAGGGTTACCATTCAATATAAAATGGCAATAAATATTGAACAGTAATGAGAACAATCGACGATGAGGACTACTGAATCCGAAAAACCCAATTTCGGTGCGTGGTCCGGGTATGTGTGTTGCTGTAGTGCAATTTCCGGGCGAACAGCCGACCCGATCGAGATGGTTCTTTTTTAGGTTTTGTCCGTGACTTTTGACGACGCGAAAATAAGATTATGATCGATTTCCATCGATGGAAAGCGAGTTGGAGGACCAAATTGTAATAAAAACCAGGGGGTTTTGCATTTTTTACTAAAACTGCTCTATAGGTTTGTATTAAGCTTTCAAATTATCTTCTAACAGTTAGTACTCAAATTTTATGAAGATATTTTTTTCAATTTTTGGCTAAACCGCTCCAACGATTTTTACCAAACTCTCAGAGTGTCTTTAAATAATTAATACGTACGTATTGTTCTCCATAAATGTTAAAGATTCAACAAACTCTGGTTTTAACCGGTAACGAAAGAGAAAGGTCACGTTTGAACCTCCACATTAGCGATTTCATCTACAGCAAGGTCAACGACCAAATGGATGTACAGGCGCTGTATCATCGTTCAACACTTTTCTCCGTAAAAATTTATGGAGAACAATATGTAGGCACTAGTTAGTTGAGAGCACTCCGTAATTTTGTTCGACATAACCGTTTTTGAGAAAATTGGAAAAACGATAAATTAATACTCGACAAATCTCTTTTTTTCGAGGTATCGTGGCTTGCATTTCGACTCAACAGATAGATACAGACATAGTTGCCCGGAAGAAAATGTGGAAGTAGGTTGCTAGAAGACACTATATTAAGATAGATCAAATCCAATCGAGCTGTTACTCAGGAAACCATGAAAATGTTTGGGTTTTATCTTTGCTTAATGAACTGTCAGAGATTCATGAGAACAATACATAGAAATGAACTATTAGAAGACATGCTGGAAGTTCGGTAAATAGTGTTTGATGAATCGTTGACCGTTGAGCGTTTGGCCGTTTTGCTAAAAAATGAAAAAAAAACCAAGTTTTTGCTTCATACGCCAAATTTTCACAAAAAGAAGAAGACAAGTTGGGTACTAGCTGAAATGCAAAACCCCCTGTTTTGACCAGCGCAGACTTGAATGAATCACGGATACCGTTTTTAGTTTAGCCCGAACTTGTAATTTGAAAAGTTGGGTTGATCACAAAATTCGAAGACATAGATGTAAAAAGAATAGGCGACTAGAACAGGATATGATTTGAGTATATAAGGACGAACAAGGCGGGAAGGAGAAATATGAATTAGATGTCATGAGAGGTGAAACGTGTATCGCGAGAGCTGTTGGATGATTGAGTGTTGGGGGCACTGGAGACGTCCTACTTTCGCGAGAATTCGTACGTGAATCAGTTTGGGAGGAGCTGTCTGTTGTTGATAGGAATCTAAAATTGAGGGGTGGGGAAAGGTGGATAGGAAAGTCCAGGACAGGAGAAATCCGTTGTTACTTGGAAATAATTGAGGTGGTAGACTTTCCATAGGTAACAAAAGGGCTTGAGGACGAAGGTGTTTAGGGAAACATTGACTTCCCGCAGGGGAAGTGAGTACCGTTAAGTGCGGACGAGGTCAGAAGCCCATCTAATTCGACTTGTGCTGAACACCCTCAGTGTTTGGTATATTTTGGTCCCCCGTCTCTCTTGCCTATTGATGAAAATGGCTCATAACCGTATGTTCGCGTCGTCAAAAACCATGAACAAAACTAAAACGGAACTAGCTCAATTGGTTCAGCCGTTCTCCCACAAAGTGAACTAAAACTGAACACAGACCACTCCCCGAAACTAAGTTTTTTGAATTCAGTGGACCTTAAAACCAAAAGTCTGAAGAAAGGTCAACTGTTTTTACACAATCGAAATACTTTACTTACCCTTTAGGCAGCGGAAAGCAAAAAACAACTTGTCGTCACCTGGTAATTGAAACTACCCAGTAAGTTTCACTAATACTTGGGAAGCTGCGGGGTTAATCATGCAATGGACCACTTTTTCCATAAATCATCGTCGTGTGCGAAAGACGATATTCACCTGCACCAAATGCACTCGGGTACGACTCTTGGGTAATCACGAATGAGGATATATGGAGGAGGAAGACACACAGCTTCTTGGTGATTTGAGGGCAGGAGGCTCTGTGAAGTATGTTTCACACTCTTGGCAGATCTTTCTTGGGCTATGGTACGTGAATTCGTAGTCATTCCCCGGGGGATCATCCCGTTGCATGAGCTCAGCGCGAGTTGCATCTCTTGGATGGAAGTTCTCAGATATTTCACCTAGCAGCAGCTTCCTTTCTAATACCTCGCGAACGCTGAAGCCTCGTCTGCTTGTTCAAAACGAATATATCCCCGTGTAGTCCTTATATTCAGCTTCGACTATATGCCTATTGCGACATACATCGTACATTATTACCGTGAAAACATTCGTGAAGACGATCTTGACACCTCTTATAGGAAATGTCTGCAGTTAATGCAAATATTTTAACCAGATAAACCAGTAACAGGCGTGTTGAAAACTCTGTTCTTCAATTGACACCTCGTTTCTCATTCACGCTGCAACTTGGCAGCTCTGAGGAGTTTTTGATGATCCAACGTTACTGAAGTGCATCAGAAGCTGGAATGAGAGAAGACATGAAAACTAATCAAAGAAAGAAAGTGAGCGAAGCCCTGCTTTCCATATTTATTGATGATTGAGGGAAATTGCTTTTGGAAAACAAACTCCGCTGAAGCTCATTTATCAATAATTGTGGAGTGACACCGTGAACAGCTCAGAGGTGGAATTCTCCTCATTATCATGGAATGAAGCGATGTTCCACAGTTTCATCAATATTCGATCGCCGCCTGCGGGGTGGGAGGTGGGGGGGGGGTTAAAAAAGGAGAAGTGGCAAACAAGATGATTCTCAACCAACCACATTTTTACAAATCACTTTCTGGTTGTAGTTTCGGCCGTCGCACGACGCAATCGGCTCTACGTTTACACAGTAAATTATTTGGGAATACAGCACTCTCAGTACGTTTAACGCGTATTTCTAGGGTAAGGGAAGTATTACATTCGGGCGAAAAAAAAATCAGATTAATTTGCTTAGTCTGTGTGTGTTTGAGTGCGCCTAAATTGTTACTTGCTCCCCGACAAGCAAAAAGAGATTCCATGTCTACACTTACAGCGTACAATCGAATTAATTAATTGAGGAAAGATGCAAAATGTTGCAGCTGCAAAAGGGTTTCTAAGTTTCGGTGAAATGATGGAAAATGTTCGTGGTGCTCCCATCAACATATGAGAAGTGAATATGGATTCACTAAGCCGTCAGCGCCCGCTCCACCTGCATTTGCGACCGAGTTTAGTTTCCACGTCACATAGTTTGCCTGTCTTATTTATTTTGCGTTTAATGGATTCATTCCGAGTAACACACCGGCGTTTTCGGTCGGAAAAATGTTTTTACTGCTCCCCCTCAAAATTTGACACTTCATACATAGATATTCAAAATCTGTCATATTTTGACTTTAACATGATCTAAACAATCCGTTCTTCCGCACAAAAACACCATTTGGCATCTAGTTGTGCCCGCTTAGTCATCAATATGGTTTTTATTGGCAAAAGAGTGTAAAAATATCTGGTGCGTAGCAACACACAACTTTCCGCCACCCCTTTAAGTTCGAACACCACCTACATAGGCGGGCGCTATATCTTCGTTCAACGCATTTTTACAGGAACATGTGTGGAGAACAAAATGTAGGGACTAGTTAGCTGAGAGTACTCCGAAAGTTTGATCGAAATCGTTAGAGCCGTTTTTGACAAAATTGGAATACCGATAAATTAATATTCGACAAATCTCCTTTTCAGAGTTATCTTGGCTTATATCTCCGTTCAACATACATATACAGAAATAATTATGGAGAACGGAATGTTGGTATGGGTGGCTGAAAGACACTACATTAGAATTTATCACATTTGGTGAAGAATTTACCCTGGAATTTACGGAAATTTTAGAAAAAACGTTATTTTCGACACATTTTGATTTTTATCTCTGTTCAATGGACCGTCACAGGAACATTTATTGAAGAGAATTTGTAGGTATTAACTATTCGAAAACATCCTGTGAGTTTGGTGAAAATCGCTGGAGCCGTTTTGCCAAAAAGCGTAAAAAACCTATTTTATATTCAGGGGCCCATATCTCCGCTCACCGTATTTTCATGGAGATATGTATAGAAGAGAAAAGTTAGGTATTGATTAGGAAAAGATAATTTTTTTAATCAAAATCATTACAGCCGTTTTCGAGAAAAATGAAAAAAACCCTAGTTTTGGTACATTTTCGTCCCCCCACCCCCCTTCCAATCGGCCGAAATCGTCCATAACCTTATTTTGGTGTCTACAAAAAATAACAAACAAAACAAAAAAAGAACCAGCTCAATCGGTCTAGCCGTTCTCCCGCAAATCGAACTACAGACACACACACACACACACACACATACACACGGACCACGCGCCGAAATTAGGTTTTTTAGACTCAGTAGGCCTCAAAACGTAAAGATCTGAAGAAAACCCAATTTTTTTTTTTTTTTTTTGGGCTGATTACTATACTTTCCTTCCCTTCGGGTAGCGGAAAGTAAATATCTGGCGCGTAGCAACACACAACTTTCCGCCACCCCTTTAAGTTCGAACACCACCTACATAGGCGGGCGCTATTTCTTCGTTCAACGCATTTTTACAGGAACATGTGTGGAGAACAAAATGTAGGGACTAGTTAGCAGAGTACTCCGAAAGTTTGATCGAAATCGTTAGAGCCGTTTTTGACAAAATTGGAATACCGATAAATTATTAATTCGACAAATCTCCTTTTCTGAGTCAACTTGGCTTATATCTCCGTTCAACATATATATACAGAAATAATTATACAGAACGAAATGTTGGTATGGGTGACTAAAAGACACTCCATTAGGATTTATCACATCTGGTGAAAAAGTTACCCTGGTTTTTTTTTTTTTGGGCCGATTAACTATACTTTCCTTCCCTTCGGGTAGCGGGAAGTAAAAATCAGCCGAAAACGAAATTTTGTCAGTTTCATTGCATTTACATCGTGGTATCGTATTTTTTGATTCTGAGTCGAATAGGATGATTGTTCGAGGTCTAGAACTGCGTCTAGACGATCAAGACGGGAATCACTATAAATGAAGTAAGGTGAATTCTAGTAGTTGAAGGAACTCGCGGGACAATATAGCGAAATTATTATTTTCCCCTGGCCTGCGCTCATTTCCTCTCACTTCCACCCGCCACACTCCAATCACTCCTCAGTTCGACTCGTCGCGTCGTGCCAATAGCCTAGCGATGCCTAGTAAACGTCAATTTTTCTTTATTCCGCTGAAGTGGTCATGTTTCTTATCGTTTACTTGCATTTTTCGATGCTGTGTCGCATAGGATGAGTCTCAGAAGTGCTCTATACGCATAGTCGTTTGCACATGAGTTATCATTTTCCGGATTGCTGATATACTTCCGCAATATTCTTAGTATTTTTCGACGTTGGATTGAATAGAATAGGTCTAATTGTGATGCGCAAGTAAATAAGTGACTAATTAACCGTTGTGTCATAATTTTCAGCGTTTTTTCTACATCTTAAAAGTTAAGTTTGGTTCTCTTTGAAGTTTTCCTTTTGCGTGAATCAATAGTTCGTCAAATTAAACTATCGTGTCTCCGTCGTCAACTCTTTGCTCGCGTCGGCAGCTTCAGCGAACTGTAAGTTCATTGATATTCATTCTTCATTTGCCTTGAGCAATTTCATTTATTTTGTCATTTTATTTGTCCTTTAATCTTGAAATTTAGCCCCCGTAATTAATTCCTCCCACCACATAAGGAACAATAGGGCTAGCATAACCATGCTTTTCGCCATATATTTACTTTCTCAAGTTCTATAACATAGATGTGAAACATACATAATCGGCCGAAAAATGAATACTACCGTGCCGATGAAGAAATCCACCAAGGCGTTAGGCAGTTGATTTTCCTTTTGCTGAACTGTCCTGGAAGGCATCGGGGATGTCTAGCTGCCAGTGGTTTTTGTTCACGATGGTGGTACGTTTATTGAAGAAAGACACCCACAGATCCTCGGATTAGCAAGGAAATGTGGAGCATGTTTTTTTGGGATTAGAGGCATAAAAACGGAGGATGCATAAATGCGAGCGCGGAATCAAAATCTACCATCTGTTACCACATTAAGATAAAACGGTTTCATTCAAAAACGACTTCGCCAATGTGTGGAAAACATTCTCTTCTATCGCTTGGTCACCAGTGTCCAGAAAACCTTATCGCGAACTAGGCGCATGCCTCGTAACGAAGGTCACCGAACATTGCTGAGCCCACCAGGGGGAATCTAACTTTACTACAGTCACTCCCATATAAATACGTACCACATTTTCGAAAAACGCAGCCGGTTACATCACTTTTCTTTCTGCCTGTTAGGCTAAGAAAGTTTAGCTCGCTAGCATGTGGCCAACCTTGCTGTGTACCTTCATCGTAAATACAGGAAGCTCAAACATAAAAATTACTACTTCCCCACTGACTGGAAAATTCGCTCGAATCGTTGCTGAGCTCATAGTGCTTGAATAAAGAATATGGAATATGTTTTCCACTCGACAAACAATCGGCAGCGTAACTGAATCGAAGAAAATTCGCGTTTCAGGGCGACTAAATATTAAATGAGTTCCCAAGCACATGAGCTGGAACTGCCACTCGAAAGGGAACTTCAAAACGTTCAAACGTGATTAATCTGTTCACGTCATTTTCATAACGAACGAAGTTAATTTTGCCGGATTTAATCACCTGTACTGCTTCGTTAATGTAATTAATTTCATGTAAACAAACGGATTCTAGCGTGTCTCTACTCAGACGGGTTTACTCGGCTCATTGTTCCTCTTCAAATATATAAATGAACTGTTTCGGGAATTGACCAATCCCGAATTCAACAACGGGAGAGGACTTATTATGAACAAGCCCACTCAATTTAATTGAAACCGGCAGGCGTTCAACCGTTTCAAAACGGAAAATTCTCGGAACAGAACTGATTGAAAGCGATTTCCATGACATCCAAGGGGATATCCATTTTCCCGAACCTTGTCAATATTGATTGTCCATCTCAATTCGAGGGAACTGTGAATCTTTAGTCAAACTACTCATAATTTCCCGCCCCTACGAGTGCAACCGTCAGCAGTGACGTAGCAATTTTGGGTGGTTGAGCCTCAGAGTCACTCCGAGTACTATCTTTCTTGATCAGAAGAGTTGGCACGATGTAGAATGTCAATGAATGTTGCACGGAGCGCAGCCATTGTGAGCGGATGTATTCCCCTTAAGACCAGGTACAAGTTTTCAATGATGTCCTCCGTGCATTTCTATCGACACAACTTCATTCCTGTTCGTACTGTCTTTAGGTTCCAACAAACAAAACAGTAAAACCCTGCATATTATTACACAACGGTTTATTATTCGGATAATCAGCTTAGCCTAGCATTAATGCTCCGAGACCCATCCTGTTCGATTCAGCATCGAAAAAATCATAATGAAACCCAAAAAAGGTCGAAAAGAACTGAATCGTAATATTAAAATAAACAAAAAAACGAAAGTATCTAGAAAAAACTGAATTTTAATATGAAAACATGCACGCTAAATACTAATATCAAAATTTAACCAAAATCTATGAAAAAAAACCAAAATGAGAATGAAACGAAAGAATCTAAAAAAATTGAATCGTATTAAAACCAAAACGTCGGGGAAATTGGAGCGCTGGAAGCAAAAGGCGAAAGGGTAGTTGAGTGGTGTTGGGAGGCGAAAGGGGAGTGTAGCCGCCCGCCCGCGAGGCGAGGACGTCCCGCCACCGGTTGTTTTTTATTCAGACGGGAGGAAGGGAGGGACGCTGTAGCTCCCGCGTTGTACTGCGTTTCGTTAATTTTTTTAACCGTTTTTTGCCCATTACAACCACGGGCTTCGTCCGATCGGATTGCCGAGACGGCGGGCACAACTAGATACCAAATCGGATTTTGGGGCGAAAGATCGAATTTTTTAGACCACGTTAAAGGCACAAAACGGCCCGGACGGCGGACGGGGGACGGGGGACGGCGGACGGACATTGCAAGTTTGGAATATCCATGTCTTGAAACGTAAAGTATCAAATTTTGAGGGGGGGTTGTAAATAATTTTTCGTGACCGAAAACATAGGGTTATAATTCAGAATGAATAATAAACCAAAACGTCTATGTCCCATGAACTTCTAAGAAAATGGCATCTTCATCAAGGGTTTTTGTGAAAAATGGAGAGTAGGACGTTACGCAAGTTACGTTTTAAAAGTGTCTATGAACTGACAGGGGAAACTATACCATGTGCCACGAATGGGGCTAAAAATTTAGAGCACATCATCTCACTCCCGGAAGTGGAAGAAGCTTGAGTATCTCATTCCCATGTACCTTGGAAATCGAAATACTAAACATTCAGTCGGTGTTGCTGAAAATTTACAGGAGCGCACTACTGTTCTAGGATATGATCGACTATTGGTATTCCAATCAGTCTCTTGTGACTAGTATCGTTCATATATTCAATGTGAATAGGAACAAAATAAAAGATTAAAGCAAAATTTTCAGAATTCGTTGATCGGCTTGGAATTAACAGTGTAATCTGCATTATTTTTTCACGGTCTCCGCATATTTTTCCTGAGTGTTCTAGAAATAAGTGTTAAATTGAGATACTGTATTTGGCGCTGAATGTTCAGCAATTTCTTGCAGAAGTATCACTTCATTTAGCGTTCACATGCCTAAATTGAAAATCTGAGTACAAAATCGAACGAAAACTGACTATTCTCACGTTTTGTCTGACTTTATTTTTTCTTTCGTAATTTGAAACGAATATCAATCTTTCAGAGGAATTTGAAACAATAGTTGCGCATGGGAATGAGATACTCTGGCTTCTTCCATTTTCGGACGTGAGAAAACATACTTTAAATTTTGAGCCCGATCTGTGACCCACAGGGTAAGATCGCCCATGATGAATGAAAAATTGATTGAACTAGCAGTAAGAATGTACATTGGGTGTAGGAAAATTATGCGATGCGTCGTACCAGATATTTAGAGAGATCTTCACTGAGTGCCAAGTTGAATTGGAAATACTAAAAGTGACGAAGCTCAATCTCCTAACGGGCCACACTGGTACGTGTTGCGTGACGATGCGTAGGAGCGCTCTCCCAACACGGTCCTTTCCCTTGTCCCAAAGCGGTGATAAAGGCCTATGAACAAAACGATGTGTGAACGATTTACGTCAAAGCTCCTTGGAGAACGTATGTAACAACTGCCGGAAAGTGTTTTTTTATAGTTTCGAATTTTCAGTAATAAACGCCGACCTGAAATTTATCATTTTTACAAAGCGTTTTTAGCAACCTAAATTTCGTTGTCGGTGCGTATTTCTGAAACCATTAGTTGAACGGTGCTATAATCCATGAACATTAAATAATCTTCTTCTTTTTTTAATTTTGCCAAAAATGGCTTGAAATATTTAGGGCCGGTTTATCAATGTCATTTGCTAGCTCGACTAAAGGCTAAGTCAAATCCTTCGTTAACTCTCGAAGACGCGTTCATCAATTCACTTTGCGCCCCTGTTAGCGCTAGCTGTTATTTTTAACCAGTCCCTTCGGTCTTTATTTATTGGATAACTAAACCGTTATATATGTCAAATAATGCGTTTCGCTCGCCTCGATCTGTTTTTATTTATTTCCGACCTCTTATTTCAGTTATCAGAAAGTTGAACAGTTATCTGAAAAATTTTGTTAGCAGCCATGTTCGATTGTGTTTCGTTTGCCTCGATTTGTTTCCGTTTCCACTCTCGTTAACACATTATTATTATCGTTATATTATTTATTGGGATACTGCCAACTCAATTTAATATCATTGTATGAGCAATGGACTCCGACTGGGAGCTCACAGACTCTGATTTCTCCGACGGAAAGATCAACGCGTACCAGGTACCTCCGAGAATCAAGTACTTTGGTACGCTCGACGACGTAAATTTTCAAACTAGGTTCTGATTGTCGAAAGAAACAACGCTGTTAGTGCTTTCACTAATTCTAACGCGGATAGAATCGAAATCACGCAATTTTTTCAATGAAGAAACTCCTAACGCTCAGGTTCTAGTGCCTCGGTAAGTACAGACCTAATATTTTATCAACCTGCCACGTTACATTCGTGCACGTTATAACTTACGTCATGATCGGAAAGTAATTTAAAGCTTTCATCGAATGTTTCCGTTTCAATTCCATTAGTCCCAAAATCTGTTTCGTCGAATCACAACTTTCCTAATCCCATCGTACGTTCGACGGGTTTTACCGAAGAAATGCAATACTGTTTGTAACTGCGTACGTACGAACTGATAGAAAAAATTAGTGTGTAATTTATAGGGATGCTCCTACTTACATTACTTCATTGCTTGAGTAACATGTATGGTAAACGTATGACGAGACGATTGTTGTGAAGTTCCTTTTCGATTCTTTTGGAATTATAGGAAAAAGTGAACCGTATAAAATATACAGAGAAGTATATCGTACTTCGTTTGCTTATTTCTGATTATTATTGACCTACGATTTCGTTCGTAGCTTACTGGAACATGAGTTTAGTGTGAACGATAGGCGAGAATTATGCGTTTTGACCTCAGTGAGAGGTATAATTTTGTGCTCATAACGTTCCGATGTTGGTGTGGGATCGTGACAACGGTGGGGGAATATCAAGCTTGAGCTGACTAGGTTCAATCGTTCTTTCTCATTCGTGTCTACAATCGCACACCATGTTCTGAAAAGGGTGGTTTCAGAAGTTAGAAACGTAAATATCTGAAGAAAACTCAATAATTATCTCTTTTACCGATCACATAGGTTATTAATGAGGCTATACCAATGAAAAGGTCCTCACCATGTCTGGAGAAGAAAAAAGGGCGTTTTACCACTGGGCTAGAATGCCACAGGCCACTGGTGCTATCGACTGTACACTCGTGAAAATGTCAATTTGTGTGAAACACACCGCACATTTGGTGCTGAGATGCATCATGTATCGGCCCAATGGTACCAACTTGGGGAGTTGTCATTGTTTTGGATGACAACTCCCCAAGTTCCAGGGATTTTAGTTTGAGCGTAGTGGTAGCCCTTTTTCCCCGTGGTCGAACTCCCGCTAGCTAACTATTAGTCAATTGGCGATTGATGAACGCAATCCGTGGTCTACTATTTTTTCACTTCTTGAATATAGTTAACAGATCGCTATCTAATCAACGTTTTAACTAAAGAATTGATAAACCGGCCCTTAGTGAACTTTATGGGATGAACTCTCAACTTACGAGTACCTGAACTTCAGTCTCCGTTCATGTTGTCATCGAAAATTATGTAGATACAACGAGCGTACACATAGCGCACCGTGGAATTTACAGGGGTTGGGGAAAGTTGTGCTTCACGCCCTTAGCCTCTATAGTTCTATCATCTTGGTAGCAGGGAGTGCTGTCCCTTCAATTGCTGAATCCCTTCTTTGCTCATCTCCCTCGTCCTGATTACTTTTACGCTTCTGATGGTTTGATAGTGTCATGAATCTTTCGACGATATCACTTATGCACCTCCCCCCAGCACTACTAGTCAGTCGTTTTTTTTTTAATTATTTGTTTTCATTTTATACACGAGGATGCCAAAGCGCTGTTCGATTATGCGATATTCTGGATCGTAATCGTACCGTCCGAGGATGTGTAGTTGTACTTGAGACAGCATTAGTTCCACGGATGGCAAATGGTGCAGAGCTGTGCTGATATATCACAATCTGTTATCAGTCAGTAGGTTCTGTGTCATTCGCATCTAAGACAGGAATGTGCGTTTGAGAAGCGTCTTTACGTCACTGCAATATCCTCTGTGCCTTCGGCTTACTTCATCTCCAGATTTGACTGAAGTTTAGCTAACTTAGTGTCTTTCTGAACGATACTTGTGTGGCTCAAAAGAAGCACCGTGTCCAGATGTTGCTGGAGACAATGCTGAAGAGCGTTGTTTCGGGTGAGAGCGACAAAAGGTAGCAAAAATCCACTTGACACAATTCCCTTTGTTTCTTCTTCAGATCAGAAACGCTACTTAGGGGTTTTGGGTACAAGGAATTGAGACGCACAGAAAGACCAGCAGTAGGTTTATAAACTGGGAGCACTAAATTCTGAAGTAGAGACAGTGCTATAACTAATATAAATCGGGCAGAGACATGTTATGGCAGAAGGGGGGCCGGGAAGGAACGCATGAAATGGAGCAACGCGGCGTTCTCGCCAATTATTCCATGTTTCTGGCAGTTTCGAAGAAGGCATTCACAGAGTAACATTGCATAGACAATAACAACTTGATCTGAGCATTTTATGGAAGATTAAAAATGTATTTAAATTGGTTTTTTATGAAAAATGTAATTTTCCCCATTTAATCAACTAATAGCGAAAAATAATTCTGTTATGAGTATCAAAAGCTATCAGCAAAGAAACTATTCCGCAAGGTGCAATCCTGCCAAAAATGACCTACATTTATTTATTCAAATGTAATGAATGTAGACTGGTACGTTGTGATAACCGCCTTGGACCGTTCTTCTCTTGTACATAACGATTTCAGTGAATTGTTTACAATAAACTCTCACTGGAAACCCCTACGGCCCTTCTACATCGCATCATGTCCACATTCACTACGCACAACCTCTACCACCCCAATCCCCTGGTCCATGAAGGCTTCCCCAGACCATCGCATCAAGTCCACATTCACTACGCACAACCTCCACCGCCCCAATCACCTGGTCCATGAAGGCTTCCCTAGACCATCGCATCAAGTCCACATTCACTACGCACAACCTCCACCACCCCAATCACCTGGTCCATGAAGGCTTCACCAGACCATCGCATCAAGTCCACATTCACTACGCACAACCTCCACCACCCCAATCACCTGGTCCATAAAGGCTTCGCCAGACCATCGCATCAAGTCCACATTCACTACACACAACCTCCACCACCCCAATCACCTGGTCCATGGAGGATTCACCAGACCATCGCATCAAGTCCACATTCACTACACACAACCTCCACCACCCCAATCACCTGGTCCATGAAGACTTCCCCAGACCATCGCATCAAGTCCACATTCACTACGCACAACCTCCACCATCCCAATCACCTGGTCCATGAAGGCTTCCCTAGACCATCGCATCAAGTCCACATTCACTACGCACAACCTCCACCACCCCAATCACCTGGTCCATAAAGGCTTCGCCAGACCATCGCATCAAGTCCACATTCACTACGCACAACCTCCACCATCCCAATCACCTGGTCCATGAAGGCTTCACCAGACCATCGCATCAAGTCCACATTCACTACGCACAACCTCCACCATCCCAATCACCTGGTCCATGAAGGCTTCGCCAGACCATCGCATCAAGTCCTTATTCACTACGCACAACCTCCACCACCCCAATCACCTGGTCCATGAAGGCTTCACCAGACCATCGCATCAAGTCCACATTCACTACACACAACCTCCACCACCCCAATCACCTGGTCCATGAAGGCTTCCCCAGACCATCGCATCAAGTCCACATTCACTACACACAACCTCCACCACCCCAATCACCTGGTCCATGAAGACTTCCCCAGACCATCGCATCAAGTCCACATTCACTACACACAACCTCCACCACCCCAATCACCTGGTCCATGGAGGATTCACCAGACCATCGCATCATGTCCACATTCACTACGCACAACCTCTACCACCCCAATCACCTGGTCCATGAAGGCTTCCCCAGACCATCGCATCAAGTCCATATTCACTACACACAACCTCCACCACCCCAATCACCTGGTCCATGATGGCTTCCCCAGACCATCGCATCAAGTCCACATTCACTACACACAACCTCCACCACCCCAATCACCTGGTCCATGGAGGATTCACCAGACCATCGCATCATGTCCACATTCACTACGCACAACCTCTACCACCCCAATCACCTGGTCCATGAAGGCTTCCCCAGACCATCGCATCAAGTCCTTATTCACTACGCACAACCTCCACCACCCCAATCACCTGGTCCATGAAGGCTTCACCAGACCATCGCATCAAGTCCACATTCACTACGCACAACCTCCACCACCCCAATCACCTGGTCCATGAAGGCTTCGCCAGACCATCGCATCAAGTCCACATTCACTACGCACAACCTCCACCACCCAAATCACGTGGTCCATGAATGCTTCGCCAGACCATCGCATCATGTCCACATTCACCGTCCCCGCCATATTTTAAATATTGTAAGAACCTAGACCCGTTTCCATGTCAATGGTTACTGTATTGAACTAAGTGCATAACCTTCAGTTTTAGAAAAACAGTGTATTCCATCACGCCATTAAGGTATGTTTATATTTATAAATAGTCTTAATAAAGTTACAAAAAAAATAAAGTCCGTATCTCGAGTTCTAAGGGTCAGGATCTGGTGAAAAATCAACAACGAAGTTTGCCGCAACTGCTGTGCTTTTCTTTCTATTAAAGTTAGGCCAAGAAAAGTATTCAACTGATGGAGTTTCGAAACGAACCCGATGCAATTATTAGGAGCTTCACTTCAAACTCTCTAAAACTCATTTAATAGGGGAAATTTCTCTCTGAAACAACTCAAGTAGAAACGAAGGAAGTCACGTAAAGCTCCGAATCGGTTTCTTTACGTTCAGGTCTCATAACAACACGTTTCTCAGTGGGTTGTTATTTTTTACCTGAACTGCAAATCAAACGAAAAGGTTCTCTCAGAATGAAACTTACAGAATGTTGTCACCCTGCCTATTTCAAGCAGAAGTACTTACTCCTCAGTGTCGTTAACTATCTTTCTTAGTGAGTTTTAGGCGGATATTGCTTATACCCTTATTTTGGTGTTCCACGGAGACCTGCGGTCCAGGTAAATTTGACCTGCCCATTTTCTCAGTTTTCGGAGTCAATAGGGTCAGATAATTCATTCAAATCGTTGTGACAAGATCCTAGACATTCGAGAGCACTTTACCTTCCCTCTTAACGAGCAGACAACGCCCATATCGTCAGCCATCCCCTATTTCTGATGCCTGGGAATGATTGAAGTTCGGTCCTCTGTCGGCTTTGATCTGGTCGTAACGAGTGACTGAGGCAATTTGAATGTTCACTAGAAACCAAGTTAACGCTTCCAAGACGATTGCATACACAAATCCCAACTTTTAAATAAAATACAGATCTTTATTGCCTGAAGACAATTATAAAAGTAGTAAATCTTGTTGAAGAAAGAAAAACTGTATTTCGATACCATTAAGCTGAATGAAAATTTCATGGAACTGTTGTTATTAATGGCTGTCTGTAAGTAAAAATTTAATTGTCAGAGCCGTTTTTTAGTAAAAATAGGCATTTTTATCACCAAGATAACTATAGTTAGTTTTGGGCTGATCTTATCGTCCAACGGTAATACAGATACACACACACATACCGTTTTGCCTGGTGATAGTTATTTTTGGAACTCAGTTGTCTTTTAACATCACTAACACGTTCGCAGGATTTTATCGGCCCCCCTGTGGTAGCAGGAGCGGACGAGCGTCGTGTCAGATGATCCTACTACGTGTTGGTCCTCGGAGGTAGGACCATGAATCGCAGGCTTTACGGTTTACACCGCAGATCATATGATACTGGTATAAACCTGGGAAATCTGGGGATTCGAGAAGGAGAAGATCATTACAGAAGGTTATGCGGAGATATACTGGCCTAGAATGCTACCCTGCAGGACAGACTGGCACTGTATTTACGCAAAACTACGAGGCAGACTGCCGTCGCCTTCTTGACTTGTTTTATGACTTTTCTCCTATAATTTCAATAAAAAAATCTCCCTCGAACACAGCGAACATTCGATAGCCCCACACGGGGCCTGGGCTGCATTGCGCCGGATTGCACGGACGACAGCATTAAAAACCTGTGCCTTAATGCCTGATCCGCTCATAATGGCGGCGCTCCATACAACGTTCATTGGCATTCCGGCTGCCTGAGCTCTTCCCTGTCAGCAGTACCTATCATTTAAATGTTTCTCATTCAAACTTTTGGAACTCAAAGGTAGTCCATACAGCAATCATTCACAGTGTCGATAGAAATGAGTTATACATGGACCAGCAGCATTGTCATTACACTCGACGCCCTCTTGCCTCCAGCGAACTGTTTGAGAAACGTAAGGAAATAATTACAACGAGATGAAGAGCTTGTAATATATTCCACATTGGACGCCAATGACCAAATCCGCCCTATCACTTGGAACATCTCATAACCTTTGCAGACTTCCAATTGTCTGTTAGCTCAGACGGTTTTTAAATTAACAGTTTTTGGTCGAAAAATGTGTCATATTTCAGCCTATCGAGTGTGCTTCAGAAGATCGCACAAGAAAGCTTGGAATTTTGGCTCTGGAAAAGTATTAAAAGAGGTTTTCTCCTGTATAATTTCAGAGAGAATATAAACTCACCGAATAGACAATAAACTTATAATAAAAATAAACGGTTATGTTGATTAAAACTATCGACTACCTAAATAGAAAATGGTTTTAATAGTGATAAAAAGGAAACGGTAACCTTCACAAATAGAAAGGCGGATGGCAGCTACTGAGCGACGAAAAGATGTTCTCAAGCTGACGAAATGGTGTTTCTAGCGGATGTCCAAGGGGTTGGTTCGATTGAAATGGTGATGGTTGGTTGATAGGTTTCTCTCGATGTCTAAATACGGTTTTATCGAATGCCGATCTTCATTGTTGATATAAGAGAATACACGGTGAAGGAAGATGTTTAAAACATCAATAAACATGTGTCAAACAACAAAGCTGGATCGAGAAGCAAAAGGCCGATACGTTTTTACGCGTGGGTGTGTGTGTTTCTATTGAAATGTTATATCCAGCGTACAGATTACCATGGAAAGCCAAAATGAAGGTGTGAGCAAAATTAAAACAGCACCTTTTTCCCCTAAAATGGCTCCTACGATTTTGATGAATATTCAAACTTTTCTTGTATAGACAGTTTCAAATGATGCGGTAGTACCATAAAACTTTCATTCCTGGAAAATTGACGAGACGAGCACTATAAACCATCAAAAGTATCGAACCAACGACTTCAGCGGAGTTTCTTTCGTGTAAATATCGCTCGTATGATTCTAGCGCTCTCAGAAAAATCTAGATAATAAACAACCTATTCGATAAGAGTTTAACGATGTTCATAAAATAATCACTCGTAGCTCCAGAAATTCTGGAGTTCTAATTACCGCCCTGAGGGGAGTTGTAGGATATTTTCCATTAGGCATAAAACGAACTAAACGCACGAGAAAAAAAATGAACCATATACACGAATACGTGAAGTTTTTCCTAGTTGCGACAAAGCTCGATGTAGTAGCCTGTCGAAGTTGTCTGCCAACGGGCTTCTAATACCCGAAGCTACAAGTCCTATCTCTGTAAAAGGCCAATTTTAACTTCGTTGTGGCTTATTCCTCGTCAAGCCCAAATAAACTGGCAACGCGATTATTTTTAGAAGATGGTAGTGAATATAAGCTTCGAAAAAGGTGGAATGAGAGCTTAATTTTCCAACTTTTAACGAAGCATGAAAGGCCCTTTAATGTTGAGATTGAAATGAAAAACTTAACTTTTTACTTACCGTCGAGCGTAACTGAGGACTTTCCTTTCATCGCCTCTCGGGGTCTTTGCATTTGTTCATAAACTTTCCGATCGCGCTCTTCGCCTCGCTTTCCCTTTTAATAATCCATATTTTCCCATTCTTATTAGGCGCACTCAGGTAAAAGCTCCATTTAGAGGAATAAAATACTATTGAAAACGTAGCATTGATCGCGAGAAGAAAGCAAATAATGGCGCATTACGGGATACGAGATAGAACGATTAACGCGACTTTAATCTTCAATAATTCTCCGAGTTCGAAAATCGCTCATTCATCAATTCTCTCTTGAGGTTTATTTGAAAGGAAGAGGAATGTTCCAAAAAGATATTTCAGCCAAAAATTCAACAAACGAAAACATTTTGCCGATGTTCACATTCCGGAAACAATTGCAGACCTTAAAGAAATACCGAACCAACTAACAATGCTCTCAATTACGTCTCGTTGGTCGAACAAACCCGATGTGTTTCACCACTTACTGATACCCATGAATATTTACATTGAACTGCTGCTTCAGTGAGGGATCCCAACATTTCCAAACCCCTCGTAACAAATGTTGTCACTAGTTCTGAACTCATACACGCTCCTTCATTCTAGGACGAGGGCCAGAGAAAATAGTAAAAGATAAAAAGCGTGAGTCAACAAAAAAAACCATTAAAGAAAGAATACAATGGGACGAATTTCGGGTTTGAGATTGAGTCTCTGAGGGGAGGGGGGGGATGTACCTCCTGACGCCCATTGTAGGCATCCCAGTGATCGTAGTCTAACGGCCAAAGACGAAGAATCGCTTCCAAATAAACTCAGGCATTAGTTCAAAGCTCGGGATCACTGTAATTTTTGAGTGCGTCATCCCGACATTTTCGAACACCTCGTAACACCCTCAATTCGCATGGTTTTCTACTGCAAATTCTTCAAGCCAGGCAAACGAATGAGGCAAATAGCATTGTGTACAGACTGTAGCAAATTCAGATCGTAATAATGTGGTTACAGGTTTGCTAATAGGAACAAGCGAAAGACGCCTAAACTGTTGGAATGGAGATTAGATTAGGTCCGTCAGTAAGAGTAGTATGGCCAAAGTTAACGTACCTGTTGGGTGAGTCGACTTCCGCGGTTGGTAGTGTACTAAAGGCGAGCGCTTTGCGCTGAGTGCTGCCCGAATATGATGTCTTTTATCGAAAGCGCTCACCCCTAGTACATCATCAATGAGAAAAAACGTATTCGCCCATTAGGTACTTTAACTCTGATTGTTGGAATAATTTGAAGGGAAAATTGTCGAAGAATGTAAGAAGAAGGGGATGTGATGATCAGAATACGTTCCCAAAAAAAGAGTGAGGTTGAGCGCCACTTTGGGTTTTCTAGGAGCTGTAGTTCTTGAGCCACTGGCGATTACCACCTCGTTACTTCCAGTGATTTAGCAGTCGTTTACTGAAGGTTTTACGCGAAAGGTTCTCCGCCTTTGCCGTTGCACTCGAACACAGAGCTGATAATTCCTCAAAGCGTTACAACTCCAACTTCATCGCTGCCTGCGATGCGCGAGCTGTTCGGAAATCTAGTCAACAAACTACCCCAAAGTGCAGTGAAAAAACTCAGGAACTCAGAACTGCTTCCAAAACACCAGTTTAGTTTCCGTGAACTATCGAAGTACCACTAGAACAAGAAACAATATGTCGATATAGGTGATCAAGTTTGAGACTAAAAGCTTGAAACACAAATAAATGATGAGGTGAATGGTGGAAACCAGGGACTTCCTGGTAGAGCAGTCTTTTAGATGCCACGTTCCATTTATCGATCACTCGTTGTATTGAAAAACTGGAGCATTTTGAGAATTAACAGCCAACAAGAAGACAGTAGTTGACATCGAAGAACTCTCTGAGTTGAGTGAATAAATTCCACGACCTTATAAAGTTTGTATTGCTTCTGAAGATTTAATTTTCACAACGATTTTCTTTACAGTTTCTTGTTTCTCGGGGTACGTCAATATCTGAAAGAGCCAACTGCTTCCTCCATTGATGAGCCATTTTAAGGGAAGCTTCGTTGAAATCACTTGACCTGATTTGACGTGGCTGTCTTTTCAAGTAAAGAATTTATCTCGTGAATGAGGGCATGCGCTCCCACTTCAAAAATAAGCAGCTTATTAATTAGAGGTTTGTGTTCGCCGACGAATTCATCACCGACCTTTTTGACGAAGTTCTATCACACTTTATCAGGAATAATTGTGGTGATGGAGTAAGGACTGCAGTTGAATAGGGCAAAATTAGTGAGCGAAAAGTTTCTACTTTAATAAGAGAAAATACTCATCTCACTAGTGGCGCATTTATCGGTTAAACACGATTAGCTTAATGAGTGGTTTGAAATGAGGAAGGTAATGGAACGTGGCAGGAAGAAGAGAGATTTTAAAAAGTGAGTACAGCCAGAGAGGCATGAATCACTTTAAACATATTACACATTTTAAAACATCAATACGTTTACTCGGCCATCTAATGCGCACACGTGAATCCAATTTAAAAGTCAGTTTGACTCTTCAGGGGCAGAACAGGGGCTCATCTTTACTTTCCAGTCCGAAGAACACCATTAGAGAAAATGATCTGTACGTATTTGCAACAAACGTTCCTTGGCGTATCACCACCCACGTGTTACTCGAATCGTAGTTGAACAGGTGGTCATTCTATCACGGAATCATTCATCCTCTTATCATTCTTCCCTTCCTCTTCCTAACCCATCTACGCCTGGAGCCGGCGTAGGGTAATCTAGGGGCCTCCAACCCCAAAACCATTTCGTTAATTTTTATTTAATTAGTTATTTGTTTAGTTGTCCCATTTTAGACGAGCCATGTTTTTAAAAAAAGGTTTGTCTGATTGTTATTGAGAGAAAACGGCTGAATCAACTAGATATTTAGCCTGCAGATCACAAGGGACCCAAAAACAATGACCACCCAAGAGCAAAACCCACTCAAAGCTAAGTATAGTAATCATAGTAACCAAAAAATCGAATTCTCCTTTCAAAAAACAGGCTTTAACGATTTTGATTAAATTTTTTTTAGCTCTAATTTACATGACAGTACCATAAATCCTTCGCCATGGGACAATGACGAGAGCAGCAGAGTAAATCATTATTAATTTAAAACAGTTTTTTTCTTATGAATTCATTTCTCACGACACTGAGAAGAATGAGGGTAGTAATCCAATACTATCCACATGATTAAAGTACAAAAATGGCCGAAAAGTTACCTATAAGCAACCCCAGAAATTCCGCAATTCTAACGATTTTTCACAGTATTTACCCCATGATTGCAAAAAAGATAACACGACCCTCTTAAAAATGTCGTGTTGACAGTCTCATAAATTGCCTGTACTCAATAAGTTCTCTAACTCCCAACGCCTTGAATTGGGTAATCGCAGAATTTGCGTGGGGCTAAGGATAATTTTTGGATGCTTCGCAACAGATCTTTTCTTTTGGAATCCTCCCTGTAATACGGTAAGTTAATCCAATTTTTCTTTCCAACAATAGCTCCCCCCCCCCTCAAAACCCCCTCCACGCTCTTCTTTCTAAGAACCCTATTTCAAATAGAACCAATGATATCTTCATCATAACCATCGCTCGCATTTCTGCTCCAATTACAGATTTATCTTCAAAAATGTTAAAAATGTTATCATCTGAAGGATGTGAAGTAGGATTCAAAGCTGAAAATGGCCTCAAGCCTTCATCAGGTTCTGTTAAAGATAGAATAAAAACTCAGGATAGAAGTGGCATCCATAAATTAAAATGTTCTTGTGGGTTAGAGGATTGTGACCAAGCGAGCCGGGGATTTAGGGAAAGAATTACGGAGCAGCGGGAAGATTATGAGGATAAGGAGGGTGGTTCTGCTTTTGAGAAAAAGGTCTAAACAAATCCTGTCAGACCTTCAATCTTGATTTAACCGATTTACAATACATCGACTTGTCAATTTTAAATGATTGAAGTATTTCAGATGAATATTTGAATGTGGTGACTCCACGAAGTTTTCCCGCATTAACAATTTCATATCAGTAATAAACTTGTTCTTCATTGTTGTAAAAACACCCCACACCCTTCTCATCACTATAGGTCCCGTTCTCTTGCCAATACTTTTGTTGGTATATAACATATTCTTTGGCTTATTCAGTTGCGTTGTTGTTGCTGATGAAATTTACATAAAAGTGTAACTCAAATTTACCAGAAATGGTTTCCAGCTCCGCTAATTGTTGACTTGAGACACTGGTCGCCCGTGACAGCTCTGCTCTCCTTTATGAGTTCTGCCTCTTCATAGTCTACAAACTCCTGTCAGTGAGTGAGTGGTCTTAGAAGACAGCCCCGCCAGGGAGATAACAAAGTAATGACGGTCTGCACTCAGGGTGTAGTCCCATTTGACGAAGCCTCCGCTTCCGTTCGGCTCTGTTTTTTACGGATGATTTATTCAAGAAGTCGATTTCAGGAAGAACTTCTCTTTGCTCTCGCGCTTTCATGCGTCTTGCCCCTGGTTACACAAACGTTAGGAAAGTAAACTAATCTGCCGAAATCGTATATTTTCCCAGGGGAGTAACACTAACTTTTTGCGCGCGCGCGAGTGTTTGCGTGCTTGCAGTGAGCTTTGCGAAAAAATCAAGATTGTTTACGTTAGTTAAGTAAAGGTTGTAAAAAAAGTATGTAATAAAAGTTCAACTCCCAACTCTGCTGGAGAGCGAAGTAAGTAAACTACTGTAGTTTTTATTGTCTCTTGAGCTTATAATGTGTTTAAAATCCACCTGACAACTTCCTCTCACTTTCAGTATATGAGATGTTTTCATTGGCCGAGACTTCGTCACTGAATCCAAAGATTCCAAACAGAGCAGGATACCGCGGCTTAAAAAGGAGTTTTCCTTTGACCGAAAGTAACTGCCACGTAACTGGGGCACTGTTGAGAAAATTGCGCGAAAGGCGCCAAATCGCTGGCTAAATGACTGAGACGCATTGGCACTTATGAGCAAGACTCCTTAAGGGGGCGGGTTCTCCGCGCTGAAGAAAAGCACAAAAGCGTTCTGGAGCATTAACGCTCCCACTTGAATTGAAGCATTCAGGGAGCCCAACTTTCGGGGAAACCACATTCTCCATTGTCACACGGATGTACTAAATCTCTGGGTGGATTTCCTTATCCTTCTTTATGATAATAAAGAGGCAATATTTCACTCTTTTCATAATTTTACTTTCTTTCGAGATAAGCAAAGTTAGACAGTTTTGTTCGTTACTCCCTTCACAGCCTTTTTTTCGTGCATTTCCTTGAATAAGAATTTAAAAATAGCTTTTCCGTCGCGCAGCTTATATTTATTCAGCCGTAAGGTTTTCAACTCCGGCTTTACATTACAAAATAGAATAACTTAACGCTACTGAGAAAATTGTCCGGTGCTTAATAACTGAAAAATATTCCCTTCTACTTCTTGATTACCGTTTCAATTCATCAATTATTTATTCGCCGAGATTGAGGATTAATTTACCGGCGGAAACCTGTTCAGCACAAAAAATTCGTAACTAACTGGCCATTCACCGAATTATTGATCCTAATGTTAATGAAGATTGTAATTATTATTTTGAAAAGAACACACAATGATTCAAAAGTATTCGCGCGGTGTGTTCGAAATTTATTACATGATACCGAATAAACAAGACGAACGATTCCAGCTCCTATTTATTCAGCAATAACTGTGTTCACGTCAAAGAGGATATAGTACGCTGCAGTTGAAATGGGTAGGAGACTTAGGGCCGGTTTATCAATGTCATTCGCTAGCTCGACTAAAGGCTGACTAAGTCAAATCTTTCCTTAACTCCCAAAGACGCACTTTGCGCCCCTGTTAGCGCTAGCTGTTATTTTTAACTCGCCTCTTCGGTCTTTATTTATCGGATAACTAAACCGTTATATCTATCAAATAATATGTTTCGCTCGCCTCATCTGTTTTTATTTATTTATTATCTGTGTTTATTTATTTCCGACCTGTTATTTCAGTTATCAGAAAGTTGAACAGTAATCTGAAAAATTTTGTTGGCAGCCATGTTCGATTGTGTTTCGTTTGCCTCGATTTGTTTCCGTTTCCACTCTCGTTATCACATTATTATTATCGTTATATTATTTATTGGGATACTACCAGCTCAAATTAATATCATTTTATGAGCAATGGACTCTGACTGGGAGCTCACAGACTCTGATTTCTCCGACGAAAAGATCAACGCGTACCAGGTACCTCCGAGAATCGAGTGTTTTGATACGCTCGACGACGTAAATTTTCATACTAGGCTCCGATTGTCGGAAGAAACGACGCTGTTCGTGCTTTCGCTAATTCTAACGCGGGTAGAATCGAAATCACGCAATTTCTTCGATGAAGAAACTCCTAACGCTCAGGTTCTACGGCCTCGGTAAGTACAGACCTAATATTTTATCAGCCTGCCACGTTACATTCGTGCACGTTATAACATACCAAGAAAAATAAATTTCAAGTTTTCATCGAATGTTTACGTTTCAATTATATTAGTCCCAAAATCTGTTTCGTCGAATCACAACTTTCCTAATCCCATCGTACGTTCGACGGTTTTTACCGAAGAAATGCAATAGTGTTTGTAACTGCGTACGTACGAACTGATAGAAAAAAGTAGTGTGTAATTTATAAGGATGCTCCTACTTATATTACTTCATTGCTTGAGTGACATGAATGGTAAACGTATGACGAGATGATCGTTGTGAAGTTCCTTTTCGATTCTTTTGGAATTATAGGAAAAAGTGAACCGTATAAAATATACAGAGAAGTATACCGTACTTCGTTTGCTTATTTCTGATTATTATTGACCGACCATTTCGTAGCTTACTGGAACATGAGTTTAGTGTGAACGATAGGCGAGAAATATGCGTTTCAACCTCAGTGAGAAGTATAATTTTGTGCTCATAACTTTCTGTGACCGTCCGATGTTGGTGTGCGGTCGTGAATATCAAGTTTGAGCTGACTAGGTTCAGTCGTTCTTTCTCATTCGTGTCTACAATCGCACACCATGTTCTGAATAGGGTGGTTTTGGAAGTTATAAACGTAAATATCTGAAGAAAACTCAATAGTTATCTTTTTCACCAATCACATAGGTTATTAATGAGGCTATACCAATGAATGGTTCTTACTATTCAAGGCAATTCGTATAAATTTTGGAATTATGTGGAGGAAGAACACGTAAATGATCATTTTCGTTTCCTCTGTGCAGGTTCGATGCTATTAGCTGTAGGCGACTTCTGTGGCGTTCGTAAAACTACTGCCTCCCTCATTGTGAAACTAATGAATTGTGTTTTTGCGATGCGTTTTTCCACTTTTCCGTTGTTTTTCCACTTGTCCGTAGCGATTCGTTTTTCCACTTGTCGGTTGCGATTCGGTTTTGCACGTTAAAGTTTCACTTCTACCATGTGTGACTGTCACACATTTCTTTATTCACAGGTTTACTACAAATTATGACTTGGCTAGGGTAGGTAAATTGTAATGCATGCATTTTTTATATTATTTAAACATATTTTATTTTATTAAACAAGAAAACAGAATTCAATCCGGGAAAAAATCTAGGTCCCTGATGTAACTTGTTTATATTTCCGTTTTAAATGGACAGCTACAGAAATAGTTGCGGGTAACAAAATGACGGTATATGTTACTGGAATACTGCCGGTTGATCAATTTCAGACTTATAGTTGTGTTATTGTTCAAACAAAGAATAGTTCAAGGAAAATAAGACACTGACAGCACGCGGTGTTCCCAGGCGGTCACCCATCTAAGTACTAACCACGCCCAATGTTGCTTAACCTCGGTAATCGGACGAGAACCGGTGTATTCAACGTCGCCTTGCAAAACCACGTGACCGCTAATGGATTTTCGTGATTCGAGAATGCTAAGAGTCTATATAGAAGTTTCACTTCAAAAAGAGAAAAGTATCAAGTAAGATCACAAATATATTATTTAACAATTCTGCAACTGATATTTTGGGTATTCGAATGAAAATGTCAAATAATGAAATCGACAGGCGGCAAATGAAGGTGGTCCAATGGTACCAACTCTCCAGCACATTGTTTTGGATGACAACTCCCCAAGTTCGAGGGATTCTAGTTTGAGCGTAGTGGTAGCCCTTTTTTCCCCCGCAGTCAAACTCCCGCTAGCTAACAATTAGTCGATTTGCGATTGATGAACGCGATCCGACCTCTAGTATTTTTTCACTTACCGATTATCATTAACAGATCGCTACCAAATCGACGTTTTAACTAAAGAATCGATAAACCGGCCCTTAGAGTAAAAAACGACTTATTGTTGCTGACAGTTTGAATGTGTGCACGATGTAAACGTAAGCGTCATATAAAGCCTACACTAATACGCCACGTATTTATTTTTCATTGAAATAACTGTTTGAAAACTAATCTCTCGAATTTATGCTACAATCATTTTGGAATTCTGAGAATTGGAAAAATATCAAATCAGACCTCCTCCCATGATTCTCTTGTACGTCTCATGGTTGTAAATTCATTCTTTAACAGAAAACTGTTGAAAACTTCAGATAGTCGTTTGGAATCACTGCAATATTTTTCCATGTGCCTTCTTTTATCTGCATCGTGCTAAAGTGCTTCCAGTTCGGTTACAGTTGTTTGTGCTCGTGGCTCTGACGTGGCCACAAGGTGGGTTAATTTTTGACCTATTGAGCGGGAATCACATGTTTCCCAATGAGCAGAGAGAGTAGCTTTTTTCGGTTCTTCTCTTTAGTTTAGCACTAGCTACGTCCTTTATTTTGTGGTGGTCGTTCGGCACGAGGGAGAAGTTGAGCGACAAGTGAAGAAGTCGTACATTTAAATTTGGAGCCAAACGTACTGCATGCATAACAAAACAGCGTTAAGGAAACTTGATAAAGGAGAATTAGAAGATTATGAAAGTGAATATCAGTTTGTTGTCGTTACAACGCTATAATTGAGCAGGTGAGACCAATAAACTTCGTGTAGCAGTGTGATTGGGCGTAGTGAATCTTAGTAGCTGAGTAAAAAATAGAGCGGTGGGCGGGGAGGTAGTTTAGAACACCATAAACAAGGCTGACTCCACCCTGGCATCGCCTCAGCGGCATAACTTCAGGGTAGAGCCATAGCACTGACTAGCCTACTAGGGCGATTCCATCCGTCTTCTATTCTTTTTTCACGGATCCGTCCACCCCTCACCAAATCTCTTCGTTCCGCAGCATCTTACCTGCGACTGTGGATAGCCAAAGCTAGCTCCTCATACCTCCTGTATGCTGTGTAGAACTCGACCCGCCTTAGACAAACTAAGAAGACACGCTCCGCACTGTTCACAGTGACTGGTCCACAGTAAAGTTCTTCCTTCTTTCCCATTTTGGGAACTCGGTGAGGTGAAGCTTTACCTCGCTGTGAACCCTCTCTGGCAAGGGACGGACCTGGATGATGGCCCACCTCTCTCGCGTTTCCGCATCAGTACTCTACAGAATGTAATGTAAAATATAAATTTCACGACACGAACAGTTACTTTGCAGTAACATGAATAATTTACATTAACACATATAGGCAGCAAAAAGAAAGAAGTGAAAACATAAATAAAGAAACTTGGCACCATTTAAAGGGGGAATCGCTACACTTGAGGGTTGCTATTTCCGAATATATCGCTAGATAAAGCCAACCAACTCCTCGTCACATTATTGTAAGTTGCCAATTGTCCCGATGGACGATGCTGAATGAAACCAACTCAAAAGACAGATGAAGAAACTCGTAGAAATTAATTACTATTAAAATATTGTCGAACAAACGTTCCCAAATTTACTACATTGAGCGCGGAACACAATACACATCATGAACATTATGCGATGTTTCATAACATCAACCCCATTTTTCCCTGAAAGATTATTCCTCTGTGACCATGTTTATGAGTATGAAGCTTCGTCGACCATAGTTCATCGACTTTAGAATAGTCTCAAAAACTAAGATCCAATGAATTTCGGATCAACGATTTTGTTCGAAGTGCACCTCATTTACTAGACTCGTCCAAAGGAAAAATTAAGTTGAAAATGAAAGTGGGAAAACATCTCGATATAGACAAAGCTAGTCTTTTCACAATGGGCTAGGCCCAAAGCGCAATTCAGCACATTTTCAATCACATGGTTGTTTAATAAAACCAATTTTTGTAACGAGAAAACTGAACTTATTTCAATTTGTATTGAGAATATTGTATAACGACGAAAGTTTTGCGTTGAACTGTGAGTATTTTGTTGTTTGTTTTTTTTCAATTTTAATGAGTATTCACGATGAACAAGAAAATACGCCGTTCGTCGTTTTAGTTGCCACTCAATGTGAAATGCATTTCTTTTCAGGAGGCCGGGATGGTTATGCGCAGCGTATAAATAATTTGAGGGCGCCCGGAGCATCCGCCTCTGCACCGCGAACATTACGTTTCATGAGAGCTCCAACAAACCGGGTCAGCTTCTCAGAAGTCAACAGAATGAAGGTTCCCTTGGCAACGGAAGTTGTGAGAATTCGTCACGGTCAAACGGCATGAAATTGCCACATTGAATGACGATAGTTGAACGTGTTGGCGAATTCAAGTTTGAAATCTCCGATTAAACGTACGGGTAGAGTACGTTCATTTACTGCGCGCACAAGACGAAAGACGCAATTTAATAAGTATTCAATGGTTTAATTAACAGAAGTTCAATACGATATTCAAATCGGAAGTTCTTTTGAGTAAAACAGCTCAGACAACGGTCCAGCGTCTCAACTTTGTTTTTGAAACAAACGGACAAGCTACTGACTTGACAAACAGTTCGAGACGTGCGGTTGTAAATACCTCGAAGCAAAACTGAGGTGGAAACTTTCGTACGAAATTAAGAGGAACGTGTGGATGGAAAATTAAGGTTTTGCAATTTAATAAAGAAACGCTGCTCTTGTACTGGATGTGTGTGACCTGTCATATTCAATCTTATTTTGACAAATATTAAGACTGCAACACGACTATATCAACAGTCCCGGAAACGACATATCATACGCAAACAAACTTCTGAGACTCATCCCACGCGATTCAGCTTTGGAAAATACTGGTAAATGACCACTACGACGGAACAATGCAAATCGGACTACGATCGGGCTACGAGTTGGACTAACGAGCTGAAATTTCGGGGAGAAACGATAATTTTGGCAATACTGTTCCTCAATATTCCTCGAATTCCTGCAAGTAGTAGAATTTGTCCCACTATATTATTGTGATTTCACTGTTTTCCATCTAGGCGCAGTCCTACACCTCTGCTACGCACCTAGAACCCAGTCCTCCACCCTATTCCACTCAGCTACCGAAGCTACTCTAAACACGACTTAATAGTAATAAAACAGCCAACATTTCGTTTTTACCATGGGTTTAGTCCAATCGGGCAGAACTAGATTCCAAACGGAGTGTTTGTGTGGAAGGACAGATTTTTCAGACTCCGTTGAAACGCAAATGTGGCAGGACAGATCAGGAATCCCCATTCTTTGAAACGTAAAGCGTCGAATTTGTAAATAAAAATGTCCTTACCGAAAACGTAGGTGTATTATTCAGAACGAACAAAGAAAGTGACGAGCAATGGACGCTGGCAATGACAATATGAATCTTCGTCACCAAGGAGGGGTTCATAATGATGCTTGTAGTAGCGTTGACGTTTGATATTGAATAAAACACCTATGTTTTCAGTCAGGAACATTTTTTTACAACCCCCCCCCCCCTTTCAATAAAAATTTATTACTTTACGTTTCAAGACATGGGGATTCCAAATGATCAATGTCCGTCCGCCCTCCAGGCCATATTTTGCGGTTACCGTTCCCTTCGTCGCGTCATGGCAATTTCCATGTGGCCACCTAGAAAATGTCAATGGAATGTGTCTCAGAAGTTTGACGTTTCCATAAGAGATCACAATCCTTCTCTGCAAGAGAATAATCTGTAATAATTTGCAGCGTTTTAATGTTCAATTCAGGAGGATCGTTGCCCCTCACGATGTTGATGTTTCCGGTTGACGCAGTTTTTAAAAATTATTAACTGTAAAACAAAAACAAAGGTTAACTATAATTGTTTCGGAACTAGAGAGCGGTTAGCGGCGGAACAGCTCTTCTAAGTTGGGAGAATTCCCGTCTCCCGCGTTATCAAATGTTGTTATCAAAACTAAAAAAGAAGTTTGAATCTCTCTATCTCTCTCTCTCTCATTGTGCGCCCGCGTTGTGTCAAATCAATTCACTTTGTGTCAAATTCGACCTCCAAACCCCTGAAAATACCGTTCGTGGTGGATCATACCACATACGTGGTGTTGCTAGGCGATGCCCTCTCGACGTTCCCAGGATTCGTCTCACGTCATCGTCGTCGTCCCCCGGCCGGGGTAACTACCGCACAGCAAGCCAGACGAAGTCTTTGGGTGAGTCAAGCCCCCCATTTGTATCTCCAGCCAACTTTGCTTGATTACTTGAACGTAAAACCAGATTCAACCTCCAATTACAGTCCACTGCGTTAGTCTGTCCCCAACAATAACAATATAATTTGTAAGGTGAAAATATCTGGCGCAACGGATTATACAACTCCCCCCCCCCCCGTGCGATTTTTTTCGCTCTCTAGCAGTTGATATGATCGGGTTTTCATTCAGCTTGTGGGAACTTGGTTAGAACGGTATGTGTCGTTTAATGAGCTACGACGCTTATTTTTCTGAAAAAGCTAGTAAAATATGAGTGGGGTTTACAATTTTACAAAAAATGTATTAAAGAATCTACGAAATTTTTGATAATTTATTGGGTTTATTTTTTTGAGAAACTCAAAGCCCAAAGGAGGTGGTTCTCAGAACTATAGAATGTTTTCGACTGATTTTACTCATGCCTTAATTATAACGCCCAGTACCAATATGCAAACTACGGGTGAAGTTTTAGGCTATTTGGTCTAGCCGCTTTCTCACCTTTCACTCCCTCAAGCACACACATACCATTTTCCCAAATGGTGTTTTTCGGTCTCAGTAGCCTTCAGACGTGATGATCTGAAATAAACTCAATTTTTCTCCGTACTATGTAGGGCTGAGGCGAGTGAAAATTCCTTTTTTCTAACTTGAGAGACGTCAAAGTCTGACGAAAACTCAAATATGTCAGGGCAATTACGGTACTTCTCTAATGCTTCTGAGTAAGGAAAGCAAACATTTACCCGGCTTCTTTAAGCATTTTACTGTAGAAGTCTTAAGATCTCCATCCGGTTGACAATCAAAGAGGACTGAAGTATTAAATGTGAAGAGCAATCGGCTAATGAAGTTGGATCTCCAGAGCCTCGTCTTGGACGACCAATGAAATGAAGCGAAGGATCGATTGATCAAACCGCTGACCAATCACAATTAATTTCAAAGCTATTGACTCTTGCGGATTGAGTTCTCCAAAGGCCATCTGCGCCTCCTTCGAGCGAACCCCCCTTCGTTTCCCCTAATCACACAAGAGAAGAAGCTGTCTCCTGTTCAGTCTGGGAATTAATCACATTGGTATCGCGGGGAGATGGTGTTTTCTGACTTCTTGGAATGAGATGAGAGAGAAAACCCGCAAAAGGTGAGGTTAAGCGGGTTAAGGGCATTTCAGGGAATGGAAGCCACGAACGCTCTTCATTACTGAGAAATATGACAACGTCTCTCGAGAGAGCGGCGGAGGCGTTCGGGGACGACGGCAAAACTTTTACGTTTCACTGTATTATTTATGTAGCGTGAAAAGAGAAAAAATATTGAGGGAGGGGGAAGGAAAGCTCGAGAAAAATCTATAGGTTCAGAACTTGGTCTGAATACTAACGACGGGGCGTTATCTGTAATACGCGCAGCTCTGAAGTTGCTTCATGCATTTCTTCTGACGAGTTCAGGAACTAAGATCGATATTTCGGTTTAAAGTACCGGGGCACTTCTTTTTTCTCCGATGGATCGAAAAGCGCATTCCGAAGTACGACAATCCAAATACAGTGCAGTCCACTGAGCGCTGGTCATCTTCTTGAACGAGCCCCTGAATCTGTCAGGAATCCCAACTTGTCGTGTCGAGGAACCAAACAGCCGTAATATTCTGCGCGCGTTCAAGACCTAAAATCCTATAGGGCCTAACAATTTAAGGTCATAGCGTAATTTCAAAGAAAGGCTGCCAATGCCAAACATAATATGTTGTTTGACAGTTGGAGACAAACTGGATACCAATTAAAGCTTAACCTAAAACATGCCTTTCTTCAAGTCCCGGCTTTTCCGTTACCTAACGACATCGTTTAGTCTCTGCAATGCCCCAATACACGACAGAGCTAGGGGACTCAGTATTTTTTGACCTGTATCTTCAAGTTATAGTTTTCCTGGATGCCATCCTAGTATGCACATCTGAATTCTCTACCCACTGATCCCTCTTGAGAGAAGGTTTCCGTGGATTAAGGGAACCTGGGTTGACCTGTTCACGGGAAACGCTTGCTTCTGAAATTTCGAAGACCAAGTACAATATTTAAGCGGAAGAAAAGTGGGTATTGATTATTAAACGATAATTTGAAAGTTGAAGTACAAGGACCACCATCTTGATCTATATAAACGAAAATTGTAAGCGTATGAAGAAAAAACTGATTCCACGCGTTTGTCCAATCACTGGGAACATCTGGCGTATCCGTGTACGATTTTTTAACTGCCAATGGCGGCTAATCGTAAACTCTTCCTAACAGGTAAACAGTTCCTATTAATGGGAGAACATTCAATTGAGACTGCAAAGAGGATACGGCAGCTGGACGAAACTGGCTTGGGCCGTTGACTCTACCGTGTGACCCCCACGATTTGGATCGGAGCCAACCGGCCTCACCGTGTATGGCCGCATGAAGCAAAATGCAACAGTCCAGTGTTAGCAAACTAGTACAAATTGAATTTCATGGACGCAATCGGCGATTAAAACTTCAACGTACAATGTCCTTTTAAATTTTGATGTGACTCTATCATAGAGCCGTACGCTCCCGAAATAACGATAATTGTGGAACACACATCAAGTTACGGTGTGGGGCAGAGGTCCCCCCTGAAGACCGCCACGTCCTATCCGCGCCTATCATATCTCTCTTTGAACAGCTGTGCAGAGAGTGCTCGATGAAACTCAAAGAAAATCTTTCGTTAGCAAACGTTCTAGTTACTTGTCTAGTGAAGCGTCTTGGTAGCGATAGGGTGTCCAAGAAACTGATTGAGTAGCCCCTCGAGACCTTAATCGTACTGGTAGATGTCATCCCTCGACGGGCTAGTTAATCAAGGCCGCTGTAGGGAAGGCCTCGGGGAGTTCGATTACTTCTGTAGACAACTAACTTTTAACTCAATTTAGATATGGTGCTCTGAGGCGGGTTCCTTTCCGATGAAAGTTGATCCACCGGACTAGACCGAGAAGAAGAACGTACGGCAGTAAAATACACTTGGTGCGGGCAGTCACGTAACAGTTATCAAGACTTTCAAAACTGGCTGTGTTTAATGCGAAAAAGTGTTAGGCATTTCCATATTTATAACGTCCGCGTCATCTGCACATTCATCTGCAACCGTGACAATTTGTACAGAGTGAACGAAGATACAGGCGTATGAAACAGAAGACAGATTTTTATAACATTTGCCCGAAATCCGAACTCACAGGATGTAAAAATGTACATGTTGGGGGTTTCATATTCCTATGACAGTCCATCGAACAGAGATGAACACCAAAATGTGTCGAAGACGCCATTCGTGCTGCAGATCAATTCAACGCGCAAGTGCAGATTAGGGAGCATTCGCGTTTTCGACAAACACCGAGGGAACATTTGCACATTTAGTCGTTAAGTTTACGCAAATAACGCAATGAGAAACTGTGAACGTTATAAGCGTGGTGGAGACTTCATGATGGCGCAAGAGAAATAAATGTCGTATCCACAATCCACAATATGAAATTGTAGAAAACGTTTGATGATGGTTGGGGAAATTATGCATGAAGCAATGGTGATTGAGATCCAAGCAATTGGCTGTCTCTGATGAATATTTAGGGCGTCATTGACTAATCCCCGACCCTTTCTTCGTAATTCTGTAGAATTTTCGCATGATGCACGAAGTCGACCACAAACACATAAGCAGCCGCGGAGTCAGATTGGTTCAGAAACCTCACAAACGCGGATAGCGGGTGGAAATTTGAGTTCGAAGGGGTTGTGAAGCTCTGAAAGGGCGAAACTGGATTAAAGAGGAAGGTCAATTGACGAAGTTGGAAGGAGCTATGGAGATTAATACGGATTAGCAATTATCAACAATGAGCGCCGCTTTGAAAGCCGTAACAATCGTCTAAAGAGGGTAGTTTTGTGCCGGATTATCCTCCCTTCACTTCAACTCTAAAGAACTTGTTCAGGATCTGAGCCACCGAGGGATGAATCATAATTTCGTAATTGAATAAAATCCTTGGTGGAAGTGAAAATACGTATCTCCGGTTGAAGTATCAATTTACCATCGATTGATCCGAACCCTTGAAGGTTAATAAGAGAATGGAAATAAGCAGCTTAGAACGTAGGAAGAGCCTGATACTTTCAGTGTATCAAGTATTGCCAAAGAGGATTATCATCGAAAAGTAGCGCTCCTCCGCTCATCTTTATTTATCCATAATAAATTATTGCTACTTAACCGGTTTTACGCGTCGTCACCGTAGACACTTCAGAAAGGCTCGTCGCTTCCCTTAGACTTACGTAGTAGTAAGGAAAGTCATGTAATCACCTGAAAAAAAAAAATTCTTTAGATCTTCACGTTTCAATATCAAATGAGTCCAACAAACATCATTTGGGGTCCGGTTCTGCGAGTGCGATTTAGAGGACCAAACCAACTCAATTTGTACATTTTGCCAGCAGATTAACATGAGACGCCAAAATAAAGGTATAAGCGAAATCAGTTCAAACAGTGCTCAAAGTACCTTTTTTTCTTAATAACGGCTTTAACGTTTTTGATTAACTTGTTTTGTCGAATGAAATCAATTTTTGCGCAGTTATTTCCTTGAAAAACGGCTTTTGTAACACTAACATTTTAAGAACGTGAGGACTCATGAGGTAATTAGAAGCCGTTTCACTTAGCACAATAGATCACAGTACTATAGAAACATTGGAACAATCCAAGAAGTGGTGGAGCCCTTTATGGCCACTCCTCCCGGGATGTAGGGTTGTTGGTCACCCTGGATGTGAGAAATGCGTTAACCTCCGCACAGTGGAAAGACGTACTGGGGGCACTGGATGGCGCATTTAGGGGACCTGAACACTTGCTCCGGATAATGAGTTATCTGCGCGATCCAGCACTGATCTACGAGCCTAGGGATAGTGCTGGAAGGACGTCACTGCAAGGGCTGCCCAGGGGTATGCGGATAATGTAGCTGCAGTGATAATTGGTTGCAGATAAAGCTGGGGCAGGTAATGCGACGGGTGAGAAAGTGGATGGGAGCCTGGAAAAGGCATAGCTCTAGTCCTGATGACGACGCGAAGAATGGGGACTCTTTTTCGGATTTTGGCTCCAAAATCCGGCAGAATCCAAAAAACCCGAGTTTTCCGCGTAGTCTGTGGGCCTATCTGTAATTCCATATGCAGGAGAACGGCTACATCAATAAAATACGCGGAGTAAAGTTATGGGCGGTTTTCTTTGGTTTTCGCAACAGCTCCGAACGGTTTTTATTAAGCTTAAAGCATTTCGTGCGTGTATTTTCAATTCATTATGGACTGCACGGAACAGGGCTCGTTAGGTTATTCAGTAAAACGGTCACCTTCAACTTTTGGTAATTTCAGTCGTTCCGTCCCGTTGTGCGCCGCTCGAACGTTCAGATCAAATTTCCGATCGCGGAACGTCCTCGTGTCGCTTCTTCAACGACGAGCTTCCGTGTATGTACTAAACCCCATCGACGACGGTTTTGAGGCAACGAGCCCCCGACCCACTTGAGGCTGAGCTCTAATCGGTTTGCACGCTCCGCTGCCGCTTAACTGATCTCCAGTTTCGAGGAAGCGAAATTAATTGAACTCCCGCCTCAACATGAGACAATAATTACTGGAGAAATTGAGCCGCACAATTTCGAAGCTTCACTTTGTGCGGCAGAGGCGAACTAAATCGCGATGAAGCGGTTGCGAAGTGAAGTAAAAGGAGTGAGTGGGTTGGGGGGGGGGGCTTGGATCAAAGTTATCGGCTCAAATATATGAAAAGTGGAGTGAAAGGAGGGGTTTGTAGGGGCGATGGGGATCTTGCTATTTTGGTATTGTTTAATTACTTGAGATTTGTTGTCTGTTTTGAACGCGCCCTAAAGTACAAAACTAACCATGATACTTCGTCTCCGACTATGAAGTCCTTGTTTCTGTACGATAACGCACAAAACCTAATATCCGACGCGGAGCATCACACAACTTTCATTCCGCACACTACGTACGTACAGCTACTTTATGAGACTGTTAACGTGAGTTTTAACCATCCTTAGCGCTACGTAGTAGAGAGGAAAGTTTCATAATCGGCAGAAAAAACGTGTTGAGTTTTTTGAGCCACACGTCAAGGACTGCTGAGTCCGAAAAACGCCATTTGGGAAAACAGTCTGTGAACACGATTGAGAGAAAACGGCGAAACCGAATACTCAATTTACCGCGAAACGCTAAACCAACTATAGTTGTGATAGTGATCACAACACCTATTTCGTTTTCTTCCCACAAACGGCTCCCACGATTTTAACAAAACTTTATGTATGAACATTTCTGGAAAAAACTATATTGCCATGAAATTCCCATTTCTGGGAATCCACTTTTTCTCATTTCTGAGAATTTGATTCCAGGAACCTTCGAAATTCTGTAATTCAAACCACCGCTGTTAGTGGAATTCAAACCAACCCAATTAGTGATTAACAAATGTTTCGCATGTCAAGCCTCACGGCCCCATAAAAAATGTTTATGCAGCCCGTTTAACCTCAGTAGTCATTCTTACCTAAACCACCATTGCCCCGGTTCAATTATTGAAGGAGTAAGCTTGACGAGTGGAAAATATGACACCTTCTCTCAAAATATCGATAACCTGTGTAATCAGTTCATTGCGTGTTGAGTTCTTCACAAATACCTATGTGTGTGTTGTCAACTTTGCCAGAGAACGGCTATATACGGTTAGTTCTTTCTTGGTATTCCGAGTTATTGGGCCGCTTTATTTCAGTAACAGTTCGGTGTGACGCGCAAATAATGACAAGGGGGTTTCGATCTTTCAATTTTTAGTATATAAGATGTTCTCTCTAGGGCCTTTTTGTTACTGATGGTGAACTAACCGTAACTCAAATTAAGTGGCAATAGACACTCGTTCTAACTGTTCACGACTTCAAACCAAGTATCTTTATTGGACTCTTCCATCATATTCTCACTTATGCAATGGTGACTGAATAAGGGTCGTGGCATAAGCAGTGACAATCTAATACAAGTCGGACGGTACTAAAGTTCCTGTATTTAACTGCATGCCGAACACACTAGGTTCGTATAAACCGAGTAAAGAACAAACTTGGTAGAATCATAAACCGATGGGATTGAGAAAAACTGTGTGAAGCGCCGCGCGCTATTTCCCGTGAAGCAGTCACAACCCTCCATACTCCTCCTCAATCCTTCGCCAATGCATAACCAATTCAGCTTCGATCTTAGTTCACCAAATGTTAATATACAACAGGTAAAAGAACTTGAAATAACCGAAAACATCAATGCTATTGTCGGTAAATTAGTGAGAAATTCCAGTAACGCTCTAAGATCTTCTTTTGGTTTATTATTCATTCTGACCCTATGTTTTCGGTCACGAAAAATTTTTTACGACCCCCCCCCCCCTCAAAATTTGATACTTTTCGTTTCAAGACATGGAGATTCCAAATTTGCAATGCTCGTCCGCCATCCACCGTCCCCCATCCGCCGTCTGGGCCGTTTTGTGCCTTTAACGTGGTCTAAAAAATTCGTTCTTTCGCAAAAAAATCCCATTTGGTATCTAGTTGTGCCCGCCATCTCGATAATCCGATCGGACGAAGCCCATGGTTGTTATGGCAAAAAATGGTTAAAAAAATTAACGAAACGCAGTATAACGCGGGAACTACAGCGGAAGTCAACGTTTCGTCGTTAGTACTCCCTCCCTCCGGTCATATCAAACTCAATCACCCGCCTGCTCGACTCGCAACGCCCTTTCGACTCGCCCGACTCCTTTTGCCTGACTCCTTTGGGGCGCCAAGGCCACTTCCTCCGCACACCCCTCCATCGGATCATAAATGCCTACAGACGTTTAAAGGCGCCTGGCGCCGGGGGAATATTTAGTTTCCGTAGTTCCATTGTAGCCAGGTCATGTTTCGTATGGTTTACTAGTATTCGATGCTGAATTGAATGGGATGGGTCTCGGAGCAGTAATACTTGGTCAAGCTGTTCATGAGAATAATAAACCATTGTGTAATAATTTGCAGGGTTTTTTCAAATATCTTGAGTCAAATTCGCGAACTTTCTCAGGACAGGCGGGCGAGCCTCCTGGCTTTCTAAAAAAGCAGCTGCTTAGGGCCCTTCCCAATACGCATCTCACGTTATAAATTTTCCCTTCTCAAATTTCTTCTTCTGCGATAAGCTCCAAAATGTAGGCGGATTAAATTGTATTCCTTATATTGAGGAATGAATTCTTTAGAACGACCTGATTTTAGTGTTCGGCCCGGAAGACGGTTTATTAAGAACAAGTTTTCGGTTTGTTTTAGATAAGCGGGGAACATGACAGACTGAATTTCCGAAAGTGTGATTGGCAGTTTCAACCCTTGGCTAAAAGCCTCCAGTGATGGGTGTTGCGTGTAAATGTCCGTTGTGCACATGAGACAACCCCTGCCGTCACCCCAACTGTGAAAAGACTTTGGAAATTCGGTTATTCGACACGATCGCGTCACTTACCTCCGGCCACGGGAAGAGAAAACACGTAGAGCGAGCTTTAGTGACTCCGGTGATCGCGGATGACACCAGTTGAACCACTTTGACGACTTGATGCCCTTCAATATCTCGAAGAGAAGGGTGGACAAGTGGTTCGACCAAGGGATGGAGTGAGGGCGCGAAATAGTGAGGAGAAGAGGGACGAAGGAAAGAAAAGAGAGAAAGGAGGAGCGGAGACATTGTTGACACCGCAACAGGTTGTATAAACCCAGTCACGTCAACTTCAAAAACAGACTAATAGCAACCAAAACGATAAGACACCTTACCGCGCCAAGTGAATTTGTCAAACGCCCAATTCGGCGTCGATAGCTCGACGTTCAACCGAATAAAGTGATAATTAAGTGTTGAACTTGCTCCAACTTGATCCAAATAATCATTTATTTTAGTTGGGTGCAGGAAAAATATCTGGAGCCTCGCATCACCTAACTTTCCTCAACCCCACGTGTATCAGCTATTTTTATCACTCCAGCATCTAATTCATTCAGTTTGTATAAACTTGAGTTGCTCCTAGTTATACCGCCATCGTTATTGAGTAATCACTGCACAAGCACTTCGTGAGAATTTTAGAATGTGTTTTAGAATTATCGAGAAAAACTGTGAGAAATGTTAGTATCCTAAACGTTAGTGGTATGAGGTTCTGGAGTTGCTTCTGATTAGCATTAATAAATTCTCATCCCGTTGGTAGTTTATTAGACTACCATCGTAAATTTTCTGATAAAGGTAGTATGATTATTATGAAATAACTCCGCTAAAATCGAGATTTGTGATACTTACTGTGCTTTTCCCCTGGAATGACAATTTCATCGTACTGTCCTGTCGTTTGGAACTGCCCATGCAAAAGATGTAATCACAATCGTTAGAGCCGTTTTTGGGAAAAAATATTTGGTATTTTGATCACCTTGGTTATCGGCAGGCTAAATGTCAAACTTCAGCCAACCATGTTTGCCAACACACACTGTGATGCCCCCACACAACCGTAATCAATTCTCAACAAAGCGTACACTCAGCGCGCAGAAGTAAGAAGCTTGAGGAAGGGTGCGAGAAATTTCCCTCACCCCTGAGGCCAAGGGCGAAGCAAAGGGTCCACGAACCCCCGCTCCCTCCTTACACCGCCGCGACAGAAAGAATTTCACTCCTTCATCCAGAGGGCCTGTTCAGCTAGGAGCAAATAAGAGCTACTTACCTCTGCCCACCAGTGCCACTTAAAGTCATGTTTTGATTTGTTCATCTCCTCTCTAGGGAAGTTCAGTCAGCGAGCCGCGGATTCTACTTCACTGGAGAAGCTGGGTAGAAACTTAATCAGGCCTTTCGTGTGCCTGGCTGGCCCTGCGGGGTAGCATCTCGCGATGCGCGTATTGAATGACGCCTCGGAGATAGTACGTAGTGTATGAAGCACATCGTAATTGATGCCAGTACCTACGACGTTATACCTTATCTTGGCGTAAGGGTGGTACATGTGGAACTAAGCACAGTGCGCCATTCAGCGAGTGGGTAGACTCAGTCGAACCTTCGGGATATTGTTTTTGCACACGAAACGCTTGAAGAGGTAGAAGCTAACCACATCCATGTGGAGTCACAGATCATTTCCCTAAATGGAGTTTTTCGGACCCAGTAGCCCTTGAAATGTTAAGATCTGAAGACAATTTTTCTCCACCAAAGAGCCCAGAAAAGTAAAAAAGGACACCGCGCTCAATCCACAAAATTACGATGGCATGTTGATCGTCTGCTGGAGTGCAACACTGGTACGTAAACACGAACAGTCTTGGGATAAACAGAATCTAGGAAATAGCGATGGGGGAGTTTCCTGAACTTTTCTCTCGTTTTAGAATAAAATCTACTGCATAAAGGACTAGCCTGTGTAGGCCTGGAAGAGGAGGACACTGTTGGGTAGTTTGTGCGATTCAAGATGACTGCCCACCTTCCCCTTCAATTAGCGAATAAAGTAAGAGTGAACGCAAATCGGATAAGGGAAAGAGATGTGCTGAGCCAAGAGGTATTGCTTTACTCCACTCTCTCTCCCTCTCTCACTCCTCTCCTTTCCTGGCGTCAATACTCAGTGAGACAACCATGGCCAACAGATGCAACAAGCACGGTCACCCACGAGGCGATCTGCAACATCTTCCCGCATCCCTAGATGGAAGGAGAGAGAATCCTGCTGGACAAAATTCTGCTCCTACAATGAACAACTGAACAGTATGAAGAAGACAGCAGATGTGCGTTCGGGAAGTAGGACGACATCTCGCAAGATGGAACACCCCAATCCCCTGTCTTACGATTGTAAGTAGCCGATAGTTCCAATTGAAGATGCTGAATGAAAGTAACCGTCGAAATGGTGAGCGATGTGCGGGTGGTCAACATTTAAAGGTGGAATTGTCGTTATTAGGTGGCAACTAAAATGCCAACTGTTTCTACCGAAAATGAAAATATATCTTCATCATGCTGCCGAGACACGTCTACACGACGTAATAACTTCGTTCTCAGAAGATAGAGGCCACTGTTTGGTCCCTAACACCGTTATGCTAGTCTTAACCAGAATAAAAGGCCTTTCAGTGCTCCCGTACTTGCTACAGTCCCAGAGCTTCGTTATGGCAACATTAAAGCGTTTTCTGGGCCGGCGTTTTCTAACGGTCTTATGAGATGTCTTTGCCGGTTTCGGTTCTCCGGATGAACTGAAAGGATTCATCTACTTCGCTCATAAGAATTTTGTTCCGCGCAGTTAAAATGATTTTGGCGTTGCTTTCTCGTTTTCTCGTCGCTACTTCAAAGAAGGCGGCCATTAAACAGACGTGGTTTAATCACTCGCTCGTTGAGTTGTCTGTAGTCAAAGCTTCGTGTAAACGACTGAAGGTCACGAAATATCATCTCCTCCTGCTCCCAATACTATCCCCACCCTTTTTGGACCTCTTGCCTTGTGCCGTCACATTTCCCAATAGTATAAAAGAGTTCTCAGAAGCCTCAGCTTTCAAATTGAAGAGCAACAAACAGGTGAGTGTTACTGCGATTTGGGTGGAGCTTGTGACACTTGGAACTTTGATATTACTCTTTACTTTAATTAAAACGTCAGGATTTATCGATTTACTTCCCCGTTTACGGAAAGTGTGCGATGCGTTGTCTGTGCGTTTTGTTTTAAACCTTCAGCAATGACCTGGGACAATGATACTCCTCACTAGTGGCAACGCAGATAAAATGTCAGACCATCTCTGGGGCTCACAGGTAACACAAGTTCATCCTGATGTTACCAGAGATATCAGAGATCCACCACACGAGAACAGTGCATTCGATACTCAAAATCACTCGCTGCTGACGCATCAAGAAGCTTAAGTCGCTTGAACATTCTAATAGAAACCTCATGAACATTGTTGAACTGACAGAAGTGGAAAACGGTTGAGGGAAACTCGGCGTTCGTGTGTACCGCTAGAGTCATCCGAAAGTGACAACAGGACTGCCGAGTTTTGTGATGAGACGGAGTGAACAAAGAACGCCAATATGATTGGCAATCTGAACCTTCCATTTATCAATCTGAGTTTTTAAATAAAATAATGCTCTACAGTCCCGAATTTATTAAATATTGAGTGCACTGGACTTCCACCTCTTCTTCATTCTCCTCCTTCTCGTTTACTGCAGGGAATGAATACCGGTGCTGGTAGGCTGACCGAACATTTGGGACACCCAAAGGCCTTAAATCCCCATCATAGATGATAAGAATCTTTTGGGGAGTATTGACGAGGTCAAGGTTGGCAGGATGCTTCTGAAAGGATGAACCACGTTCTACCAAAGATCTTGTTGATGATAAATTTTCCACCATGAATGCACAGAACGCTAAAGCCCTGTTCAAATTAAGATATCTTGCGAGGATGACTTCCTTTATAGTTAGCGATCAGTCTCTCCCACCGCAAATATAATTCAGAAGCCGTCAATGAAGTGCCCCAAAGCAACTTCACACTCCTTGTGCGGATTGATGTCTGAAACAAGGAGACTAGCAATGGAAGTGAACGAAGAAAAAAATTGTGATAATGACCACTTGCAGAATGACTTAAGGAGGATTGCTTCTTCCCCTTGGGTTCTTGTTGACAACGAAGCAAATTAGCTACAAACCGCATTTCTCTCAGAGTTACGCATCACACCAGCGCTGGATCGCGCCTCGGCTGCTGGAGATTATCTTTGGCGATTGAAAGACACAATTGTTTGTGAAGTCATGAGGGATGCAGGGACAAACAAAAAGTTCCGACTTTTCAGAAGTTCGTGACATCATGCGATTCCCCAAAGTGGTACTACTCGCTTGAAGTAATTTTTGAAACGGTGAATCGAGAACAGGGGCGCCCAGTATGAGTTGTGGCCAGTTACGATTCTGTAAGCAGTGAAGAACTTGCTTGAGACGGAGATGGCGGAGAAAGGCGGTGGACGTTGTCGAAAAGTTTGTCTCTAACAGAACCCAAAGAAAGACTCGGAATTCACGTCTCACAACTGTAATTATACATCAGGCACTTGTCTCCTGACGTTTTCCTCCACCAACTCCTCAAATCAAGTCCACATTATTCGAATAATAGTCCCTTTGGGCGCTCACACTGAGCAACTAGCCATTTTCATGCCGATACACGAAATTGGACGGCAAGGTCAAAGAAGAACTCTCGAAGGTGGTGAATAGTATACTGCCAAAATAAAACCCGCTTCTATAAAAAAAAAAAAAGCAATTAAATAAAATGTAGATCCGTTACAAATTGAAAAATAATACTTTAAAATTAAATAGGCCAAAAGTAAGACGAGCCATGGGCTCAAAGAACTGAATAAACTAATAAAATAACAATTCAAATGCAAAAGTCAAAATGAAAAAGGGACGATACGCGTCTGTCTCGAACGATTCGCAGTGCACCGTTTTTATTTTGTCAGAAGCTCGAAAATATCCTCCGAATGAAGACAAAAAACACGATAAATGTGAGAGCGAGCTTAACTCAACAATATTTTTGATCGATTTTATAATAAAATGACGAAATTGAGAGGCGACGTAACAATACGGCTTTTGACTCATCCCGATCTGGCAGGTGAATATCTGTGTCCACAGTCGTTATATGTTCGACCTCTTACCGCCAACGAAAGGTCTTCTTTTTTTACGCGGTTGCCGAGGTTGATGGGATTCATCTGTGCTCTTCTCTTTAACATTTGTTACCCGGTCAAGAAACTTCAGAACGTTTAAAACACACTCAGAAATATGTTAAGTGCCCCTTAGATTTCAGCCTCAGGCCGCTGTATGAAGAGCTTCAAAAAACCGAAAAGATACTATTCCAGTAACTGCCTAAGCTATGAAGGATGAGGGATACGACCAGTCTCTCTGGCTGTGCGCCCATTCAAACAATCAAACTCGCAGGCATGGCGAGGTGTGTGGGGATCAGTTGGTTCGCGGTCTCTGCCAATTTCAGAGTTCAGTAATTAGTGCTTCGTGAATTCTGCCGTCCTCATCCTCCACTCTTTCGGTCTTCATACTGCGGCCCGTAGCTGAAAGCTAAAAAATATGCAATATTCTCATTTTAGCTAGCGCAAAGACTTCCGGAATATCTTCATTTTATACGTGAATTCCATGGCACCTAACAGGTTAATGCCATTTATTGCTATTAGTGCCCAAATGTTTGTACGCACTTTTTTACATTTTTTCGAAGATCTAGCACAACGAAACGAATCAGACTGTGTTAATTTTAACTCACTCACTGAAAACTTCCACAAGATGAAATTTATTGACGCGTAACTCAATTAAACACACTTCCGGTGGTTAATTGGAGAAATTCAGTGAACTACGAAAATTGTGATGAAGGCAGCTCTCCGGGAAAATTATTCTTCCCGACCCCTTCGCAAGAGAAACAACACTCAAATTTAGTCAACAGCCCTTTTTTCATCGTACCTTGTTCCTTTGAAACATTAAAATTGCTTAGTCGTCGAGTTGAAACGCGCTTAAATATGTCAGGAACTTGGAGCACGGAACCATCGCAAATTCAGTGAGCTACTCGAGACAATTCTAATGAAAAGCTCTCACTTTCAGTTTTGATTGAGTGAAAAGCGCGAAGGAAGCAGTTCCGTGGAAATCCGGAAGAACTTCCCTCCCGAACTATGAATATTTCACGAGGCGCCGCAGTTAATGTACTTTTTCTGTCCTCCTTCGAATTTTAAGCAAATCGTTTTCCGGTTTGTGTCTGGTAAAGCGGCCTAGTCGCCGGTAGGAAACAGCGATGACGATTTTACTGACGTCGAAAACCCGAGTTCTTAACTACGAGGGAGAACATTTGTACACTCTTCCAAACGTGAACACTGAGAACGAGGAGAAGAGCGAAGAAAATACGAAAAGGAACAAGTGTAACTCGCTGGCCGTTGAGTTGTTCATGTTTCTAATGTGTATGATCGTTTCTAAGCTATTGATGGTCGGTCCAATTTGATCAAATTGAATTCATTAAAAACTAGAAAATACCCCGTCTGTCTGATTTATGTCAACAAATAAAATCTTAATATTTTTGCTCACACAAATCACGATTTTAATAAGAATGAGTATTTCCGAGGCAACATGTCATGATTTAGCGGAAGCCAACGAACTATGTGTTTACAATAAAAGATATATTTTGAAGTAAATAATATAATCGGCGAGGAGAGTTGACTGAGAAAACAAGGCGTTCCACAGGATACTGTACTTGGGCTGCCTTTCCCACGCTATACATAAATGACTTGGCTAAACTGCCGTAAGTACTCCAATGTCAAAGAATAAAAAAGGTTCAAAATACAAAATATATGAGAATTGATCAGAAGGAAAATATTAAGTGGGTATGACCAACTGAGGAGGAAGTCATTTGTATTTGTGCTAAATTAGGGAACATTACTATATTCATTAGCCGTATCGTCTGTTTTATGGCACATCATAAAAAACAATACTACCGTAAAACATAAATCAAAATAATGACCCATGGCAAGTACCTTCGCTCCCACTGTTCAGACGAATGAAAATTATCCAATTCTTTACACTGATAGAAAACTAATTGTGATTATATATAAGACCATCCGGAGTTATCCATCTCTGAAAATTTAGAACACGTTAAAAAACACGACTTTTGACAATATTTGGTTGTCAACTCTGTTCAATGGACGGTGAAAGATGTACAGAGAACAATATGTAGGTATTTTCTAGTTCAAGGCATCTTGTGAGTTTGGGGAAAGCCGTCGATAGAAGCCTACGTGACACTTTATACAGAGTTATGCTGACATACCTGAACGGTCGGACCTTAACTGCCAACGTTGCCAATGCAATGACGAAAACGAGAAAAATTGGCGTAGGGGTTCCTCAAGAGGGGGGGGGGGGGTTTGGGACCATTGCTGTGTCTTACAAACTTCGAGGGTATCCCCACAGGCTCCAAACGTGCTGCGATCTTTGGCTGTTTCCCAAGGGGTGAACACTTCACAAGCTGTGCGCGATAATTAGCTTTACACGCCAACGTAAGGCTGAACTTTCGTCCCCACACTCTTCAGCGATGAAGATTTCGGCTTAGGCAATTCATTCCACTTTATGGTCGACTTGGACACAGAAACGCGTGATATAGTAGCAGTTAATACGACGCGCATGGGAACGTGGTGGTCAACTTTGTGGAGCGTTCGGGTCGCAGGTCGTCATGTCCAAAGCCTATGAGGGATTCCTGATCTTGGTATGCCCCATGTAAAAGAAACAATAAATGCTTCCAACGATCGCTCATGCTAGGAAATCGTCCCCCCCCCCCCAATGGCATCAGCCATCTTGCAGTCTCTCTCCTGCCGTTCCTAATCGTCGCCTAAAAAGGAAATTACATTCCTATGCTCTGCCCGACTAAACCCAATCATAGCCACACCCAACTCTCAACAAAATGTGGCTTGTTACCGGGTCTGTTGTTTTTTACTGCAATAAAGTTAAATTCGAGTTAGAAAAACGAACGAACAAAATCAAATAAATCTTCCGGTTCTGAACAACTATATTCCTTTCAACTGGCCAAGGGCCAGCCAGTTCAGTCAACTGTGTCGTGGACACACATCTAACGAATTAGACTGACGCGCCATGCGATCTTCGTAATATTTGTCGTTTACGTACCACAGCTGTGTATCTTGATTAGGGCTTAACTATTTGTGATCCTCTCTACGTGAAAAGGGTTCTTTCGATTAGTTTGAATAGTAGGAAGCGAAATGTTAACAAAAGCAAATATAAGCAAATTGGTATCTGGAGTGGAGTTAACTCAAACGTTGGGTCGATTAAGTTGAACTCTCGTGTCTCAATCAACTTCCTTTGAAAACCTCGAGAGCCGAAATCTCATTACACAGATATTAATTTCGTGTTGACATCTCGAAAGGGGAAAAAAGAATCCGGTTTTAATGACCTCACCCCCCCCCCTCTCACTCTCTCTCTACCACTGCCACTACCCCTAGCCAGGACCACCATGACACTCCTCACCGCCGTTCTCCTTCCCGCCTCGCTCGTTTTCAAATGAATAATTCCGTTAAAAAGGAGGGAAAATGTTCAACGGAGCACGAAAACCGCGGGCCGTGTATTTTGTGGAACCCGGGCGTCAAACTTCTCGTTTCAAACATCAGAGAGAACGTCGTTTTTCCTGAAATAAGACGTCCAACTCGCGAGCTCGTAATTTTGTGCTCACAACTTCATTTAAACTTTGACTCGAATCAAACTATTTCATCCTGTCGGATCCTCCACTCGAATTAAACGGTAGCTCGGGAAAATCGCGGGGGCTCGTAATTGGTCTTGGATTTAGTTTTCATCGTCGTTCGAGAAGCGTTCGAAATTCTAATTGGTGGTTTTAATAAAACCCACAAACGAGCCGGAACGCCCTGAACTTGTGAAGCTGGATCCACAACGCCGTTCCAACCCGCTCTGACATCATCTTCGCTCCACTACAGCTCCTCGCGACGGGCACTTGCGGCGCTGAACTTAGTTTCTATTCAAGTTCATTTCTCTTCATGAAAGATCCAGATGAGAAGGAGGTTTGTTCCACGCTTGAGGATGGGGCCGTGGCATATTATACCGGTCGTCTGGCTGGTGAAGGAGTTTATGGGCCAGGGATCCGAGCAGCGATGCCACTAGGTGCGCTGGCTACGGTTTTCCAGGCAGAGCTCTTCGCAGCGATGGTCTGGGTGCGGCACCACCTGCAAGGAGGCTGAAGGGGCTGAAACGGAGAAGGATGTACATTATATCTGACAGTCAGGTCGCACTTAACTCTCGACCGGGGTAGTTTGAGAATGCCTCGCTGGTCTGAGGACCTTGGCAAAGGAGAACACCTTAACAATGCGGTGGGTGCCAGGTCATACAAGAATAGAAGGGAATGAGGAGGCCGATAACCTGGCGAGAGGAGCTTCTGCACTTCTCCCGGTGGAACCTGAGCCCCTCGTAGAGGCCACCATGAACCAAATAAATAAGGAGGTAATGAAGTGATTGGGTTAATTCCGCCAGTAGGTACATTGTTAATAGTACATTACTTCCGTAGGGTCTGTCTTCTCTGGCTGGTGAGATTACATCAAACCATCCTCAACAACTTAAACCAAGTGCATTCAGACACATGATACAGAGATTAAAAACTACAAAAAAGAACTTGATATTATCAATAATATTTGACTCAATAATAGTTATACCAAACTAACAATAAACAAATTATTGAGATAATACGAATTTGAACAAGACAATCCGTAAACCTAAAATACACAGACTTTGACGAGTCGCTGCACATTTACATACACAGGACCGAAAATACACGGAATAACTAACATTTTCCGGAAGGAAGCTATTCAAATTGCATTACACACGGACAATGCACTAAGAACCAAACTAACTGCAAAGACTGACAAAATCAAATCCACTGGACCAAAGAAGGGTATACAAAATAACTTGTACGTGTAAAAACGCGTACGTAGGACAAACAGGACGAAAAATGCGGACTAGATATTGAGAACTCATTGAGGGCCGGTTTATCAATGTCATTCGCTAGCTCGACTAAACGCTGACTAAGTCAAATCTTTCGTTAACTCCCAAAGACGCGTTCATCAATTCACTTTGCCCCGTTAGCGCTAGCTGTTAGTTATCTTTTAACTCGTCTCTTCGGTCTTTAGTTATCGGATAACTAAACCGTTATATCTGTCAAATAATGTGTTTCGCTCGCCTCGATCTGTTTTTATTACTTTCCGCTACCCGAAGGGAAGGAAAGTATAGTAATCGGCCCAAAAAAAATTTGGGTTTTCTTCAGATCTTTACGTTTTGAGGCCTACTGAGGCGAAAAACCTAATTTCGGCGCGTGGTCCGTGTGTGTGTATGTGTGTGTGTGTGTGTATGTGTGTGTGTGTGTATGTATGTGTGTGTGTGTCTAGTTCGATTTGCGGGAGAACGGCTGATCTGATTGAGCTGGTTCTTTTTTGTTTTGTTCGTTATTTTTTGTAGACACCAAAATAAGGTTATGGACGATTACGGCCAGCGGGAAGGGGGGTGGGGGGACGAAAATGTACCAAAAACTAAGGTTTTTCGCATTTTTCTCGAAAACGGGTCTAACGATTTTGATTAAACTTTAACATTATCTTCTACTAATCAATACCTCACTTTTCTTCTCCATACATATCTCCATGAAAATACGGTGAACGGAGATATAGGCCCATGAAGCAAAAACAGGTTTTTACGCTTTTGGCAAAACGGCTTCGGCGATTTTCACCAAACTCACAGGATGTTTTCAAATAGTTAATACCTACATATTGTTCTGAATAAATGTTCCTCTGACAGTCCATTGAGCAGAGATAAAAATCAAAATGTGTCGAAAATAACGTTTTTCGAACACTTCCGTAAATTCAGGGTAACTGCTTCACCAGATGTGATAAATCCCAATGGAGTGTCTTTAAGTCTTCCATACCAACATTTCGTTCTCCATAATTATTTCTGTATATATATGTTGAACGGAGATATAAGCCAAGTTAACTCAGAAAAGGAGATTTGTCGAATATTAATTTATCGGTATTCCAATTTTCTCAAAAACGGCTCTAACGATTTCGATCAAACATTCGGAGTACTCTCAGCTAACTAGTCCCTACATTTTGTTTTCCATAAATGTTTCTGTAGAAATGCGTTGAACGAAGATATAGCGCCCGCCTGTGTAGCTGGTGTTCTAACTTAAAGGGGTGGCGGAAAGTTGTGTGTTGCTACGCACCAGATATTTTATTTATTATCTGTGTTTATTTATTTCCGACCTGTTATTTCAGTTATCAGAAAGTTGAACAGTTATCTGAAAAATTTTGTTGGCAGCCATGTTCGATTGTGTTTCGTTTGCCTCGATTTGTTTCAGTTTCCACTCTCGTGGAACACATTATTATTATCGTTATATTATTTATTGGGACACTGCCAGCTCAATTTCATTTTATTTTATGAGCAATGGACTCCGACTGGGAGCTCACAGACTCTGATTTCCCCGACGAAAAGATGAACGCGTACCAGGTCCGTTCGAGAGTTGAGTATTTTGATACTCTCGACGACGTAAATTTTCATACTAGGTTCCGATTGTCGGAAGAAACGCTGTTCGTGCTTTCGCTAATTCTAACGCGGATAGAATCGCCAAGTAATCGAAATCACGCAATTTCTTCAATGAAGAAACTCCTAACGCTCAAGTTCTAGTGCCTCTGTAAGTACAGACCTAATATTTTATCGACCTGCCACGTTACATTCATGCACGTTATAACTTACGTCAAGATCGAAAAGTAATTTATAGCTTTCATCGAATGTTTCCGTTTCAATTCCATTAGTCCCTAAATCTGTTTCGTCGAATCACAACTTTCCTAATCCCCTCGTACGTTCGGCGGTTTTTACCAAGTAATGCAATAGTGTTTCTAACTGCGTACGTAGGAACTGATATAGAAGAACGGTGTGTAATTTATAGGGTTGCTCCTACTTACATTACTTCATTGCTTGAGTGACGTGTATGGTAAACGTATGACGAGACGATTGTTGTGAAGTTCCGTTTTGATTCTATTGGAATTATAGGAAAGAGTGAACCGTGTAAAGTATACGTAGAAGTATACAGTACTTCGTTTGATTATTTCTGATTATTATTGACCTACGATTTCGTTCGTAGCTTACTGGAACATGAGTTTAGTGTGAACGATAGGCGAGAATTATGCGTTTCAACCTCAGTGAGAAGTATAATTTTGTGCTCATAACTTTCTGTGACCGTCCGATGTTGGTGTGCGGTCGTGAATATCAAGTTTGAGCTGACTAGGTTCAGTCGTTCTTTCTCATTCGTGTCTACAATCGCACATCATGTTCTGAAAAGGGTGGTTTTGGAAGTTATAAACGTAAATATCTGAAGATGCCGTTCTGGCAATACTAGACTAGGTGGGCACAGGGCTGCAATGCGTGAGGACATACCCTCTATTGTTGTTTCTGGTCAGGTCAACACAGAGAGTCTGCATGTCTATTGGAAGCCGTTGATATCGCGTGCGGTGTAACCTGGCGAGGCGGAAACCTGTACGACTCTCTCTCTCTCAGTCTTGTATTCGCGCATCGCTATATAGTTTCCGCCCAGTCCGGTTTATAGTTGGTTATTGTTCATTCGTTTTTACGTGTTTGTACATTTCGTCTAAGCTGTTTTTCTTTCTTCTCTTCTATTCTCTTTTCTCCTTTCCTACTTCTCCTTCCCCCTTCGACAGCACGACAGACGAGGTTTCGCGGCTTCCAGATTTTGACTGGGTAAGTCCAATTTATACAGTCCGCATTAACACAATAGTTATCTTTTTTATCAATCACATAGGCTATTAATGAGGCTATACGAATGAAAAGGTTCTTACTATTCAAGGCAATTCGTATAAGTTTTGGAATTATGTGGAGGAAGAACACGTAAATAATCATTTTCGTTTTCTCTTTGCAGGTTCGATGCTATTAGCTGTAGGCGACTTTTGTGGCGTTCGTAAAATTACTGCCTCCCTCATTGTGAAACTACGTTTGCCCCACTCACGACGGAAAGTTATAAAACCACGACAAACACTTAACAAAAATAATCACAATACGAAAACTGAGCTACACAATAATAAGAGGAGTAAGAAAATAATGAGAGAAAAGTATCAGGTAAGATCACAAATATATTATTTAACAATTCTGCAACTGATATTTTGGGTATTCGAATGAAAATATCAAATAATGAAATCGACAGGCGGCAGATGAAGGTGGTCCAATGGTACCAACTCTCCAACACATTGTTTTAGATGAAAACTCGCTAAGTTGCCTCTTCGTTCGAGGGATTCTCGTTTGAGCGTAGTGGTAGCCCTTTTTCCCCGCGTTCAAACTCCCGCTAGCTAACTATTAGTCAATTGGAAATTGACGAACGCGATCCGAGCTCTAGTATTTTTTCACTCACCGATTTTCGTTGACAGATCGCTACCAAATCGACGTTTTAACTAAAGAAATAATAAACCGGCCCTAAATCTCTTAGTAGGAACGAAGACGACTCAAATTTTCCCAACTATTTCGAAACAACTGGACACGAACGTACCAAAATACAGGACCACCTAACTACATAAACAACAAAGAACGAAAACTGAACATATTAGAAAACATGGAAATCTATAAACAAAAAAACTTTAATGGACAGATCAACGAACAAATCAACACCATAATGAGACGCCTTATTTACTTCACTCAAAATACTACACAAACAGAAACAAACAACTGATCGATTCACGGAGCACCTTATACAAAAACGACTTGAAATCGACAATCAACAGACCATTAAGGACATACAAAACTGCCCTTACACTCCTTTCCTTTCACTTCCAACGGATGTCCCAGGAGGCGAATGACCAGGCGCCTTCACCATTCACTTCCTATGTAAAGACCACGACTAACTAAGTGGCTTAACGGCCGTTCGATGATGTCCTTACATCGAAAGCGCTCACCCGCAGCATCTCAGCAGCCAGAGAAGGCGACTCCACCAAACAGGTACACTAACTTCAATAAATAAGGAGATTGGCAAGTAAGTGGGAGTAGAAGTGCAGGGCTTCCATCCGGCGGGATGTGCCAGTCAATGGCGGTCAAAGGCCTCCAGGGAACGAACTAGAGTGATCTTATGTATAGAGAGAGAGATAGAGAGAGCGAGAGAGTATACGTACGGCACGTGCCCTGTTCACTGGAAGCTGTCCACTTAATTACTACCTGGGCTAGATTGGTCAAATCAGAGGTACAGATCTGCATGTTAGGTGTAGTCAGCACGTCGCATCAGGAAATAGCACCAGCCCCACAGGAACTGGTTGTGGAACCGATAAGACATAAGACAACTGTTACGGGGGGGGGGGGGGGATAAATATTGAAAGCGGAATCGCACTAGGTGAGTCGGGAAGTAGTACGCTAGAAGCCGAATGCAATTCGAACAAGGTTTTATTCTCAATTACATTCGGGGAAGTTTTACCACCACAAAACGGGAACTGGGTGGGAGTGAACGCGAGCACGGACGGCACGGCGACGAGGGAACCGGCTTGGTTACAACTGACGGCAGCGAAGTCACGAGCGATTGAGGTGCCGAGTCAGCATAAATGCCCCGGACGAGCCTCCGCTGAATCGAAGGGTTTGCTTGGTCCCGTTACACAACACACACTAGCCAACACAATTGAGGCGGCAGTGAGGGATTTCTCAGTTCGCTCATAGAAACTAAGAATGAAGAGGAATTAATAGAATGAAAACACTCTGCAGGTGCCCGTATGTTGCGTAAATAGGTGTGTGATGAGCTCTATGCATTGGGCATTGATCAGACACACATCAGTTCTAAGCTGTAAGCGTGATGTGATGTGAATGATACGTTGGCTCATCACGTACAACCTCATTCGTATACATGTATTCCTCATGGCTATGAAATAATTATATGACGCGATACCAGGAACTTTACACAGACCTCTTGTTCAACCTAAAGAGGCTTTCGTTTGACGCACAATACTGGATCTATCAACAACTGAAAGCTCCTCCTTCGGTTCACATGCCAACCGTGCAAGCGTGCTCACTTAATGGACAAAACGTAGGCGCTAATTAGTTGAGGGCACTCCGTAAGTCTGTTCGAAATCGTAAGAGCAGTTTTTCATGAAACGTAGAAAGACCGTAAATTAATATTCGAGAAATCTCTATTTACGAGCTATCGCGGCATACATCTCCGTTCAACAGACCGATACAGACATAATTGCGGAGAACCAAATGTCGGTATAGGTTGCTAGAAGACACTCAGCAGGATCGATCAAATCTTGTGCAGCAGTTACTTTGGATATTACGAAAATGATTTTCTTAAAAACACAATATTCGACACGTTTTGATTTTTATCTGTGCTCAAAGGACTGTCACAGAAACGGCACAGGTTGAGGTCGTTTGGCCAAAAAGCGTAAAAACCTTATTTTTGCTTCTTCGGCCTAAAACCTGGTTCACCGTATTTTCGTGGATATATTCATTTGTACCAACTAGTAGAAGATAATTTGAAAGATTAATAAAAATCGTTGGAGCCGTTTTAGGGTAAAATGCGAAAACCCTAGTTTTTAGGACATTTTCGTCTCCCACCCTCCTCTTCCATTGGTGAAAATCGCTCTTAACTTTATTTTTGCAGCTTCCGGAAATCACGAACCAATTAAAAAAAGAACCAGCTCAATCGGTTCATCCGTTCTCTCACAATTGAACTAGGTACGCATACATACACGCACGGACTCTTTCCCGCGCTTTCCTCTTCAATTTCATTGCGTTTTTTTCCGTAAGACTAGCTCAGTGTGCACACCACATAGCTAAATTGGCTAGTACCAACCCCCCTCAACCGAAGGACAACATTTATTTATTGACCACTTTCACGGGCGGAGGAATTCGACCCGCATTACCAATCAGTCGTGAGATATTTTGCCTAACCACCCGGCGCGTCATTCGCGAGACGACTCAACAGCGGAGGTTTAGTGCGGTGTTACCGGCACGTACCTCGTTTTACGCGTCTACGAAAAATCACGAACAATACAAAAATATCTGGTGCGTAGCAACACTCAACTTTCCGCAACCCTCCTAAATTCGACGACCTGCGACATACACGGGAGCTATATCTTCGTTCAACGCATTTCTACCGGAACGTTTACGGCGAACAAAATGTAGGTACTAGTTAGCAAAGAGTGCTCCGTAAGTTTTATCAAAATCTTTACAGCCGTTTTCGAGAAAGTTGGAAAACCTATAAATTAATATACGACGAATGTTCTTCCCTGAGTTAACTCGTCTTATATATCCGTTCAGCAAATATATACAGAAATAATTACGAAGAATGAAACGTTGGTATGGGTAGGTAAAAGACACTCTGTAAGAATGATTAAATCTGGTGAAGCAGTTACCCCGAAATTTACGAAAATGTTCGAAAAAACATTATTTTCGACACATTTTGATTTTTATCTCAATTCAATGGACTTCAGAGGAACGTTTATTGAAAACAATATCGTCGGTATTAACTATTCGAAAACATCCGTTGAGTTATGTGAAAACCGTTGAGGCCGTTTCTGTGAAGATTGCGAATAACCCTAGTTTTTGGTACATTTTCGTCCCCCACCCCCTTTCTCTTCTACCGAAATCGCCTATAACCTTTTTTCGGCGTGTACTCAAAATGAAAAACAAATCAAAAAAGAACCAGCTCAATCGATTCAGCCCTTCTCCCGCGAATTGAACTACAGACACACACACGTATTCGGACTGTAAACGTAAGGATTTGAAGAAATTGCAACTTTTTTTTGACTCGATTGCAATCATTTCCCTTTGGGTGGCGGAAAGTATAAAAAAACGACCCGCTAAGTATAAACGAGCGCTGTACCTGCGTTGAACGCATCACTACGAAAACTTATATGTAGAACAAAATGTCAAGATCCACAATCTCACTGCTCTCCGACTTTGAACAAATGGTCTAGAGGCCACCTGAACCAAACATTCATCTCTCTCTCACTATCTTTTGCATATAAACAGAACTCTGTCACTGATGACGTCAGTATAACTAGTTTGTGGGATATCAAACAACTTGAGTGAAGGGAGTATAATGTCTAGTGACACGCGATACACAACTTCCCTCAGCCCCACGTACATTCGGCGATTTTCTCGGCTTTAGCTACTCATCCAATTTCGGTTTCAAACCTACGTTCGATCTAGAGAATTTTCGACCACCCTCAAAATTTGACGGTTTACGTATCGAAGCGTGTGGAAGTCTGCAATGCCCGTCAGCCGTCCACTGACCACCGTCCAGGCCGTATTTGGCCTTTAACATAGTTTAAAAATACCGTTCCCTCCCACAAAACATATATATTTATATTCGCTATATTGTCCCACGACAATACTAGCGTCAAGTTGTCGTTTTTCCTCTTCCCCACTACAACCATGGGTCACGTCCCATCGAGATTCCGGGCTAGATAATAATAAAATAACTAGATCCTACACGGAATGTTCTCTGTTCGTCCAGGTGGCGTCTACACAATTTGTTCTACGACGGAGAGCACATAGGAGTGTGGATCACGACATTTTGTTCCACATATAAGTTTTCGTAGTGATGCGTTCAACGCAGGTACAGCGCTCGTTTATACTTAGTGGGTCGTTTTTTTATACTTTCCGCCACCCAAAGGGAAATGATTGCAATCGAGTCAAAAAAAAGTTGCAATTTCTTCAAATCCTTACGTTTACAGTCCGAATACGTGTGTGTGTCTGTAGTTCAATTCGCGGGAGAAGGGCTGAATCGATTGAGCTGGTTCTTTTTTGATTTGTTTTTCATTTTGAGTACACGCCGAAAAAAGGTTATAGGCGATTTCGGTAGAAGAGAAAGGGGGTGGGGGACGAAAATGTACCAAAAACTAGGGTTATTCGCAATCTTCACAGAAACGGCCTCAACGGTTTTCACATAACTCAACGGATGTTTTCGAATAGTTAATACCGACGATATTGTTTTCAATAAACGTTCCTCTGAAGTCCATTGAATTGAGATAAAAATCAAAATGTGTCGAAAATAATGTTTTTTCGAACATTTTCGTAAATTTCGGGGTAACTGCTTCACCAGATTTAATCATTCTTACAGAGTGTCTTTTACCTACCCATACCAAAGTTTCATTCTTCGTAATTATTTCTGTATATATTTGCTGAACGGATATATAAGACGAGTTAACTCAGGGAAGAACATTCGTCGTATATTAATTTATAGGTTTTCCAACTTTCTCGAAAACGGCTGTAAAGATTTTGATAAAACTTACGGAGCACTCTTTGCTAACTAGTACCTACATTTTGTTCGCCGTAAACGTTCCGGTAGAAATGCGTTGAACGAAGATATAGCTCCCGTGTATGTCGCAGGTCGTCGAATTTAGGGGGGTTGCGGAAGGTTGAGTGTTGCTACGCACCAGATATTTTTGTATTGTTCGTGATTTTTCATAGACGCGTAAAACGAGGTACGTGCCGGTAACACCGCACTAAACCTCCGCTGTTGAGTCGTCTCGCGAATGACGCGCCGGGTGGTTAGGCAAAATACCTCACGACTGATTGGTAATGCGGGTCGAATTCCTTCGCCCGTGAAAGTGGTCAATAAATAAATGTTGTCCTTCGTTTGGGGGGGGGGGGTACTAGCCAATTTAGCTATGTGGAGTGCACACTGAGCTAGTCTTACGGAAAAAAACGCAATGAAATTGAAGAGGAAAGCGCGGGAAAGAGTCCGTGCGTGTATGTATGCGTACGTAGTTCAATTGTGAGGGAACGGATGAACCGATTGAGCTCGTTCTTTTTACTTTCCGCTACCCGAAGGGAAGGAAAGTATAGTAATCGGCCCAAAAAAAAAAAAAATTTGGGTTTTCTTCAGACCTTTACGTTTCAGACCCTACTGAGTCTAAACAACCTCATTTCGGCACGTGGTCCGTGTGTGTGTATGTCTGTGTGTGTCTGTAGTTCGATTTGCGGGAGAACGGCTGATCCGATTGAGCTGGTTCTTTTTTTGTTTTGTTTGTTATTTTTTTGTAGACACCAAAATAAGGTTATGGGCGATTTCGGCCGATGGGAAGGGGTGTGGGGGACGAAAATACACCAAAAACTAAGGGTTTTCGCATTTTTCTCGAAAACGGCTGTAACTATTTTGATTAAACTTTCAAATTATCTTCTACTAATCAATACCTAACTTTTTTTATCTATACATATTGCCATAAAAATACGGTGAACGGAGATATAGGCCCATGAATATAAAAATAGGTTTTTTACGCTTTTTGGCAAAACGACTTCAGCGATTTTCACTAAACTCAGAGGATGTTTTCAAATAGTTAATACCTACATATTATTTTCAATAAATGTTCCTGTGACGGTCCATTGAACAGAGATAAAAATCAAAATGTGTCGAAAATAATGTTTTTTCGAACATTTTCGTAAATTTCGGGGTAACTGCTTCACCAGATGTGATCAATCTTACTGAGTGTCGTTTAGTCACCCATTCCAACATTTCGTTCTGTATAATTATTTCTGTATATATATGTTGAACGGAGATATAAGCCAAGTTAGCTCAGAAAAGGAGATTTGTCGAATATTAATTTATCGGTATTCCGATTTTCTCAAAAATGGCTCTAACGATTTCGATCAAACTTTCGGAGTACTCTCAGCTAACTAGTCCCTACATTTTGTTACCCATAAATGTTCCTGGAAAAATGCGTTGAACGAAGATATAGCGCCCGCCTATGTAGGTGGTGTTCGAACTTAAAGGGGTGGCGGAAAGTTGTGTGTTGCTACGCACCAGATATTTTTAATTGGTTCGTGATTTCCGGAAGCTGCAAAAATAAAGTTAAGAGCGATTTTCACCAATGGAAGAGGAGGGTGGGAGACGAAAATGTCCTAAAAACTAGGGTTTTCGCATTTTACCCGAAAACGGCTCCAACGATTTTTATTAATCTTTCAAATTATCTTCTACTAGTTGGTACAAATGAATATATCCACGAAAATACGGTGAACCAGGTTTTAGGCCGAAGAAGCAAAAATAAGGTTTTTACGCTTTTTGGCCAAACGACCTCAACCTGTGCCGTTTCTGTGACAGTCCTTTGAGCACAGATAAAAATCAAAACGTGTCGAATATTGTGTTTTTAAGAAAATCATTTTCGTAATATCCAAAGTAACTGCTGCACAAGATTTGATCGATCCTGCTGAGTGTCTTCTAGCAACCTATACCGACATTTGGTTCTCCGCAATTATGTCTGTATCGGTCTGTTGAACGGAGATGTATGCCGCGATAGCTCGTAAATAGAGATTTCTCGAATATTAATTTACGGTCTTTCTACGTTTCATGAAAAACTGCTCTTACGATTTCGAACAGACTTACGGAGTGCCCTCAACTAATTAGCGCCTACGTTTTGTCCACTATACATATTTCCGTAGAAATTCGTTGTATCCCTTATATACAACGGGTCGTCGATTTTACGAGGGTTGCGGAAAGTTGCGGTTGCTACGTAAGAGATTTTTATTTTTTATTACGATCGAAACGAACGTCTAATTGCGGTGGTCCATTTCTGAATCGTTTCCATCGCAACTTGACGTTTCGGCTCTTCCTTTTTTTGAAATCCTTTTGAGCGGGAAACTAGAAATGGTGACGAAATCGTCCGAAAAATGCTGAAACGCGCGCGCTGAGATCGCGTGCCACGTGCGGGCGGCGGTGAGTCGCGAAGGGTCACCGCGAGTAAACAAACATAACATCGCGACAGGTCTGCACCTGCACGCCCCGCGCACTCGTCAAAATCATTTCGTTACTCACGCGCCAAACGTAAACATAAAACCATCGGAGACGTATCGAAAGACGCATCTGACTGATTCGCGAATTGTTGATGGTGGGATGGTTGATGGAGGGGGGGGGGGATTGATGCGTATCCCTCGGCGAACCGGAACCGGTTGATTAGTTGATTAGAGAGAGGGAGGAAATTAAGGGTTGAAACGGAACTGGGAATTCGGAAGGCAAACAACAGTTTCCCCGCTTGTTTGGAGACAAACAACACCCCCCCCCCCCCCACCCATCACACGACCCAACAGACACACACATCAACACACCCATCGACTCTCGAAAACGTATGAAAACGACTCCGCGCACAAAAAGAATAATTTATCGAACTCGTGAGTCATATCTCTCGAGTTTCCCCAGCAGCAAATGGTTTCCCGCTCAAAAGTAAATTTTGAAAATCACCGGCAAATATTTGACGAAATTTGTAGGAAATGCGTGAAATTCGTTACCTGAGACGACTGGAGATGAGCTGCAGTGCGAAGCTTGTGTTGTGAAAGCGATGTAAACACGTGCAGGAATTAACACGTGCGTGCGGTGCCGTCGGCAGCAGCGGTGAGGTACGAGCGGCGGATTAGCGAATGGGGCATTGAACGTGTTACGACGTGTAGAGAGACTAACGGATAGTGCGTGGTGGGGTGGCGGGTGGGGTTGACTACTTGAAGCAATTTTCTTATTTAGACGAAGAGCGAGTTTTTTTTTTTGTTTTTTTAATTACAGTGGGAGGAGGGGTTTGTTGGGATTTAGTCACGACGGGATGGGGCGGGGGTTGTGCCAGTGGTAGGTGTGGTGGGATGGGGGGGAGGCGGGTTGAGTTGCAGCGGCGACTAAAATTCGGAGCGGTGAGGGAGACTTGAGATGGTGCGATCGCGATCGTGCTCGGGATGGGGTTGAGGCGGCTCCCTGCGCGCTGCCACCGTTCTCGCTCGCTTCTCTCCGACTGGCCGACCACGACCCCGACCCGACCTCTTTACCCCTTCGTTCCCGCTTCAGCCCCCTCAATTCGTACGGCGGGCGGAAAACGAGTTGCGCGACCTGTCGAAGGGTTCCAGAACCCGAATACTGCCGAGTTCACCCGACTCTACCGCCGCCTCCGCCGCCTCTTTCGTCGCAACAAAACACCCCTCCCGCGTAATATTAACAACAATTTGAGTTAACGCGCCCGAATTCCCGTTTTTATTTATTTTCGTTAGAGGGTGTCGGGTGTGGTGGGGGGGGGGGGAGAGGTGGAGCGTGCGATGGTAGGGGTGGGGAGGCTTTAAGGTTTGGGGGGGGTGGGGAAGTGTGACCCGGTCCCACGCGTGCGTGGGTGCCCCCCCCCCACTCATTATCCACTCCCCCACCTCCCTCCATCCTGCATCCCTCACGCATCTTACGATTGACAAGGAGTGCGTAGATGCGTTCTAATCCCATCAAGCGCTATACATCACACAACTTGCCCCCCCCCCCCCACACACACACACACACAAACTATACAATGTCTCGTGCTAAGGTCTGCTCATCCTGGCTTGGTGACGCCCTTTAGTGTCCACTTCTTTCATACGAACTATCCACACATTTGTAGTGCGTCGCCACAACTGGCAACTTTGGTAACATCCGCTCACTCCTGGTGGTTTAAACGAAATGAACATTAGCTTCTTTGCCGCTACTGGCTGGACTGCTCAGGTTGAGCTCAGAGCCTGAGAGTTCATTTGAGTTGAGCTGTTCCTACCGGCCACGATACATAGTTTTTAGCATAAAACACGATTTACTCTTGACCTAACTGCCAAAAAGCGTCACGTCGGGAGGGAATGACATAAATTTATAAGAAATTCAGGCCCCGCCTCAGATCAAAGATGGACGGTGGAGTTGGATTCAGATGGTATCCATAGAAAAGATTACCGGCACTTTCCCGCCATTCATGAGGCGTGACTGCCTACAGTGATGAGGTGTACAAGAGGCTGGGATCGTAACATTGTGGATGCTCGCTGTCGTGCCTGTGGTAACCGATTTCTGTCGCTGAATCGTGTGATGCAGGTGTATCTACGTACTCATGGGGGCCGCGTCAAACGTCATGACGCGGTCTGCAAACAAGTGACTGGTGCATTGTCATCTGAGGACTGGGAGGTGGAAAGAGAGCGCCACTACTGGGTGGTTTGTGTTAACGAACTCAAGCTAGGCATCGCCGCCATTGGTCCCGACCAGTCTGAATCGGTCCTGGATGTTCAGGTAGTATCTTGCAGCCAGAATCATGCGCCAACAGCATTAGAAGAGACATGTCTGAGGACCTTGCAATAGGGCGTGGTGTTTCGTATGAGGACTCCCTGTCTCCTATACTCTTAAATCTTGTGATTGATACTGCGCTGGGTAAGCTGCTCATGAAGTAGGGTTTTATCTCACCCCAGGTGTGTGGGTGGGCGCATTAGCCTTCGGGTTGATGTTGTCTTCCTTGCTGGTGTCAAGCAGGGCTTGCAGATCGTTCCTAAGGGAGCTAGGCATGAGTGGATTGGGGGTGAATCCTGAGATTGTGGCTCGGTTCCCTTGGCGGCAGCATGAAGGTCGTGGATGTGGGTTTCGTCATTGCAGTGTGGCGGTACCTTGGGATCGAGTTTCTTGGTACAACCTCCTCAACTCTCCTGGACCTTCCTGATTATCTTTGGAAAGTTGCCTGGGCTCCCCTGAAGCCACAGCATAAGTTGCGCGTCCTTTGGACATACTTACTAGTTTTTGGGAGGGCACCCATCTCTGGACGTTGCCGATGGCACCAGCCACCTAGAGACGAGAAGCCAGCACTTTTGGGAAAGACCTCAGACGATACTGAAATTGGTCTTAAGCTCCCCTGCTCATCACCACTTTTCTTGGGGACAGTTGGGGTACGGAACAATCCAGCACAAGTTTTTCCCATGAAAGGTTCCTTTGAGAACCGAGGAACACATATTGTTGGCTAAGGATACCCTAGGGGGAGGAGGATGCCACACACTCGACAAAACGCCACAAACTCCTGAAGAGTTGAGGCTGAACTTTCCCATGCCCTGCACCCTCATGCCCCCACTTCAACCGTTACTCTATCCAGATACCTCCTCCACAACTTCTGGACCCGCTGGTACTCCACCCGCATCGTCCTCTTAGCGGCCTGATGACCACATGGAGAGGGCAGACCCGAGGAATCTCGGTGCCCACAGAAATGCCGTAACCAGAAACAGCCCTCCTTGCCAAACTCTGCAGATGAGGGTTCTCATATCCTTTCACTCTGCTCATATTCTCAGCACGCCTCAGAATCTCACTTCTCAAAAAGGACAAGTAGTCCGAGGTTGCTAGATCTGGCTAGCTTGCCGGGAGCTGCTGACCAACGCCAGCAATGGGAGCCTGTGAGACCGGTCGCTATTTGTGTAGGTTCGAACCTTCACGAGCTTTCTGTACTTGGGCTTCTGGCTGCTGCAGTACGGGAGGGGAATTGCTCTGCCGGATGTTTATTGACACAGCGTACTCCCTCCTATGCAGCCTGTGCCTCAGCAAAGAGATACATCTCCTTAGAAGTATACAGTTCTATCGACGTGTATCTCTTCATATCTTTCGACAGGATGGTTCTGCCAGACGGTGTTACTGAATGCCCGGCCACAATACCACCACCCGCAGTCACCTTCTGTGGTGAGGGGAAGGGTACGACGAAGAAGAGGAAGAGGGCGGGGAAGGGGAAGGAGGACAACGCGCCTGTGCGCCTCCCCGAAAACTTCGGGTGCCGATGGGTACTATGAGGCTTTATGAGTATTTCTATCACTCATGGCACGGGAAGGGTGATGATGAGGGTGGAGAACCCATTAGCCAGCCATACACGAGCAGATATCTGCGACAGATATCGCGTTTTTAAACGATATCTGTGGGAAAGATCTGTGCGTTAGTGGGCGTTAAAAAATGATGAAAGATGTGAAAATCGACCAGAGATATCTGCGAGAGTTCAAATCTGGCAGATGGTAGTCGGGCGTCTTCCTTAACCTGCAGACTTCTCGGAAGCGATGTCTGTGGTTCAAAGAACTGTTCGATTGGATCGGGCAGTCACTTAACGTAAGGATTTTCTGTTGTCCACGAGTGTTTTCCCCTGTTTTCACATAAGTAATTCAAAACTCGTAACTACAAACATTCGTAGGAAACTACCATTTTCGTAACTACAAAAAACGATCTCCCCACAACCTAATAAATTCGTAAATACATTATTACTTGTTGGCACCTACCCCCAGTGGCATACTTACCCAGAATTGAGAGGGGGGGGATAGTATTTTCAAATTTAGTTGTAGTTTTTTATTTACAAAAAACCAAATGAATTGAATTACGGGAGCCGGGGAGATGAGCTAGCGAAATGTTCACAATCCCGCGGGTTGTTCTCCCTAAGGTGCGTCAACAACTTCATGTGCCCGAACTTTCTCCTTTCCGAAACCCATGACTTCTCCCAAACTTGTCTTTTTTTGGCCTAGCCGTTTTATGGCCAATAAAAAAATACCCGCCGCAAAAGCCGCTAATTTACGCTTTTTTTACAACGAACAGTCACTAACTCCATGGCATCAACTTACGGAATGTGTGACCGATCTGGAAAATATTTCGGATTCGACCGATAACTCGGGTCTGCCAGACGAACGTCGGTGACAGACCTGAATCTGTCAGATTTCATCCCACGAACGAACAGATGACATCGGGCACTGGTCAGGTGACAGATCTCGGGCATGAAAGATCGGCCGATAAGTTTTTCGTGTTAAGGGGCAACGACCGATCTCATCGGTCACTCCAGATCGTTAGCGATATCTCTCAGATCAGATCAGGCGACCAAATCTGCCGCAAATATCTGCTCGTGTATGGCTGGCTAATGGCAACGGTCCCCCCCCCTTGTCCTTCAGAGCACCAGTTAACCACCCCAGAAGGAAACCAGGTCCCACTGCATTCAGGTCCCCTCAGGAATTCTGTACTTCTGTAAGGTGTTTACCATCGACCACCACGAGGAGGTCGTCAGGGTTAGGGCCACCACAACACGGCCGCGCCCCTTTAGGTTGATCCGTTGATTTAGAATTTAGAAAATCTTTTCGCCTTTTTCTCAACTTTCCAATTATCTTCTACTAGTTAGTACCAGAATTACCCAAATCTCACCGTTCCTATGTCGTCACAGGTTCCAACCGTAACACCTACACTAATCCTCCTTTGTTGAGTCGTCTCACTTACGACGCGCGGGTGGTTAGGCAAAAGACCGCACGACCGATTGGTAACGCGGGTCGAATTCTTTCGCCATCGGAAGCGGTCAATAGGAGGATGGGTAATAGCCCAGTTTAGCTACGTAAAGCGCACACAGAGCTAGTTACACGAAAAATACGAAACGAATTGATGATGATAGCACGAGAAAAAGAAGAGCACTGTAGCCGAAAAGAACACGCAGTCTTCCTTGAGCTACCAGAATTTAAATGCTTGAATGTGCAAAATGGTGGCAAGTGAAACGGCGGTGGTTTTTGAATTTCGGAATTAGGTTGCTCCTAATTATTTTTGAGCGCTATTAAACTCTCACCGTATAGGTAGTTTTTTACAACCGTCCTAATTACTTTCCGCTACCCCAAAGAGAAAGGAAAGTATTGTAATCGTGTAAAAAAAAAAAAAATTGGGTTTTCGTCAGATCTTTACGTTTTGAGGCCTACTGAATCCAATAAACCTAATTTTGGCGCGTGGTCCGTGTGTGTGTGTGTCTGTAGTTCGACTTGCGAGAGAACGGCTGATCCGATTGAGCTGGTTCTTTTTTTGTTTTGTTCGTTATTTTTTTTAGACACGAAAATAAGGTTATGGACGATTTCGACCGATGGGAATGGATGGGGGTGGGGTGGGGGACGAAAATGTACCAAAAACTAGGGGTTTTCACATTTTTCTCGAAAACGGCTCTAACGATTTTGATTAAACTTTCAAATTATCTTCTTCTAATCAATACCTAACTTTTCTTCTGCATACATATCTCCATGAAAATACGGTGAACGGAGGTATAGGCCTATGAAGCAAATATAGGTTTTTTACGCTTTTTGGCAAAACGGCTTCAGCGATTTTCACCAAACGTTCAAGATGTTTTCAAACAGTTAATACCTACATATTGTTCTCGATAAATGTTCCTCTGACAGTCCATTGAACAGAGATAAAAATCAAAATGTATCAAAAATAACATTTTTTCGAACATTTCCATAAATTCCAGGGTAACTTCTTCACCAGATGTGATAAACTTAATGCGGTGTCTTCTAGTCACCCATACCAACATTTCGTTCTCCATAATTATTTCTGTGTATATATGTTGAACGGAGATATAAGCCAAGTTAACTCAGAAAAGGAGATTTGTCGAATATTAATTTATCGGAATTCCAATTTACTCAGAAACGGCTCTAACGATTTCAATAAAACTTGCGGAGTACTCTCAGCTAACTAGTCCCTACATTTTGTTCTCCATACATGTTTCTGTAGAAATGCGTTGAATGAAGATATAGCGCCCGCCTATGTAGCTGGTCTTCGAACATACGGGGGTGGAGGAAAGTTGTGTGTTGCTACGCACCAGATATTTTTTTGTAGACACCAAAATAAGGTTATGGGCGATTTCTGCCGAAGGGGAGGGGTGGGGGGACGAAAATGTACCAGAAACTAGTGTTTTTCACATTTTTCTCGAAAACGGCTCTAACGATTTTGATTAAACTTTCAAATTATCTTCTACTAATCAATACCTAACTTTTCTTCTCCATACATATCGCCATGAAAATACGGTGAACGGAGGTATAGGCCTATGAAGCAAAAATAGGTTTTTTACGCTTTTTGGCAAAACGGCTTCAGCGATTTTCACCAAACTCACAGGATGTTTTCAAATAGTGAATACCTACATATTGTTCTCAATAAATGTTCCTGTGACGGTCCATTGAACAGAGATAAAAATCAAAATGTGTCGATAATAACGTTTATTCGAACATTTCCAGGGTAACTTCTTCACCAGATGTGATAAATCTTAATGTAATGTCTTTTAGTCACCCATACCAACATTTCGTTCTCCATCATTATTTCTGTATATATATGTTGAACGGAGACATAAGCCAAGTTAACTCAGAAAAGTAGATTCGTCGAATATTAATCGATCGGTATTCCAATTTTCTCAAAAAACGGCTTCAACGATTTCGATCAAACTTACGGAGTACTCTCAGCTAACTAGTCTCTACAATTTGTTACGTATAAATGTTTCTGTAGAAATGCGTTGAACGATGATATAGCGCCCGCATATGTCGCACGTCGTCGAATTTAGGGGGGTGGCGGAAAGTTGAGTGTTGCTACGCACCAGATTCGTTTTTCCGAGAACACTAGTACCATATGGGTGAGGATGATGACGCAAACGCTGCCTTCAGATCTTTACGTTTTGAGGCCTACTGAATCCAAAAATCCTAATTTCGGCGCGTGGTGCGTAGGCGTTTGTTGTTCAATTCGCGAGAGAACTGATGAACCGGTTCGATTGAGTTATGAGCGATTTTCATTGATCAGAAAGGGGAAGGGGGGGGGAGAGTTGAAAATGTCCCAAAAACTAGAATTTTTCGCTTTTTTCGATTAAACTACGATAATAGTACGATTTGGATCTAACTTTCAAATTACCTTCTACTAATTAGTACCTAACTTTTCTCTCGAAAATATCTCCATGAAAATCATGCGAACTTGAATGAAAGTAGGCTTATAAATATAGGCGTATGAAGCAAAATTTGGCGTTTTACTTTTTTTTTTGCAAAATGGCTTCAAAGATTTTCTCCAAACTGACTGAATGTCTTAAAATGATTAATATCTATACATCGTTCTGAATAAATGTTCCCCTGAAAGTCCACCGAGTAGAGATAAAAACCAAAATGTGTCGAAAATAAGGTTTTTAATTAAACTACGATAATAGTACGATTTGGATCTAACTTTCAAATTACCTTCTACTAATTAGTACCTAACTTTTCTCTCGAAAATATCTCCATGAAAATCATGCGAACTTGAATGAAAGTAGGCTTATAAATATAGGCGTATGAAGCAAAATTTGGCTAACGGAGAATGGTTTCTGTTTATGCGAAAGAAACAAATCGATTTCAGCCGTTGAATGATGAAATTATAATTATAACTAATCTTGTAACAGAAATTATAACAAACAAAAAGAGAAACCTAAACGGCGGTAAAATAACAAATACAAAATAATGATTAACTTAAGCGTTAATTTAAAATGGTGATTCGAAAATGTCTAGCGTTAACACGAAGAATCGAAATGAAGCGACGTCACAGGCAGGCAGAATGTGGGAAATAAATGCGACTCACCAATTAAAGCCAATGGTGAATACCCGGCTACTGAAATACGCCGTGCTGTAATCTTCAAAATGTTCAAATGCGAAGAGAAGGTAGGTGGATTCGCAAACAGGGGCGATTTAAAAAAATTAATATGACTGCACGTAGTATGGCAGAAGGGGCCAGCAGCTGAACACTCTTGCGCTTTGATGGTCGGCGAGTAAATGTTGACGCGCAGGCAAACAAAGTAGAATCGGCGAACTAAGCTATTGCCTACGTTTTAATTTTATAAAAACTTCCAAAACTGAATGAAATAATGAATCTCTTTAAAAAAAAATTCCAGAAATAAAAAATAATAATAACAATAAAAATGAAAGCTTTGGCAGAAACAATTTTCTTAATTTTCAGAGTAACTGTTTCACTGGATTTGATCTATTTTACGAAGGGTCTTCTAAAAACCTAAACCTACATTTCGTCCTGCACAATTATTTCTATACCCATCAGACGAACGGGAATATAAGCCACCATACGTAGTTAAAACGAGATATGTTCAACAATTAATTTGTCCTTTTTCCAACGGCTTCAGCGATTTTGATCAAGCGAGGGGATTCAACTAACTAGTGCCTACGTAATTTTCTCAGGAAATGCTTGCGTAGAAACGTGTTAAACGAGAATACAGCTGCCGTACGCACAGCACCGTACTCGAATTGTCGGTGGCTGCGGAAAGTTGTGAGTTGCCTGGTGTGGTGCTCCTATCATCGATGATGGGTCGACAACGTATTCAAAATCTTTAGAACCGCTTTTGAGAAAACTTTAATTTGGTGTTTTTGATTAAATGTGCTCCTAGTTTTCCACGTATTTCGAGTTATTAAGGACTGTTTACAAAAATAATTGAATCAAAATCATTAGGGCCGTTCTTGATTGTCTGAATATGTCAAGAAGAACAATGTTCAATCCATCTCTTGCAAGTGCAACCAGGGGAAAATACGTTTACGGACTCGTGGGGGAGTTGTGAAACGTGGAGATTTGGTACAACCCCGTCGAAGAATATTTTTTATTTCGTTGATGAGAAGGAAGAAAAAGTTGGGGTGTAGTACGCGCATTCTTTCGGGAGCAACTGCAATTAGAATAAGCCGAATGATCAAACGAGCTTAAGAATCATGAAGCGCGGGTTCGAGGCAATTGAGAAAATATGAGCAAGAGGGGGCTGAATAGGTGGTTCATCGGTTTCCTTTCTGAAGTCTGCAAAATCTAAAGAAATTGAGAGGAAGCTTCTTCACATTTAATTAATTAATCGGATTTCTTAAAACCCCGCAAAGAAAAGTAGGTTGAGGCGAAGGCGTTTTTCTTGAGAAATTGACGGAACAAGGTGATTTCCACCGTGAGTGAGAGAAAACGGGGGGGGGAGGAGAGTGCTCTCCTCAGCACTTGATTTTGAATAGGCAGGAAAAAAAATAGGAAATTCCGAGTACGAAACGGAGCGAACGTCACGGGTCTTGCAAGAGATGGGAGAAGTTGGCGGGGATGTTCTTCATAATCTGCCTGTTCTATTGATTCACCTGATCGATCTGTGGGCCTGGAAGTGGTGCGACCGGACTACCGTGTCACTTCTCTTGCTTCCTTCTAATCCCCATTCCCAGTACTCAGGGGCGTTCAACTCCTTTGAACGTCCAGTTAATTTGACAAGCCACTTCTTCTGAAAATGGTCTGTGTTTCTGTGGACGCGATTAAGAGAAAAAAGTTGAAAGTTGAAAGTACCTTGTGAATTTGATCAAAGCTGCCACACAGCCTTTTTAGATCATTTAATGTCCCGCGAACCTCATTTTCCTGGCTCGAAAAAAGATCGTGGAAAAAGATCAATTCTAGCTGTGGAACATTTGGCAATAAATAGGTTTATTGGCGCTTTTTGAGTTTCATTCGCGTTTAGAAGAACGTGTATCGAGCGTAACATATAGGTACTGATTAGTTAGAGCCTCCTTAGGTCGATCGAAATTGTTTCAGTCGATTTTCCAAAAAATTAAATAAATAAAACGATTCTCAGACGACATATCTTTCTTTGCCGACTTTTCAGAGATGTTTATTGAGGCAGAAAGGTAGGTATTGATCAGAAAACGTTATACGAGAAATACGCGCAGGCCACGCGACAAAATTAGATTTTTCGATTCATGATGTCTCAAAACTTTAAGATCTGGTAAGCACTTTTTTCGGCCGATCCATTCCTTCGGGTAGGGCGAAGTAAAATATGCGACGCATCACGAACATTTTTACAGCCCCCCCCCCCCGGCGTTTCAAGGCATACGGGTTCCAAATCTGCTACGTCAGTCCGCCGTCCAGGCCCTGTTTTGCCTTTAATTTGTTCTAAAAAAATCCGTTTTTAAAATTCAGGAAAATTCAATTTGAGATCTAATTGGAACTCGATTGGACGAAACCCATGGTAGTTATGGACAAAGAAAGTTTTGGAAAATTGGCAAAACACGGAAGTTTGGCCGTTTTATTGCAATGCGTCGCGTTTAGTATCGTTTCCTAGGCAGTTTTCAATGAGAGATTTAGCTGCTCTTCCAACGACCGTCTCTCGTTGTTGTAGGAACTACTACAGTGGAGCTGTACGTGGGTTCTTGTTCTCTCGACCCTGGAGCCGCTAGGCGTGTAGGATTGAGAGTCTTTGAGAGAAAAGAAGTGAAGCCGCGCATTGAAGGTGCCGTAAGAAACTTGCTCGTGCCGTGGTCTGACTCCTCCAACGTTCTAGCTTTGACTGCTGCTGAGTAAGCTTGTAACCGTTTCGCCCAGTTGGCGAAAAAGAGTAAGACAAAAGCAACGTGTTCCGTTTGAAACTGGCCACCCAATTACATAGTTAGATCAGGTGAGAAACCACATTGAGAACTCCCAGATAAAACGGATGCCTCAAGGTCATACCTCATCGTCATAACACATAGGCAACAGCTCTCCAACAGGAAACTGGCCAAATGACAACCTGTGCCTCAACAGGTCTAGGTTGTTCGGTGGATCCTGAACGAGTACGCAGACTATTGCATGCTGGCAAAACCGCAACCTCAATGACTTTCGAGTTGATATAACTCTCCCATGAGTGTTAAGAAACAGTCATTTTGACACCGAAAAAGACCTACATTTGTTTCCTTCTTTAAAGAAAAATTTGTATCTTTCGATGCTGAGTCGAACGGGACAGGCATCTGGATGGGAAAAACAACGAACTCGCAGTAAACATGGTGAGACAAATTTGACTACTTGGAGGAACTCGCGGGAAAATATAGTGGAAGTTATTGTTTCTCCCCAGCCTGCGCTCATTTCCCGCCCTGCTCCGTCTCGCCCAAACCACCTGTCAGCTCAACTTGTCATGTTGTGCCAATTGCCTAGCGTAAATTTTTCGACCAAGATAGCCTTGAATGAATCTTGGAGACGGGTTTCCATTGAGCTCAAACTTGTAATGGAAGAGTTGGTGTGTCACAAGATTTGAGGACTTAGATGTACAAAGAACAGGGGACTTGAATAGGATATGATTTGAGTATATAAGCGCGAACAAGGAGGGACCTGAAGACGTGAAACTGGTTGTACGGGGTGTTTACGCCTAACCACTGCTGCCAGGGAGAAATGAAGGAGTCGAACACGGACTCGATTGTCGGACAGGAGTCGGTGACTCATCGTCCTCCACCCCAGTCGAAGCTGGCCAGTTGCATGGGGCTGCACGCACCTCTTCACTTGCTTCTTCTTCTTCTTTGGATCATCAGCATCCCGCTACCTTTTCTTTGGATCATCAGCATTCCAATTATTTCGCCCATTGGTGCACCACTCCTACTACCAAGTGAAGTTTTTTCTACATTCAGCGGAAGGAAGAATTATCACCTCCATCAGCATCAGGGTGAGACTGTTTTTGTTTCAATTTTTTCTCTTCGCAGCCGAACTATTAATTTTCTCGTGGAAGAAGTGTTTAATTCATTGAGTTCGTTCGTTTGATGCAGTTATTTTCTCTCTCAGTCACAAAGTTCTTTTATCCCCAATTTCTTCTCTATTTTTCTCAATTTTAATTAAACAACTTAACTAGTTTCAATTTTTATTCTTTTTCTGCTTCTCTACTTTTTCAAGAACACGGGAAAGCAAGGAGAAATCCGAATTAGATGTCGATGAGGGGTGAAACAAGTGTTCGTCGGGAGAATTGGAGACGACTGTATCGCGAAAGTTGTTAGATGACTGTGTTGGGAAAACTGGAGATGACCGAGTTTCGTGAGACGTCGTAGGAGAATGAGTTTGGGAGGAGCTATCTGTTATGGAGAGGAATCTGAAATTGAGGAGAGGGAAAATAAAGAGGGGGAAATCTGATGCCATTGGAAATAACTGCTTATGTGGAATTTCCGCAGGTAAGAAGGGGGGTTTGGTTGGGGAAACAATGATTTTCCTTTGGCATTCTGAGGTCAAAAAACCCATACTGATACGGCGTTTTGTGTCGAGCAGTAATGATCATGTTTCGAATCGTGTACTAGTACTTTTCGATTCGATCCTGAATCGAATGGGATTGGACACGCAAGGGCACTACGGACATCGTCGTTTGCATAGGAGTTGTTGTTTCCCAGATTGGTGATATAACCGCGTTATAACCTTGATATTTTTCGTTGTTGGATTGAATAGAGTAGGTCACAATCATGGTGTTCAAGAGAATAGCAAACAGCTTTTTAATAATTTGCAGCGTTTTTTCCCGAATGAACTTGGTAAAACGTAACTTGACGTTCTAAGTGGAGAGTGATAGTGCTGCTACTACTTATGCCACGACCTTCATTGTATATCCATCGTTTAGGAGACTGGTGGGACTTAATACGACGTTTCTTCACAGTTGTTAATTTGTAGTAGAAACACTGCTTATAACATTAGCAACGAAACGACGTTAACTCGAATTACAGCATTTCAGAGTTGCTCCAAATTACTGCATTGACCGTTAAAAAATGGTAGTTGATTGAAGTACCACTCTAATTACTCTGAAAACATGAGTCCCATATGAGCGGGATTAAAATGATAATACCGGCGCTAAAATCGATGTTCTTCGAAATTTTCAATGAATCGTTGTGCTGATCTCCTAACTTTTCTGCGAATTAGAATTTTATGAGACTGTCGTGTTATTTGGAGCTATTCATACTAGAAATTTAATCAAAGTCGATGGATCTGTTTTTACTTTCCTTGGCTCTACGAAGTAGAAAGGAAAGTTATGCAATCGGCTGAAAAAAAATTTTGATTTCTCTTCAGATCTTTACGTTTCAGACCCCCCTGAGTCCGAAAGACACTATTGGGGAAAATGGTCTGTGTGTGTGTGTGTCTGTATGTCTGTGTGTCTAGTTGTCTGTGTGTGTGCATGTGTGTCTGTGATCGACTTTTAGAGAAAACCACCGTACCAAAAAAGCTGAAACTTGATATCTCGCCCGCAGGTCACTATGGGACGCCAAAATAAGGGTTTGAACAAAATCCACCGAAAGTTAACTATAGTTATCATAGTGATCAAAACACCAAATATTTTTTTTCTCAAAATCGGCTCTAACGATTTTGATTAAAGTTTTTATATTGGTAGCTCCAAATATGGCAACTATACCATAAAATTCCCATCCATGGGAAACTGACGAGAGCAGCACAATAAATTACCAAAACTTTAGACGAAATCGGTTTTAGCGCGGTTTTTAGAGAAAACAACCGTACCAAATAATCTGAAACATGATGTCTAGCCTACAGGTTACCATGGGACGCCAAAACAAGGGTATGGACAAAATCTACCGAAAGTTAACTATCGTTATCATAGTGATCAAAACACCAAATTTTTTTTCTCAAAAACGACTCTAACGATTTTAATTAAATTTTTATATTAATAGCTCTTAATAAGGCAATTATACCAAAAAATTCCCATTTGTGGGAAAATGACGAGAGCAGCACAATAAATTACCAAAACTTTCGACGAAATCGATTTTAGCGCAGTTTTTAGAAAAAACCACTGTACCAAATCAGCTGAAACTTGATGTCTAGCCTACGAGTTACCATGGGACGCCAAAACAAGGGTATGGGTAAAATCCACCGAAAGTTAACTATAGTCATCATAGTGATCAAAACACCAAATTTTTTTTCTCAAAAACGGCTCTAACGATTTTAATTACATTTTTTATATTGATAGCTCTCAATGAGGCAATGATACTATAAAATTCTCATTCGTGGGAAAATGACGAGAGCAGCACAATAAATTATCAAAATTTTCGACCAAAAGCGTTTTTCGCGCTATTTTTTTTCTTATAACCTCCGCTGGAGTGTTAGTAGAATGTTAAAAAAAATTTTTATTGTAGTCCAATCCAATACCTAAAGGGTGAGTGTTTAAAAACGCTCATGAGATACATGGGGGTTACTCCAGAAATTCCTGAATTTCAACCACTGTCGTTTCGCTTATTACCAGTTCTAAAAGTGTTTATTCAATAACTCTGCAAAAGTAATTACTATCGTTCTTCAAAAAATGTGTGTTTACAGCCTCATTAATTATCTGTGTACCAATTGCTCAATAATGGTCCTGCAATGAGTACGAGCAGCAGAATAAATTCCGGAACTGTAAGCGCTACCGCTTCCTGCTGCCGTAAAGCGTTGTTTGACCAAGTTCAAATTAAATGAGTGATAAATGAATTGATTAAATAGAATTAGCCACGTACAAAGTGAATTGTTGTAGAGCTAAGGAAAGTTGTGTGTTGCAACGCACCAGATATTTTATTAAAACAGTACTTGTATTTTGATCACCTTCATAACTATGGCCAGTTTTAACTCTATTCTGCACATACCACTATTCGGGCGTTTCACGGTGTTCTGAAGACTAAATGTTGCACTTGAGTCTATTTAGTTGAGTAGGTTACTCGCAATCGCGTTCACACACTCGCACACACACACACCGCCCATTTTCTCAAATTCTGTTATTCGGACTCAGAAGCCCGAAGGAGCAGCTTTTTTTCCAGCCGGTTACATAACATTCCTTCCTACTACGTAGTGGCTATAGAATAATTACAACCAATTAGATTAAGTTAACGTAATATTTATCGCTGAAGGACAGCTGGACGTTGGTATAATAGTCAGAGGGTTACATCACTCCGCGGGGTGACGAAAATCACTGAGTTTGCTGGGGTTGAGGAAATTTGTGACGGTTTGTACGGAAGTTATCGATCAAAACCCTTAGCTCCTGAGTCACGTTTCAAAACAGCGAAGTTGGTTGAAAGTGACGATGTGTTTGATCAACGTGAATCCACCACTAGCGGCAGTTCAACACGTACTTGCCAAATCTCAGGCAGTAGTTCTTAATCCGAACCACCACAATCACGCTGGCAATTATTGGCCTATTTCTTGTAGGTTTCGAACGCAAATCCCCTCCGGCACATTCTCACCACGCACTTCCCAATAAACAAGCTCGTATGCTGAGCCGCAGGATTCAGAGTTCAACGGCTACGTTGTCCACCGAGAAACCAAAGCACGTCCGAAACACGCATTCAACCGAGACAAATCAACCCAAAAAAAAAAAAGGAACGTTCGGATTGCAAAATAGCGATAAATGTGTGCGCTTCGGGGTTTCAGAGCGATCATAAGCAGTTCGTTTTGTGAACCCTTCTGTTGATTTTAGCCAACGCGCTTAATTCCAGTGGCGCCGGTTCTCATGAATTCAGGAGAGAGAACTTGGGAAGAGAACGACGAAACTGCGAGGGCCCGTGTTGAAAACCCTCGGACGCTAATTCCTCTCCTCGAAAGTGAACACGTGCGTCGATGATAAGGCGATGGAATGAAATACATGGCGGCACATCGTTAAATCCATTTTCGTAAATATTTTTAGTTCACTCGATCTATTATTTGATCAGGCGACAGCTTGGAGGATCTTGAATTAATCCAATAATCCCCGTAACGGTGGCGCTAACACTTTAAGTTTCCCAGAGCCCCCCACGTGTATGATAGCCGTCACAGTTTTCATGCAGCCCAGTGAAGATAAGTAAAGTTTTTGTGTAAATTCAGTACCAAAGGAGCTACCGTTCGCCAAAATAAGCAAAATTGCTCGTTTTTCCTAAAAGTTGAAGTTTCACCCTCAATCTTCTGCTCATGTATTAATTTCGACTATACACACGATCCCACAAAAAATGTAAATGTTTAAAAGGGAGCCAATTTCATGTTAAGAATATGCATAGTTCCTGAGCAACTATTTTTGTAGGAGCGTGAGTCAAGTTTTGAGGAGTAATTCAGGTGCAGCATCTTTCGTGATTAACACCGACTCGAAGGAACTTACATCCAGGCCCATTGTAGTAGAATCTTGTCTTGTTCCAGCCACGCGTTCACTTGATGAATGAATAAAGATATATATTTCCGAAATATTTACATATATAAGGAAAACAAAACAGCGAGGAAAAAAACACAAAGAGAAAATCAATATTAATTCCTGTCCTGTCATGGAAACTACCCCCCTCATGGATCATTGATCCGGGCCAAGGGGGGGGGGGAGTTGCAGTAGTGAATTACTTCTTATTCTATATTAATTTATAACATTTAGTTCCTCAAGTATTGACCTAAGATTTTTCATAAACAACTAGTTACTATATACCTACCTACTATGCTTCAAAGAAAAACAGAAAAATAATATGCTTAAACCTACTATGCTTCAAAGAAAAACAGAAAAATAATATGATATGTAAAAAAAAAGTAATAATTTATCAAACAGTATAAATACTGCACATCATGGCATCACATTCCGAGGGAGTGGCAGCAATGAGGTACGAGAAGACTGACTTTTTGTAAACCATTCTGCTGATGGAATGAGGGTGGGCCAGAGAGCTCGATGCGGTCCGCAAGATGTATGGCAGGTTGTGATACAGGTGGCGAGACGTAGATATTAAGCGGCTAGGTGGGATGGGTATCACTGCTTGGGTTGTTAATCTCACTGCACGGGTACTCTGTTCAGATGAGGTCAGCTTGTTGGTATCCAATATTTCAGGATGCTTCTGGAAGTAAAGCAGAGCGTGCTTTATATAGAGCTGCTTCATAGTAAAAACTTTGGCCTCGTCAAACAGCTCAGCACTAGGGAACCTCCGGGGTTTTTTTAGAAGTACCTTCAAAATAGCTCTTTGCAGTACATTTACTGGTTCCAGCACGCTACTGTAAGCATTACCCCACCAGAGAACGCCAAAACCAAGTACTGACTGCACTAAGGCTTTGTACAATAAAATGAGAGTGCTCTTCGAGAAGTAGTTACAGATGGTATGGAATATGTGAACAAATTTCCTGATTTTCTTTGCCAAAGCGATCACCTGGGCCTTCCAATCTAGACTCTCATCCAACACTAACCCTAGGTACTGTGTGCTTCTAACTCTCTCTATTACCGAGCACCCACATGCCATGTACTCTGAATTACAGAAGTGCAATTTCAGGTTGTAAGGATGAGAGTCCTTGTCTCTGGCACGGGAAAACAATAGGTATTTTGACTTATTCGCGTTTATCGTGAGAGATTGGGAGTTGAGCCATAAGCATATGTTATTCATTCCCTCATTTGCTCGAGTAAAAGCCCCTTGTCATGACTCCTGTTCAAACAGGAAGGCTGCATCATCGGCGAATAGGTACACCTTTCCGCTAATGGGTATTTTCACAATATCATTGATAAATATCCTAAATAACCCAGCGTACTCCCTTGAATTATTCCAAAATTTACAGGGAGTATGCCACTTTCCACCCCATCAACACTCACCACCTGCCTCCTACCAGACAGGTAGCTCTTGAACCATGAGATCTCTTTCCCCATTACTCCATGACGTTCCAAGGCGCTGATCAATCTATTCCTGTCTATGGAATCGAAGCATTTGGCAAGGTCTATCAAGACCAAGATTCCATTCCTCTTCATATCCATTAATTCATAAAGGTCTTTTGTAAGAGTATAATGGGCCTCCTCGACTCAAACGCCAGGTGTAAAGCCGAATTGCCTAGCTGTAATCAGGTTATGTTTGTTCAGATATGAATTCAATCGTTTTTTAACCCATTTCTCTAAGAACTTAGAGAGAATGCTTAGTAATGAAGTAGGTCTAAAGTTGGTAAGCTCGACAGTTGATCCCCCCTTGTGTAAGGGGATGACTTTCGCTATCTTCCATACATCAGGAAAAGTTGAGCATTCTAGACTGCAGTTTATTATGTGGATGATTGGGCGTTTTATGAAATCAAAATAAGTTTCAATAATCTTACAACTTATACCATCAGCTCCTGGAGCCCATTTTCCATTCATTGCTTTGATGAGGCTTCTCAATTCATCTTCTGTAATTAGCGATAGTGATAGAGAGTGAGCCCAGCATTCAACGCCTTCCAGCCTTTGTACGTTGCTGTCAACACTCGACTTAGGTATCTGCATAGCCAATTTTTGTCCCACATTTGAGAAAAAATCGTTAAAATCATTCACCACCTCTTCGCCACCAAGACGAGCTGTTCACCTGCTTGCTCAAACCTGTTTCTTCAGACTTTCTAATTCATTCTTCATGTTTTCGGCCAGTAAATTTTTTTTTACAGCCCCCCCCCCCCTCAAAATTTGACACGTAACGTTTCAAGGTATAGGGATTCCAAATCTGTAATGCCCATCCGCCGTCCGGGCCGTTTCATGCCTCTTCCGTGGTCTGAAAAATACGTTCTTTCTCACAAAAATCCCATTGGGTATCTAGTTGTGCTTGTCTGCTCCGTGATTGGATCGAATGAAGCCCATGGTTGTTATGGGCAAAAAAATTAATAAAAACGCAATTTTGGCAGTTTTATCGCAAATACGCAGCGTTGGTATTATTCTCTGGGTATTTTTCGATGCTAGGTCGAATGGAACGAGTCTCAGTGTATAAACAAAAGTTTACTAATTGAAAGAACTCGCGGGACTATACAGCACTCCTCCTGGTCTCACTCCAACCACCTGGAATATATCATTTTAATCATTCCGTTGTAATCAGGTCATGTTTCGTATCGTATAACTAGATATATACCGTATATAAACGTACATACCTAAAACACCCGATTATTTATATTTGTGAAACATATAAAAGACATTAATAAATTAAATAAAAAGAAATTCCAGGTCATTTTGAGCGATGAAGCAAGTGAGAACCCCCCATTTTTAGGATTAGTGTAGAATTTGTACTGAAAAATGTGAAAAACTTGCTTTTTTAAATAAATAAAACATTTGATTTGGTGTGATGTATGACACAACTTTCACCAGCCACATACGTTCAGCGATTTTTCAAGCAACAGCCAAAAATCCAATCCAATCTTTTTTCTCACAGTTCATTTGAACTTGATAAACGCAACTTCAAAGTGGTCGGGCTCAGAGCAACCAGTGAACTGGCGATTCATGAGACTGTCAACACGATTTTTTTGAGAAGGTAATTCAAAAGGCTGTAGACCAGTGTACTGTCATTGACTCAGTGTTATGCCTGCACCCCCATCGTTGTGTTGCAGACATTAAAAGACAGTGCGGGACGAAGTCAGTGGCTGTTAGAAAGAGCGCGCAGCGGTTCAGTCTCTACCCCTCTCCGCCAACACCACCACCCCCACGATTCTTCTTGACTTCACAGTCGGAAAAATGTTGCCTGAGGGCGCTGTGTCTCTCTGGCAGCGTGTTCTGAGGCCTCCAATGGTGCCATTTTAGTTAGCTACAGCATGTGCAGCCTAAGCATCTGAATAGGAGGTGGCAAGGCCCGGTGCTTGAATAGCGAAAAGGCGTTCTGCCTACACCATCATATCTTTCGCACATGGAATTCGAGGATTGGACTAGCCCGAGCCCTCCACATGGGGCAGCGTGTCAGGCTGCAGCGACCTGAACCATGATCCGTTTGAGATTATTATAAATATTATGTAATACTACTATGCTGATATCGGTATTGCAGGCAGTGGTAGTCAAGAATTCAAAAGAACATCGAGATTCACGAGTGTTTAGTCGACGTACACGGCTGCCTCTCAGTTAACCATGGACGTGTAAATAAAATGCTTCGTAGCACAAAACTCTGACAAGCTGAAAACGGAAACTGTAACGAAATTCTTGCACCACGCGTCGTGCCAGGACATAGGCAATGTTGCTACCCTGATGTTGCCTTACTTCATACGAGCTTCTCACACCGCCAAACAAAGATCCGTCCTGCCTTATTTGCGCCTCTTGTCTTGCCAAGACAATGCAAGGATTTTTCACTTTTTTTCATCCGATTACATAACTTGGTAAAACGTACTACTGAAACACTTGAACACCGAAGAAATAAAGTTCATAGAAAACATACTTCAAGAATATTCCTTCCAATATTTTCCACGGCGAAAGCGATTGATTGAGCTCTACTAAAGCTGCATAAATTGCGATTCAAACGAAAATGTAAATGCCGGTTTATACATTAAGTTTACAAAACGCGAAGTGAGAAATTCAGAAGCTATTAAACCACAATGTTATTCAAGAATCCTCATCCCCTTATAACATGCTTTGTGGCTAATTCTGAAAACCCTGCAAATTATTACACAACGGTTTATTATTCTCTTGAACAGCTCCGAGACCCATCCCATTCGATCCAGCATTGCAAAATACCAGTAAACCATACTAAACATGACAAGACTACAACGAAACGACGAAAACTAAATATTGCAGGCGCCTGTAGGCAATTGGCAGTCGAGCCGGCAGATGCTTTTAATGTGACGGGGGGAGGCTGTAGTTCTTTCAATTAGTAGACTTTGGCTCACTATAATTACTGTGATTTCATTATTTTCCGTCTATACGCAGTCGTACACCTCTCGAAATCGTTTCATTCGACCCAGCATCTGAAAATACCTAGAAAACGATACCAAACACGGCGTATTTCCGATAAAACCGCCGAAATTTTGTTTTTGTTAATTTTTTAAATCATTTTTTGCCCATAACAACCGTGGGCTTCGTCCGATCGGATTGAGGAGCAGGCGGGCACAACTAGATACCACATGGGGTTTTTATGCCAAAGAACGGATTTTTTAGACCACGTTGAAGGCACATTGCAGATTTGCAATCCCGACGTCTCCAAAATATCGAAGATTTATTAACGTAACTCCACATTAGATCTTGTATCTGTGTATTCTACCGAGTAAAAATTAAACATCTCAAAAACAGAGCTCAGTACCGAAAACAGGAAATGGGCATTTAAACGAATGCCATTCGAACTTGAGAAGGCAGCTGGAACATTCGAAAGACTTATGGGTGGACTAAATCGGCAATTGGCAACACGAGTCGAGCTGGCAGGTGGTTGCAGTGAGACAGGAGGCAGACCTGGAAATGAGCACAGGCTGGGGAAAAACGCTAACTGTTACTGTATTGCCCTCGAGTTCCTTCAGGTAGTAGAAATCGTCTCACTATACTTACTGTATTAGAAAACGATACTAAACATGACGTAAATGAAATAAAACTGCCGAAATTTCGTTTTTCGCTAATTTTATTATCTATTTTTGGCCCATAACTAAGGTTTTGTCCTATCAAATTGCCGAGCTGGCAGGCACAGCTAGATACCAAGAAGAATTGGAAATCTTATACTTTGTCACACTCACACTGGAGTCACACTTTGTCACACATCACATCCTCATGGAAGGTGTAGACAGGTTTCTCATAATGAGTGTTTTCATGTTTTTTTTTGTGTGTAACTCTCACTGTCCCATAATTGACTTAAGTCCTATTGTGCCACCCCTACTTTCTCACAAGTGCATGCCTAGCTTCCCAATGACTGCCAGGAAGAGTCTTCTTCGGTTTCCACCCAAGGAGAAGTTTTACTACGCCAAAAATCGCTCCTCTTCATGTCAGGCAGTGTTCCAAGACATGGTAGGGAGTTTGCTCATCTCTATCATGCATTATGATGGCTCAAGCAATTACAGGATAAATCTCTGCTTAAAGAACTGTTAGATGGGATGCCACAGCAAGTGTGTTAACTGAAATAAACTTTTTACTTTCCTTGCTCTACGAAGTAGAAAGGAAAGTTATGTAATCGGCTGAAAAAAAAATTTTGAGTTTTCTTCAGATCTTTACGTTTCAGACCCCCCTGAGTCCGAAAAACACTATTTGGGAAAATGGTCTGGGTGTGTGTGTGTCTGTCAGTCTGTGTGTGTGTATGTGTGTCTGTGAACGATTTTTAGAGAAAACCACAGTACCAAATCAGCTCAAACTTGATATCTCGCCCGCAGGTCACAATGGGACGCCAAAATAAGGGTTTGAACAAAATCCACCGAAAGTTAACTATAGTTATCATAGTGATCAAAACACCAAATATTTTTTCTCTCAAAAACGGCTCTAACGATTTTGATTAAATTTTTTATATTGATAGCTTTCAATAAGGCAATTATACCATGGAATTCCCATCTGTGGGAAAATGACGAGAGCAGCACAATAAATTACCAAAACTTTCGACGAAATCGATTTTAGCGCGGTTTTTAGAGAAAACCACCGTATCAAATCAGCTGAAACTTGATGTCTAGCTTACAGGTTACCATGGGACGCCAAAATAAGGATATCAGCAAAATCCACCGAAAGTTAACTATAGTTATCATAGTGATCAAAACACCAAATTTTTTTCTCAAAAACGGCTTTAACGATTTTGATTAAATTTTTTATATCGATAGCTCTTAATAAGGCAACGATACCATAAAATTTTCATCCGTGGGAAAATTAAGAGAGCAGCACAATAAATTATCAAAATTTTCGACGAAAAGCGTCTTTAGCGCGGTTTTTTCCTTATAAACTCCGCTGGAATGTTAGAAAGTGAATTGACGTAGAGCTAAGGAAAGTTGTGTGTTGCAACGCACCAGATATTTTTTAATCATATCTCTGCACTGGCCAAAATAACTTATATACGTATTTTATTACATATTTTTTATGGCTGATTTTTGATGTGCAGTCATGAGTAATTCTTGTCTATGCAAAATTTTCCGTGAATTTCTCAACCACTTTAAAGGCAAATTGTGAGCAGTAACACTGGCTAGGACTGTAATGTATTGGATACTATTCAGCTACATATGCTTAGTTATATATTTAGTTGCCTGACTGTTCGAGTTCACATGACTACTAAGGTAATCTGCTGATGAATTTCTCAAATCAATTCTGACCTAATAACCATCTGGTCTGAACCCAAGGATAACTCTGGTATCAATAGTTTCTACTTGTAAACACAAACCATAAGTCTTGTGAAATATTACTTTCCTTTACGGGTTCCAGTCAGTTTAGTTTTCACCTAAATAACTAAACTGATAAAATATTTGTAGCCTTTTTCGAGCTAGCGAGGAACACATAGTATTTGTTAATGTTTATTACAGGAGGGGAAGAACCCGTTTCACTTAATGTATGCCAGCCTTTGTCCCTTCTTTAAATTTTCATGAAAAGTGGCGGCTCTTGTGCTCAAGCTATTCTTGGTCTTTCACACACGAATAGCTCTCACTGCGTAAACGCTCTGAAGAACTCAATGCATTTCAATTTTGAGAGCCTCTCACTCACATCCAAGTTTTCTAAGTACTCTTCAGTAGTTGCAGAAAAAGGTTAGATGTGTTTTTCCATGTACCACAACTAGTAGCCAATCATTGCAAGAGCATGTAGTTAGAGTTCGAAAACTGCAATTAGCATACAAGCGCCCAACTTGGCAATTATTGCTTCTCCAAAACATTCAGCATTACCATATTACTGGATCCATGTAACAAATACGCTTAGCATTCTAAACTCGTATATTTGACAAAAAATTTACAAATGAGTTTTCAGATGTTGAATAATGTACCGTAAAATTAACATTCAATTGTGAACTGCACATTTCAATTGAACATGAAAGGATTCAAAACGTTTTTCTAAGATTGCTGAACTAATTACATAACATTGATAACTTTGGGGTTATCGGGCTGCTCAAATTCTCCAAGCTCTTCGTCATAATATGCCTGGGATTTATATGTCCTCAGCTCCCATGGAACTTGCTCTTCCATTTTGGTAAGAGAAACCCCCAAATCTTCTAGGGTCTTCATCTTCTTATTAACTCTGTCTGAGTGGATCTCCTGGAATAGCAAGTATCGTTCATTAGAAAATACAAAAATTCTGCGATGAGCTGAGATATGTGCCATTAGTAAGGCCCACCAGCCATTTAAAATACTAATAATGTGCACATCTGCTGACATGGGAGATTATATTATGTGATGGCATATCAAAGGTGTGTGATTCTGAAGATTTTAAAGGCACAGTTCCTCTGGTGATCCCTTCATTTAAAAAATTGACACACTTCAGAATTTTGGACATAACTGCAGGGCTACGCTGACTGTCCAGTTTATAGACAAGTTCATATAAACTTTATTTGCTCGAAGTTTACTTGCAAAACAAGTAACATGCAGTAAATAGAAATGAGTGATAGCATTTGAAGTTTCAACTCATCTTATATAAAACATTTTTTTCATTTTACACCTACCTAGAAGTAACATGAGAAACAGGGTGGAATGATTCACAGTAACTTCAAAATGTATTTAGAATACAGGATTTGTCATTCACAATAACATAATGAAAGGATTATCTACCACAAACACGGAACCAGGTAGAACCTAATATGAGCACGGCCAGCTCGAGAGAGTAACCTATTTCCACTGCAATTCGGAACACCTAAGAATATCAACTGCCTCATTAGCAAAAAGCTCAGGGCTCTGTAAGCAAAATCAGGGCTTTTGGGGCACTATGAAACTTGGTGGGTGGTATACTGCAAACTGAGCACTACCATAAACTTGTTCAGCTCAATTTTCTAACACAGCTCAACATCCAGAGTTCAGGAAAAATGGTCGACTTCTCAGTGAAAAAATATTTCCTCAACGCCTGGTATAGAGGTTTCCCTCTTCCACAGATGATTGATCAGATGAATAAAAAAAAAAGCCAAACCTGAATAGAAATTTTACCGAAAATGGTCACAGAGGAGCATAACGCTAAGCACGCATGCTACCGATGAAAATTTTAAAGTAACCAAACTACAATATTCCTGCAGTAAAATACATTTTCAAAGCAATGTACTACGAAAATTACGATAATTTATTTCCAAAACATTCGTAATTAATATAATTGTGAGAAAAATCTCATTAACCAGCTATACTCTGAAATGTTTAAATCAAGTAAAATACTTTCATCCAAAACAATTACCACCAGTTCTGTTTGCCAACTCAATTCCCACCACACCCCCTACAAGAACAATTTTCAGAAGCTGCCAAATTATTATAAGAACCAAACTTACTCTTTCCAGTCGTTCCCAATGGATGTTTGCAATCGGCGCACCCAGTGAAAGTAAAGGCAAGATAGTGAACCTCATTTGGAATATAGGGTCATACTTGATATCATAACGCATATATCCTGTTCCTTTCCCTCTCCTCATGATATCATGGAACCAGTCTACAAGGTCTGATAACAAGTAACGATGCGGTCTGCAAAGATAATACAATATTGTCTTTCAGTAAATTTAGTAAATTAATAGGTCGGGTAAAAATTGGCAAGTCACACGCCTTGAAATATGTATTTCTCGAACAGCTCACACTTATCGAAAGTATCCTCGGCTTACTGCAGGTAATATCTTTACACACATAGCCTGACTCGACATCTATCCTCAGTACCTCACTACATTCACAAACACATCAAGCAATTTACTATTTCCTGAATTGGACACATTCGATCAAGTAGCTGGAACTACCTAAATCGGCATAATAAGTTGATGTACAGTATGAAGCAAATGTCTTTAACTTACCAGGTGTTGAGCACAGCTTACTATGAGCTGTCAAGGCATCGTTGTGATCAAACATTGAAATCACTTTGCTAGATAACAGCCATGTTGACTACAAGTACAAGTACAAGATAAAATATGTAGAGCTCAACAACTTTTCACTCAACTGTACATTCAACATAACTGCTGTTCCTGCCCATAGCTACTTGGCAATTATTTACACTGACACATGGAGCTTCAATCACAACAGCCTCTATAGGCTAACATTGCAATTTTATGCAATATTATCACCTGCTACTGGGTCAGTCCATGCTAAAATTCGTTCATAGGGTGTGTGAAGACAGATAGTTGTGCCTCCTTCCCTTCACTGTACAGCTCAATTAGTAAAGTCCTCCTATTTTATAAAAATCCAACAACACTACATTCTAGATCTACTCCCTCATGTAATAGGTTAATAAATAAAATTACCAAAGAAACAGAAAACAAAGTAAAAATACATAGCGTGGCATAAGCAAAAGAAAGTGCAGCACACTTACCCTACAGCTTGAAAGACCTCTCCCTTGGCAGTCCTATCTCTGCAAGCAGCAACTATACCAGCAGCAACGTCAGCCACATACACAGGCTGTACTTCGGTGGTTTCTCCTTTTTCATAGAGGGGTAAAAGCTTGAAGTTGTGCCTCCAGTTGCTGCAAAAATACCTAAAAAGAAAAATTCAGAGGAATAATATTATACAGCTACATTATGAAGAATGGTTCATTATGAAGAAAGTGTAGGTATGCCCAACACGAACACATTTACAAATCAAGTCTACTCCTTACTGTCAGCAGCTCACAAGCATTGAGTGTGATTTAAATAAGTTGCCCTTTTCCCTAGTAGAAAGTGCTACTCATTCATTCATTTCATTTTTCTTTTTTTTTTGTACATACGAATGAATTTCTATGACAGATAATAGGAGTTCAACGGTTTTTCTATAACCTGTGAATGGGGAGGCTTAGAAGGTTACAAGGATCCATGAGTTCTCAAACACAGAGATAGTAAGATTTAGTTCTAATGCATCACTGGATCCCTTTTTATGAATCAGAAATTAAATACATGTGGGACATCACACAAACATGTTCACAGTAAATGAGATTGTGAATAGCTGACTTACAACTGACCTGCAGTAGCTCACCCCAGTTAACAAAACCCCACTGATACTATTAACCATTGAAATGTTGTTACCCACTAAGGAATACGAGGCTTTATCATACTGAAGCATCTAACTTTACATTTTTGACAAAATGGTTTTCTCCAAGGAAAAAAAGAGTAATGACGATGTACAAAAATTATACAGCATGATTACCTTAAAAATTTATCTTCTGCACCATAAATATCTGATGGCCTGATGATTACTGCATCGGGGAACTCTTCACGAACAGCATTTTCACCAGCCCACTTACTTGCAAGCCATTTTGAGCCAGTGGAAAGTAGGTATGGCTGAAAGTTTATAGAATCGTTAGAAACTCAAAGAATTTTAGATTATGAGGGTTTCAATGAAATCAGAAAAGATTAAATTGATTTCACCCAAGGAATACATTTGTAATTCCATCAACACACTGTGCTAATATGTTTGGGGGAATCTCTACACAACTTTCAGTATATGTGCCTACCCGAAATAGCTTTACTTTGAACATCTAGAAGAGAATGCTGATAGATGGGACTAGGGAGTTGTCATTGATGGAACCAATTTTCGCACTGTAATGCCAAGATAACGGCAGTGAGAAGATTGAACCACATTTCTCAGAGCTAACCTTCAATCCACACATAGCTTGTTGCAATGAACTTGTTCAGGGTGATCTGGTAGGCCGGTTAGGTGCGTTTGGAGCAGGTACAATCTTCTACAAAGACACGTGTGTCTGTCGTGTGCGAGTGCCTGCTCCCTTAGGTAGATTACCAGGTGATATATCAATCACAAAACTGAACCTGATCATTAGCAAAAGTGCTCCTCTCTAACCTACCACTATATTGCCTTGCCCCTCTACACGTCTTCCTCAACCTGTAGGATTATCACACCCACACAGTAAAGAGCTACGGTCTACACTACCAATGTTAATTAGCCAGGAACTGGTAACTCTCAACATCTCAACACGTTCACTGTGGTGTCGACACGTAGTTGACAAATGAGACCCCTTCCCCCTCGCGGACGTCGACGACCTGTTGACATCTCCCTTCCCTTATTCAGATCAACCCCAACATGTCCAGCCAACTCGAAGCCAGTTCCCTTTCAGACTCAGCGTAGTGGAAGGTCCCAAGTTTATGACCAAGCCTTCGCCGACCACCAGATCGATTTTTCGTTATTTTTTTCTCGTTTTTCTCATACGGTAAGTTTTTTACTCAATACTTTTTATTAGCTTACACCAAATATTATTTGCATCGAAAATTATGAATAAAGAGCTATGAAATAACCCCTAATAAAGAGTAAAAAGAATCAACTTTTTATCTTTTATTTTTTCAGTGCGTTTCATGTTTTAGTGCGTATTTTAATTTGCTGTTTTTTGTCCAGATGAGCAGACGTGGAGTGAAGAGACGATTGGTATTTGAGGAAGAATTGGCTTCTGGATTTATTTTTTCATTGATTTTGATTACAATGTATACATTTTCTTGTACCGTTATAATATACTTAATAATATTTTCAGTAATAATAATAATTCTTTAATATTCTTGTATCGTTTTTATAATATGTACAAAATACTTTTCTTTGAAACGCTTGTGAATGATACTTTTGAGTGCATTTTCGTGTTGTCTCTTCATTCTTATACCTGGATGTAGGTACTTTTCCCCAAAAAAAGTAGCTGGGCCTCCTTTCTAATTACTTAGGTACATAATCTTTTCAGGTAGAAGCTGGACACTCGTTTTCTGCTATAAAAACTGTCCCCTTTACAGCTTAGCTCGGTTTTTAGAGTATTATAACTTCACCTACAGAATGTCGACTACCTGTCGACCACCTGCCAGAGGTAAGAGTTTCCTATAGTCAGGCGGGCCTCGACCTCCTGTCGACAAACGTTTTTCAAGGTCAAAGGATAATGAAATTCGAACTACAAGAAATCAGATGTTTTTTTTGTTCCAAAAATAAAGAAATGGAGACGAAAAAAGTTGCCGTGCAGAAGATCGGTTTTGAACAATTATTGTCACAGTGAACGTGTTAAACTTGGTTGAATACCCAAGTTGATAATACGCAGTTGATTCTTTATTCTTCTGATCATTGGTACCACCACTCTCAGTATTATCCATTTTCTAGAAAGCTCTCTAAACAACACCGATGAACTATATAAATATTTGGTGTGACACCTCTACCTCCAAACAGGACCACTAGTATGCATTAATTATGATAAAATCCACTGGCCTCCAGATGTCAGATGAGTTACTACTTACTGTTCAGGCATCAAGAATCTGAATGAGTATTTAAACACAATATGGGACACTGCTCATGTTGAGATAGCACTAACAGGATTTAAGAAGAAAATATCGAAATTAATACTCCAGGCAGTTCATTCAGAAGGGGGATAGTCACCATGTAGACGACTATGATAATCATAATTGTTTTATGACAAGCGCAGTGCAAGAAAAACTAAGAAAAACAGCGTACTTGTGGATGCTCAGAGGCATTGAGTGCAGAAACGTGAATGAAATTGTCTATTCCCTCTTCGCGAGCAATCCTAGCAATTCTTCGTGCTCCTTCAACGTGAACGCCGTCAAAGGTGTAATTCTTCGTTTCCCAATCGCAACCAATGAGGTTTATTACAGTATTGGAATACATCAAGCTTTTCCGGATTGATGCTTCATCACGAAGATTGAATGGTAGGAACAATACTTGTCCCAAATCCCCAGCTAGTTTTCTAGGGCGCATTTCGTCAGCTGCTCCACGATACGGAAGTATTAGCTGAAATAATAATAATAATAATAACCATGAGATGAGGAGAGATACACAAGGTAAAAGAGCCAGGTTGACATCTACCCACACACAAGATGCCATTTTTGTAGAGGAATATAGCAAGTGATCAACTCAGTTGGGAGTAAGGAAGTCACTGGAAACCACATGGGGGAGGGTACCAATGTCTCTCTGTGATGTATGAAACTGAAATTATTTCCACCTCTATTTGACCCAAGGGCGATAATGACTGGTGTCAAGTTCGAGGAATTTTCACGGACATTGAGTTGAACAAAAAGATAGCTCATGTTAGCAAACATTAAGGTTGAGATGTAGCAATCTACCAATGAATGAAGCTCATACTTACAACTTGTAACCCACAAGGAGTACAAATGTGGAATGCAACTACAGGATGCGGTATAGACTCAAAGATATTAATACTGTTAATCAAGAGGACCTCAAGCCACTTATTTAGCCCCAAATTATGAGTAAGTTTTAATTTGCAAAGTTCGATGGGGTTTTGTTCTAACAAAGTGTAAGTGTTTAACTGTAAGTAGTACACAGTCTTGCTCAATTCCACTACCAATTATTCGCTACTTCTCAGGGGATAGTTTGTGTTGAACCACAAAAACACCAACAATATTTCTATTCAGGCCTACCTGTCAGTCACAACACACAGGTCTGTTTCCTTATTTGATGACTGTTTCTAAACCCTCGACGAGGGTTATATCACCCATGGAACTTGAGGTTTCACTATTATGCAAGAAACACGGCCATTGCAGCATCCACCAAACTCAGACCTGCGGAGGTACGGCAGGTATTTGGTCGTTAGCCAGTTTCCCGGTAGAGAGCTGTTGCTCGTGTGTTATCGCGCAGAGGTGACCTGAGGAATCCCGTACCATCTGGGAGGAGTTCTTAATCTGGTTTCCTACCTGATCTAACTATTTACTTGGGTGGCAAGTATCAAAAGGACAGATCAACTATGACTACGTTTCTTAGCCATCACCTTCTTGGCGAACTTTGCAAAATGGTTACAGGCTTGCTCTGTCAATCACAACACACACACACACACATGCTAACAATATTTGCACACAATAAATGAATATTTAATGACAAACTGAGACTCAGGAATGTATGGGTGGTTGGTGAATCCCCCCCTCAACTGACATGATGCAACCAAAGCTGCAGATTGATCCAGTTATCAAAATAATTTTTCATTTCCCTTTACCATAATGTTTCCAATACAACATTAGATGGATTGCTCAATGGCGTTTCATTAGTACACTAAACCTCCACGATTCTCCCAATTAAAATTTCAACAAACATTCTTTAATACTTATAGTCTAAGGTTAAAGAAGAAAAAGGCATATAACAGACGTGTTTCAAAGAAAATTCATTTTCAAAGTGTCATACAGCAATTAAGCATTACCTGAGTACCAATTTTCCCAAGTTGATTGCAGACAAATGACCCTAAAAACCCGCTAGAACCGAATACTGTGGCCACCACTCCATTGAAGCTGGAACGACCACCAGTGCCCTTCTTCATTGCATTGATGTTAATTTTTTTGTGAGGATGAGTTTGGGAACTATAGCACTTGATTTGGACACATGACACTGCTCCAGTTGCAGTGTGGGGTATTCCTAGAACAAGGAAATCCATTCTGTACACAATAGAATACTAATAGGAAATATAACACTGAAAAGAGAGATTTAACTGCAACTTCAAGATCATCAGAATCACACGTTGTGTAGAGGAATGGCACAATACTATTCAAGCAGGATGTAACGAGCATTTTTGGTCTGGAAGTGAAATATAGAGGATACAAGATCACTTACAGACAGGTTTACAACAGAATCAATTTATGGTGTTTACTTATCATTTTGTATCACCGAAAAATTGTACACCTCCACAGTTCTGAGTAACCATTAAGATTTTGATGGAGAATGTAGTTTGAGAAACCAGGCAATTGATAACTATCAATACATAAATTATCATTTAATGCATTTAACCAGCCTGACAAAAATCTGACTGCTTGGGTAGCACAAAATAATAGAAACCCTTAAAACGATAAATGATTCAAATTCACGCTTGGATGGACCAGTCTGTTTCCTTATCACAATGACAGCTCTTGAACTCTTGGAGAGAGTTATATCTGTCGATGCTTGGATGGACAATCCTGCAAATTTAAACTACACTAGACAGTGCTAGATGAATATGTTTAGCATGCTATTGTAGGAGTGAATCACTTACACAGACACACACACAAGTACTAACGAAGGTTAGGATATTGGAAATTGCTAGCCAGTGATTATTATAATTATTGATTCCTTTGCAATCTTATTGAAAACAATTTTTTCACTTCCATCTAAATGGAAAACGATGTGAACTTTTCTGCTGGGGGACGAGCAATCCCTGTATTAGTGCAGCTTTTGGAATGAGGAGGGGGAAAACTGGGTTTGAGCTTTCCCAGGGCGGCTGATAGTGTGTGTCCCGCCAGTGCCTGACTGAGCAGCAGCCAAAAAATGCCTGTGCCTTAGTCCCGGTGGGTGGCCAAACTAGCAGCTGCGGCGCATATAGGGGCCTCCCCTTGACCATCAACGAACCAGCGAAAGGGGCTAGAATCAATAAGCCTGAGCACGAGCATCCAGGTCACTGCTTCGAGCACCTGTTACTCATACCACATACGCGCACAACAACTGCACACTACATTAGTCTGTTTCTTCCCCCCCCCCACTCATTAGAAAACAAAATGACAGTCAGGTCAAAAAATAGTACCTAATAAAAACGCCACCTGCCCCTCTTCCTCAAGCTCACCAAGGTTGACCTCCCTCCCATGATGAGCAACCTGCTCATCATCCCAACAACCGAGGGTGGAAACCACCAGGCTTCCCCCCCCCCTTGCAATTTCCAAGTAGTAAACACTTGGTGGACCCTAATCTGTTGGGCATAGAACAGATTTGTACCTATGTCCAGATTATCCACGGCCAGTTGGCGCGGATGAGGGTCAATGTGATGGTACTAATGCATGACCTTGTCACCTGCTGCCTCTTCAAAATTTCAAGCTCAATATCCCCACCATGACAACAGTGCCTTCAGTCATAACCCCCCGGCGGGAAACCGTGGGTCCTGTCATGAGGAAAGAGCTGCGTACGGCAATTGCTCAACAGGCTGCCAGGGCCAGGACGTGCTCAGGGAAAAGACCCCAAAAAATCAGAATGTGAAGGCCGAGGGCTGTGCCCCGTCCACGCCTCTACCAAAAAACAAGGCACTACAACTAAATAAAAATAAGAGGGATTCTCCTATTAAAAAACTCCTCTCTAATGACCCACAACAAAACAAGGTAGTAGTGAGGCCCGTGCATGAGTAACTCTGATACGATCAAACTTCAGAATCAGCTAAAACAATTTTGATCAAACTTGCGTAGAACTCTCGACTAAATGGTAGCTATATTTTTTTATCCGTAAATGTTCCTGTAAAAATGTACTGAACGCAGATATAGTGCCCGTATATGTTGCAGGTCGTCGAATTTAACACATTAATAGTTGTTAAGAGTTGAGAGAGGCTTCCATTACCAATCTGAATAGAGATTGAAGGGAAGGGGTTGTGGCATCAAAAGTTCTGATTAGACAGAGCATTTCACGAAAATAGTTAGGCTATCTTTAGCTGTGATAGCAGTTGGTAACAGGCTATAAAATTGAATGTAAACTAAAACTACACAAAAGTAGCAGGGTGTAGCAGGAAGTACTCAACTTTGAAGATGCTATACAACATCCAACAGTCCGAAGCAATAATTGTCTCAGACAGGATGCGTACTTCCCTTCATCTAAAACGAACTTCATAAAGCAGCTATTGGATCCACAATGGACACTGACCCCATTTGTATCCAACCCTCCTACCCCTTTTAAATTTTCGTTTTCCTAAACATGACTCACCAATTTCAGCTACAACACCATCACCTTCAGTCATACGATAAGCACTTAAAATTGCGGGGGAAACCCAGGAATCGGGGATGGAATAAACAAAAAATATCTATAGCGTAGCAACATACAACATTCTGCAACCCCCATAAATTCAACGTATTTCTAGAGAAAAATGTAGGGAAAACAATATATAGGTACCCCGTGAGTTTGAGAGTACTCCAGAATCGATAGAGCTGTTTGGAGTCGTTTTTCGAGAAAATGAAGAAAATGATGAATTAATGTTCGACAAATGTCATTATCCGAGCTACCATGGCTTGTATTTCCATTCAAAAATTGGATAAAGCAATACATGCAGAGAACAAAACATGGGTACTGGTAGCTAGAAGACAGTCTACCAGATTGATCAAATCCTGTGAGGCAATCATTCTGGAAATTACGAAAATGTTTTTTTTATAAACTCTATTTTCGGCACATTTTGGTTTTTACCTATCTTAATGGATTGTCAGGGGAACACTTATGAGGAATAATATACGAGTATTAACTATTTGAAGACATCCTGAGAGTTTGGTGAAAATTGTTGAAGGGGATTTTGCCAAAAAGTGAAGAAAAAGAACTATTTTTGGTTCATAGGCCTATATCTTCATTCGTCGAATTTTAATGGAGATATTTATGAAGAAGAAAAGTTAGGTAGTCACTGTTAAAAGATAATTTGAAAGTTTAATCAAAATCATTAGAGCCATTTTCGAGAAGAATGCAAAAAACCCTACTTTTTGGTACATTTTGCCCATCTCCCTTAACCATCGATGGAAATCGCTCATACCCTTATTTACAAAATATCGACCTGTGATCGACCGCTGACCAAAAGATGTGGGGTGGAGCCGTAAACAGTCGTTTAAAAACAGCCACTTTATCGTTGACTCTTAACTTTTGGTTTATTATTCATTCTGAATAATAACCCTATGTTTTCGGTCACGAAAAATTTTTTACAACCCCCCCTCAAAATTTGATACTATACGTTTCAAGGCATGGAGATTCCACATTTGCAATGTCCGTCCGCCGTCCGGGCCGTTTTGTGCCTTTAACGTGGTCTAAAAAATTCGTTCTTTCGCCCAAAAATCCGATTTGGTATCTAGTTGTGCCTGCCATCGCGGCAATCCGATCGGATGAAGCCCGTGGTTGTAATGGGCAAAAAACGGTTAAAAAAATTAACGAAACGCAGTACAACGTGGGAGCTACAGCGTCCCTCCCGTCTGAATAAAAAACAACCGGTGGCGGGGCGTCCTCGCCTCGCGGGCAGGCGGGCGGCTACACTCGCCTTTCGCTTCGAGCGCCCCCGTTCCTATTTCCCCGACGTTTTGGTTTTAATACGATTCAATTTTTTTAGATTCTTTCGTTTCATTCTCATTTTGGTTTTTTCATAGATTTTTGGTTAAATTTTGATATTAGTATTTAGCGTTCATGTTTTCATATTAAAATTCAGTTTTATCTAGATACTTCCGTTTTTGTTTTTTTTGTTTATTTTAATATTACGATTCAGTTCTTTTCGACCTTTTTTTGGGTTTCATTATGATATTTTTCGATGCTGAATCGAACAGGATGGGTCTCGGAGCATTAATGCTAGGTCAAGCTGATTATCCGAATAATAAACCGTTGTGTAATAATTTGCAGGGTTTTTTTTAAGCAAAAGAGAAGCTGGTAGTTTCCGGTGTCAAGCTTAGTAACACAGTTCTACCTAGGAAAGACGATTGATCCATAGAAGATCCTTATAAACTTTCTATCGTAAAAGTTCATAATGTAAAACAGTAAAGTATTCATCTTTCCAGGCGTGTTTTGATTGAGTTTTTGTCCAGCACAATGCTACTCCACTTGATGTTTACTGAATAGTCTAAATTAATTCATAAGCCATTCTGAAGCAGTTAAATTGATTTTCATGCATATTCAAATGTTACAATATTCGGTAATGCGGCATTCGAGTAAGAAAATTCTATTTATAATGAAGATAGAAACTCCTCGGCACTGGTATGACGTTATTCTTCGTCGGACAGGTCGGTTCAAACACGTAAATTGGCACTAGGTGTCCATCAAAATAATATCACAACGTACTTTGTAACGAAGAAAACTTTAACGTAGCGTGAGCCATAGTTGGCGACGTTTTCGCACACCTATTTTTCACAACTTTCCAATCAAAGCTGAAAAATCAAGTGATAACGCAGAATAACCTTTAACTGCAACTTAACCAATGTGTAACCTTCCCTGTCTTTTGCTACGTCTTCATCCTCAAGCTTGACACCTGTTATCTTCATCCTCGTGGTTCCAGTGGCACGAACTGGTTTCACTCACTAGCGTTATTACTGTACAACGTTCAAACACTATGGGCCGCTTTTACCAACATCGTAAACCGCAGATATTCTCGGTTACCGCTCACTAATCGGCCCTAACCGCTGTTGTCCGCTCAAGTGGATTTCACAATCTCCATCATACCAAAAAGGTCAGATAATGTCGACAATTCCAATTTCTCAGTGAGGATTGTTGAAAGAAATTGTCTTCAGCGTACTGGAGAAAGTAGAAGAGCATTTGAAATACCAAACAGACAGGTCTCCAAGCTATATCAAGTACTCATCATGACGAAAAAAATATTACGCTCACCAGCAAAACAATTTTTCTTTGTGTAAGAACGTTGTGATTAATCTTCCTTTATGTTTTGTTTCAGATTAGCGTGACAACCAATCAAAACGATCCAGATACAAAAGTGGAGGTATCACCAATCTGTCTGAGATGACATTACCTGTGTATTGCATCAGGCGCGTACATAACTCTCACTTAATTTATCTAATTAACATATATGTTAATACACTAAGGCACGTGTTAACGTTTTTGTTACCTAGATCAACGAAGTTTGTGTAATATGCCCTATATCTATCCATTTCTTCAAGCTCTCCCTTGACTCCCAACCTCACTTACTTCTCTTTTATTTATTATTTATTCTTTCCTTGCCAAAATGAGATACAGGAATCATCACTAAGTACAAATAATAGTAGTTTAATGATAGTAAGTTATTTTTGGATATGTTTGCTACAAAGTTTGTGGTGGAGACTATAATCAAATTTCATCACGTTGTGTAAACTATTGTCCAGAAAGCCAGGTCAGCTCATCACATCAGGATGTTATAGGTTAGTTTCACCCAGAATTTCCGCATGCTTGTTTGTTGAATTGGCCTTGGAAACAGACACATATTAGACATAATATTTTACATTATTATTTTCCCCTCTTTTGATCTTGATGCACGTGTGGTTCACAATTTCGAGATTTATTTTGTCTTGCAGTCAGCTCTACTTTTGTTGTACCTCTTCTGATGTTTCCTGTTCAAAGCATTCTCCTGAACTAATTAGTTTTTTTTCTGCAGCTCTTGCAGTTTGAGTACTTGCATTTGCACTTCCCATTCCTCACGTTTGAGGTTTTTTATAATTATTATAAATTATAATTTGTTCAAATACAGCCCGTTAAGGGCTGACAGGATAAACAGTTACTGGTCCGTTCTACACAACAATTGTTCATGACCCAGGATCAAAACAATGGGATATTGTACGCCACTGCCTTCTCAATCAATATGGCTTAATCACAGCTTGTCGAACTGCATTCTATTGTGAGCATAGTTTTGTATGATGAACTCGAAAGGAAGCTAACTGTGGTTCAATGCCCCAACCTTTGTTATTTAGACTGTGATTACAGTGGTTTTGATGGATTCAGCCCTAAGGTTATTCGAAATGCAAGTTCGCAACCAATTGCAACATTCGGTCCCAAATTAACATTTCTAGAATTGGTGAATTTTAGGATTTTTTTTTTTTTTTTGGTTTATTATTTGTTCTGAATAATAACCCTATGTTTCCGGTCAGGAAAATTTTTTTACAACCCCCCCCCCCTCAAAGTTTGATACTTAACGTTTTAAGACATGAGGATTCAAAATCTGCAATGTCCGTCTGCCTTCCGGGCCGTTTTGTGCCTTTAACGCGGTCTCCGATCGGACGCAGCCCATGGTTGTTATGGACAAAAAATGATTTAAAAAATTAACAAAACGCAGTATAATCGCAAATATGCCGTGTTTCGTATCGTTTTCAAGGTATTTTTACATCCTGGGTCAAATGGAATGAGTATCAGACGAGTACAACTACGTATAGTAAAATTACAGTAATTATAGTGAGCCAAAGTCAACTAACTGAAAGAACTTGCGGGAACTACAGCCGAAGTATACGTTTCGTCGTTAGTACTCCCTCCCTTACGTCACATCAAAACCACCCGCCCGCTTGACTCGCAACGTCCTGCCAACTGCCTATTTGCACTTACGGGCGCCTGGCGCTGGGGGAATATTTAGTTTTCGTAGTTCCATTGGAGTCAGGCCACGTTTCGTATGGTTTACTAGTATTTTTCGATGCTGAATCGAACGGGATGGGTCTCGAAGCAGTAATACTAGGTCAAGCTGTTCATGAGAATAATAAACCGTTGTGTAATAATTTGCAGGTTTTTTTTGTGAAGGTACTGTTAAACCCATTGAGAAACCAAAACATTCAGTACTTGGTCTAAAACGATATGTAGCAATAATAGGATCTACTCTACAGGTGTCCTGTTGTAGGCAGCTTTTATACTGAAGCAGGATGGGAACCATTGAGTGGGCCACAATACGCAAAATTAACATAAGAATTGGAGCCGCATGTTGTCAAGCAATTGCGGGTCGCTAACTGCTGCGGGTAGAATTATTCTAACATCTGAAGGATTAGCAAAAGCTGTTCTTGCAATGAGTGACAAGTGGTTTCCATCCTGCTGCAGTGTAAAAGTAGCCGTTTGTGCACTGAAATAAATAGATAGGTTTTACTATAAAACATAAAACTCCTATTATCCCAAGAGCAGCTTAAAGACATTTATCAAAAATGGTGTCGTACTTGAACACAATGGATTCATCTCAACCAAGTTCTTTGTACAAACTATTCAGCCAACAGCCTTTGGCCAATTTTCCTAGTTAACAAACTTTGTCCCAGGAATAGCTTTTTTTTTCTTAGACCTTATATTGATAGATTCAGTATATCTTCTAATAATATATATGTATAATTATTTTAACCATCCAATACAGAATACAAACCACACGGAATCAACAACCAGATTTTGAGACAAAGATGCCATACTTAATGATTGATAGTTTTACTCGTTGATAGTACTCTGGTCAAATGAGCGTCCAAATATAGCGAGATATTGAAACTATTGTTCATTTTTCAAAGGCCTCACACTGTTTGTGCTCTCAATTGTACATTTTTGCTTGTAGTCATTTAATTTTTTGCGTTAAATTTTTCTGAACGCTATAGGCTCTGTTTCTGTAAGTCAGTCTCAAACATGAACTTCCTAAACATTCATCTCAGTCTCATGAAATTTCTAGGGATAACATGGATTGTTTTCTAGGTCGTATACCTTAGGTCCCAGCTCACTGTACTCTTATCTTGTGTCCATTTTTGTTTGCCTCGGGATTCATTGTAACTATTTCAACAATTCACATACAATTTTCAGTTTTTATGAGGTTCAGTCATTAGATACAAGGTCCATGGTATAATTGATATCTATATAATGTTCTCAATGAATTTTCCTCTGTCAGACAATTCCAGTTGAGCAGACAGAAATCTGATTATTTCGACGTTTTTAGGATTTTCAGTGTAACTGCATGACTGAACTTGATGAATCTGACGGAGTGTAGAAACTTATACCAGACCTGTCAACCTGGAAAGAATTTCAGGAGGGAGTCACCCTTTCCACCGACCCTCCTGCAGAAAAGTTTTGAAAGTTTAAGCCTGGAAAAAGAGCGCCAATGCATTTTTACTTGCGTATAAATTGAGTTTTAAACATCAATGAGTCGGCAAAGCTACCAACCTAACGTTAACGCGATAAAAAATTCCGATTTTCTAAAAAATTCCGTATTGTGTATGTATAGTATCAGATATGCGGGAGTTTTGCTACTGAAAGTGGGAGAGTGGGAATGGACGTCGGAATGGAGGAGAGTTTGAAGGTCCCACAAACCCACATTGTGTCATTCACGACTATTTATGTATCTCTCTGCAAAATGGAGAAGTAGCTCAGAAAACGAGATTCGCCGAACATTAATTTATCGTTTTTCGAATTTTCTAAAAGACGGCTTTAACAATTTCGGTGAGACTAACACAGTACACTCAAGTAACCAGTACCTATTTTGTTTCTGATAAATATTTCCGTTGAAATGCGTTGAACGAAGATACAGCGCCGATGGTGGAATTTACAGGGGTTGCGGAAAGTTTTGGGTTGCTTTCCTCCAGATGTTTTCCTCTTTGAAGTGTTAACTGAGGAAGCCTAAAATTGGATTGTATGATTACGTATAGAAAGTACGAAAGTGCTGGATGCAGCAGAAGAAAAGGAGATATTTAAAGTGCTTCAGAACGAAATTTTCAATTACGAGGAGTACTAAGCTAAGTACATATGACACGATGTGCAGAAGATGGGGTTGGCGACATCGCGAATCGCGTCCTTGTTATCTTCGAACTGAACATCACCCGTGTCACCCGAACGTCACGTGAGGCTTCCCCTCGGATATCGACGCGTCTTGTCCTGTTGTCTGCTGGAGAGTTCGGGCTCACTGTCCTTTTTCCAGATAACATTGTTTATAGATCCAGCGAAGTAAACTTCCAATCTCCTCACATCCTCGCAGTGTTTAGTTGTTTGATCCGATCCCGCATCTAGAGGAAGAAAAATATTAACTAGGTGACGAGGACCGTCGCTATGGAAGGGAGCCGACGATAAAACTTTATCTATAAGATGCGTAACATATACCAATCGTCACCAGATCGTTTCATTATTCGAGCTCATCTGACCCACTTACTTGATGATGCCGCCGCACAACAAGTCTACACGTTCAGGGGCGAAAGCAGTTGAACCCCGACCCGATGATTCTGGCCAGCTTTCACAGGTAAAACCTACGATGCAGTCAACGAAATTGCCTTTCCTACCCCATCAATTTTACCGAACTCATTTATTATGTAGATAAGTTTACAGAGAACGAAGTGTTACGAACTGGTTAGTTGCATGTTCCATAGGAGTATAATCAAAGCCATGCTTCAAATTAAACTTTTTAATGTACAAAGAATCTCATTTTCTAACAAGTTCTCGCTTGTATCTCAGTTCCACAAGTAAATAAATAGTCGAAGAAGAAACAATGTGAGTACACTGTCACTGAAGACAATCGAAATCAGTTTGGCATTTACTGCGAAAACTTATGAAAACAAAATTTTAGGTACATTTTGGGGTTTTCTCCCCGTTCAACGGACGCTCGAGTGGAGGCTGTTGAACCCGACCCAACGAGTTTGACCAGCTTCCTCGTTTGGAACCTTCAGCGGATCCCAGCGAAATTCTTTTTCGTCATTTAAAATATCTGGAGCGTCGCACCACAAAACCTTCACTCCTAAATTCGACGTTCGCTCAACAGGCGTCGCATCTTTGTTCGGCGCATTTCTACAAAAGGAACAAAATGTAGTTGCCGGTATAGGTAAAGCACCCTTTGAGTTTGGTCAACATAGTTGTAGCTGTTTTCGCTAAACTACAAAAATAGCATTTTTAATCTCATTTTCTGATGAGTTATGAATTATATTTCTGTCAAACGGACGATCAAAAAACTAGTAGTGAGAAACAAAATGTAGACGTAGGTTGACGAAGACACTGTCAGTTTGATCCGTCAAGTCATTTACTGTGGACAATTTGAAAACACGTTGTTCGGTATGTTTTGATGTTTACTGATCGATGAATGGATTATCGAAAAAGTATGCGTATGTTTATCGACTAGTTAAAACATTTGCTCTGCAATACGCTCATACGATCTATCTATACCTTCTTTCGACATTACATTTAAATGATTCACGAATTAAATTGTACGTCATTTCCTGATGCGTTTTGACCAACCTAAGGATGGAAAACAAAAGTTTAGTGTAGATGGGTCCGCAGGCAGTCCGCTAAGTTGATCGGTCTGCATTCCCGTTTTCTCTATTTTTCAGAACTGCACTTCTGCATTTTCAAAATGTGCCTGTTTTGGTACACTTGTGTTTCCAAGAAATTCTCGTGCGGAAATGCATGTTTGTATTGTGAGTTTGATCTAAATTATTATAGTATTTTTCCCTTTAGTAATTAAATAAACTCTTTTTGCTACTTTCACATATATCTTCATTCCGAAAGTTTTTACAGAATTGAATTACGCAGTAAAGGTAAGTTTAATCAAAATTGGAAAAGCAGCTTTCAAGAATAAGAACCTTCGTTTTTGGTATATTATTTCCTCCTCTCTCCGCCACTTTTACATTACTTCAACTGCGTCTGTTTGACTTATTTCCGCGAATCAAAAAAAAAATAAACTGAATAAAATTTATAGTTTCAACCGCCATCACTTAAACTGGCGAAATTTGCCGAAGACCCTGCAGGGAATTTGGGTCTTCGGACTCAGAGAGTAGCCTTTGAGCGTTGAGATCTAGGGAAAAGTAAAAATGGGCTCTTAAAAGCCATGCGTCCAAAAATAAGCATATTTTGGGCCTCTCATACCTAATGAAAATGAGAGGAAGATATTCACGAAAAACACCAAAAATAAATTAATACATTTTCTGGCTAATTACATGAGTTTTCCTCCAGGGCAACAACTTTCATACTTTCATTATACTCATCTTAGTAACATAATTTTGTTTTCTTTGGTTTCCCGCCCTAGACTCCACAAACGTCCAACTCATAATACTCTTAAAGAAATTGGGTTGTGTCCGCCAGTAGGCAAATTACTAAAGTTAACGTACCTGTTAGGTGAGTCCGTCTCCTCTGGCTGGTGAGTTACTGTGGGCAAGCGCTTTCGATGTAAAGACATGATGTCTTTACATCGAAAGCGCTTGCCCACAGTAACTCACCAGCCAGAGGAGACGGACTCACCTAACAGGTACGTTAACTTTAGTTTCATAATACTCTCTACCCTCCTCACAATTACTTATTTGTAAAATGGACAGGCAGCTTTTCTTGTTTTATATTGCATCGAGTAATTAATCCTCATAGTTGTTGTTTTCTTTCAGAAAATTGAGGAAGCAGAGGATGGCTCGTACGTAGATCCCTTGTGTGCTCCTGGAGAGCCACAATCCATAACATTTGCAGATATCACCTCTGCAGCGTTCAAAGTGAAAAACTGGGTTACGTGCACACCATGCGTAGTAAGTTACAAGTTTTATGACATTCTCCGGAGTCAGAAAATGTACCCTTACACTCTAATGGTGCATAAAACCTATAATTAGGTAAATCTAATTAATCATGATAGTTGCTGCAGGCATCTAATTGAATATTAGTTACTTCTGCAGTTTACTTTGTAAACAAGTAGCAATAAAATAGTTTTAAAAATTGTGGACAGAACGTATTGAGCCTGTGTAAAATTATCAGCTCGAGTTAGGCAACTCCGATCAATATTGTATGATAAACAGTATGGTGTTCTACGTGTCTGATTCTCAACGTCTCGCAAAACTTGAAAATAAAGAAACCTCCTAATTAGTATATTGACATTGATACCATACACACAGACCCTCTTATTGATACTTATTTTGTTATCAATATTTGTTAATGAACTAGCCCAAATTGTCCAACCATCTGAGAGTCTCCTTTTTACTGAGAATGCTAGAAGTATCCTAGAACTGAAAAATTGAGATACCTCGATAACTGAACGTCAGATTAAAAATGTGCCAAATCAAGTGAGAAAATTCTGAATGGTACCACTGGGTGATGTGTTGATAGGTAAAACCAGCGATTCTTTGAGTGACTTTTTTTTTAATTCGAAGGCAGATGGTACGGAGCTCCTTTGTCACTACTACCACTCATACACATACTGTAACGATTTCCCTTACTTAATAAAAGATGTGCATACCAGCTCCTTATAGGAAACGAAGTATGCCCTTTGGCGTAAACTCAGCTATGGCTTAGGGTTCGATGAACCCCAAGGGAAAATATTCGAAGCCCCTGGGCTGCCAAAGCAGGGCAGTCATATAAGATGTGCTATGCTGTTTTTGTTTCTTCTCCGCACATTCAATCTGCCCAATTATTTAATTCAGGTTGAAGTAAGAAGCATTTGGATGATAAAGATCACGAATGTGGCCAAGGGTAATTATTGTTTCAGATGGTAAACCTTCATTAACAATTCAATTTCCATGTAATTCCAGTTTAGTAAACAATAACATATTTGTGTTAAGGAGATGATTAGAGGGAGTGCAGTATTCCAGACATTCACGTATTACATAAGTACTTAAGTTGTTAAGTTGGAAATACAGAGTAATTATTACATTAAGAAGAGTTATATCACTTCAAGCCTATTAAAAATGCTGCAAAAGTAGCTTATTCATTCATTTTTTGTTTTAGCGGTCAAATCTGTCAAATATTATTGGTGTGGATATATTTTTTAAAAAGGACTTCCTTCAATTCACTGGAAGGTCAGTATGATCTGTGTTGTTGATTTTGTTATTTATTCCAAGTTTCCAAAGTTGTGAACATGAACAAGATGGGGAAACCACTAACTGTGGACGAATATTCAGGTATTAGCAAATAATTGCAGCAGAACTCAAAAAAGGTAAAATTTTCTCATATAAATTTCATGAGCACACAAAACACACACTTGGCCCAAGTGGTAAATGAAATTTAAAAAAGTTTAGTAAAAAAAAAAGGTATATACGGGGAAATGAAATCAGGAGCTCCCACTATATCAAGAATAAATTTAAGTGAACATAGTGTTCAAGTAGAAGGAATGTCTGAATAACAAGAGAGAAATTTTCGCCTGAAACATGGTTGCTGAAACGTAGGAAAAGAGGAGGTGAACAATGCAAGCGAGCTAGCTGATCAGAAGAAAATGAAGCAGCATACTGGAAGTGCAGATCGTTGATTCCCAAATTGGAGTAGTGAATGGGATTGCTATGCTGACGGCCCAATAGCAGTGGGATACTGATGACCCAGCTATTTTAACGAGTTGGCCAAAAAAATGAGAAGCATGTGTGTGGGTGAACAAAAAAAACGAACAGTGTGATTTCTACACGATGGTAGTTAGGAGCAGGAACAGCTTGAAGAGGGGGTAGGGGTGTTTGATCCAGACATGTTTTCCAGGACACACACTGCGACAGCACTTCTTACTTCTACCCTATTATTATCAAGTTATACGAACAATCAGTTCCTATCCCAGCATTAACACTTTTTGTTAGGTATCTGGGGTTTGTCTGGCAGCATGCAATAACGCCTGTCCCAAAAACCTAACCTAATGAACTCAAGTTTTGTTTTCAGCTTATAGAACCTGAACTATTGTTGAACAAAGAGTGCTTTGAAAACCTACGTAGTGTCGAACAATAAAACGATTTAACGTAATTTAGTTTTTCTTTTTTAACAACACCAACTTTTTTATCACATGTGTTGAGTAGCCAGTTATTTGATGATTAAATGTAAATATAATCATGTTATGAAGAAGTGAACAATGATTTTCATGTAATGAAAATAAGGCACAAAATTAACGAATGTGTAGATGGAACAACTAAAATGAGGTGTAAACTGAATCAATCAGTAATTCTAAGGAATTCTTCTCAATAATTCAGCATACTTTGAAAAGGTGTGAAATGTGTCACATCAGCTTTATTATTTTTGCAGCTTTAAGGAAAGAGGAGCATGTTACGCCTTGCGAATGCTCAGCAATGAACAGAAAGAAAGGGGAGTTATATCAGCATCATTAGGCAATCATGCACTGGCATTATGTTACCATGGAAAATTGCTGAATGTTAAAGTAACAGTCGTGATGCCAGTGGTTGCCCCGATAATGAAAGTGAGTGACATGATATTCAATCTACTCATTTCACGCTAAGTCTTAGGTAACAATAATTTATAGGTATTTAGTTTAAAATGTTAACATACTAATTTGTTAACCACTGGAATGTTTACCTTCTCCTCTTGCATGGTTAACATGCTATTCCAACTTCAAATTATTCTTGTTGAGCTAGAAACCTTGAAAAAAGAGTGGAATTTGACTTGATTATATGAGCTTTTAATCTTACAGTACCTAGAACATTTCAACAAATGTTTTATTAAGATTCTTACTTCTCATACATTTTAACGATATAGTAACCAATACGTAATTAAACATGATATTTTTTACAACTTTCCCACTTCAGTTTACAACTTCTGTTCTCCTTCTTGTAATAACCATTGGAAAGAAAGTATAACCTGAACAATGTTTCATAAATGGTTCATCAAACCAACACATTCCAGAGCATTCTGAGTTTTCAAGGAACTGTTGCTACGTGAGTGTTCACATTCACTAGTGAGCACTGAGCATGAGCTCTTTCCATGTGTCCTGATTCTTAAAAATATAAGTCCCAGGCGAGAAGAATAAGAACCAGCGCGCCTTGAGTCTAGTTTATTGCCTTCAATGTGTGTGGACTGTGAATCAACTAGACAGCCACAAGGTTGTTTTTGGCTGGGTTGGCCTATCCCATCTGCACAGATGAAACCGGGATTCTAACTGGTGGATTGTAATGCCTTGACCTAGTTAAGGAACAAGCTCATCCTCAGCTGCAAGGTGGGCCAGATCTTTGTTACTGCTTTTAAGAATCGAGCAAGTGAAATCAAACTGTTTGTGGTTCCTGTATTGAAGCGTGGACCATACCTACTTTACACCATTTTTCATTCAATGTTACACACATTAGTTCTCACTAGTAAGCTCTCAAGAGAGATTGTTTACTATGCTTTCACTGTTACAGTTTCATTATTTCTTCGTATTGGTAATTTTCAGATTCAAGCGTGTAAAGGACATGGGGCAACAGTTGTTGTCAAAGGGAATAACATGAAAGAAGCAAAGCACATAGCAATGAAATTGGCTAAAGAATCTTCTTACACTTATATCAATGGGTAAAATTATCATTTGACTCATTCGATTATTATAGGATATGGTATCAAGTGCTTGAGCATGAAGTCAGAAATTTCACATTATTGTGGTGTAGGAAGGGGTATGTAATTGGAACATCAATTATATAGTCACTATTCTCTAATTGTGTGATACTCCTGTAGCTTAGGACCAGCACTTTGTCAAGTGAGAGAGAGAGAGAGAGAAAGAGAGAGAGAGAGAGAGAGAGAGAGAGAGAGAGAGAGAGAGAGAGAGAGAGAGAGAGAAGCTCCATATTTGTAGTAGTGATAAAAATTTAGGAAACTTGCCCAAAAACTTCATAATAACATCTTTTGGATACACTTGCAATTCATAAATGTGTAGAAATTGTCGATAGCTGAAGAATAAAAGTTGAACAATTTACCTACATCTCATTTTTTTATTGGATTTTTCAGAAAGTTGTCATACTTAGAATCCAACTTTTTCGAATCAATCGTGAACAATGTGAGTTTTTGTTGTAAATGAGAAATCGACTAAATACTGTAGGGAAATCGAGTGAAAATTGTGCAAACATACAGATGAAATTTATCAAACAAATATCTACATCTTAAGTATATTTGAAAAAACAATGTTTCAGGAAAATTCAGATTACTCAGAGAACTTTACCTTGTATTCTCTATTTCAGTCATTTGAAGCAATATTGCAACGATATTGCATTTCTTATAAAACATTAATTGAATGACTTACCCAATCAGTCGATGCATGAATTCTTTCAATTTATAGTAAAACTTAAGCAGTAACCACAAACTAATTCGCAGGGCTTGAATGAAAAGTTACGTTTACCAATGAAGAACGTATATATTATACTGATGTGGTTACTGCGTACTGCAATGTAATATAGGTAATGGAAATATTCATTTGCTTCAACCACCCTGTGGTGGCTGGCCACCCTCCTTCTAGGAAAGAGTGAAAAGCGACGGAAGAAAGATTTTCCATTACTCCGCGGCTCATCCTGGCAGAGGGCACCAGCCATGAGCCACAGCCTGTTCCAGGATAAGGAAGGACAAGGAGGAGGAAGCAAGGAGCCATGACTCAACCGAGTCCCTCGCCTCGAGGAGCTACTGCCCTTCGCCTCACACTTTGACACCTGGGGAGCTACAACTCAACCGAGTCGTCCTTCGTCATGTCTCGCCAACCGGCAGAGAGTGAGAAACTTAGTCGGCCCTTTTCCAGGCCACTACAAAAAGACCTCCGGACCCACACACCCACTAACATATTTAAACTGCATGATGGTTTCATCATTCTCTAAGAAGGCACAGTCCTCTTTTACTCTACATGAATGTACTTTTAATCATTTACGATTTTCAGATATGACCATCCACACATTATTGCCGGACAAGGAACATTGGGTCTAGAAATCGTTGAGCAAATCAAAGACATTGATGCCATTGTTGTTCCAGTTGGAGGAGGTGGTTTGATAGCTGGAGTAGCATTGGCAGTGAAAACTCTTCATCCACATGTTCAAATTATAGTAAGTTACAATATCACTTCGACAAAAATCTGCTGTTGCGCGTTACAGCTTGTTTCACTTTCTCACAAATTATTGTGAAACAAAGGTAATTTGTACAGATCCCTAGAGTTTGATTTAGGTCTTTATACTCAAAACAGTTTCTCCCCAACATTGAAATACCTTCATTGATACATATTTGTTTGTGAGAGAGTATCAACTGTGAACTGGTGGGTGGATATGATCAAGCATCCAAGTTTTGTGAAAACAACAAAATAGGAGGTGGCGGAATAACTACCTGGTCCAAACGACATCACATAAGTCTACTAGAATTATTGTATGGTCTGCTGATGAAGTACGGTGAATTTTGGGCTGAAACCCCTCTTGCTGAAACATTATTTAAAATAATATAGATGTTTAAAATAATAAACTTTTTTTTCAGGGAGTTGAGTCAGACCGATGCCCAAGCTTCTCCACTGCTCTAAAATCTGGTAAACCTACCGAAGTTCCGAACTTATCAACGTTAGCTGATGGTTTGGCAGTTCCACTTGTAGGATATAATGCATTTGCTACAGCTTCTTCCCTTATAGATAAAATGGTAGCCTACATTATATTGTATATTTTGCGAAGATTTTGTGAGTAGCTATTCATATTTCACACACTCGTTATTTTTTTTAGATTGTGGTGAACGAGGAATGGATTGCAATTGCCATTCTTCGGTTGGTCGAACACGAAAAATGTGTTGTAGAAGGAGCTGGAGCGAGTGGCTTAGCAGCTTTTTTAGCTGGCCAGTTGGACGAATTGAAAGGTAAACGGTAAGTTGAAAAATTCAATGTTCATATAATCGAGAAATACTGGTCATGATCATGTGAATTGATATCTTATTTCCTCAGAGCCATTTGTTGTCAAAGGATTCCTTCACTAATTAACAAGAACATATATAATGCCTAAAAATTTCTTTTGTAGTGTGGTGATTCCACTTTGCGGTGGGAATATTGATACAACTATTCTTGGAAGATGCCTAGAACGAGGACTTGCTGTTGATGGGCGATTGGTTAAATTCTGCGTAACTGTTTCGGATCGACCTGGAGGCATTGCTGACCTTTGTCAAATAGTGAGCTCTACAGGAGTGTCAATAAAGGATATCATGCATGAAAGAGCGTGGATTACATCAGACGTATTTAGTGTTCAAGTAAGTAAGACGTTGAACTTGAACAGGCTGTAATGTATGTAAGATTTTCAAGGTTTCCACGATATTAATTGTTCAGAAATGCTACCAAAGTCTCTGTTCTATGAATCGATAGCCCCCCCCCCCCTCCCACTCGTTTTCTCACTGTTCATGTTGTACAAATGACCTTCAAAAGTCCAATGTTAATGAATAATAGTCTATTAATATTTTGTCTTCAACTTCTCGTTGTGAACTATTCACAGTTTATTCTATTGTTATATTGGTTCTCCTCATTTTGCTTCCCGTTCAATATTCAATTGGAATTTTTCAAACAACCTTGGTTCCATATTTTTCTCTCTCCATAGTCCTTCTGAAGAGTGGAAACTCCAAAATTCATATTGACGGATCTTTCAATTGCCTTAAATGACTTTCAGGAAATGCGGGGAGTGCAACTTTAACAGTCTGTATACATTGTCCCTTTGCTTGTGAACAAGTTCGTGTTTATGCCTGAGCAAATTTTCATGTTATTGACTTAATACTTGAACATCTCAACTACTTGGCCAATTTTAGACAAACTACTGCAAGCATGAAAGTTGGTTACTAGATTGTGTCCTATCAGTTTTAAATTGCTATGAATATTGCTCTCCAATCTGTGCACACACTGGTATTCAGTGATTAGCGAGGGAGCGTCACTCAATAGTCTTTATCCAGTCACTTGATCATTTTGATTTACAATGAGCTTTCTTATAAATGAAAATAAACAAAAAGTAACAACAACATATTTGTTAAACATATCCTTTCTGAATTTTAAACACTCACTAATAATCTCCACTCAGCATGTTAACAGTTGTTAGGGCATTACCTAATGACTGAACCACAATTCGTTCAACCGTTTCATTCCTTTCAGGTGACTGTTGTATGCGAAACAATGGATAAGGAACACTCCAACTGTCTCAAGAAAGTACTGACAGAGAGTTATAAATCTGTAGTTTTCGGGGACTTTATGAACCCTTGGACCATGCAAATCAGTGATTGATGATACAATTATTTGTATTTTGCTTCAAAATCTGTTGAATCTTAAATATTTATATGACGTCAAGAAACTGCCTTGTAAATTATTGTATTTTGTCCTATTAAGATGTTCATAACAAATACACTTATTTTATCCGTCGTCGAATCATTTATATACATGACACATTTCCAGTACAATTATTTCATTGGTGCCACACTAAAGTACCTTGAGCATGATGCGTTTTAATTGGAAAGACAAGTTGTGTGCATAGGTATTCGTTCAGAAATACACTTGCGACAATCATTGACGGGAATATTTCAGATTTTATGCAAAACCTAAGTTGCTGATCAGCAAAAGCTTATCTGATTCCAATGAAGGATAAAAAACATGTTTAGTGGACTTTTGGAGAGTGTTCAACTTAATCAATTCCAAATTTGCAATGTCCGTCCGCTGTCCCCCATCCCCCGTCCCCCATCCGCCGTCCGGGCCGTTTTGTGCCTTTAACGTGCTCTAAAATATTCGTTCTTTCGTCCAAAAATCCGATTTGGTATCTAGTTGTGCCCGCCATCTCGGCGAAACAGCTTCTGTGAATTAAATACCAAAGTTGTCGAAAAGTTCTATGCTAGCAGAACTGAGTTCAAAATCAGTCTTAGTAAATCAATTCAGAAGAGGTTAGCTTCTCACGTCATAGTTATTATGCATAAAGATTTTGAGACAAATGCCATTGATATACCAGCTGTGACACTCAATTTCAATAAGCATGGAGCTAATGTGTCTAATAATTATGTATCATGATTTATTAGTAGATTTAACGCTGTCAAGCGTAGCAAATATTGTTGATCATGTACAGATTTAGATAAATAAAGTCAAATAAGAACACTATTGAGACACATGTAATAATAAAGAAACATGTAACATAATCTGGCTGAAAAAAACTATTTCAAGTTCTAGTACACTCTAGCAGCCATTTTGGTTAACAAATTTTGCATATCAAACAGTTTTTAAATTTTTGGCATTAGAAGGTCTAAAAAGTGTTGTTTCATTGCGATGTACTTTTTCTGTCTGCTTTCCTCTTTTTTTTCGTAAAAAAAGTGTCTTCATTGAGTGAATAGAAGCAATTAGCCCTAATAAAGAGGCTAAAATTTGATGATCGGAGAAAAGAGATTGATAAAATTTTGTGCATGCTATTATAGGAATAAATGCAATAAAAAGTTGATATTATGAGTTGAACATTGAACTTTCCCATGTTAATCTTGAGAAAGTTTTCAAAAAACGTTAATATCATCTAGTCAGGAGTTGCTAATCGAGTAGACAAATATGGAGGCGTGTACATATGAGTGGTCATCACGAAATCCTCAGCCTCAACCATGTCAATATCGAGACTGTTCCTTAAGTGCACAATTTCCATTGCAATGTTGTATAGTATGCCATGGCCACAATTCTGCAAACTCTGTTACTTACTCATTACTACTCCCTGTGTTTCCCATGAAACCTACAAAGGCTTCATTGTTCCATAAATCTTATGTCTGATGTATCAGCAGTTCTCCACAGTGCACAGCAACCTGAGGCTGCACTGAGGAGCACTGATGTGTTGAGGAATGCTTTATTCAGAGTCCTCTATGAAATGTCATTAGCATCAAGCAAAGTATCACCAAGGCAAAACATTGCATGGATTTTCACTTTTAACATCTTTCCATCTGTGTTACTAAAGACCTTTCACTAGATACTAAATATCTGGTGCGTAGCAACACACAACTTTCCGCCACCCCTTTAAGTTCGAACACCACCTACATAGGCGGGCGCTATATCTTCGTTCAACGCATTTTTACAGGAACATTTATGGAGAACGAAATGTAGGGACTAGTTAACTGAGAGTACTCCGAAAGTTTGATCGAAATCGTTAGAGCCGTTTTTGACAAAATTGGAATACCGATAAATTAATATTCGACAAATCTCCTTTTCTGAGTTAACTTGGCTTATATCTCCGTTCAACATATATATACAGAAATAATTATGGGGAACGAAATGTTGGTATGGGTGAATAAAAGACACTCCATTAAGATTTACCACATCTGGTGAAAAAGTTACCCTGGAATTTACGGAAATGTTAGGAAAAACGTTATTTTTGACACATTTTGATTTTTATCTCTGTTCAGTGGACCGTCACAGGAACATTTATTCAGTAGAATATGTAGGTATTAACTATTTGAAAACATCCTGTGAGTTTGGTGGAAATTGCTGAAGCAGTTTAGCCAAAAAGCGTAAAAAACCTATTTTTGCTTCAGGGGCCCATATCTCCGTTCACCGTATTTTCATGGAGATATGTATGGAGAAGAAAAGTTAGGTATTGATTAGGAGAAGATAATTCGAAAGTTTTATCGAAATTGTTGGAGCCGTTTTTGAGAAAAATGCGAAAACCCATAGTTTTTGGTACATTTTCGTCCCCCACCCCCCTCTCTTCTAGCTGCTAGGTCAAAACTTAAATTTCGGCCAATTGTCGCATGCAAAATAAGGCTCACTCAGTTTCGCCCAAATTTCAGGTGTGTTATACTGGTTCTTAATCAATCAAATAGATAAATGTGCATCATTTATATTAAACAAGGACAACACAAAAAATATCTGGTGCGTTGCAACACACAACTTTCCTTAGCTCTACGTCAATTCACTTTGTACATGACTAATTCTATTTAATCAATTCATTTATCACTCAGTTAATTTGAACTTGTTGAAACAACGCTTTACAGCAGCAGGAAGCGGTAGCGCTTACAGTTCCAGATTTTATTGTGCTGTTCGTACTCATTGCACCACCAGTATTGAGCAATTGGTACACAGATAATTAATGAGGCTGTAAACACAATTTTTTTTTAGAAGAATGGTAATTACTTTTGCAGAGTTATTGGGTAAAAAGTTTAGAACTAGTAGTAAGCGAAACGGCAAAAGTTGAAATTCAGGAATTTCTGGAGTGAGCCCCATGTATCTCATGAGCGTTTTTAAACACTCAACCTTTAGGTATTGGATTGGACTACAATACTAATTTATTTTAACATTCTACAAAAATTCCAGCGGAGTTTATAAGAAAAAACTGCGCTAAAAACGCTTTTCGTCGAAAATTTTGATAATTTATTGTGCTGCTCTCGTCATTTTCCCACGAATGGGAATTTTATGGTATAATTATCATGTTATGAGCTGTCAATATAAAAAATGCAATCAAAATCGTTAGAGCCGTTTTTGAGAAAAAAAATTTGGTGTTTTGATCACTATGATAACTATAGTTAACTTTCGGTGGATTTTGTTCAAACCCTTATTTTGGCGTCCCATGGTGACTTGCGGGCGAGATATGAAGTTTGAGGTGATTTGGTACGGTGGTTTTTTCTAAAAACCGTTCACAGACACACACACACACACACACACACACAGACCATTTTCCCAAATAGTGTTTTTCGGACTCAGGGGGGTCTGAAACGTAAAGATCTGAAGAGAACTCAAAATTTTTTTTTCAGCCGATTACATAACTTTCCTTTCTACTTCGAAGAGCAACAAAAGTAATAAAAGAGCTTAGATGGAAAATTATGGTGATTCTCTTTTTGTTTATTATTGTTTACATTTTTTCTAAGTGAGTTGCAAACTCTAAACTGATGGAATGTTTGAAAAATACGATACATATGTACATTATCAAATATAATATTATGTGTAATGATAAATAATGGTCATGTATAATATTTCGTACGTTATGAAAGTCGAAATGTATCTGTCGCATCGAAAAACAAAGACTTGGTTTAATTAAACAAATCATAAATATATAATAAAGTTGGTTTTGATGCAGTTATTTGAAAATATTTTAGTGTGATCTTTTCAGCTCGATGTTGTGCTGAGGTTTGTTTGAAAAGTTGAAATCCAGGAAAACTGTAAATATTAACCGTGTTTTACTTCTTATCAAATCAATTACTATAACGAGTTATAGCCCAATGTACTTATTACAATGCAAGTTTACTGTTACTCGCTTCCTATGAAGATGGCAGTTGGTCCGTCTTGGATGCTTTGTAACTTATGCATAGTTTAAGGGTATGAGTCGAAAAAGGTCCGGAGTGCTTGAAACCGTGTCACTCGCTCTGCATTGTGGAAGTCGCGCAGTGTTGCTTTTGCTCCTCGACTGCTCTCTGTGTTGATCAACTTTGTTGTTTTGGTTACTGGAATTTGGTGGCAATTTTTCCCCAAAAAAAAATCGGCCGGTGTTGAAGGAATCGTCGTTTTTATGTAACGAATTGGGGCGTCAATTGTCGCGATCGGTGGATTTACAACTTGTCGTCAATTTTGTTTCATCCCGAACTGCTCACCCATCGGCGCTTCGTTCTTCGGACACTTCGCTCGGTTCTCAATTTTGAATGAATTCCGCTTCCTCGAGGGCGTCAGGATATTATGGCTCTTCGGTAAGCGCTTTGAACTTCTCTTAATTTAACGAAACGGGACCTCGTTCTGCTATTTTCATTTAAATCTCATCTGATCTTCGGTTGTGTTGCCAGAAGAGCCTACTCCGACGGAGTCTGCGTTCTCTCATTTCGTTCCGCAATCTCATTTCGTCAGCCGACTAAGTAATTATGTTTGAGCCCGTTGATCTCGAACGTATGTAGTTGTGCCACCTTTAGCAGTTCAATTCCCTACGAGGACATATATAGTTACGTATTTTTTCCTCAAATATGTCATCAATTTTGCTGTTGGGGCTGCCAAATGGTAGATAACCTAAACGTTTGGTTGATTTGATTACTGAGGCTTATATTGTACTTTTCCTCGATGGTTAACTGTCTTCGTTTGATAGTAAAAAAAGAAGAAAAAAAACTGTGGGACTGGTAGAACCAGCGGTCTCACCGAGCCGCTATTGAGTTTGCTGTCACGCATTAGGTATGTGTTCGATTCTGGAGCTGGCTAGCGAAGTTGTTGTGGATCGAATCTGAACCTGGCGAAGTAATACAGCTAGTTTGAGTACCAAGAGAGAAAGGAAAATGTCACTTCGGTCTGAACGACCATTGAGTCGACCTTGAATAAAATTTGAATGACTGGAGGCTTACTTAATTTATGTCAATCAGGATCTTGGACGTGTGGCATCCGTCAAGTGTAAATAACCTTTGGTTTCTCTAAACAAAATAAGGCCCCAGAGTCTGCAAAAAGTAGAGGTGAGGGATAAGAAAGTGTGAACATGAAGGGAAATCTGCCTCATATCTTAAGAGAGCACAGTCCGTAACAATAAGAAAAAATATCAGGTGCGACGCATAGCACATCTTTCCATAGCTCAACGTCAATTCACTGGTTTTTATGGCTTTTGCTACTAATTTCGATTTAGTTTTCACTCACTTCATCATTTAAACTTGGTCAACTTCACAGTGGTAGAAAGGAATACAACTTATAGTTCCAGAATTTATTGTGGTACTCCTACGTGTGCCACCCCCAAAATCAAGAGATCAGTACACAGATATTTAGTGGTTTGATCACTGTAATAACTAAAGTTTTTGGCAAATTTCGTTCATAGTCTTATTATGGCGTTCTATTTTAATGTGTGGGCTAGATACCACGTTTGAGCTGATTTGGTTCAGCCATTTTCTCTCAATCGTGTTCCCAGAAACACACACACGCTCATTTTCTCATGTGTTTTTCAGACTCAAAATCAAAGCAAATCGATTTTTTTAAAAAGCTGATTACATAACTTTAATTTTTACTTTGTAGAGCTGAGGAAAGTAGAAAGTGAATGTATGACCGGTTCGTGGCGTCAGAGGTTTTGATGAGAGTGTGATACAGTGTTTGACAATTACGGCTATATTAACAGTACATTGTTAAAGTGAATGTAAACGAAGATTGCAAAAGCAAGAATATAGCTATTGCAAACGATGCTAAAGCAAATTGTAACGATGATGACACAAGAAGTGTAGAACTCATTTAGAAAATGAGTGAAACCCATTGTGCATGATGGTGACGAAATGTTATAGACAATGACTTGAAACCACGAACATGAAACGAAAATGATGTGGGTTGATACGGAACGAAAAAAATAGTTCTCACCTTTGAAGACGTCATACAATTTTCAACAGCCTCCAACAATAATTATTCCTGGTCCTGGAGCGCTTCTCTATTAATATTTTTAACAACTCGGGACACATCGGTGCATTACTCAGAATGAATAATGAACCAAAAACCAGTTTTTGGATCTTCGTTTGATCCCTCCAAAACTCATTTTCCTTGACTTTCCATTGAATGTGAATTTCCGAATTTTTTTAAATCAATTCAACTCCATCACTCTCAAGAAACCACTCCCTATTGTGAATGATCAATCAAACACTGTATCACACACCCTACCTAAGGGCCTTTTTCACCAACTGAGGAGATGCACTGTTTGCACTGCTCCACTCCACAAAAACTAGTTTCAGCCGATTTGGTTAAGCTCTAGCCCTGATTAAGCGTTAACCACCAAAAATTGGGCAGTTAGCTCTTATCTGTGCGTTGTTCTATCATTATTGTGAATAATTTACATATGTTTTTGAACAGTAATGATGATAATAAACAACCACGCGTGTGCAGTGATTGCAGTTGCTTTAGAGCTACGGTGATGTAATATATAAGGTTATTGTCATCTCACCTGGCACTCCAGATGGATAGGAGAGTGTTCTGACGACTTCAAGATGTATGAAATTAAATTCTGGTGCGAATAAAAGTATTATGTTCGCCGAAAACAAATTGTTGTTTATGTAAAATTCATTAGTTGAGCGATTTCAGAAAAAACTCAATATTGCCGTGCTGGAAAAACCAAGCTGGGTGATTTGAAAGCAGACAGGTAGGAAATGTTAAACAATAACACACATACGCGTTAGTGTATTAAACATAATCATTCTCCCTTCCTTTGAGCTTGGGCATGTAAATTATAACCTCACAATTTCGGTTTTTTTTTGTTTTTTTTCGCTTAGCTCTCATTTTATTGTGCCGCTTTTAATTTCTCCTGTTCAATCTAAGCATTCTCCTGGACTAATTTGGCTTTTTCCTGCAGCTCTTGCAGTTTGAGATTGGTGCTCCTCACAAATTCAGCTTCGGCAGAGGTTAAAGCAGCCACTTTGGCTTCTGACAATTATTTGAAATTACAATTTGGTCAAATCTGGACTGTTGGCTGTTGAGCATTCACAGGATGTACGATTATGAGGCCTTTTACGTTTACACAGCGCTTGCTTACAGGATGGGGTGTTGATAGGCACCCAATTGCCTTACTTTACTGAAACCTAATTAGTCCACTGCCTTCTCGATGTGGCTTCAAATCACAACTATCCAACTGAATTCCACAGTTATATCAGTTAGCGTGGTTAGCATTTAGATCAGATTTATCGTGATTAGTGCTGTTTTGATGAAAACTACCCTAAATGTTTTAAAAGGGGGACAACTGAAAATGTGAGTAGGAGGAGGAAGTTGTAACCCCTCTACACTTTCATTATGCGCCTCTTAGATGGCTACCTTGTGTAGTTGGAGGGTCCTGTGAAACAGGAAGTTGTGTGACGATTAACATAATTAAATATACAGGATTGTGAGTAATTTCCAAGGCATCTGTTCACAACCCACGCAACATACACGAGGTGAGTATGATTAAACTCCCCCAACATGAACTGTACTTTTGTACAGCACAGACGTTACTTGCTATAGAATCACGGTATTAGTCAGTAGATAGGTTTATTTTTTACATATTGTTGTTTGAACTTGTTTGGGAACTTCAAATTTAAAAACCAATTAACTGAAATCGAATGTAAAGAATATATTTAATAGAAAAGTTGCCTCTGAACGTTAAAATATTGGAAAGAAAATTAAGGATATATAGTTCGTATGTATGAAGTCAACTATATGAAGTTAGGTGTGACGTGACTGGAAATGAAGGAGTAGTCTGAAAGATCTCAATGGTGAAGGAGGATTGGCGAAAGGTGATTCCATACTGTGGGTAGCATTTGGTAGGGTGGAATGAATCAGAAGTTTTACTCAGTTTTGGATGGCGTAGACTATCGTACTTCTCGTCGATTCGCTCTGAGGAATGTGGAAGCTGCCAATAATCCCCACCTTACAAATGAATGTCCCGTGAGACTTCCGACACAGGTCGACGTGACTCATCGCAATCTCATTATCAGATAAATGAGACCCCCCTCAGTTCCTAATAGTAAACACTTGTTATTTCTGTTACATTTGCTAACAGATTTACTTAAATAGTATGCGGTAGTTATTTTTGTGGCACATCATAACTCAATCTAAAATAGTAAGTATTTTAATTCATGGTATTTGGTTACTTGCAGATGGTCTACAGAGGTTATTGTTGAGAAATCAGAAGTTCACTTCCCCCAGCAAAGAAGAATACTGTAGTCATTATCCTGATCTAGCAAAATAACCAACTCTGTCTCCATCCTATCATGTTCCATCTTATAAATCTCAGAAGAGAGCAGATAATATGTTTTAGTTTTGTAGAACTCTGTAAACTTGATATTCACCCTGACTAGGTTGAGGTAAGTAACAGTAGTTATTTAAGTTTTCGGATCTTTTTTTACATTATTATTATTTGGTGTGGCTATAAACCAACAGTAAATCTCTTGATGCTTTGTAGGCTTAACGTTTGACACATGGAAACTATCGTTGAGAGGCTAGGGGATTATTTTAAAGCTCTTTTGGTTAGTTCATAATAGTGTGTTTTAATGTTCGGAGCTCACGGTATTGTTCGAAGAATTAAATAAGCACTAGCAAAGATAGCAATTTACAATATAATTATGTAATTAAAATCCGTTCGAGGTTGGTCCTTGTAAATTTTGTATCTATTTGGTTTTATATGACTCTACTTTTTGTGGGTAAAATATAGGATGAAGGGGGAGGGGAGTGAAAATTTTGTTGGTCTGTTGTGGGTCTTTTAGTTTTTATTTGAGTTCAACTTTGATGTGAACTTCCAGCTTTGCTATGGGAAATAAAGTACTTTGATCAATGTTGTCTCTTTTAGTGACTTCTCTGCTTTGAGTCTCGATGTCTGTCTGCATATTCAACTGAAAGTATTGATTGCAGTCTCTTTTTTTTTGCTTTCTTAACCATAGTCTAGCGGGGGGTAGGTGTGTTCCATTAAAAAATATATGTGAAGCAAAAAACAAGACCCAAAGAATGAGAAAGCCGTTATCAAAAAAATATATACTTGTTAAAAGTTGTTCGGGGAAAATCCCTCTTTTTTGTGCTCAAGTAGCTTGGTGGACTGTAACACCATGAAGCGCTAAAGTACCCCGAAATAGCAATTATCACGAGGGTAGGGAAATATACGAGAATCTCCAAATTTCCCCGGTAATGGGAAATTAAATACCACTCATATGATTCTGATCGCTTGTTGGATCACCCTCAACCGGCGAGCACCTGGAAAAAGAATACACCAGGAAAAACATAAACGGAATGAGGAAATGAAAGAGGACTCACCCAAGTTTCCCTGGCTCTTCGATTGGCGCCAACGCTTTTAACACATTCAACGCTGGCCACTAAGGTTATGGACGATTTTGGCCGATGGGAGGGGGGGGGGGAATGTACCAAAAACTAGGGTTTTTCGCATTTTTCTCGAAAACTGCTCTAACAATTTTTATTCAACTTTCGAATTATCTTTTACTAATCAATACCTAACTTTACTTCTCTATACATATCTCCATGAAAATACGGTGAACAGAGATATAGGCCCACGAAGCAAAAATATGGTTTTTATGCTTTTTGGCAAAAACGGCTTCAGCGGATTTCAACAAACTGTTTTCAAATAGTTAATACCTACATATTGTTCTCAATAAATGTTAGATTTGTCGAATATAAATTTATCCATTGTACAGAGATAAAAATCAAAATGTGTCGAAAATAACGTTTTTTCGAACATTTCCGTAAATTCCAGGGTAAATTCTTCACCAGATGTGATAAATCCTACTGGAGTGTCTTTTAGTCACCCATACCAACATTTCGTTCTCCATAAATGTTCCTGTAAAAATGCGTTGAACAAAGATATAGCGCCCGCCTATGTAGGTGGTGTTTGAAATTACGGGGGTGGCGGAAAGTTGTGTATTGCTACGCACCAGATATTTTTTTATTCGAAATGTTGCTCTGGGATATCTTTAAAAAAATCAAACAGAAACTCTGTCACCCATCATTATGATTATTTTTATATTGAAGGGAAAAAATGAAAACATCTAGAAAGTACGACAAAGAACATTTTATATTTATTTCAAAAACAAGTTTCATATTATTTAGTTAGCAAAATTGATCTTTTATATCATTATAATTAATTTCAATACAGGTATTGAGACAATTAGGCGGTCAGAAACAATGACGCAGGGAAGTCCGAGGTCAAAGACTCTTCACTTTGACGCTTTGCGTCGAACAAGGTTTTCCCCCCAAAAAATAAGGTTTTTTCGAGATTTTCAGAATAGAAGTGAAGATATCAATACCATAAATAATTTTAAACTTCACGGAGATAGTACCAATAAAATAAAATGAAACTTAACGACAACAATCGTCCCTCAAGGTGAAAAATTGAGGGTGTCAGAAATGTGTCTGTCCAACTGGTCTGGAGAGGGCTACCTAGAAACAAAAAAATTCCTCAAGCAACTGAGACATTACTGAAGTCACTTTTACCTGCTACGGACCCTTGAGTGGCTTGAGTCCCCCTCAACTAATTTGGTAAAACTCCGAGTGGTGCCTGGCCAGCGCGTGTCTCTGAGGACACAGCGGTCAGGATGGATGGGAAGGTACGTGACCTATCAGTCACGGCCGTGCTGAATGTGTTAAGAAAAGCCACAGTTGAACGTACAGACACGGAAGGGCTTTTTGGACAATGTAACCGAACCTTTTGCACTTTTCACATTAATAAAGGGGTGAAAAGGAAGGGGTATAAAACGGCTCTTGTTAGCGTAGAAAGTCGGATCAGGAATGAGCCAAAAAATTGGAAGAAAAAGAATCTGAGAGGGAGAGGAAAAATGAAGAGGAAAGGGAGGAGGAGAGGCGATCCCTTCCAGCGCCCCCACCAGCGTCAGGTGACCGTCCAGCGACCCCTCTGTCTGCCGTCATAATAAACGGGGTTTTCTCCGAAATTGAACAATACTCATTGTTGTATCAACGCGGGAAATGCAAAGCCTTCACATAGCAGTGGTAGTTGCTCTAGACTAGTGATGAGGTGATCTATGAAGTGGCGACTGGATACAGTAAGTTGTCTTACCACGTACATAATACAAAAAACTGAGACAAAAGTGATCAAATTGTTGCACCAAAAGTGATGTTCCCGTTTCTTTAATAATTTTTGTTGATAGAAAGAGAAACTTGATTATTCTGATGAACAATTCTTAACAGTACGAGAAAATTTCGAAGGACAGTTGATTTCTGTATGTAGCCTTCCCTCATTAGATACGGTATTAGGATTTTCCAGTTTGCTTCCAATGTCCGTACAGTAGGAACTTTTTTTCCTTAAAAAAACAATACATCCAAAATATTCTTATAAGTTCACATTGTTTCTCGACATCATCAATAAAGCAATCATGACAGCACATTCAACAAAATTTGTTGCAGTTCTGGTCGACTGGCATCAAGTCTGCTACTTGAGCTTTTTTGCCTGATTGCTTCCAAACCTGGCATGATTGAGCCTTAAGCTTAAGCACCTTGATTAGTTTGTTAGTCAGAGAGAAAGTTGTAGTTTTAAAGGATGTATGTTATGATGAAGAAAATACTTTTTGCCCGGTTTCGAGGGTGTTTCTGCTGTCAATAATGCTAATGACAGTTATTGCTTTCTCGCAATTTATGTTTGAATATACCGTTTTAGTAAATGTGTTTATCCATTTCATATCTGGCTTACAGGGTTTCTCAAGAGTGTCCGCCGACATCAAATTAAGGACTCACCAGTACTTAGTACTTGTAGGTATGTCAAATTGATAAGAAATTTCCTTCAGTTAAGACCATTTCATTCAAAGCGGTGTTATTGGAAAATAATCTATTTCTGATAAGTTGGGTTACCATAATAAATTGATTTCAACAGATAGGTCTTGTGGGAATAATGTTGGGCCTAGTGGAACTTATTATTTTCTAGTAGTAGCATTACTGTAGATGGGGATTTTTAAAATTTTATTTTATTTTTTTGTGAGTAATTTAGTTGGTGGAGTAATATAATAGCAGGTCCCTTATTACTGAGGTGAGGGAATTATGTTGTCTGTCTGTGTGTGTGTATCCATTTACCTGCTCATCTTCCAAGTATGGCAGAGCTTGTCTAGGGGCAGGTTGCTGGGGAAATCACCCCGCTAATCCTCTTGAAGGGAAAATTAAATAGCCAACCGTCAATACGTTTTGGCAGCCGCAGGCTCCTTCTTGAGAAGGAAGTCAAGTACATAGGAGTTAAGACCCAGGAGAGGTTGCGTTTCAGCCTATACTTCCAGTGCCTCAAAAGCACCCTCGCAAGGTTTTCTTCATTGTGGGTTATTAGCATGGCAACTTGAGGATGTGTGTCACAGACACAATTCTCATGTACAAGACCATTTACCTTAGTGTTTACATTGGTTACTACCTTATTGTGGGGTAAGCGGAGAGTGTGGTCAATCAAAGGAGAGTACTGCCATAATCCCAGAGAGCTGTGTTCCTGTGGATCGCCCAGGCCTATGAGGCAGCATCTACTGAATCAACTCTGTATGGTCCTCACTACAAAACTTGGCCGTGCTAGATGAATGGGCATTAGCTAATGGCCAGGAGATGTGACTTGTGTGAGTTTTTTTCTAACATCTGTGAATGTCGTAGGAGAAAGTGGGTTGAGCCAGACGTCTTTATCACTAATTTTAAAGGAGATCCACATGAGCCACAAGCATGCTATTCTTGTATTAAAAAAGATGATTACGTAAACTGCAGTCTATTGAATGGAGATAGCTGATCAATCTCATAGCTTAGAGATTTTGTGAGTGCTGGTTAGGTGTGCAATTAGGGAATTGACAATCCCTAATGAAAATAGCTGAAAATGAATTTTATTTTCATAAATATTTGGTTAAATGAGGTGCATTTAGGTTTATTGTGTACTGATGTATTGTTATACTTTAACCCATTCAATGCGGATGAGGTAATATTACCTCATGACACTTCACTCCGCCTACGTTTGAGGTAATATTACCCCAAGGCCCTCTCGCATCACTCTGTATGTTTTCGTATTCGAAGGGGGGATCTTCTACTTTTGGGGCTGCAGTGGGATGGCATAGCCTTCATTATGATTTTCTTAGTTCACCAGGATGCGCCCGTTTTCCTGCACCTCTTATACCTGAGCCGCAATACACCAGAGAAGTACACTCTCGAAAATCCTTTTTTTTGTCTTCAGTAGGGGAGTGTAGAGCGCTAGGAAGGTCCCGCATTGAATGGGTTAACTAGCAGGAGGAAATGTATCAGCATGCAGTAATTCTCGGATGTGATTGGTATACAGGGATACATTTTCACAATTATGATTAGGAGACCAATCAGAGAATTGAGTGGGGGCGAGAAACAGACTCCTTGAAAGAGTCACTCATTTAAAGGCTACCCATGTTATTCAGAACATGGTGGACTTTGAGGTGCTCTGTCAACAATAAAAATATTTTTTTAAACAAAAAGGCAGGAAGACCATAGCTTACGGTTAATGGTGCATCGATATGTCAGGGTACCACTAAGCTGTTGCATTTCTAATTCTTGAAAGAGTTCTTCCAACAGAATTTCAGAAATTCAACAAGTTTTGGTCGTCCTGATGAGGATCTATATAAATGAAAACTCAGATTCATGATAAGTAGTAATGTTCATACATTCTGATAATTGTGGCTAGATATGAAATTGTGAATGTAATAAAATAAAGTAGACTAAAACTCAGTTGTAGTAATTTACTGAGTTTTTTTAATTGAGCTCACTTCAGTAGTAGTAGCGATGGGCTATCCTCCAAAACAGCTCAAATAATTCAGATCACAGTGTCCCTCCTATTGTCTCTAACCCCCTCGGTTTGCAAGACAGATTCAGTTTCCGGGGTAGAACTCTAGTCCAATCCCTGTCACAGAGAAAGCAATCTCCAATACATGCAACTAAGTAAAAGTGATTTGACTGCAGAACTACATATTTCATACAAGTGACTACTCACTAATGATTGGGTACTCCACTATTAAAGAAGAAGAAATAAACCGCACAAACAGTTCAGTCATAATTTATATTTAATGTGCATGTACACACTCATTGTGTTATTCATTCTTACATTGGTTAATTGAATTAACCCATAATTGAATGATACCATTGCTTCAGGCTGATCAAGAGATGATTAAGGAAAAGCAACCGAATAAAGGGAAAAATGGCTCCAACAACAGTTTTGAAAACATTGGAACCCCTGGAAGTAGTAATTCAGAGGGTAGAGAAGAAGCAAAAAAGGAGTCCGAAAAAGGCCCCGAGGTAAAAGAAGAACCAGATGAAGTGGAAGTACCAGATAATCCTCCAGTTGCTCACAGTTCTCCATTGGATGAGGTGAAATCATCACCTGTACCCTCTGTTACTGTTGGGGCTACGAAGGGTGAGTTTAGACTTTTCCATTATAACCATTGCAAAAAAAAAAAAAAGTGCTATGAAATTATATTTATGTTGAAAAAGAGTTTTTGAATATGAACGTTAGTCGCCAAATTTCCTCAAAAATGGTTTTAATGATTCCAATTTATTTTGCACGTTCGAGTAACCAGTTACTACACTCCACTTTCTATGATTTTTCTATGGAAACACGTATAATGTAATTACAACAACGGCATGTATGTACCATTGAATTTAGGTGTGTGTGAAGAAAGTTACAAGATGTGTAGCATCTGGTATTCTTCATAGTTAATACTAATTTTGCAGTCTGTCAGTTCGTTAATTAGTTTTGTGCTCATCTTTATAGTTGAATATTCATTTCTGTGAGCTTATTGGCACATATTCTTTATTCTTAAGTGTGTCTAGCTTGTTTTTCAATCCAACTCATTTAATTATATGCTTGTATATGTTTTTCATTTTTTTCAAGATGAAGGAAACACATCTGCTCAGAGCAATCCATGTCAGGTTTCTGCTAAAGGCACAAAAAATGACACCCCTGAAAGCTCTACTGATGCTTCCAGTTTTTGTAATGGTAAATATTAATTACATGTTACATGCTCAGTTCAAAGTGTGGAATTGTTAAAACCCGATGTTGAAGCACCCAAAATAGGTGCTAATTCATAGGGTTAATTCATCACGTACCGTTTTCTGTAAGATTGTTTCATGCAAATAACATGGGAATGGGATGGTAAATTTCTGTGCAAATGATATAATTTTTGGAGGAAATCTCAACTAACGCTATTCGTTGGGAGCACAACCACTTGCACTCTCAATTTCAACAAAAACCATAGCACATTCGTAGGAGTTTTTCTAAAAACATTACAATTCTAGTCCAAGAGGCACCTCAAATATGTGTCTGAGCAATTGAGGGCACCACATTGGCATATGCCATGAATCTTTAAATGTCACAGTGCATTGGTAACTGGTAGCGTAAGTGACAAAAGAGTCTTACTGTAACTTATGATATATTTAGTTTCAGATCCATGTGAGAGTGTCTTACATTTGGGGATACCACCTGAGAGCATGCATGAAAGTGTGCAGCCATTGTCCAGCAATGTTGTCACTAAGCAGCCAGTTACGATGGAAGCTCAGTATATGCAGCAACAAAGCCAGATATTCGTATTTTCCACTGCCCTAGCGAACAAAGCAGCCGAGGCTGTTTACAATGGCCACTATAATTCAATCATCGCATACCACTGTGCACAGCCTCGAACAAAAAAGTACCTGGAAGTGAGTTAGTTGCATTCTTGTTTGATACCACTATTATGATTTCATGTTTCATGGTTTTGTTTAAAACAAAAATAAAATTCACAGCTCCACCGGCTGTTGAGAAATGTTTCAAAATTTTCCATGTGTTGGTAAATAATCTTTGTTTTTAGTTCTCTCTCCTATCTAAAACATTCATCCTTGCTCCCAAGTTTCCTCCAACAAATTCAGAATAATATGCTAGATAATGGTATTGGCATCTTCTTAAGGGGCAGTTTCTACAATGTAACGTCTGAACGATTAATTTACATGTTCAATTCAAACTAATGTCAATTAGTACAGAATGGTTCGTTCTGTCTCCTCTTATATTGAGGGTTGTAAGGGATGGTATTTCATATTTTTAAGCTGTGATTGTTATGAAGACTGCTTTGCGTATTTCCTATAAGGTGCATCCTGTCTTTCAAGTTTGTGATCCATTGTTTGATAGTCCTCCTAAAGGTGGATTTAGAAATGCATATTGCAGGCTGAGCCCCAGTGACTGGAATCTCAGAGCCCTTACGAGCGAGTGCACCTGCATTCATGTTGCCCCCAACACCCCTGTACAACCCCTTCCCCATTCTACAACACACTTTAGTGGAATGTCTTGTTAGGATCAATTCTTATGGCTCCTTGTAAGCTCGGTTGTGAGCAATTCCATTCATGAAGTAGATGTGCGATGTATTGTGCCAATGATGCACATGGAATACTGTTACGAGGTAGTTTGGAGATGCTTTGAAGAGCTGCTGACTAAGGCAAAAATTATGGCAATCGCGCCGGAGATTCGATCCACAACCCTCGACTTACGTCGAGAATTATGAATCGTCTGTCTTGACCACTAGACCACGATCAACCGGTTGCCTTTAACAGGAGTCAGTCAGCACAATACATGTAGATCAGGCTATTACCTCTTAGTTTATGTACTCTATCTACATAGATATAAGATTATTTCTGTGTCCTACATAACCTCACTCAGGATTGGCATTTTTTCTGTGGCTGTGCTAATCTTCTACCACTTCAAATACAGTCTGAAAACGATAACTGACTGCTTGGCAACAATAACTTATTCATTGAATTGTTTGTAGGGAACTAATCAGCCAAACCCAGTTATGTCTAGCCAGTGTAATAGTGCGTTAAGTGTGGAACAGAACAATTCAAAAAACGCTATGAATTCGCAATGCAATATCATGAATCAACATGCGAATAATTTAATGCCTGACAGTATGATGCCTTCCTTGAGTGATTTAAACCAAGAGATTGGACTCACTCCTCCTCAACCATTGGCTGGTAAGTACCTATGGAAACATGATATTTGAGTAAATATATTATCCGATTGAAGTGAAAAATATTGTATAGATGTCCATCTTTTTGTTACTAATTGTTTCAATTTGTTGTTGAGAAGAGATTATATTGAATGTCCCAAATTAGAATTAGCCGCTAGTTTCAAAGATTATGTGGTCACCTTGAAATGCCTTTCTGTTGCATTCGAGCAAGCATCACATTTGTTGATGCTGTAGTCGAGCCATTTAGTTCATTAGTGCGCAGGTATTCGATTCTATTAATACATCAACCTCACGTTTCATCTGGTTTTTGGCTTGTATTGCAGAAGCAGTTTCCTTTGAGTAACCTATCAGTATAGTTTGTATAAGCCATAATACTGCTATGTTGACATTTGTATATCAATTTGAATTAGAGTGGTTTTTGATCCTACTGACTTGTAATAACATGTAATAGACTAGTCCACTTCTTCGTTGGACAGCCAAATTTTGATGTTTTTCAAAATGCTTTACAATGCAGTAAACACTATACTATACATCAAATTAAACACTTTACTACACTACATACTATTTATCAAACTCTAAATGAATGCTGTGCCAACTCGGGGGGTTGTACGCCAGATATCGTATTTTATAATTGCTGTACTCATTAATTAGTTTTAAAGCTTTTCAAATGCATTTTTCTGTATTTACAATGAAGCAGTCTCTTCAGTAATAATAAACTAGCTAGGGACTACCTTAACTATTCCTCAACTCGTGAGTATTCAGTGCATTGAGGATAGAATGTAACCACCTTGATGATTGTTTCATATCTGTGTAATTGATTAAATTGTCGTCAATCGAGTAAGATCTCATCTGGTATAATATGTTTTAGGTGTAAAAGTGCCTGATGAAAACCTCACTCCTCAACAGAGGCAACATCGAGAAGAGCAGCTTGCGACACTTAGGAAAATGCAGCAAATTTTATTTCCTGAAGCATTGCAGGGTTCTGATGATGGGACTCACCTGGAGTCTCAAATGTCAGAACATGTGGACTTGAGCAAACCTGTTAATAATCAGAATGAATGGCACAAGCTACAGATGCAATTTTATGAAGATCCTAAAACAAGGAAACCTAGGAACACTGGCCCACCACCCAGCTATCAACAAGCTACACGATCTGCAAGTGTACCCATTGCGTTGCAAAGTCCAAACCCTAGTTCACCCAATAATACCACCTCCAACTTGTCATTACCATCTCCGAGAACATGCTCTGGAATCAACTCTCCAGCAGATAAGGTGTCATCCCGTATTCCAGGGCCTAGCCCCACTCTAGAGTCGCCTAATCCTGCTAGGAATACCAGTTCCAATCCTCCAACCCCAGTATCAAGCCACTTATCACCAAAGCACAAAGAAAAAATGAATACTACGAATGAGTTTTCCCCATCAAGCACAGTTTCAGCTCAGAACTCTCAGCATTCACCGGGTAAAAATTCACTGATTTTTTATTTTAATATTTTTAGTGAGATTGAATCAATATTGTTGTTACTTGCCGTATTGAATTTTATTCAAAATAGAAGTTGTCCACTTCTTAATGTGTTAAGATCAGCAGCTAATTACAATCTGATTAGTTGAGTGGGGCTCTGAATAATTTGACCAGGACCAAACTGGCTAAAAGAGCAAATTTAAACTTTTGTTTTCAGTATTTCCCAAAAACTAAACGTTTCAATCAAGTTTTATTGATAGTTAGGGAGTTAGGTTTTGAGATATAATTTATTTTAACCCATTTGTAGTAACAGCCCTTGCAGGGGGGGGGGGGGACTAGAATGTGAAATTGACAGAATATCATGTGGAAACAAAAATTATTGTATTTAACATTCATTGAGATTTATTTGTATCTGAAGTAATGATAGTTAAATAAACGTAGTTCTTGGTGTATTGCAACCTCATTCCCTATGCTGCACTGAACAAGTTGTATAGCGTAGAAAAGTTCAGAGTATAGTACTTGAATTGAGTCACTCATCAGATCATTATTTTGTTTACAGCTGAATCATTGTACTGCCGTTCAGTACCTCCCATGGGGCCTCAAAAACAACCACCATCTGTTGGCAAAGAACCCAATCTTATGCCAGTGCCGTCACCACAGCAAATACAGTACTTGAACGCTTTTGAAGGTCAAGAACTAACTATTCAGAAACAACCTAATACCAGTTTAAAAGAGCCAGGAGGACGCAAATCTCCCGCGTAAGTTTTCATAAGTTAATTTCTATTTTCTGTATGAACTGTGTAATTATACTTGCCAAGTAGGCGGGCACAACTAGAGCCCTTATAGACCACATTAAAGGAAAACTATGGTCTGGGCAGCTGACAGATATTGCAGATTTGGAATTTTTTAAGTTTGCAACATTATATTTTGAGGGGGGGGGGGTTTATAAAAATGTCCCCGGTTGAAAACATTCGTGTATTATTTAAAATGAATAGTGAACCAAAAAGAGAGGGAAAATAACAATGAAGATGGAAAAAAATAAAAAGTAAATGCTTTGGGGTGGACGAGCAGGTGCCCCTAAAAGAGAATGCAGAAGGTGAAGTGCTCGAGACAACTGATAATTTGGGGGGGAGAGTGATCCGGAGTATTGCTCTAGTAATCTGCAGAGAAAGAGAAAGAGATCCAAAGAAAGAGTCTGGTGATGAGAACACTGAGTACTCCAAGCCAACTGTAACGCCCGACAGAAAAATCCGTCCAGGTACTCAAGGCCGGCACCTCGCCATTCAGCAATCCAAAAATCAATATCCCTATTTTAATTAGAACAGTTGAGTATGGGTTCAGATAAACAAGAAATATGGTCACAAAGCTGTTTGTTGAAGAATTAAATTGAAACAAACCTGGAGGTGACATAGAGCAATACAAAAAATGTAGAAGCTATAGCAATTCAATTAGAATTATTTTAAGGATTGGAGGGAGCCGAAGTTACTTATTGTTCTTCATGTGGATGAAAAACCATAAACTTTTGTTGACTTTTTGGAAGACATGATAGCTTATGTTGATGGCAGTTCAATTGTGCGTCATGAATTGGTGATTTGTCATTTATTCGAAATCTGTATGTATTCCTCATTGAATAGGTTCCCAGTTTTCATGTGGTTTATTACTCTGGTTATGAAACTACTAGCTGAAACCTATGAATTTTGTTGGAGTTTATTGCTAAGATAAGAAGTGAATAATTTGTTTTATCATGTTGTTGAATTATAGTATGTCTCTTGTTTCATTCAAGGTTGTCTCAAACTGGAATCGAAAGTGTGATACCCACAAGCAACACAAGTAGTGCCAATACTAATGAAATGCCACCAAAGAGATCTGATTCGCCTTCTTCAACTACTCCTGATGTGCCAAACCGTAACTTCAACAGTGACTCAACTATGCCTGATACACCAACATCAACCCCGAACCCATCTCAGCGAAAAATGGATCCAACGTTTTGCAGTAGCCCCCAAGGGTGTACAGTTAACAACGAACGATGCCATATGCCTAGTTTGCCTAACAGTTACATGGCTAAGTGCCCTGGATTCATAGATAGTCCCAATCCTAAGATCAATAGTGAAAAAGAAATGAGTGCTAACTATCCTTGTATTGGTCCTGACAATGTGCCACTCAACCCCAATAGGATTAATGTGACTGCTCCAAATAAAGCTTCCCATTTTGATCCAATAAGTTCCCTTGCTCAAATGAGCCAACAGTTGTCCAACAATGTCCCCAACTCACCTGTCAACCAACCTAATATGATGGCAACGATGCACCCAAATTTAGTGGCATTCAACTCTCCTGCTCCTAATCAGCATCTTATGTCAATGGGAGAATTACATCATATGCCTAACACGGCTCCCGAACATAGGATGCAAAGCCAAATGCAACCACATTTCACTCCTACTAGGCCACAATGCAGTAATTCCTTATCGCCTGGTATTTCTGTATCTCCAAAGATGATGCAGGGTTATGGGGTTCCTCAGAGAGCTATGCCTAGAGGAATGGGATATAATGGGGCCAGTGTTCAAGTAAAACCCAGTGCCCCAAATACTATTCAATACTTGCCATCAAGACCTCAGACAACTGCCTGCCCTCGAGGACCTCCCAGCTTGGATTTCCTCCAGAGGTTTTCCAACCCTCTTTCCAATTTGGATTCAAAAGTTCCTACGCACAATCTTCAGTATTTTCCCAATAACTATCCTTCTAACAACATGAATGAGTTAGGAATGTGTTCCCCGCACGCTAATATTAGAAGTCCCATGAGACCAGCCAATCCAAATATGATGAGAATGCAAAATCCTCAACTTTCTATGGGATTCAGTAGTCCTGATGCATTTCAAAATTCTCCTTGTCAAATGTTTGGAGGTCCTCCATCTAAAGGATCTCCCAACATGGGACCGAATATGGGGGGAGGAATGGGTGGGAACATGGGGGGAGGGATGCCGGGGAACATGGGCGGAGGGATGCCAGGTGGAATTGGAGGGGGTATGGGTTTACCTCCGGAGGCCACACAGCCCCTCCCACCATCCATGGGACAAAGTAATAATTTTAAGAACTCCACGTTTATTGGTCCAACTACTGCTGACCCAAATTATGCTCAACAGTTTCACAATTTCCAACAGCAGTTATATGCTACCAACACACGGGGGCAGCTGAATACACAAGCCATGGGTAATCAACATTATTTTGTACCCAAATAAAAGTCTCATTCGTTGTTGTTTCAGTAATCTGCATCATAGCTGCACTTTTTACAGTAGTTTAAGTTGCATTTAAATGTCCAAGAATTAGACTGAATGAGAATCTTGAAGTTTTCATATTTGTGTTTCCCATTTGAAGAAGGTTTCAAGTCTTCGTGATATATTCTCACTGTTCCAAAGGTTTTTTCAGTTCTCAATGTCCACACCCATGTTCTTTAAATACCATAAAAAACTGATTATTTTCGAAATAGTATATGACAACTGGTTGTTCAGTGTTCATGTAGGTATATCAAACATTCTGTATGTGTCTAGCTGTGTATCCAGGTGTTTCCGAACCGAGGATATTATGTTGGTGGAAGTAAAAGTAACTCATAATGTGTTGTTACATTACAGAACTTTCAAAATGGCTTGAAAGCCAACATTTATTGAGGGTGTTTTCGTTAGTCCGGTCAAATGTGTGATTTAAGCCAGAGGCTAAGCTAAGCAGAATCATTGATATTCTGATGGAGCATCATCTTTGTACTTTGGTATATTTTGTAGTTCTTAGAATTTGTAATTGTTGACTTGATCTCACGTCTGATGGATAGTTTCTTCCTACTTGAATCAGAAGAGCACCATTCAAATTGGTATGATACAATTTAATCTGGCATCCTTAGTTTGGCGACTATTATTTCGAGTTTTCATCTTACATGACATGCATTAGTCATCACTCACTCTCTTGTTTTATTTCTCAACTTTTCCTTTAGACTATTTGGTTATTTTAATTTACTCGTTTAGTTTCCCTTTGTCAGTGTGCTGGTGGAAAAATTTCTTCTATTCTCCACTTACTTCAGAGAAGGAAATAAAGATGGGGGACACAAGAAATAAATTGTTTTTCACTTATCAATTTGATTGTGACATTAATTGATAGTCAAAATCCAAGGGCTTTGAAGTTAAAAAGCTGTTCATGTTGAGGGGCAAGCAAAGTAACAAAGTTCAGAGAACAAACGTTTAAAAAAACAACTTTTTTATCACGTCATTTGGTGTTTGACTCAATTCTATCCAAACAGTTCAATTAAACATGTCTGATTTCTACCACATTAGAGGTATGAAGATAGGGGAAGGAAAAGAGTGCGAGGCAATGTGGAAATATAACCAAATTGGTTTAATAGTAATCTTGGTCTTTAGAGAGGAGGCAATTGTCAACTAACTTTACAGATCATATTCGTTGGTAGGTTGTGGCGGCAGTTGTGGTGTTTATCGATTTTTAGGAAACCAGTACACCTCCAGCCTTTCCGGATCTCAAGGGTTTTGTTCAGCCTCCTAGAAATACACAACATCCAGCAGAGGAATTATTTTCTGTAAGGATCTCAAATTATAACAGCCTTATTAAAATGTAATTTGGAGGTAAACCTGAAACATTATCTATTCGTGTTATAGAGGGAGGAAGGAGGTATATTTTTTCAGTTAGGGCCGTCATGACTTCTAATTCATTTGAGCAATCTTTCATGCATTCTATGAGAATGTTGATACCTATCTGGTTAAGTTAGGAGAGCTGTCATCAGCTCACTTCCCCACTACCCCCAAGAGCAAGTCACAAGTAGTGTAATGGTATCCTTGAAAGACATCTCCAATGTAACCAACTTTGTTTTTTTTTTTTTTTTAATAAAGTCCCTCATCATGGAGATTTATTTTCACTGCTCACAGTGCACAAGTGGTTTCCCACAATTGATAAATTACACTTTCTGGGCCCCTAACAATCTCCGGAGAGGATTACTGTGAGGTAGTAGAACAATAATTTCCTGAGACTTAGTTTTCATGATACCAATCATATGGTCAATTTTTGTATGCACTCTCTTAGTTAAAACTGTCTGATCTGTTGTTGCACATACGTGGAGGTCTCCTTAATCCAACAATTTATATTCTTATGGCTGATCAAATTTTTTGCTCAATTCAAACTACATTTGGTGCTCGTAAAAGACACAGTGCTGCTTGTGCTTTAAATGCTCACGTCCAATACTAATATCACATTAGAAGTACGTAGATATGAAGGTACATGATGAAAGCAACAGCTGTAACGAAACACGCTTATAGATAATTAAATCATGCCACATTGTCAAATGAGTACAAACGTTTTGCATGGAGGATATTTCAGTGAAAGGGAATGCTGAAGTGGGCGTCTGAGGCTTTTACAACCTATTAATTGAAGAGTTGATGAAGCGTTAACTTTAACTCTGGTTCGCACCAAGAATGCTTAAATGTTAAGGTTCAGGTCAAGGTAGATCATTTTTGGTAAATGCTAATCATCAAATTGATTAGGCATGGCATTTTGCTTGTTTGCAATTGTTGATTCGTGCATGTATTTGAATTTGACGAGTAGGACCAAGACTTCAATAAAGACTAATCCCTTGAATTTCTGGGCTCAAAAATCTAATGTTATTATTCATCTGATAACAATATGTTACCAAATATCGATGTAATTGCCCAATATGAAAAATGTTCAAAAATATGTGCAGATGGCCAAGCTCAGTACATTGGATACATGACGGTATCCCTTGGATAATCATAGTTTTGGTTAGAAGGCCTGACCAAATTACACTAAAGATACTTGAACATGGCGTTTTGTAAGATGCCAAAGACCAGACACAAAAGGCGTTTTCCTTGCCTGTACATAGAGCTCCAATGTAACTGAGGTATGCCTATGAATAAGTCTGCTTGTGCCATTTTACTCACTGTAGGAGAGGTGAGTGAGGTACGCTTTGAATGAAGATTTGCCTGTTTCAATTTTCTTAGCTTGTTAAAGGAAATCCTAAGTCGAATCAACGGTGTATATTGATGTAACAAAGTACAGTACTATGCATATGAAACAAGTCTAATTGTAGCCTTTGGAGATTTCTTTACTCTTAGAAGCTGAGTTTAACTTCTAACAAGTTGGGGCTACAAATTTCCTTAGTTTGATGATAAATAAAACTGAAGTAGTGAAATTGTTCAGATCTCACTTCATGGTAGCAGACATTTTAATTTCTTTTACTTTTTACTGATGATTCTAGGATTATATGAGGTTTCCTCTTTCAGGTTGATTCAAATCTCTCACTTCATTACTCAATCTAAAAATTATAGTTGGACATCTCTATGACTAAAGGTATTACAGATAGAAATTTGTTTGGTTCTTCGCAGCACTTAGCATGAGTGTCAATATTCTGCTCAGCTGATGATCCTCAATCCATACCCAAAAATAGGAAGAATGCGTGCATGGGTACAAGGACCCCTGAACATTTTGCATGTTGAAAAGAGGTGAGCTCTTACACAGGGCTTCAGACCTGCTGAAGGAATAAGAAAAGGTCTTGTGCCTTAGCTAGCAACAACTTTGAAGACTGCTGCAAAACTCTTATTACCCAAGAAATCCTGTCTGCCCTTACCACTCAATGTACTTCAAAACTGCTTGAAAAGCTCAGGGGAAAGATTAAAAGTGTGCTAAATGTTTCTATTGTAAAGATGCTACAGTAGTTTCGAAGGGAAAATTCCAGCAGCCCCATCTACCACTTCAGCTTGGAGGACAATCAGTGGCCTATTAGATAAAGAAAAGACTTCACGCAGCAGTTGAACGTGTTGTTCGCTGTACTTTTACGCCACAAATTATTCACCATTTGATTGCAGAATCCTGTGTTACGCCTGGTGTATCGAAATACATTTTTAACTGCTTTACAGTTACTTGTAATCCAATGACGTCTTAAAAAAAAAAATAATGTATTAACGTAATTTGTTCACATGTTAAGCTATAGGTTCTGATGCATCATATACAGAGGTTCATCTTGTTATTTAGAAATGGATTGCTGGTGTGGTTTGATGTCACACCTCTTGTCTAGATCTCTGGTAGCACAAGATATTTTGCTCTAAATTACAAAAGACATAACATCTCTGAAATTTTTGAGCATTTAATTATGATTATTAACTTTTGTGAACTTCTTGATGTTGAGGTGTTGTTCATAGCCCAAATACTTTTGTTATGAACTTGTAAGTGGGTAATAATTTCTACTGGCTATTGTAGTGCAGGATTCCATTCTTCAAAAATAGTGACTACTAACATCGATAGTTCGGCTCTCTGCATGCCTTCGAACCAGCCTCAGTCTCAATTTGCCAGTCATAGTGCATCGTTCCAACAAGAATATTTGAGATTTTCAGTGTTCTCGTGAGTTTAGTAAACTGTGCAGGGGTTCTATTGAATCCCAAGTAGAAAAAGGTTAAGATGTCCCTCATCATGGCCTTGAAAATTGTGGGGAATACTTAAAAATGTGAAACTTACATCTCTCAAATAGTTCATGCTATCAGCTTCCTTCAATTTGAAATTGAAAACTATGCTGAAGTAGGCTCATTCATGTTTTTAACCAAGATTAAGGTTTTATGAATGTTTTGAAATTTCACAATCAAATTTGGACTTCTTGTTGCCTGATTGTGCGCGTCAACAACCTTGGCATAGGGATTTCTAAAAAAAATTGTTTTTCCTGACGTGAGTCCTCTAGCTCACTTCGTTCAATAATTGTGAAGCATAATGGCAGATAAGTACTTACAAAGACTTGACAACCTACAGTCCATTATGGAATGCTATCAAATGGGTTTGGTGAACAAATTTGTAACTTTTGTCTTACAATGGCTTTTATTTTTACAAAAATTCCACAAAGCTTCAACACATTCTTATGCTGTGTTAGTGGTTTTTATAATTACATGAAGGTTGGTTACAATTTGATACCAGATGTGTCTTTCTATTGATCATCAGGCCTTTTTGTTTCTCCAGAGTACAAATTATACTGTTTCGTTCATGGTTATTTTGCAAGGTGAGGTAAATAAGTAAAATAGGTCCTTGAATATTTTCTTTGCTATGAAAATAAGCTTAGTATCAAGCTCCACATAACATCGACTGCATAATATAACAAAAATAAGTCATGATATCTGTATGAATTGAGGAATATGATGTGCTGTGTTCAATTTCTCTGTTTTGACGGAGAGTTAACATTCATCTGTTACATTGTGTGAGGATACTGGCTATTGAATTTGTGACCTTGTTACTGATTTATCAATTCGAAGCTCCGTCTCATTTTTTGGATGTTTGGTTTACAGTAACATTTTTACTTTCCTTGGCCCTACATTAGTAGAAAGTAACATTGTGTGGCTAGCTGAACAGTTTTGCTTCAAATTTTCGAGAAATGTAGTTTCGATATCCTGAGAGTCCAATGAATGCAGTTTAGCGCTAGTGAACGTGATTACAAGTGAAAATTCAAATTTCGCATTCATTATTCAAACAAATGCAGGTGACAATCAGTTTTTGAGCAAACTTTTTCTACAAATTTCTGTAGTTGGATAGTGATATAAAACCCAAACGTATTTTCCAATAGTTTTGATTACATTTTGTGAACTGTTTTACACAGACATAGAATTTTTGAGTCATGCAAGATGTGAAATTTTGGGCAAACCCGATCTCCCCAATTTTTGCGCTCATGAAGTCAGCTCAACATGGGTGTAACATACCAGAAAATCTTTGTTGATAACTCAATTAAGTTCCTGTAACGATAAATTTGATAAGATGATTGAATGAATTCCCTGTAGCTTGCTACTGATAATGCGACAATTCTCATTCATCTGTTCTCTAGCGCTGTTTTGTTGTGGAATTAATTGTGTGAAGCCTTTATGGAAGGAAAAAACTAATGTCAAGAATGATGTGCAATTTTTATTACAACCATACGGCTTCAAATAATCCCAAGCGCCTGCATAAACAATTCCTGATCAAAAGAGGTGCCTTCGTGTGGCAACGCACGAGGCTGTTCTCCATCAAGTAGGGCAAGGAAAGCTGTAAAATGGTTTGCTCCAGATGTTCTTCGTCTGAGTTTGCAAGTTCACTTTATGGACTAAATCAAATAAAAATCTTGAGCTTGAAGTGATAAAGTGCCTACTATTGTTGTTACTGTTTATATCATTTGTAGCAACATATTAGACCTTCAGAATGTATATGAGATCATTTCTGTGAATTTAACAACTGTTGAAGAAACTACAGTTTATCCCTCATACATGACGTGAAGTGATGTCAAACAAGGATATTGCTAACAATGAGTCCTGGTGCTAATGTTTTATTTTAATTTTTTCTTTATTATCCTCAAGCCGGTGTATTCAGTTTGTTGCTTTAGAAATGGTTCAATTTTTATTTTTTTCTCATTCAAATCATGTTATGTCATTATTTATCGCCACCTCCAAAGTCATTCAGTATTTAGATTTATTTTGTCACTTTTTTGCCTTGTTTATTTGTTGTTGATGTGTTATTACAATTGTTAGTTTAATATTCGAGTTTACGTATTGGTTTTATCTTTAGTGTTTTTGAGTAATTGTCTACGTTTTTCTCGTTAAAGTATTATGTACATGCTCTTGGAATTCTTTAATATTTTTGTTGATGTTTCACTAAGCCCCGTATTGTCTATTAACATTTTGAATAAGAAGTTGACTCACATCAGCTTTGCTAAGAGCTTAGTTGAATTTCTCTCAAACAAAACGGTTTTTTTGGCATAGTAAAGTAACAAATTTGTGCCATTTACTTCAGTAAATAGGGATATATTTTTTTCAACTACAACTCGAAGAAATCACGATTTGGGGATCGTGTTTTCATAACTGTGATAAGTTGATAGTAGAGTAGATGCACTGAATTTGTTGACTGCATTTGAATCGGCAATTTGTCTTGTACAAAAAATTGTAATATATTTGAAACTGTCATTATAGCGAACATCTGACACTACTCTCGTTGTTGTATTCAGTTTCTCAGCTTCTTTTTCCTTGACTTCACCATTCTTCTTTATTTCATGTAGATGGTTGTAGGGAGAGTGGGTTATTCACTTCTTGTAAAATGTACTCAATTCTGGTATATTTGAGTAGTGGAGGGGTTAATTGAGGTTTGTAGCTCATTTTTTAGTATTATTTTTCTGTTTACAATAACCAATATTAAATTGGTAGTTACAGTGATGTACAATTAAGGCATTCACTAGTATTCAACATGCTCCTTCAGTCCTGCTCATGGCTTAATGACCCCGGTAGGCCTTACTGCAACACACAAATTGGATGATAACTTTTGTTCTGTGGGCCCCACTTCCTCATGCTGCAGAAAGGGCCTACCAAAAACCATTCAGGCAATTTCCCTGTGAGCTGGCACTGCTCTGCTGTCTCCAGTCCCACCTCTCAACTTCTACGTCTAGACTGAAGATTGGCTTATTTTAGAAAGCAATGCCTTGTTAATACCCCATGTATACTACTTCTGTCCTCTTTCTAAACCAAGGTAATCATTTTAATATCATAAAAATGGGTTTGTCCCTGTAGTCATTCCTGCTTCTGTTTTCCAAACTTGTTGCTTGTGCAAGTGGAAGGCTGTAGTTGCACTTTATCAAAACATAATCTGTTTCTCTACTCTTCAGTCTCTTTTGTATTTGGTTTTGGCTCTTGTTTGTGGCTGACAAAAGTTGTCATCTTCAGACCCTGTATAGGTAAAAAAAACTAGCTTTCCTCTTATTGTGTGGTAAGGTGCATTTGCAGCGAAGAAGCTATGTGAAATGTTTATACAAGCTCCAATTGCCCAACAAAAAATGGCTAGGCGTTTAAGGGGCATAATTTCATCCTCAGTGTTGAGGTTGATAATGAAAAATTTGAAACTTATCAGAGAGTCGAAGGTCTGTGATAAATCCATGAATGGTTATGAACCAATTGATGGAGAGCAAAGTAATGAGGAGAAGGAGGAATCCAGTAGGGAGACTGCAACTATACTTGTCTCCATCAGTGTAAAGATTGACAATTTGGGCTCCGTCGACTACAATACTGATGAACCTATTGCAATGCTGAGTGACACAGGTAAGCCATGAAAATCTGTTGATTTCATGAGCAGCCAGTTTAATACTTTAGTTAACAGTTCGGGTCAAGTGGAAGCAAAATGTAGATCATCAGTAAATACGAATTCAGAGCATCAGTAGGTGTTAGAAATCAAATTGTTGTACTAATTAGTTTGATGAATAACAGATAGAGACATTTCCTAGAAAAATTGAAAAAAGCAATTTCAGCAAATTTAATTTTCCAAGCTATCATGGCTTATACGAGGATATTTGAATGGAGATACGAGGCGCATTCATAAAGTAAGGGCAGTTGGTCACAGAAAAAAATATGCTCATAAGAACACATTTTATTGTCATATTTAGTAAGGTACAAACTTATGTTACTTCTCTACATAACTGCCATTCACTCCTATGCATTTTTCATACCGCTTTTTTCTTTGACCAAACAGCCCTTACTTTATGAATGTGCCTTGTATCTCCATTCAAATGATGGTAGCAAGGAACAATACTAGAATACTCTCCATGAAGTCGATCAAAGTTAGGCTAGCATTTTTCGTGGTAAACATTTAAAATTGGGAATTTATCTCTGTTCAACCAACTTTCAGAGGAACATCAATAGCAAACAATGTATAGGCGTTGGACGTTGGAAGACATTGTGAATTTCATATTGATCATTGGAGCCATTTTCCAAAAAACAGTTACATAAAAACGTCTATTGCTTCATTGGCTTCTATCACCGCTCACCAGAAGACTATTTACCATTTTCGAGAGAAATGGGAAAACCCTTTTGTTTCATATTGGGACTTTCAAAAAATAATGAACAAAACCAGAAACTGCTGCAAATTATTACACAATGGTTTATGGCTCTTGAACAGCATGACTTTGCTGCTTGACACAGTCTCACATTTCTGAGAACCGTCCCATTACATTCAGCATTGAAAAATACTAATGTATGATACAAATCGTGACGTTACCACAATGGAACAGCAAAGATTGAAATTTCAAGGTGGCCCTCCTAGACGTTATGATCAATAGATGTCTAACTTCTAGTGAGATGGGAGGCACTGGTATGACTGACAGCAATGGAACATCGTATAGTGTCTGAATGGGATTGACGTTCAGCGAGTCAAATGGGCTGTGGGCTAGACATCAAGTTTCAGCTGATTTGGTACGGTTGTTTTCTCTAAACAACGCGCTAAAATCGATTTCGTCGAAAGTTTTGGTAATTTATTGTGCTGCTCTCGTCATTTTCCCACAAATGGGAATTTCATGGTATAATTGCCTCATTGAGAGCTATCAATATAAAAAATTTAATCAAAATCGTTAGAGCCGTTTTTGAGAAAAAAAATATTTGGTGTTTTGATTGCTATGATAACTATAGTTAACTTTCGGTGGATTTTGCCCATACCCTTATTTTGGCGTCCCATGGAGACCTGCGGGCGAGATATGAAGTTTGAGCTGATTTGATACGGTGGTTTTCTCTAAAAATCGTTCACAGACACACACACACACAGACCATTTTCCCAAATAGTGTTTTTCGGACTCAGGAGGGTCTGAAACGTCAAGATCTGAAGAAAACTCAAAATTATTTTTCAGCCGATTACATAACTTTCCTTTCTACTTCGTAGAGCAAGGAAAGTACAAAGCGCATGTTTTATGGCTCATTGCTTTAGGAACAAACACTAGCGTGAATGTGTAGAAGGCATCATTGGTCACATTACCAGCTACAAAAATTGAAGTGTTTGGTTATTATTCCAAACATGAAGATTGAAAAGAAGCTATATTCATGTTATTCCGTGAATATGGCTAAGCTGAAGCTACTGAATGAATCAATTATTCAGATTCAGCGGCTCTGGCACGTCACCAGTTATCTAAGTGTGGTTCGGACGCATGAATAAACCTTTCTTCTCCGTAATAGCCGCATGTAACCAGCCAATCGTTATGTTGACGTCCAAAGCAACTTCCTTAACGGCAATTTTCTTTTGTTGATGTTGATGTCCAGCGCGCTCTTGGTCGTGCACGTCTTCTGGGCCCTCTCACCTCTGACATTGTGTACCACTGATAAACTTTGCATGTGTACAAGTCAATGGAGCTTCAACCTTCGAAATGGGTCCTCAAATTTTCGTAGTCTTAACAGCAAGGGAAGTTACGTAACCGGCTGACATTTTATTTGCGTCTGATGGGCTAATGAGCCCTAAAAACACCAATCGAGAAAATGGTCTGCGTGAGTCTGTGAACGCGATTGAGAAGAAGAGGGTTGAACCAAATCTAGTGAAATTTGGTATTTAGCCTATCGATAAGGGCATGAACAAAATCGCTTTAAAACTAACAGTTTTCGTAGCGATCAAAACGCCAAATATTTTGTTTCTTAAAAACATCTATAACGATTTTTATTAAATCTGATGCATGAACAGCTGAATGATGTAACAATACTGTTTTCGTCCGTGGGAAATAAATTAAATTATCAACAATTACGATTATACCTCAGTTTTCTGTTTTCATGATCTAAGGGGCATAAGGATCTTAGGAGTAAACTATCTACACGATGAGAGTTTAATAACTCTCTTCAGCAACGAAAGCAGAGTTTAAAACGCTCTTTAGCAATTTCGGAATGGAAACCACCGCTCTTTCACTTACTAGCAAATCTCTCAGTTTTTTCCCTGATAACTCTAACCCTGATAACGATGACTATTATCGTTCTCAAAAAACTCGTTTTCACAGTCTCATCAATTCTCCATTTAACGATTGCTCAATAATGGTCGTGGCACAAGTAGGAGCACCACAATAAATAAAATGATATGCGCAACCAGTTTTTACCACTGTGAAGTGAAGTTCGACCAAGTTCAAATGAACTGAGTAAAAAATGAGTTGAATTGCGAGAAACTGAACAATCTGTACCCCTGTAACCCTGCTTGTTCGTGAATGGTCATGGCGTAGGCTCTATATGTTCATTTGGCAGGTTGTTTGTGCTACACCTAGCGTTGGTGTTAGTCCCTGGGCCAGTATAGATGTCCTGTCTATAGTAGCAAGGGTGTCCACGTACTCGACTGTGTGACCAGAACGCGCTGGAATTAACCAGCGTTTAGCAATGTGATTCTGTGTGACACCTCTTGGTTTCTTTTACAGGATTAACTAGGCATTGAGGGTAAAGTTCAGCTTGTCGCGTAGTGTACGTGGTACGTGTACTATGTGATGGGATTGGCGGGGGCGGTGGTTGGGGGGTGTTGTGCGTCCCCCCAGCGAACCCCCTCCAACCCCTGGAAGAGTCTTCTGAGCGGGTCCTTCCCCCCTCCCTATCGGTCTCCCGCTTCTTCAGCTCCGCTCCTTCGTCTCACCAGTCAGTGCGCCGCACCGGGCTTCGATTGTAAGTGCTGTTTACGTTCAACGATATTTTCGCCGTACGACGTTACGTGTTTCGTACTGCTCGCTTATCACTAGAAGTCGACTCGATTTCAGCTCCAGCGCTCCTCACGGTTTCTCGTAAGTAGACGCTTTGTCATTTCGACCTTTGCCTTTTCATATCGATCCGGTGACGTTGGATCTCTTAAGCTCTTCAAATTCACGTTATTTCCTGCGCTCTCGTTGTACTTTGAACGAGTTCAAGGCGAAGACAACCCGAAGCGCAGGAAAAGATTTCTTCGCCGAACCGAACCAGCAGTTATTGTTGAGGAACTAAACGTGACGCACCGTTCTACATATGTGAACATGTTTACTTTTTGAGCCGTGAAACACCAGAGGAACCAGTTGAGACTTGTCTTAAATCGCGAGAATACCTGCCGAACCTCCTCAAACGCTACGTTTAAATTAAGTATGACGCGTCCCACAACTTCCCTCGCCCACGGGGAAATACAAGGGATTTTGATCGATTTCAGCACACATGACTTGATTTGAGATTAATTTCTTAGGTTACGTCAGATGTAGAATGTCGCACGGTAGTATCGACAAACTATTTATTGTATTTCTGAAAAGCAAAACAACAACAAAACGCCTGGCTAAAGTTAACGTACCTGTTAGTGAGTCCGTCTCCTCTGGCTTGTGAGTCGCAGCTATTAACACGCGTGTATGTAATTTATACTACTACACACGTGATTTTTTGGGTGCCTTATTGATACGAAGTGAGCAGGAAAGTTATCGTAGGAATATTTTTCTTTTTAATTTATTTCAGATTTCAACGTTTCGACGGCCTTTCAGTAAGAAAACAGCATTCGAGAATACGGTAGAACCAAATCAGCTCAAATTTGATATTTAACCATTATATCAACATAGGCCCCCAAAATAAAGGTATAAGCGAACTCGCTGCAAAACTAACTATAGTTATAAAACTAAGTTTTTTCTTCAAAATTGCTCTAACGATTTTGATTACATTTTGCGTGCACAGATCCAAATAACGTAACGATAACGACACATTTTCATTCGTGGAAAAATGTTGAAAGCAGCGCAATAAATTAGCAAACATTTTGGCGAAAACCGATTTGAGTGCAATTTTTCCTAATGAATCTCGACTATATGACTTTAGAATTCTATACAAAATCATGTTTCTTTGCAAATGAGCCACCTAAAGGGTAGAAGTTTAATCATGTTCATAAAATAATTAGGAGCGATCGTAGAAATGTCGGAATTCAAACTTTTTGTTGACTAATTTTTTCGCCGTGGTTCTATAATTCCGCTACTGCGAATACGAACCTCTCCTAAAAAAACGTGCTGAGGCCCCCATCACTTGCTTATACGTCTTTTGTGAAATTAAAATCGTGGCAGTACTCCGGATTTGAAGCGTTAACTGTTTCTACGTGGAAGTTGTTTTTTTACACGTTTATATGAACTGCGTAAAAAATGGATTGGATTAGTATGTAAATGTAGCCGGGGCTGAGGACAGTAGTGTGATGCGTACCAGACATTTTTCGCATCGTTTCACCTATAATTCCGGTACTGCAAGCACGATCTTTCCCAAAGAATATCGTGCAGGCAGTCCCATGTACAAATTGTTCGTTGAGCCCTCAGAACGCAATATTCCAGCAGGCAACTCGACTCAATATTCCAGTACGTCAAGCATTGGTAGATTTTGTTCAGAAGTTCTGCCGAGCTGAACGAAAAACTGATTTTGTTGGTTGCTAGAGCGACAAAAATCGCTGGATGAAAGCTGAGGAAAGTTGTGTGATGCGATCAACCATTACTATTACTTTTCAAGTGCGTGTTGAGAAATCATTATTTCTCTTCATAATCGTTCACCTCATTGAAACATCTCGCGACTCGTATTAATTTCCGACGCTTTGTCAACTTCGGGAAACCCTTGTGGGTTAGTTGAAACCCCTCTCCGAATTTCGGACCACACGCGAGTCACCTGCTCTTTTCAGGCCGGTTTCAGACTTACCAAAAACATCTGGCCCACGATTCTCCTTATGCTGCAACAGTTTGTTATCAGTTGCCTTCTGTGGTTAGTTCCGGGGCTCAATTGACGCTTCTGTTCGTCGGACGTCAATCGATGACGGCTCTACACGCGTGAGTGCATTTAGGGGGCTGTCGGTGTTCACATTTACTTACGGAATTATAGTCACGAGGTTCATGAGCTATCCAGTGTACTCAGCGGTGGTGGAGCACGTGGCGCCGTCAGGTTTTGTTTGGCATTTTGGTATGATCTGTCGCCACACCAGAAGCGAGGATGTAGAGTCTCTTGTCTCTTGCCTTTTTACTTTCCTTGGCTCTACGAAGTAGAAAGGAAAGTTATGTAATCGGCTGAAAAAAAAAATTTTGAGTTTTCTTCAGATCTTTACGTTTCAGACCCTCCTGAGTCCGAAAAACACTATTTGGGAAAATGGTCTGTGTGTGTGTGTGTGTGTGTGTGTGTGTGTGTGTGTGTGTGTGTGTCTGTGAACGATTTTTAGAGAAAACCACCGTACCAAATCAGCTCAAACTTCATATCTCGCCCGCAAGTTACCATGGGACGCCAAAATAAGGGTATGAACAAACTCCATCGAAATTTAATTATAGTTATCATAGTGATCAAAACACCAAATTTTTTTTTTCTCAAAAACGGCTCTAACGATTTTGATTAAATTTTTTATATTGGTAACTCCTAATATGAAAACTATACCGTAAAATTCCCATTTGTGGGAAAATGACGAGAGCAGCACAATAAATTATCAAAATTTTCGACGAAATCGAATTTAGCGCGGTTTTTAGAGAAAACAACCGTACCAAATCAGCTGGAACTTGATGTCTAGCCTACAGGTTACCATGGGACGCCAAAATAAGGGTATAAACAAAATCCACCGAAAGTTAACTATAGTCATCATAGTGATCAAAACACCAAATTTTTTTTCTCAAAAACGGCTCTAACGATTTTGATTAAATTTTTTATATTGCTAGCTCTAAATAAGGCGATGATACCATAAAATTCCCATTCGTGGGAAAATAACGAGAGCAGCACAATAAATTATCAAAATCTCCGACCAAAAGCGTTTTTCGCGCAGTTTTTTCCTTATAAACTCCGCTGGAATTCTTGTAGAATGTAAAAAAAAAAATTGGTATTGTAGTCCAATCCAACATCTAAAGGGTGAGTGTTTAATAAAAACGCTCATGAGATACATGGGGGTTACTCCAGAAATTCCTGAATTTCAACCACTGTCGTTTCGCTTATTACCAGTTCTAAAAGTGTTTATTCAATAGCTCTGCAAAAGTAATTACTATCGTTCTTCAAAAAAATGTGTGTTTACAGCCTCATTAATTATCTGTGTACCAATTGCTCAATAATGGTCCTGCGATGAGTACGAGCAGCACAATAAATTCCGGAACTGTAAGCGCTACCGCTTCCAGCTGCCGTAAAGCGTTGTTTGACCAAGTTCAAATTAACTGAGTGATAAATGAATTGATTAAATAGAATTAGCCACGTACAATGTGAATTGACGTAGAGCTAAGGAAAGTTGTGTGTTGCAACGCACCAGATATTTTTGCCCGCGAGCTCCTCTAGCCCCCTTCGATTACTCCCGCAACCGTCAGTGCAGTTCTCCGTCTTCTTTTGATACAGGTCTGTTTCCTTATCAAATGACTGTTCCTGAATCCTCGCAGAGGCTTATATCGGTTTCGCGATCATGCAAGAGGCCGGTCACTCGCTCAGCATCCACCGAACCCAGACCTGCGGAAGTACGCCAGGTATTTGGCCATTCTTGCTGTGGAGAGCTGTTGCCTATATTATACTGTGCGGAGGTCTGACCACCTGGGGAATCCCGTATCATCTGGGAGGAGTTCTTATTCTGATTTTCCACCTGACCTGACCTTTTACTTGGGTGGCTAGTTTCAAGTGGACAGGTCAACTGTGACCGCGTTTCTCTGCCATTACCTCCTTCACAAACTGGGGGAAACGGTTATTGGCCTGCTTTGTAGCTGTCAATGCTGGTAGGTTTGTCTGCTCTTGTAACAAACGTAGTAGAACCGCATTGCAGAAACTGCAGTGGGGCAGCTGGCTGGTGGTTTCTTGTTTCCTCGATACAGCATGATAGGGGCTTCGAGAGGGAAGTGGTGCAGCCCCGCATTGAAGTCACCATATTCTGTAACTGACTCATCCAGTGGTCTGGCTCAATAGGCTCGAGCCGAACCGAGTGGAGCTCCGCTGCCGTCGAGATTCGGCATAATGACTGATATAACCCTCGTCGAGGGTTTAGCAACAGTCATCAAATAAGGAAACTGACCTGGTCTGGCTCAATGTTGGGAAAAACTCACAAGTATCATGTCCCTTTGACGAGGATGCCCATCTTGCTTGCCATTTCTGTAATGCCAACTCATTATGTGCGGCAAGTCTTCATTCTACAATGAGATCTGCACGGAGTTCAGCCTAGAGTGGGGGAAGCTCCCATTTCATTCTCCACTTGTCATCTCAACTGGTAACTGACTAGAGTTGACTGAACGGTTTAGAAACAATTTTTGCTTTCTTTACTCCTTCGAAATAGGAAGAAAACTTATGATTGAAAGCTATTTTTTTAAGCTTTGTTTATATAATTAAGTTTTAATGAGTCAGAAAAACACCCTTTGGGAGAACGGTCTGGGTTCTGGGAGAAGCCAATCGGCTCAAATTTGAAAATTAGGTTGCAGACCACCATGCAACGCCAAAATAAGGGATTGAGCGAAATTGGTTATAATCGTAATGGCACAGGGTTATCGGAACCCCCCCCCCCCTCCACCATATATCCGATTCTGGCCCTAATTAAAAATTTTGATCCGTGAGAAAATAACGATAACAGCAAAATAAACCATCAAAAATGTAGAAGAAAATGTATTTAAGCGCAGGGTTTGTTCCTCACAAATCCCGCTCATATAATGCTAGCTGTAGATATGCATTGAATGAAGACAGAGCACTCGTATGTGTAGCAGACAGTCCAATTTACGATGGCGCACCTGATATTTATTGTCAAAAACTGAGCCAATATGTTTATGTTGATGAGCATAAATGACGTAGCGGTAATATAATATCTTCATTGACGAGAGAATATCGAAGAGCGGAACAATAAATTATCAAATGTTTCGAATATTACAGGTTCAACCCCTCCATAAATCCATCCTTTCGACGTGAGCACTCTAGGAAAAATCGCATTGGGCGTTCAAAGTCATGAAATAATTACGATCAACTTGACAATTTTTGAATGCAAACTACCTTCTACGACTCCTGCCTTCTTCGCTTACTTGTTTGTTCTTGACCGGCAGTTTCGCTAATTTCCATGCTAGATAGTAGGACGTTTCATGAAATATTTTGAGGCGTATGAAGCGGTATCGCACTGACCCGTTCGAGAACCTTTGATCCTGGAATTGCAACGTTCGATTATTACCCTCCGATCATTTTTGCGATGAGATTACTTCAGGTTCCGCTGCGGTTACATGCAGCTGTGGAAAGGATTAGTTTATGTCGACACTTCAGTGAGAGTTGCTTGTACTTTGATGGATACTTCAGGGCCTCGTTTCCAATGTACGAAATGTCTTGAATTATTTATTTGACTCCCGAAGAGAAGTCGATGCCCGCAACGAAAATCTTCCGTTTTTTGTAGTTTTTCAATTAACTGTTGTGACCATCAGAATTCTATTTCCAACGGTATGCTTCAATAGACTTCACACGCCGATGGTGCTGCATAACTTTGCAGCGCAAAAGCTCTTTCTTTTTCTTTTTCTCAGCACTACCGTAGGAAAGAAAGTAACGTCATCGGCTGAACAAAAAAATGCCGTAATAAAGACATGAGCGAAATACGTTCAAAACTAATTATAGTTATCGTAGTCATAAACAAAATATTTTTCATTTTTTTCACAAAAACGGCTCTTACGAGATTTTAGTTAAATTTGTTGCGAAGATAGCTGCAAATAAGTAAATAATAACGTCAAATTTGTAGGTTCGAGAAATGGCAAGAGCAGCACAATGATTTAACAAACATAAAAAAAAAGTTGCAGCACTGGTTTGACTTAATCCCTAGGACGCTCGAACGGGGGAAAAATCGGGTGGATAACAGTTTTGAGTTATTTCGTACCTTACCGTTTCAAATGCCAAAAAGTTCAGCCTAAAAAAGACCATTTGCGAAATGTGCGAGTGTGGTCGTGATTGATATAAAAAGGAAGAACCAAAGCATCTCCAAGAACTCTCCAATAGGATGAGAGGGTAGTATATAACGTTCATAAGATAATTAGGAGCAACACCAGAAACTCTGCAATTCAAACTACCACCGTTTCACTAGTAACGAAATTCAGATATTATCATTTCTCACAGGTTTTACTCGATAATTCCTAAACAGTAAACACGATCCTTGTAAAAAAATTGCTTTGACAGCCTCATAAATTCCCTGTGTAGTGACTGCGTAGTAATGCTCGTGGCAAGATTAGGAGCCTTTCAATAAATTCCGTAACTTTAAGCGCTACCACTTTCTACGTGAAACGCGAAGTTGTGTTTTACCAAGATCATACGAACTGAGTGGAAAAATAGATTGCATTAGTAGCTAAAGCCACGAAAATCGCTGAATGTACCTGGGCTAAAAAACGGCTCTCCGGTTCTTATTCTCGTTCGTGTGTGAACAGGTGTATTTCCCGGGGTGTCTTCATTTAGTCAACACCAATACCTATATTGTTCTCCCTAAAAGTTCCTCTGACATTTCGTCGTCAAAATTCGCGTGAACTCGTGCTTTTCAACATTTACTGGAATTTGATCAACCTAACACTGTGTCATCTGGCAACTTATACGCACATTTTACTTCCTACAACTATTCCGGAAACTATCCATTGAACGAAAATATAAGCCATGAGAGTTCGGAAAAATAGATTTACCGAACATTAAACGATCATTTTTCCGATTTTCTCTAAAACAGTTGTAACAATGTCGGCCAAACTTTCGATATACTCTCAACTTACTATATTTTGTTCTCCATACATGTTTCTGTAAAAACGCGTTGGATGATGATGCAGATCTCGTATCTATATACCAGATCATCGAATTCAGCAGAGGTTTTGGAAGGTTGTGTGGTGCTGCGCACCAGATATTTCTTTATAAATTTCCCTCATGGTAATAGCGATCTCGGAAAAATCTAGGCAATAAGCTACCAGGACAATGAGAGTTTAAAAATGGTCTTGAGATAACTGACATCTCCATCTCCAATAATTTCAGAACTGTACGCGAGTGTTGGGTGGATGAGAGAGGCAGATGAAATTCAGTACGGGCGGAGAATAAGAAGACGAATAAAACGAGAGGGAGATTGAAGAGAGAGAGAGAGAGAGAGAGAGAGAGAGAGAGAGAGAGAGAGAGAGAGAGAGAGAGAGAGAGAGAGAGAGAGAGAGAGAGAGAGAGAGAGAGAGAGAGAGAGAGAGAGAGAGAGAGAGAGAGAGAGAGAGAGAGAGAGAGAGAGAGAGAGAGAGAGAGAGAGAGAGAGAGAGAGAGAGAGAGAGAGAGAGAGAGAGAGAGAGAGAGAGAGAGAGAGAGACACACACAGAGCGAGAGCGAGAGAGAGAGAGAGAGAGAGACAGAGCGAGAGCGAGCGAGTATAAATAGGAGATTCGTGTGATTAACTGTCAGTTTTCTAGCGCCTTTTTTCCTGTTGTGTTTTGAGGAAATGGGAAGTAAGAAGGAGGAGGGTGATGAGGGAAACCCAACTGTAAGCGAGAAAATACATTGTCGGCTCGGAGCAGAAAATTGAAAGAAAGGGGTAGTTTGGAATTTCCATAAGCTTTACGACACATGTCTGAGGTCAGATGGCTCGAGAACTTGAGAAATCCAATTGGGTTTGAGCCCTATGAACGTCAGAGCAACACCGCTTGAGCTGAGCCGTACACTAATGCTTCCCAAAAACTAATTTGGCTGATTTTTGGCTTCTGCCAAACAGTAGCGTATTATTCACACAATCCCTTATTATTTGATTTCAAGTCTAATTCACATTATATGCTTTGGAATCGCCATACAATTACGCAAACAAGGAATCCGTGTCAGTGGAATTTCACATTTATTGTTAGTAAATTGGATGCCTCACGCGATATTCTTGTTTGGTCTAATCCTCCGTGTCAAAGAAATCGAAGAAAACAAACACGACGTTGAGTTGCTCGTTTGAGCGTGAGTTAAGTTGTGCGACGTATCGAGTGAACTCAGAACTGCTTGTTAAGAAACCAGCTCTAATGGAAACCAAGTTAGGCGTTTCAACTCTCAGGTTATCGACACCTTCGTGTTTCGGATTGTTGCAAAAGCTGCCTTTCCTGACCCAACATGTTCTGCGCTTTTGAGCACCAGATATTTCTAAGGTCCCAGCAAACGGCCGATTCTCGGATTGAGGTCATTAATCTCCTCCACGTTCGTGCCCTTCGCGAATCGCCTTTTAGGCCTGGGCGGATTTACTTTATGGTCGTCTCGTACCGTTGGGAACGCCTTGGAATTTTTTTTTTTTTTTTCTCCTCTTCGATGTCTAATTGAGGCGATTTTATTTGAAACTCGGAGAAATAACGAGCGGCTGTTGAGGTTTCGAGGTTGCGTCTCCTCTACAACTAATTAACCGGTCCGAGGTCGACGAGAGCCTATGAAAGTGTCTGAAAACTGAGATTGTGTTGCAGGTGTGGCCTTATTTCCGCCAATGACCCAAAGTAATTGCTCAAGTGTTGTGCGCAATTTGAGCAGAAATTTCCTTCAAATCTCAATTTTTACTTTCCTGAGTCCTACAAAATAGAAAGTTATGCAACCAGCTTAGAGAAAAACCAAAACCCCCATTTGGTGTTGTGTGTGTGAACGTGATTGAGAGAGAACCGCTTAACCGTATCAGCACTATAATCCAAACGTGTCGACGTTTTTTCCTTATTAACTCCGCTCAAATGTTGGTACAATCTTCAGAAAAATTGAAGTGGTAGTCCATACGATGCGCGTTTGATGTACAGGAGCGACTACACAAATTCCGGTACTTCAACCACTGCCGTTTCACTTACCAATCATTTATAAACGTTTTCACACGATAATTCTGGAAAAGTGATCATCAATTATCCTTCTCAAAAAAAATGCTAATAGCGAAATTTTCGTCGAAATATTTCGTAATTTATTGTGCAACTCTCGTCATTTTCCCGCTTCATTTTTTCTCGTTTTTTTCATGAGAATTTTTGGGTGTTGTCCTGCTTCTATTTTTGTTATAATTAATTAATTTTAGGCGGATTTTACTCATAACCTTATTTTGGGGTATAGATATCAAATTTGAGCCGATTTGGCTCAGCCGTGTTCTCTCAATCGCTTCCGTAGACACACACATACCGTTTTCCCCTTTTGTGGACAGTCTAAAACGCGAACGTCTGAAGAGAACTCAAAAAATAGTTTTTCAGCTGGTTGCATGATTTTCCTTTCTACTTTGTAGAGCGAAGGGAAGTAAAAAGTGCACAGTACCGATCTGTTATTCGGAACCGCACAAGTGAAAAATTTAATTAAAATCGTAAAAACCATTTTGGAGAAATCTCTCGGTGGTTTAGGTACTCTGCTCTTCCTCTGAGCCCTTGGTGGAACTCATGGTTTATCTTCAACCACGAGTAAGTTACGGGGTCTAAAACTGGGTTGGTTTGAAGGCCAGTTTACACGTTCTGTTCACAATTCATTGTGTTGAAGATGATTGACACTCGTACTTCATATTTTATTGACCCATCTGTTAGCATCCCCAGACTTTGCACAGACGAATAAATGAATTCATCATTTGATATTTCTCGTGCTCACCAATATGTTTGAGCTTGGCATTTTTGTCGTGAAAACCTGAAAACGAATGTTCATGTTCATTTTTGAAATGTATGACTGCGCTGGAAAGTTGAAACTGTGGCCCAGCAGGAATTTGGTTAAAAAAAAAAAGTTTTGTGTTTCCTTCAAATCTTCACATTTCTAAGCGACACTGAGCCAGAAGAACAGAGTACGAGATATTTTGTTGGCATTTATTTAAAAATGTTACGCGATAATACAATAATAACACAGCCACATAAAATTCTCAATAGTTCTTAACGTAAATTAAAAATAAAATTTAGCCTAGTACCGCCCACATGACACTATTATTTCAACTTTAATTCTAATTACTTGTGGACGGTGTGACGGGTAGGACCTAATCAACGTTAACCACGACCCTCTAAACCATATTTGTATTATGTTTTTTAGTAAATGCGATGTTGGATATTTACCGGAGTCGCAAAACAGATTAATAATGGATGCGAATGGACCACTTATACGAGTATAAGGCGCCGTTCTCTTGAGTATCATGTTATTGATTCCCAAGTGCATGAAAGAAAGATCTTTTTTTACAGCTGTGTGAATCGCTCGAGCGGGGCGCGTAGCAATAATATGGCACTCCACGCAAAGGCAGTTAGGGTTGGTTGCACTCTTCCAGCATAATTACTTTTGACGTTGACTGAAAATACTCTATGCACATGGGTATGCGTTTAGCATGTACACTATCTAGGATCGGCAGGATTCTCTTGAAAATGGCAACTGAGCCTGGAAAACTCCGTATAGAAAAGTGGTGTACGAGTATTTTTTTTTTTTAGTGCAGTTTCTACTTTCCTTGGCTCTACGAAGTAGAAAGGAAAGTTATGGAATCAGTTGAAACCCCCGTTTTGAGTTCCGTTCAGATCTTCATGTTTTAGGGCCTAACTAGTCCAAAAAGTACTATTGGGGAAAATGGTTCGTGCGCGTGTACAGGTATGACATACACACTCGGGCAGTGTCCCGACTTCGGCGTAGGTGGAGTGAGTGGGGCTTCAGAGAACATCCATGGAAGGGACTGGCGCTTTCACACCGCTCGTGTGGCGTCACTGCCTACAGAGATGAGGCGTACTAGAGGCCTGGATCGTAATGTTGTGGATGCTCGCTCTCGTGCCTCTGGTAACCAGTTTGAGCGCAGTTCTGCCAGAAGGCTGCTGGCCCATTGTCATCTGAGACCTGGGAAGTGGCGAGAGAGAGAGCATAGGGTAGTCTGGACGCCCCAAAATACTCAATATTTAGCCCGCGGGTTACCGCAGGACGCCAAAATAAGGATATTTAGTAAAATCCGCTCATAAAACTAATTATAGTTATTATAGTGATCCAAACACTACATTTTTCTTCTCGAAGACGGTTCTAACGATTAAATTATTTGTGTGCACAATTCTAAATAACCCAACTATACCATATCATTTTTAAAAGTTTTCACTCGATAACTCGGGAAAAGTGATCATTATACTTTTTTTAAAAATCATGTCTACAGCCCCATCAACCCTCTGTGTACCAATAGCCCAATAATGGTCAGGGCATGAGTAAGAGCGGCACCATAAATTTCGGACAATTCTCTACCACCATGAACATATTAAAGCGATTGGGTTAGGTCCACCAGTAGGCAAATTACCAAAGTTAACGTACCTGTTAGGTGAGTCCGTCTCCTCTGGCTGGTGAAATACTGTGGGCGAGCGCTATCGATGTAAAGACATCATCGTCTGGAGCCAGAGGACTTTACTATGAACATATACGTTCGACCAAGATCCAATGAAACCTAGCGAATTTACGTCGAGCTATGGACAGTTGTGTGATGCGTCGCGCCTGATTTATTCTGTATGCTCCTAATTCTAATTGGAATCATTTCATACTGATCATTTTCTAAGTTATTGGTAAAATATTAAATTACAAACTTCTCTGAATTTTAAATATTTGGTCTATTAAATCTTCGCTGCTGTTCGGCGTATGCGACTGGGTAATTATTTACGTGTCGCTGAATCGGCCTCTAGTACTTTTTGCCTTTTTCATGGTAATTTATCCAAGTCGTTTAGGAGTAGTACGGGTTTATAATAATTTAATTGGGCGCCTGCCGAACGATTTTTTAAAATAAATAATGAGAAATAATCGGCGGGGAAATAGCTCGGTAAATGGTTTCGGACAACGTTCAAGTCGATTCTCGTCGACACGGACGTTGACTTGCGAGTCGTTTATTTACGTGAAAATTGTTAAGAATTGCCAATTATTGAGGGTCCGGTGGTGTGTGTGTGGGGTGTGGGTGGGTGGGGGTTGGGGGGGTCGTACCCTGTGTCTTCGATCGTCCACCTGTTCCAGCGTCGTCGACCTTGAACTCATCAGCTGAGCGTCCAGTTCTCCGCAGACCCCGCACTCTCGTCGTCGACGTCTTCCGCAACCTCCGACTCCTCCGCCGGTCGACCAGTTCACGTTTCACCGCCGCCGACCCAGCGCCATCTTCTTCTCTGCCGCCGTTTCTTCTTCCTTTTTATTTTGGTAAGGATTTTGATCGTATTTCCGTTTAAGATGCGTTCAGCTCTTTATCTCGGTCTTAGAAATTGGTGCTTCACTCAACTATCCTTGCCACCGCCCGCGTTTAGTGACTTCCAATTATTATTGCGGCTAATCAAATCTGTTTTGGACGCTCTACGTACGTACCAAACTGGCGGCGGTAAGCGTTAATAAAAGCATTGCCCGGACCGTAGGGGTCACACGACAGAAGGGTTCACGATAAAAGTTCAGGTCGCTTGACCGAATGTAAACAACTTGTTAACAGATTATGTTAAATTAAACGCATTGCACGATTTGCTCCACGTAAATTCCCTGGTTTTATTTAATTTTGCTACTTATTCAACTCTTTTTTCACTCCTGAGTAATTTCATTTGAACTTCTCAAACGCTCAAGTAGTGGCGCATATAGTTTTATTTATTGTGGAGCTCTCACTTGTCTCACTAAGAGTTGACGTGACTGTAAAAACATTTTTTTTGAGGTCGATAATAATCATTGTTTTAGATTTATCGGGTAAAAACTGTGAGAAACGGTAGTAAGTGAAATGGCGGTGGTTGAAATATCGGGATTCTTCGCTCCTATACATCGTATGAGCGTTATCAAACGCGCGTCGTCAAACGTATAGGTACATTATCGACCCCATTGTGTTTCTAATAAAATTTGAGCGAAGTTCATAAGGATAAAACTGCGCTGAAATCGATTCTCGTCGAAATGTTTAATGATTTATTGTGCTGCGGTCGTTATTTTCCCACAAATGAAAGTTTCATGGTATTGTTGTGTCGTTTGGAGCTGTCTATAAAAAAATGTAGTTTAAACCTTTTTGAAAAATCGTATTTAGTACATTGATCAGTAAGGTAACTATAGTTAGTTTTGGGCAGATTTTGCCCACGCCTATATTTTGGCGTCCCTAGTTAACCTGCGAGCTAGATAGGAAGTTGGAGCTGATTTAGGCCAGCCATTTTCTCTCTCTCAATGGCGTTCAAAGGCACACACAAACCCTTTTTCCAAATAGTGTGTTCGGACTCTGCAGGCCATAAAACCTAAAGATCTGAAGAGAACTCAAATTTTTTTCTTCGAGTGGTCTGTGTGTGTCTGTGAACGAGTTTAAGAGAGAAACCCGTACCAAATCCACTCAAACTTGTTATCCAGCCCACAGGTTACCATGGGACGCCAAAATAAGGGTATGAGCAAAATCCACCGAAAGTTAACAATAGTTATCATATTGATCAAAACACCAAATTTTTTTTCTCAAAACTGGCTCTAACGATTTTGATTAAATTATTCCTATTGGTAGCTCCCAATATGGCAACTATACCATAAAATTTCCATTCGTGGGAAAATGGCGAGAGCAGCACAATAAATTATCAAAATTTTCGACGAAAAGCGTTTTTAGCTCGGTTTTTTTCCTTATAAACTCCGCTGGAATGTTAGTAGAATGTTTAAAAAAAATTGGTATTGTAGTCCGATCCGATACCTATATAGGGCGAGCATTTAAAAACGCTCATGAGATACGTGTTGCTCACTCCAAAAATTCCTGAGTTTCAACTACCACCGTCTCGCTTACTAACTGTTCTTTCCCACTCAGTTTTTACCCAATAACTCTGCAAAAGTAATTACTATCCTTCTTCGAAAAATTTGTGTTTACAGCCTCATTAATTATCTGTGTACCAATTGCTCACTGGTCCTGGAATGAGTACGAGCAGCACAATAAATTCCGGAACTGTAAGGGCTACCGCTTCCTGCTGCTGTGATGTGTTTTTTGACCAAGTTCAAATGAACTGAGTGGTAAATGAATTGATTAAGTAGACAAAGCCATACAGAAAGTGAATTGACGTAGTTTATATTGATAGCTCCCAATATGGCAACTATACCATAAAATTCCCATCTATGGGAAAATGACGAGAGCAGCGCTATAAATTACCAAAATTTTCGACATAATCGATTTTAGAGAAAACGACCGAACCAAATCACCTCAAACTTGATATCTAGCCCGCAGGTTACCATGGAACGCCAAAATAAATAAATTATCAAACTTTTCTACGAAAATCGCTTTTGGCGCGTTTTTTTCCTTTTAAATTCCGCTGAAATGTTACTAGAATGTTTTAAAAAAATATCTGGCGCGTTGCAACACACAACTTTCCTTAGCTCTACGTCAATTTACTCGGGTACTCGTCCGGGAATGAGTACGAGCAGCCCTGAAATTCCGGAAGTGTAAGCGCTACCGCTTCCTGCTCCCGTAAAGTGTTGTTTGACCAAGTTCAAATGAAGTGAGTGATAATGAATTGAGTAAGTGGAAAAAGCCATGTACACGAGTGAATTGACGTAGAGCTAAGGAAAGTTGTGTGTTGCAACGCACCAGATATTTTGTATTGGAAGGAATTGTTTCTGTTTGGATTTTGACCTTACTGTTTTGTTTTGATTTTTTATGTTTTCGTTAGAGTACGAACACTCTTCAATTTATTACTGAGTCGTCCTCACGAAATGTCGGTTCTATAGTTTTATCGAAAATTCTTGTTTTGTGCGATATTGTAGCTATCATACATTTTATGCACAGTCATTATTACCCTATTTTCACTGGCTTTATGGGAATTAGGTACATCACATTGTTGGGCCTATGAAAGGGGGAGCTTGAAACTGCAAAATCAATGAACGTGGGTGAGGACTGTATTACACTTGACAGAATAGCGATATCAGGTTGAGTATGAGTATAGAAACGCATACAAGAGACTCTCAATACATGTGAAACTGGTTGTGAGATCCTAAGGATGTCTGACTTGGAAGGAGCTGTCTATTGAGAAGAGGAATCTAAACTTGAGGGTTGGGGAAAGATAGATGGGAAAGTCCAGGACAGAAGAAATAACTGAGGAGCTGGGCTTTTCGCAGGTACAAACAAAAGGGTTGAGATAGAAAGGTGTTTGGGGAGACAATGACTTTCCAGCGGTCAGGTGAGTCCCGTTAGGGCAAGTCCTGACATTTGGGAGGTCGAAGACCTAGTTAATTCGGCCTGCCGAACACTAATGTTTGATAATTGACTAGCTGCCCTCGTCATCAATCAATTTCTTATTATTGTGGGATATTTTGGAACTGTCCACACGAAAAATTCAATCAAAGTCGTTGGTCCGGAAATTGATGTTGTAACTGCAGTTAGTTTTTGACTGATTTTCTTCATGCCATATTTTGGCGTCATGTCTTGAGCTGTGGGTTGAATATAAAAATTGGACTGCTTTCGTTCCACCGTCTCTTCGAATCATGTTAACGGAAACACAAATGGTGTGTGTACCTCCTTAGCACTACGAAGTAAAAAGGCAATAGCTCTCTACCCTACTGGTACACTCTACCTTCCGTACCTTCACAGGTTTGGGTTCGGTCGAGCAAGTGCCAGCTCCCACACATGAGCGACACCGCAACATGAACGAATAATATACCGATCTTTTGAGGATGAAGAACAATCGCTATGAGAAGGAAACAGACTTGTTTTGATCATCGGAGGAACACCTCAGTTCAGATTTTCTTTTCTTCCGCTGGACGACTTCATGAAAGACGTGAGAGCCCTGTCCTCTGCCTAGTTCTGGCTCTAGTTCTAGAAATATTCTATTTTTCTCGGGCGACGGGGTAAAGAATTGTCATTTGGTCGGCCGATGGAACGTAATTGTCTGAGCGAAAGAAGAAGTTTCGAGGCGTGTAATTGGCTAGTTGTTGAGTTCGTAGTCCGTCACGTTTTTATCTTGCTACGTAATTTGTATCAGGCCAGGGGCTTGTGGGGACGAAACCCCGTTTAATTTTGTTTTTGAAATTGTAGAATTTCGTAGAGGTTCTGTGAAATCGAAGCTCATTTTGGAAATTCCTCTCTCCTAACAGTTTTCGCGGGTGGGGTTAAAACACGCAGGACAGCACTGCGGACTGAGGGAAAATTGAAGGTAGCGACACATCCAGTCGCTGACTTTTCTGTTGTTTTTGAAAAGCAGGACGGAGACTCTCGAATAGGACAAACAAATAGGACGTGTGATGCACGAGCACGCCACTTTCCTCAACCCATCATCACGACTCGATCCAAACTTGTGTCCACATCAGATAAGCGATACGATGATACGTACCGTCAGCAACGGTTACTTCCGCCTTCCGCCATGACAGTATCCTTGACTTCTCTGATTTCAACTATAAAATTGCTTCAGTGGTTCGGACCGTAGCCAATCAGGCACGATGTACTCCTCGTTAGTTTTTCCCAGCAGTGACTAATGATGTCAATTCAACTCAACTAAAGTTAACGTACCTTTTAGGTGAGTCCGTCTCCTCTGGCTGGTGAGATACTGTGAGATCTAACCCAATTACTTTGATATCAATTCAACTCCATACCAATTTGTTCACTGTGAATCGTACTAATAATGTGATGGATTCTCTCGAGAAAGTAGTTCAACTTGTTATCCTACGACCTCAGTTTACAAAGAATATTAGCGTGAAATCGGAGCGTGGCTCTGCGTACAGTAGAAGGTTCAACTGCAGTCCACTGAACCTGGCGACTCTTTCCATTCGTGGGACGTGAATCATCAGGCGTCGTTGCGGAAGGACCTTCCATCTTGTCAAGCCACGAAATCTCGCTACTTAATTCGGAAAAAGAATTTATGTGCATTTGCGAATCAACCAGAACACATTTAGCTGTGCCACTCTTGGAAAATAAACATTTTGACTACTTTTTTTATTTAAAAAAAACTGCTATATCGATTTCGATCAAACTTGCTGCGTACTTTAAACTTAGTAACACCCACATATATCTTTGTTTTTGTGTAAACAGCACATCCTCGAATTTATGGGGGTGATGGAAGTGTGATGCTACCTGCCAGATATTTTTTTCACGCAGCTGAAATGAACCCAGCGTTACTTGACGTCTAAATAGAAAATGGTACTGAACAACGTTCCAGAATTCTTCCATAATCTTTATTACATTACCATTGTGTAGGTAGCGTCATGTTAGCGGGATTTAGAACGAACACTCCACTAACACAACTTTCCTTCGGCATTTTTGATATTTTATTGTGCTGCTCCCGTCATTTTCCCACCTATGAAACTTGGATTTTACCTTTAAGTCATCTGAAACTATTCACGTAACAAATTTATCAAAATCGTTAGAGCCGTTTTCGAGGTAAAAAGGTGTTTTTATCGTTACTACGAATATAGTTAGTTTCGTACCGACTTTGCTCGTAAATTAATTTAGCGTCCATGTTGAGGTGTTGGCTGAATATCAATCTAGAGTTGATTTCGTTACACAGACGCTCACAGACCGTTTTCTCCAGTGTTCATCGGGCTCGTAAACATTTGGGCTTTGAAGATCCGTACAAATTCAAAACAATCTGTGTCGACCGCACACAGATACTTACTAAGCAAAGTAATAATGAAATTCCCCGGACTTTTAAAATTTGACTTTCGAATATTTCCTGAAATGACTCTAAATGGTTTTAATGAAAGTCAACTGATCGGCGAAAACATTTTGCGATCTGTGTGTATACCGAGGATGTAACTCATGTCGTCGAAGTTGTGTGGGGTGGCGTACCTTACGTTTTAGTTATTTAGTAGTCTACATGATGCTGATTTCTCAACTGACTTTGTTGATTCTTTTCTTCTTCAATACATTTTTGGAAGTCATTGTGCAACGACCCTCAGTAATTTCATAATTATTCCCGGGAATTAGGGAATGGAGTCACAATTCACAGCCGGATTTTATGATTTTTGTTTCTACCTGTTCACATTTGGGCAAAATTGAGCAAAGGACGTCGAGACTTATCAACGCAAAGGTTTCATATTTTCACTGTCCGAGGCCGAGGTATAGGTTAATCTTATTGCCATTAAGACTGGCAATGAAATATAACAGTAGGTATGTAGTTAATATTATGACGAACATGTCAAGATGCGTAACAGATTTCGCGTGTGTAGTGATAGATACAGAGTTGGATAGAATGGAAATAGTGAATGATAGAGGAGATGAATGTAATTCAGAAGGAACTTGTTCCTGCGTACCGACTGATGTTCTCACACTCGTTTGTTTCTAAACATGCAGTTCCCTGTGCGCTAGTTGAATAAATCAATCAGTTGAAATCCTGTGGTAAAGAGACGAGGCATTGGAGTTGAAGGGAGCAGGTCACTAAGAAGCTCAGATTTTTGTTGAACAACGAGGCTGAGATAAACCTAATCTGAACATAACACAACAGATAGAAGCGTTTGATGAGATGGAATTGGCTGGACGTATCTTATCCGTTTGACCCTGTTCAATAGTTTGATTGATTGTGTCGTCGGGTTTCGTGTTCACAGCTTTTCAGCGCAGTGGTCAGGAAGCGGCGAAAGATGAAGCGACTTCTTGCGGCTGTAGCTCTCCTTTGCGGCATCTCGTTCACAACCAGCGACCAACCACCGAAATGGTCGCAGGCCTATTCCGTCCGAGGTGTCATCACCATCCCATACGCCGAACTCTCTGAGCCGTTCTACGCTTATTTTGACGGAACTATTGGATCCAGTCGAGTCGACTATTACGGCGACACAGTCAAGACATTCCAGATCAGTACTCTGGGGAAGTATGGGGCGATGCGTAAAGTGGTACCGATGACAACTGAAACGGAATTGAACGTTAACACGTGCCTTGAAGTCAATGGGACCATCGACAACAAAGTGACGCCGCAGACTGTCCTCCCAGATCTTTCAGACTTCAAATCAGCAGGGAAAGACGTCATTGACGGCGTTGAACTACAGAAATGGACCAAAACGGAGACTGACGGTGAGAAGGTGAGTAAGTACACAATGTGGCTGTCGACGCGTAAAACCAACAAAGTCCACTTGCAGAATGAAGAGCCAGTTCCTGTCCGCTATGAGATGAAGGGCTACAACTCCCTCCTCGGCTCTCACTACGATCATTATTATTTGTCCTATGACATGTACAGTTCAGATGCTCCGTCGGAAGAAGTTTGGCAGCTCAGCCATAATATGACGTGCACCAATTTCCCAGGACCGGGACATACCTCAGTCGCTCTTTTCAACCCCATGAAGGAGTTCATTCATAACTACGATTCCCACATCGAAGCTGACTGGACACACTTCAAGAAGACACACAACAAAAAGTATGGCGACAAATTAGAACATGATCGAAAGCGTCGTGTGTTCAGGGACAATCACAGGTTCGTGCACTCAACTAACAGAGCTGGATTGGGGTATCAACTGAAACTTAACCACTACTCTGACTGGTCTCCTGAAGATGTTAGTGTCCTCAGAGGCCGGAAACATTCGCAGAGTGACAATGGCGCCTCGCCCTTTCCCTACTCCCCACAAGCTATCAAAACTCATTGCCAAAACATCCCCCAAGAGTTCAACTGGCGTCTATATGGAGCTGTCACCCCTGTCAAAGATCAATCGATCTGTGGAAGTTGCTGGAGCTTCGGAACAACTGGAGCGATCGAAGGAGCATATTTCGTTAAAACGGGGACATTGATCAGCCTCTCTGAGCAAGCTTTGGTTGATTGTTCGTGGGGTTATGGGAACAATGGGTGTGATGGCGGTGAGGACTTCAGGAGCTATCAGTGGATGCTTAAGCATGGAGGTTTGCCCCGAGAGGGAGATTATGGCCAGTATCTGGGACAAGACGGATATTGTCACGTTAATGCAGTTGAATTGGTTGCTCCCATCACAGGCTACGTCAACGTCACTGCAAACAATCAAGATGCTCTGAGACTCGCCATCTTTAAACATGGCCCTATCTCCGTCGCCATCGACGCCTCCCAACGAACCTTCACCTTCTTCTCTCATGGCATCTACTCCGACCCTAAGTGTAAGAATAAACTAGAGGATTTGGATCACGCAGTCCTCGCTGTTGGCTATGGTGACCTCAACGGTAAAAAGTACTGGCTCATTAAAAACTCATGGTCCAACTTGTGGGGCAATGATGGGTACATTCTGATTGCTGCCGACAACAACGTATGTGGCGTAATGACTTCCCCAACTTATGTCACTATGTGAGTCCTATTATCTCAAATTTTACTTTATTCAACCTAATTGTCATTTTCAATCAATACATTTGTAACAGTTTTCATAAAGATTTTTTTTGGTGACACCCAGAAATATCGAACGCTTGATATTAGAATCTCCTAACTTGGAAGGTAAGTGGCTCTGATCAGTACGATCCATACGGCAGTATTTGCTTGTCGAGCAGTGGGGTATCAAATTGGCGGCTCAGTTGGGCGGCATCTCCGTTCACAGGATTTTCAGAGATGTTCATTTAGAACAAAAATTCGTGTATGAAGGTTTGATGGGTATGGATTCGTAGAAGTGTTTCGCTATTTTTTGTATTGCTGAAATGGTGTTATCAGAGTAAAGTGAAAGGAATTAGACCTCAAAAAAGAGAGTCGGAGAGAATATTGAAGTTCGTTATCACACGCATTGTATTTGAGTGGGTATTATATCTGAACAGGGTGGGGCTTTGACGACTGTGAGCATTAGTACCTGAGAGTCAAATAAAGTTGGGCAGAAAGGGGTCAAGAAACGTACTAAGGCTAATAGTTGAACGGGAGAAGCGCCAACTAAGCTCTGAGTTAAGGGGCAGAGTGTGTGTGTGTGAGAGAGAGAGAGAGAGAGAGAGAGAGAGAGAGAGAGAGAGAGAGAGAGAGAGAGAGAGAGAGAGAGAGAGAGAGAGAGAGAGAGAGAGAGAGAGAGAGAGAGAGAGAGAGAGAGAGAGAGAGAGAGAGAGAGAGAGAGAGAGAGAGAGAGAGAGAGAGAGAAATGGATAAATATTGTTTAAGCGTGGCAGTTTTGTGACGTGAGAAGGAACGACCATCTAGTTGAGGAAACTAAATTATTCTTCTCATCGTCACAAGTTAGCTGTTTAAGCAGGATGGTGGCGTGTTATCGAAGGCTTCCTAAGGGACTTGCGACATCGGTTACTGGGGAATCAAACTGTGTCTAACATTCACTTGATTGAATCTTTCTCAAACATAGTGGAAAACTATTTGGGCGCTTACCCAAATCGAATTGCTTACTGGAAGTTAATCAGTACAAAGTTTGCGATTGGATGGCGTCGGGTATTGTTCGACGATAGATCTATTCAGCGTCTGAGATGGAAATACTATGGGATTTATAATTTTGCTTGGTGTGAAAGAAGCTTTCAACAGAGACTGAAGCGCGGTGTGTGTGGGATAGCTTTGGATGGGTATGATATTTATTTCTGAGATAGAAAGAAAGTCGTTAGTACTGGCTGTACGCACAGCTCAGTGGCTAGAAATGATTTGGTGTAATATACGGTTTTGATTTACTGTTTTACGTGTTATTGATTCATATTGATCACCTGAGTAGCTCCTCATTCGATACAGTTGTGTAATACGTTACAGCCTGGTTCTGGGTTATCTTCCCAGGAGCATGCCCATGCTACCAGGTGTGACCACGGGTTGTGGATAGCGGAACGGCCACGGCATTGTCCCCAGGGGCATGTCTGCGGCCAGCTGTGAATAAGGACAGCATGCTGACTGAATAAGCAGCCGCGAACAATGGGCAAAACCCAAGAGATCGCAGAAGAGATCCTGAACAAAGGACTCAAGGGCAAGCGGATCTACATTTTCTCAGACAGCCAGGCCGCTTTAAAGGCCATCGCAGCCTATAGTTTTAGGTCTAAACTGGCATGGGAATGCCTCCATGCGCTCAAGCAGCTCGGCGCCCGTAACAGGCTCTCCCTCATTTGGGTGCTGGCTCACAGGGGGCATGAGGGCAATGAAAAGGCTGACCGCCTCGCGAAAAGGGGTACAGAATCCCTACCCATCGAGCCTGAACCACACGTGGGTCTGACGAAAAGACACCTGAACCGTCTGGTTGCTCGATGGGAGGTACAGGAAAATGGCGCCCATTGGCATCGCCAGCCACGACTAAGACAGGCGAAAAGGCTTGTCACGCCTCCCTGTCAAAGGGTGAAGGCGATGCTGACACTCTCTAGACAAGATCTGAGAGTACTGATAAGCTTCCTCACCGGGCACTACCCACTCAGATACCACCTCAGCAAAATGGGCATCTCAGAGGCAGTGGAGTGCAGACTGTGTGGCGAGGAGGATGAGACGGCAGAGCATATCCTATGTGAATGCCCTGCCTTGGCAGCAAACCGCTTTGAATACTTCGGTCAGGGGACCACTGAACCCCAAACTGTAGCGGACTCTGCGGTGAAGGACATACTCGGCTTCCTAAGGGGGGCGGGTATGTACGACGCCTTCTACTAAGAAAGGGCCAGCGTCACAATAGGCCCATATGCGGCGGCCGCAGTGACAAAGGGACTTGTCCCACACGCCCTCGGGTCAGAAAAAAAAAAAACGTTACAGGGTCTGATTTGTGAGCTTTAATGAAGTGCATTCACTTGTTTAGTTGTATTTATTTTCCCTTCGTTTACCTAAAATATTTTAGTGGACCCACTCGATCAGATTGTTAAATACCCTATTTACTTTATACATGTATTTTCCTACTACTTTTGTCTGCATGGCTGTTCGGTTTATTCCGACTCCAGGAAAAGTAAACCATGTTTCATGATGCATAACTCAATACGAAACAAATAGGGGAGTCATGACAAATTAAGGTTCAGGTATCGCGTGTTTAGGCCACAGAAAGGCAGGTGTTTGGCAGGTCGGTAGATTTAAAATAAATAAAAAACGAATATTGAGGTCAGTAGTTTCTGACCTTCTAACCTGAAAACCGACGAAGAAAATATTTACATTGGGAGTTGTGTTAATCCTATTTACAAATGACAAAACTCACTGGTTAGCTGCTGAGCCAACTGACAGTCACGAAATGCTTAGTTTCTTCTTTTTGTTTACTAAACAGCAATCGTCTCGAAAATAAACATCAAGAAAATAATCATTTGTTCCGAGCGAGCTACAATTTGAGGACGACAGTAAAAACGTTAATTTCCAACTAGTAAGAGTTGTACGAATAGCACAACTTCAAGATGTCGTCCTCACGATTGAGTTTTTCCACTTCCCGCTCGGTCATGAAATTGAACCACCGTTTTTGCGACCTGCGTTGTCTTTGAACAAAATCAAGCAAAATATGCTGCATCCCTAAATTTTCCAGAAATTTGGAAGATTAGTTTTTTGCCAAATTTTTCAATTATGAAATCTCATCTGACATTTCTTTTTGAAGACCCCAATAATTTCCAAAAATGCTCGAAATCGAAAGGTCAGTTTTGGTATTTTTTGTGTGGAATCTAAGAACGTAAATTTACAACCGTCCTTAGTTAGCACCCTGTTCATATCTTTCATCTTTCTTTAAATTCAGTTTTCTGTAGGTGTTACCATCGCTTTTTTAAAAAGGAAAAAAGAAAACAAACATACTCAGTTGAATCACTCCCAATTCAGAAATTTATCGCTCTACCAACTAATGCACCGCGCGTTTACGTGGACGTAATTGAACGTTTGATGTAAAACCCGATGGCGCATGACATTCTGAAAAGCATTAGGTTGCCTCCACTTCTTACTACGTTACTTCCTTCATCGAGTTGCCGGCTAACAGTAATTTCTGAGACAGTCAACTTGATTTTATCGAGTTGGCACAATCGGGGAGTTTTATCGTTCTGGAACAATCGGGGAAACAAGTGAAGAGACCACAGTAGTTCAAATGCCGCGATTTCGTGCGATGTAATTATTAAACTTGATTCGAGTACGTAGCTTATTCGACTACCAACATGATTTTTGTGTGAACGGTAGCGTCAGGTGAGCAGGACTTTTAGGTTTTAAAGTAGAAAATATTGATAATTTATTGTGCTGCCCTTGTCATTTTCCCACGGATGAACGATTCATTTTTTACTTTCCTTGCTCTACGAAGTAGAAAGGAAAGTTATGTAATCGGCTGAAAAAAAAATTTTGAGTTCTCTTCAGATCTTTACGTTTCAGACCCCCCTGAGTCCGAAAAACACTATTTGGGAAAATGGTCTGTGTCTGTGTGTATGTGTGTCTGTGAACGATTTTGAGAGAAAACCACCGTACCAAATCAGCTCAAACTTGATATCTCGTCCGCAGGTCACCATGGGACGCCAAAATAAGGGTTTGAACAAAACCCACCGAAAGTTAACTATAGTTATCATAGTGATCAAAACACCAAATATTTTTTTCCTCAAAAACGGCTCCAACGATTTTGATTAAATTATTTATATTGATAGCTCTCAATAAGGCAATTATACCATAAAATTCCCATTTGTGGGAAAATGACGAGAGCAGCACAATAAATTACCTAAACTATCGACGAAATCGATTTTAGCGCAGTTTTTAGAGAAAGCCACCGTACCAAATCAGCTGAAACTTGATGTCTAGCCTACAGGTTACCATGGGACGCAATAATGAGGGTATGGGCTAAATCCACCGAAAGTTAACGATAGGCATCATAGTGATCAAAACACCAAATTTTTTTTCTCAAAAACGACTCTAACGATTTTAATTACATTTTTTATATTGACAGCTCATAATAAGGCAATGATACTATAAAATTCTCATTCGTGGGAAAGTGACGAGAGCAGCACAATAAATTATCAAAATTTTCGACGAAAAGCGTTTTTCGCGCAGTTTTTTCCTTATAAACTCTGCTGGAATTCTTGTAGAATGTTAAAAAAAATTGGTATTGTAGTCCAATCCAATACCTAAAGGGTGAGTGTTTAAAAACGCTCATGAGATACATGGGGCTCACTCCAGAAATTCCTGAATCTCAACTACTGCCGTTTTGCTTACTTCCAGTTCTAACAGTTATTTTCCAATAACTCTGCAAAAGTGATTACTATCCTTTTTTTAAAAACTCGTGTTTACATCCTCTTTAATTATCTGTTTACCAATCGCTCAATAACGGTCATGCAATGAGTACGAGCAGCAGAATAAATTCCGGAACTGTAAGCGCTACCGCTTTCTGCTGCCGTAAAGCGTTGTTTGACCAAGTTCAAATTAACTGAGTGATAAATGAATTGATTAAACAGAATTAGCCATGTACAAAGTGAATTGACGTAGAGCTAAGGAAAGTTGTGTGTTGCAACGCACCAGATATTTTTAGTTCTGTCGTTTTAACAGTAAATTCATTCAAATTCGTTAGAGCCGTTTTAGAGAAAAACATTTTGGTGTTTTAATCCTCACCGTAAATAGTTATTTTGGTACCGTTCCGAAATTTAAGCTTTGAATCGACTATATTGCTACAGTGTGTTATTCTTAATCAAAAGTGTAAGGGAGAAAAGGCGAATAAATAGTCGCGAAGTGAACTGTGTTGATATCGAAACCTTGGTTAATGTGACACACAAATGAGGTAGGAATGAGAGAGCGCAAGTTCAGGATCACACACGCAACATTTCTTCTGAACTTCACCTTCAGGATTATGAGTAGTAAGTTAGCGTTGGTTACTGGTAGTTGAGAATGAACTGAGTGAGAAGAGTTTGACTTCAGAGCAATGGCGGAGAAGGGAGAGAGGAACTCCCCTGGAAATCTGATTGGGAACATGTGTAACAGTTAAAGGGTTCACAGGGCCTCCTGATTTGTCCAATAAGTGTGTTGCCCGACGATCGAATCAACGGATTCAGCAAAAAAAGTCCCTAAATTATACGGAGTCCAATTAACGCAAACATTCCGGCCAAAATCGTGTTAGCTGTTGAAACAGTAATCTACACGTTTAATGTTCAATGGAGATTTTTAAGCAATATATGTGAGAGCAACTCCGATATATTTAAAGGTCAATTTTTCCCCATTCGAGAAATGTTTGTAGTATAATCTAAGCGCGTCTGTGATACCAATTTTCCAAACTTGTTCACTGTTTTTTTTTTTAATTTGCACACAATTTCTACTCATTTTCCCGATGATGGTTACTACATAATTATAGTTGCTCAGTTTCACTGACATTATAAATCAATACCAGTCTGTACGTGTGACAAGGTTGCCATTCACCACCATTCTTTACCACTCGTTATGGGTAGCCCCACGTCAGTGTCAAAGTATCTGAATAGTTTGGTCTTCCGACTCCCGAAATGATGATCGCAAATCCAGAATTAAAAGGTTACTCTGGTAGTGCGTTACACAACTAAATGGTCGGCTGATCTGTATACAAATTTTATTATCATAGTGGGTGACAACGATCACAGTGAGAACTTCGTGGTGACCATGGGAACTTCACGACTGAAAATATTCCTCAGTCATTAGGCTCCAGCGGAATACTGCTTGCAGATCAAAGGGTCACGGAGACGGTGCGGTCTGGCAATGAGGGAGTAACGCGTTGAGTACGATCTTGCTGACCTTCTGCCGCACCGGCCGTTTCACCTTCACACAAAGCAGCCAACGCAATGAAAGCCCCTCGCTGCAGATCCCTGCAGACGAGAGTCCTCTCACCTGCAGTCACCCTTTTTCAGCTCATGCGAGGATTAGGTATCGAAGGACAACGCATCGACGTTTTGAAAGCAGTTTTTGCTTCTGAAATACGTGACTAATGTATAGCAAACCACTTCTTGGAGAAAAGACGAGGTACCGATAAAAACTTTGGTCTTCTTTTGTTCTTTAACCGATAATATCGTGATTTTACTGATAATAAATGCGATTTGTGATGTATTGGGCATCGAATTATTTTCCCGCTGAACATGACTAACGTTTCTCTTCCTTACCCACAACTCTAATGAAAAATGAGTAAATGTTGAATGAAATTTGTTGGGAAACCCGAGTGAAAGGTATCTAGAAATGCATTCAGCATTCTTTTACTGTTGGAAAGCTACCTTATCACTGAGTAACATAAGCTATATTTATTACTGAACAAAATTAGAGATCCTTAGAAATTCTTACTAAAACCAACCCAAGGTGTAAAAAAATAGCCTATAAATATCTTTTATCGCATGCACTACAGTAAGTATTGATGACTGAACAAAAAAATGTGCAATATTATAGAACGTGACAATATCTACAAAAAAAAGTTCATGAAGCCATGTGTCCATGCGCTGGTGTTATCTAATCTATTGACACCAAGAAAAACTCAGTTAATGACACGAAAAATATTATTATGGAGAAAAGACCCAGTGATTTTCAATGTTACAAATCTGTTGACAACGTGTGCAACATCGAAGATACAGTGCACTACTCACAAGAATGTTCAAAGTCCCTCAATTGCTTGCCACCCGACAAAATAAAATTAAAAGTAGGTATTCCTATTGCGCTATTTAGAAAATTAAGCTCTCCCTGTATGTGTAATGGTACAAGACTTGTGATAATGAAATTAAGAGACAATGTGATTGTTGCAACTAGCATCACGGGCCACGGAGCCGGTCAGCTCGCTCACACACCACGGTTCCTTGCGGGTTTACCTACATCTTTTCATAGGTTAGAGTTTCCTGTAAAGATTTGGTTTGCTCTTACAATAAATAAATAAATAACAAGGGGTAACGTTCTCGACGGTTGGTATCGACCTAAGGAAATATGCTTCTCTCATGGACAGTTATACTTTGCTCTTTCTCGAGTGGGATCCCCTGAAAATCAATATGTTTTGTCGTCATCACAAATACCACTGCCAACATAGTGGGGCTTTAAGGTTAAAATGTAAAAGATAATAATTAATTAAAGCCTATAGTTAAAAATATGATTGAAGAAAATAAAAAAATACATGTGTAAAAAAATGTACGCTCCCTAAAAATAAAATACATAAAACAAAAAACTAAAATAAAGTGTAAAAATATAAGTAAAAAAGGTTTATGGTAAAAAATATAAAACGTTTTAACAAAACAAAATGCCAATTTACATCAATGAAAATTAGTTTTCTTAGTTTGGAGGTTTACGTCTTTATTTTTAATTTCGAAAAAGGGGGGAGATTAATAGGGAGAGGAGGCTTACGGGGAATCCTGCAGAACATTGAAAGCCCTTTCGAAATCGTATGTGACTGTTTTACAGGTCGGGAAGTCCCATCCTACGGATACGTGTGCCTTTTGGAGCTCCACGAAATACTGTAGACTTCAAGCGCGATGGAGGACTTGAAATTTTACACATGTTATTATTCCTTGAATGGAGGTATACAATAATATAGTTCCGAAAAGAGTATTAGCCAGAAAAGGTCGTTGTTTTTCTGAGTTCCCAAAACTGTTCTATTGATTTCCATCAAACGTACGAGAAAGTTGTGCGTTGGTACGCACCAGATATTTTTCTTATATTTCTTACGTTTATGCTCCTGAATTGAATGCAGAGTTTGATTTATCAGGACATTCCACAGTCACTGCTTAGGGGAACGTTTAACTACAGATTCCTGATTGTTGTGTCCTGAAAACCCAGTATTTCTTTCGTTTGTGACTACATAGTAGTTGGGACCGAAGCGAGTAGTAGAAAAAGTGTAGAACGTAAAGAAAGGTTCAACTTCGTGTGCCAAGAGTTCACGAGGTTTGTGCCGACGGCTCTGAGGACTTTCTGCCCTTAGAAGGACGGCACGCGGTTCGCTAGTCTCTTCAGCTCCAGATAACGTCAAACGGAATGAAGAGAAAATGAAAGTGACGAACAAACGGCGGCATGAAACGAATGTTGATGAAGTTGCCAGTGTCATTAAATGCTGCGTGGAGCTCGTCCTCACCTTTCACTGGATTCGCTTTCTTTCCTTTCGACGGACCCTCGGAATAAAATGAAAAGCTCGTTCCGCGCAGGTGATTGACTCTGCTGATGAGCTCTTCCGAGCATTCGGCTGAGTCCCTAGCAGCAGATAATCCACAAATATCACTTTAATCTCCTCCAAAATGCAAACAGCAAGATTAGGAACCGCCCAACGTACGCTATTATTGTTTGCTGCGAATCTCTCGAAAACGGTATGAGATCATTCAGACCTGTAGGTTGTTGACGTCCTGTTAGAATGCCGTTTTGTCTACATGCCGAAGGAGACTTTCGGCCCAATTAAACCACATTCAAATGTGCCTTCTAAAGCAGACGTGAGCTATTTCCTTCAACGGGGTTAAATTTTACTGGGTAATTTCAAAATATTGTAAAAAATTTGCTCTATGTGCATCTAGTTCTTTGGGCTGTTGGGCAATGAGATGTATCTCTTCCTGTTTGTGTTGTTGCTTACATGGGGAGTCCGCCGGCGACCCTGTAGCACGCATCTGTCGTGGTAAAACTGACAATTACCAGTCTCTCTTGTGTCTTGTGTGGACACTTAGGCTGGCGACCGCTGATAATAATATATAGGCAACCCTCGGTGGTCATCATTCACGCAGAGTGATATGGACCCATTTTATTCGCAATTATTTCAACTCCTCGCTAGGATCCAGCAGCTGTTGAACCCAAGAATGGTCTGCATCAACAAAATATTGGTTTTCCGCGGAGTTTGAGAAGGTTGGCTACCGTTTTGCTTTGATAATATTTCATCAATACATTTACCCTTCCACAACCACGTGCCTATCGACAGTATGTACACAAGTACATACTAGAGTTCGTGGTTGGTGGCACTGCAGTCTCATCCAATTGCGTAATAACCGTTCGTAACAACTTAACCTTTTTCTGTTAGTTACCTCCGCTTGTGAGACGTCTCGCAACACACGATTTCATTGATCTGTGACGCTGTTCTAAACACTTCACCAGGTTAAGCGTGTCGGGCTTAGAAAATCTATCTACGTGCTCCTTCGAGGCAGTTCCAACATTTTTTTTCTATGCCTTCTCAACTGCATTGTCCTTCCTGCGCTGCGAGGGCTCTCTTTTTTTCTGCCTAGCGACTTTTAGAAAGGAAGTCCTGGTCCTCCTTTTTTACCCTCGTTGTTTGTGATGGCTCGTTGCCTCATCGTAGCTCTTGGCATGATGGAGAGGGACTGCAGGTGCTCTGTTCGTAGGCGCATCTTACGATACAGACAGCTGATGATCGGCTCCCGCATTGACTTCATGAGGTCAACTGATCAGCTGCCCTCTGCGAAAGCGACACACATTATGAGTAGTGTTGTTGCCACGAAATAGTTATTCCACAAATAATATTATCTGTTTACAATGTTGTGTATTCTATATATTATGTCCCATGTATAATAATATCGGCTATGAGTCGGTTTGAATCTACATGACTTTTGCAATTGTCCTACATCTCCATAAAACGCTGAGCTTAACCATCGAATATGTCATGCCCCGTCCAGCTAGTCTACCGGCATGCATCCAAATCAGTTACCAAAGCTCATATACTTACGTATTTTTACTTTCCGCTGCCCAAAGGGAAAGGAAAGTATAGTAATCGTATCAACAACAAAAATTTGGGTTTTCTTCAGATCTTTACGTTTTCAGGCCTACCGAGTATAAAAAACCTAATTTCGGCTCGTGGTCCGTGTGTGCGTCTGTTGTTTGATTTGCAGGAGAACGGCTGAACCAATTGAGCTGGTTCTTCTTTCGTTTTGTTCGTTATTTTTTGTGAACACCAAACTAAGGTTATGGGTGATTTCGTTCGATAGGAGGGGGGGGGGGGGGTGATTTACCATAAGCTAGGGTTTTTCACATTTTTCTCGAAAACGGCGTTTGATCAAACTGTCAAATTATCTTCTACTAATCAATACCTAACTTTTCTTCTGCATACGAATCTCAATGAAAATACGGTGAACGGAGATATAGGCCCATGAAGCAAAAATAGGTTTTACGCTTTTTGGCAAAACGGCTCCAACAATTTTCATCAAACTCTCAGGATGTTTTCGAATAGTTAATAGTTACGTATTGTTCTCAATAAATGTTCCTCTGACAGTCCATTGAACGAAGATAAAAATCCAAATGTGTCGAAAATAACGTTTTTTTTAAAACATTTCCAGGGTAACTCCTTCACCAGATGTGCTCAATCTTTCAGTGTCTTTTAGCCACCCATACCCACATTTTGTTCCATGCACTTATTTCTGTGTATATCTGTTGGACGGAGATATAAGCCCAGTTAACTCAGAAAAGGAGATTTGTCGAATATTAATTTATCGGTATTTCAAGTTTCTCAAAAACAGCTTTAACGATTTCGATCAAACTTACGGAGTAAATCCATGATGCGATTGATTGGGGTTTCCCTCAGAAAGTGAGACGAAGTAAAAGCACATGGTTTTTACCTTATGTACTGCACATAACCATCTGTCTATCGCACCACTGAAGAAATCAGCATCTATGGGCAATTGTTTGTGGCTTACCTGACCCTCTATGGCGGTAATCCCTTCTGTTCCATCTCACAATGACTACTTTAGCCCTTTGCCAGGAATCTTACAAACCATCAAGGGAGTTAAATTACTCAAAACGACCATTTTTATCTGCCTATGGTGTAGGAAAAATGTCTATAACCTCTTCATTTTCTACTGTGACGTGAATTAAATTCGGAGCTTTCAGTTATCTATCTCGCATTCATCAGATTGTTGGTTCATTATTCATTCTGAATAACAGAAATAGTTTTGGGTCTGGAACATCTTTCACACCCCCCCCCCCCCCGCAAAATTGGATACTTAACATTTCAAGACATTGTGATTCCAAATCAATGTCCATTTGCCGTCCGGGCCTTTAACGTGGCCTAAAAATCCGTTCATTCGCAGAAAAATCCCATGTGGTATCTAGTTGTCCCCGGCTGCTCGGCAATCCAATCGGACGAAGCCCATGGCTGTTATGGGTAAAGAATGGTTTTAAAAAGAATTAACAAAACGGCAATTTTGGCAGTTTTATCCCAAATACGTCGTAATTGGTATCGCTTTCAATGTATTTTTAGATGCTGGGTCGAATGGAAAAATTCTCAAAGGTGTACGACTGTGTCTAGACGAAACAACAAAGACGGAACAATAACTACAGCGAAAGTAATCGTTTCATCGTTTGTACTCCCTCCCTTCATTCTCATTAAAACCATCCACCAGCTCGACTCGTCATGGCGTGTCGACATTTAGTTTTCGTCGTTCGGTTGTAGTCAGGTAATTTTTCGTATGGTTTACTGGTATTTTTCGATACTGAATCGAATGGAATGGGTATCGGTTGTGTGAGATTCTACGTCAAGCTGTGCAGGAGGATAATAAACCGTTGTATAATCGTCTTTTCTCTGTGAAAGTTCTCAGTGAGGAATTTATTCAGGAGTAGCTGAATGAATTCCAAAATTTACTTTTCAATGTTTCTAAATTATACAGCTGTCCTTGAGGCCTTCTCCAACCAGCCAATGATCCCGTAGTTCTTCTTTGGTGGCCAATCCTCAAGATATTGTGGCCCCCTCCCTGGACACAGAGACTCTTCGTAGTACATATTCCTCATTCCCACGTTCATCATTCAAACCCCAACTTGCAACCTCAACCCCCTTTAGCCCAATTCGCATCAATTGCGGAGACAACACTCAGAGTCGTGTGTGGTCCCATACTCCTATTTTAGTTTTTACTTCTGTTGCGGTCATTATGTTAACTTATTCCCGTTCATGCGCTCTAATTGATGAGTTTTGTTTAGCCTGTACTCAATATCTCTCAAAAATTAATTAATGATTAGTTAATAACCATTTCACGCGACTTCGTACATGACTATCCTCAAGTCATATTATAGTATTATCAATATCATTATCGATGACAGCTCTGGGTAGCGCGAGGAGAGACCCGTAGATTCGCGCCTAATTTATTAAATCGTTTTTGAGCGCTTGAAATGAATATTCGCTCAACGGTTATCATTTTGTTGTTCCTCTCACCACTTGTTGCTCCTGAAAACCTCCGAGGCAATGTCATTATAGCTACTGTAGCGTGATGCCCGACTTTCCAGAGGCTTACGATGGAAAGCTAGACGCACAACTTCGTGCGAGGAGTCAGCGGAAGTCGAGTGTGACTCAGAGCGTCCATTAGATCGGACGTTACCTTTTTCAGTTGTTGGAAGTTGAGCCTCATTCATTGACACCGCCTTTTCTGTATCTTTTGACTTGGATCAGCGATGTTGAAGATTGTTGACAAGATAATTTCGACCAGGGAAAACTGTAGGGCTCATCAAGTTGTCGCGTAGTTGCGGACGAAGCAGATTACCGCAACGTCAACTTTTAATCCTGCTCACATTAACTGGAAGGGCATCAAAAGCGAATAAGAAAGGAGAGAGTTGGATGACCGGAACAAAACAATTGAGTGATGTTAGTAACTAATGTAAGCTGATAAGGTGTATGGAATACAGCCCTAGTCAGCGGGGTTGCGCAAGCTATCCTCCATCAGACGCAAATTCTGTAAAAACGAAATCAAAAATCCGAATTAGAGAACGTTGTTATTCCAAGAAGTGATAGATATAAAGAGATACATGAAACTTTTCACATTAACAAACCACAGCTTTCCTATTTGCAAATGTGGTAATACGCAATCTGGGCCGTCATCATCAATATTCTACAGAAATCTTTATGGAGTACAATATGTAGTTTCATTAAACTCGTTGGAGCTTTTCCTGGGAAAGAAGAAAGAGAAAGACTTTCTGTATTCCAAGAATTCTATTTTCTTTGCTTTGGCTTCCGTCCTATAGAATATTTGGAAAATAATTGTGCGGAAAATAAAAATAAAGTAGAATGGCAAAAGGTTCAGTAATGTTATCTGTGGACAGTTTGAAACGGGAAAACGCGGTTTTTGTTATATTGTAGATTTGCTTTTGTGGCTGTAGGCTCGTTCTAGAGAAGCAGATCAATCCCCCAGGCGTGATTATTGATGAGAGGTGAGTGGAAATTTCACTGAATACCGGCAGTACTTGGAGTGCTTGCTATTGTCCATCCACTAGTACATAGCCATTTTCTTAGGAATGATTGGTTGCTGCCACATTATCTTCAGTAGCAACTGTTGGGCCGTTCAAAAGAAACTGCTGTGCCCCTGTGGGTAACAAGGCGTTGAACACTGTATCCACTGATGCACTTCCAGAGATCACTGGCAAGTTACTTGTTCATTGAATGCACAGGGGGAAAGTTGAGATTGAAAAGGGAGCTCCCACCCCCTAAACCACACCCCCGCCATCATTATAGACTGAACTCTGTGGCGACTTCTCCTCTACTGAAAGTAAACTAGCAGTGCTAGACTAATGAGCATCGGATAGATGGTAACCGAAGTGGGAGTGCTCGTCAAAGGGACGTGATTTTCCCCACTTCTTGGTAGGGAAATAACACCTCGAAAGTTGAGCCAGTGGACGAATCCGTTCCGTACATCGACTAGCACTTCCAAACTGAAGAAAAGAAGAAATCTTCCCTTTGCTCAACTCATCACTTTCCACGATAATGAGCAAGAGTGGTTGTATGAACGGTCAAACGTGTCAGCCTCCAAGCAATCGTTTGACAGTTTCGCCTAATTTGCGAGGAAATTATAGCTAAACCCCATTCAAACGGCTACATTCCATTGGACACTTGTCACTAAAGTAAATCAGGTGGGAAATCAGAGATTAAGAGATTTAATAAGGGTAAAGCATTCCCCAGATATTCCTACACATGGTAACCTTCTCTTCCCTTTTGGCAGCATGTATACATTTTTTTGTTCGCTGGCCAAACGCACGTCTCCGTGCGGTGAAAGCTGAGCTAGTGCTTCGGCTTTTGCACGATACCAAACACCACCCACCCCTACATAATTATAACCCCCTTTTTGGTTCACATGATTCCTGTCAGAGGCACAGCCACCAAGAACAAATCTGCTGAGTCTGTAAAAGCTACAGAGGACGTCAGGGCGCACAGAGAATCCCTAAGAAGGTTTGGAGTTACAAGGTGCGGCAGTGTTTTGAAAAATCCTAGTGCCAGGAAGGATGGGGGCTATTGAAGCACAGACCAAAGAATTGGCTCTTAATTCCCCGGGTTTAAATTACGGCCATTTAGCAAGTTTTTTTGCGTACTCGATGAAAGGAATGATGGCGGTGATTAAGTTGGTTGCTGTCAATCAGGCAACGATTAAAATCGTCCTAGCTCTGGAACTCCTCGACGTCTGAAAGGCCGTTGCGGCGGAATTTGAGGATTGTCGCATGACGTAGTGAGATACAGATAGCTGAGTGAAAATATTTCCATACCGAACTAGCGGTTGAAACCGATTCCGCCTGAAGATGAGCAATTGAATCGTCAGCTGAGGGATCGGGCCGTGGAAGAGCCGCCAAAGGCAACGGGCCGACACTCAGCTCATCTTAGTTCAGTTACGTCACGTAACGCGCTCTCCGAAAAGGTCACCCGGGCACACACTCCCTGCCTCCGGTGACCTCTCGACGACGTTCTGCTTTGAGGCTCAACGAGGATCATTATTTTCTTCTCACCAAATTCAAGTGCGAAGTGAGTGAAAGGCTGGTGTCAAATGACACTCCTCCATCTAGTACTTGCTTAGTGCAACGAAGTGACACAAAATACGTTCAAATTTATCGGGAATCGTGATTAATGATCGTTAAAACGAAAACGTCCCTAATCAACGTTGCTGAGGCTCGACCAAATACATTGACTCCCGGTCCATAAAAAAAGGTGCAATCTAGGTCAATTACTTCCTCTATTCCAACGATCCGGAAGCCCCAATGACCTACTCCATGCTGTATGATGTCGAAACTGAGGGACATCTCGTTGTCATTGCTGTCTCCACATTCCTCGATTTTGTAATGGATGATCAAACAATTCGTGGATAACTGATTGGTTTTGTAGGATAATCTCTTAATTCGCTAGGTGTATTCGACGTGAATTTTAGGCCTTGATGGTCTGTTTCATGCACAACCATTTGGATCAATTCCCGAATTATAAAATCATGCGGACGATGATTTTAGATATTAGAAAGGTATGCCGAAGAGGAAGGCGGGCGTTCCAGTATTACTGAAGTGCCTGTACGCTTTTTGGAGACGGCTCGTCTCAATCCAATAGGATTTATAAAGAAAATACTGTGGAAAAATGTCTTCAGAAGAGGATAAATTGGGATTGAAAGCCAGAAATTGGGTTTATATCTCAATTAAAAGCGTGGGAAGAAAACCTCGGTCCCTGGCCGTAAATAGATGCGGAGAAATGAAATGTGGGCATAGGATGTTATAAGATGATTCGTGGGGTTGACCTTATTCAATTGGGCACTTACTATGTAAATTTTGAAATCGCTAAAGGCTTTGGTGACATTTTGGGTTTTATCTCCGTTCAACGGACTGTCAAAGGAATAGCTATGGAGAGCCATATGCAGCCATTCACTCGTTGAAGACACCCTGTGAGTTTGATCGAAATCGTTCAAGCCGTTTTTGCGAAAACGGCTTATGGCTTCTTCACTGTCTTTTCACAGAGTCGTTTGACGAAAAGAGAAGTTAATCGATTTCTAAAAAATAATGTAGTCAAGTTTAATCAAAATGATATTTTCGAAGAAACTGCTCATAACTCATTTTCGACCATCGAAAAAATGACGAACGAAACAAAACATATCTGGTTCGTAGCAACACTTTCGGACGCTGTATCTTCTTTCGACGCATTTCTACCGAAACATTTATAAGGAACAATACGTAGGTAGGACGTTAGTTGAGAGCACTCCGTATGTTTGATCGAAATCGTTTGAGCCGTTTTTGAGTTGAAATTAAAGTTCGACAAATCTCGTTTAACTAGCAATCATGGCTTATATCTCCGTTCAACAGATAGATACAGAAATTATTACGAAGAATAAAATATGGGTGTAGGTTGCTAGAAAACACTCCGTAAGATTAATCAAATCCAGTGACGGAGTTACTCTGGAAATTATGAAAATGTACAAACAAACACTATTTTCGACTTCAGTGGACCGTCAGAGGAACGTTTATTAGGAACAATATATAGTTATTAACTATTTGAAGACATCCTGTGAGTTTATGGAAAATTGTTTCAGCCGTTCACCGAATTTTCATGGAGAAATTTGTGGACTAGAAACTTTGGGTAGTAGCTAGTAGAAGATAATTTGATAAAAATGCGAATTTTGGTTTTTGGTACATTTTCGTCGTCCTCTCCCCTTTCCCATCGTTGGAAATATCTCACAACCTTATTTTCGCGTCTTCAAAAAATAACGAACAAGACGAAAAAGAACCAGCTCAATCGGTTCATCCGTTCTCCCGCCAATGGAACTGCAGTCACACGCACACACACACGGGCCACGCGCAGAAATGAGGTTTTTTTGATTCACTAGGCTTCAAAATGTAAAGATCTCAAGAAAACTCGACTTTTTTGACGCGATTGCAATAGTTTCCTTGCCCTTAGGGTAGCGGAAGGTGAAAAACGAGCCCAATCGGTTCCCAGGCAAAGTTTTATCGCAGACCACACGCCGAGAACTCGGTTTTTCCGATGCACTACGAAAGGTCTCAGAACGTGCATATTTGACGAATGCCGCCCTTTTTAACCGATTACTATATTTTTCTTACTCTTTCGGTTGCTGAAAGCAAAACTTGAAAAATAGTACCGTAAAGAAAATAAGAGCAAATGTTCTAGTGCGGTAATTTTGGATGCTAAACAGCCCCTCGCTGCCTACAGAACTAGTCCTGGAAGGGCACACTCTGTATTCTCTCCCACCTACGTGCTCCTTGGAAACAGTAATTGAATTCAGCGTGAAAATATACGTTGAGAGCCGAACTTGAAGTTCATGGAGTTCTTTTAGAGATGATGGAATAAATGTTCCGCCGTTGAATAACTTGAACCCCTCGTATGGGTGTGTTTGATATTCATCTAATCAGCGTCTAATCGTATGTATTCGGTCGCCGTGCAGTGTAATTCAGTGAGAAAAAACACGTCGAATTCAGAGTAGAAACTTCATCTCAGGGTATTGAAATAATCTTTTCGAAAGCGGAGGTCGAAAATGGTTTATCGGCTTTTTGAACTGTGGCGCGTGACGTGGTGAGCCCTTAACGTCCGGTGCGTTTTTGGAAGACCAACTTAGACAACTAGAATGTCGACTAGGGTGATATTTCGGGAATCAGTAGTTCGACGGAAAGAAGGTCGTATTTTTACAGCGTGTCAAAGAACCGGGCTAACTTTCTAGAATCCCTGTCGGTACGTCCCAAGAACTTCTTCGCCTTTCGTATTCCTGAATCTTCCTGAGCCAACACCTGACGTCTCTGCTGGGAATCATTCTTTTTTTACTTTCCGCGAAGCGAAGAATGCGATCAGATGAAATCAATCGGTTAATAAAGACATTGCTTCCTCAGCCGCCTGCATCAGTTGAACTAAATTAGGGTTCGATGGTCTGCACATCAACATGGAATGCCTAAATTGGTGCTAAACTAAGTACAGTTTTCTTAGTGAGTAAAACACCTGTTTTTTCCTTCAAACTTTTTTAAATGAGATTTTGTGTGTGAGTAGATCCAAGAGATATAACGGCAGTATACAATTTTCAACTGTGGGAAAATGTCGTGATCAGCACATTAAATTTTCAAAAATTGTCGACTAAACCGAATGTAGCTCAGTTTTTTCAAAGTGTTATATAAAATAGTTAAGTTTTGTTCATATATTTACGTTTTGACGCCCACTGAATCAGAAAAATTTTATTTTGGCGCGTGGTATGTGCGTGTTTGTCTGTAGTTCAATGTGCTGGGCTGATTGTACTGGCTCAGTTTAGTGGGAGGGGGTCAAAAGCGAGGGAAGGGAATCTTCGCATTTTTCTCGAAAAAGGATGTCATTATTTTTTAGTAAACACTCACATTACATTCTTCTAATGAGTACATCAGTTTTGTTATGCATAAATATCTTCGTGAAAATTCGGTGAACGGAAATGTGAAACTGAAGTGTTCCTCCAATCGTTGGCAAGTCGATCGTAGGTTTGTCAAATGTTCGTCATTGGTTGCCCCTGTCACCGACATTTTACACAATCCCCGATCAAAGCTTCAAATATTGCTGGCGCGCATGAGATCCCTCCAAGAAGCTGGTACGGAACAACCCAAATTGTGTATGGATGACAGCTAATTTCTTTGCGCGTTCGTCGAGTTCTAGCTGTAGATAAGCATCTCCCAAATCTATTTTCGTAGAACGCTTGCCGTTCTCCAGCTTCAGGAGAAGTTTTTCGGATCGTGGCACTTCATGGTTTGGATTAATTGTTACTTCGAAATCCCCACTCACCCTAATCTCACGATTAGACATTTGAAACCACTATTGCTGCTAATGCCTTCTTCCTCACGACGGAACCCCCCCCCCCGCCTCACATCGTTTGTAGTTCGTTTTCACGTAAAACTTGGAGCCGTTCTAAATCCCCTCCGGATTTTCGTTCAAGGAAGACCATATTCCAGTCTGACGAAGGAAGTTCTGTACCAAACTCCAAACTCATTCATTGTTTTGTCAAGTACACTGATCTACAAGTGTAGATATTTTCGGTCTTCTTTCAATTACTTCTACAGCAATTTTCAGTGCTAATTCTAATTATGTCAGTTCTGAAAAAGCGTATTAACGAAACGCGTTTTAGAAACGAAATAAGGGTTTTTTTCTACTTTTTTGGGGAAGAAGGCGAATTTCATCAAACTCAAAAGGTGCCTAACTTATTTATTGTTCCCCACAAATGACCCTGTGTCGTGTTGTTTAAAAAATGCAGCGATACAGTGCTTGTGCGCTGAATTTACCGAGGTTGAAGAATGTTGAGTGATACCGCCCACCTGTTATTATTTTTCACATATATGAAGGGGAACAGCACAGTTTATATAAAATATTTCGATGTAAATCGATCCGAGGGCGGTTTTTATTCTTATAAATTCCGCTCTCGGGTTTGGCACTGGCGTTCCCACAACAATCGTGTTGGTAGTTGAAGGATTGGGGGCAAACCGTGAAATTCTGTAATTCAAATGACTGATTTCTTGGCTTTATTAGCTTCGCGGTGTTTTCTCAGTATTGAAAGATTGGCGTGCCTAAACCTGTAAATTATGTTGACGATATCATTAATCAATCAAGGATTGGTTACTCACTAATGGTTGTGACATAAGGTAGGGTAACGTAATAAATGCCAAAACGTGTCGAATGTAGTGGTGTTATGCCAGTTTCGTATAAAATGTCTGAAAAATAGATTGCATCACGGAATGTTCGTGAAGATGAGGTAAATCATTTTTCCTTTCATTTGATGAACTGTGGAATTTGTTATGAGGAGCTTGTATACATACATATTATAAACTTCATAGTCGGAGAAAGTTGCGCGACACCTCGCACCCGACGTTTTGGTTGAATAACTGAGGTTTTGTCTCTCACTCCCTTAGCCTCCGTAATTTTTGACGACTTGGCGGCTTCTTTCTTCTCTTTTACCGCATACTACCAACTGGCTAAGTAAATTGTCGGGGACGACCCCCGTCGACCCTAATTACCTCCCGTTCCAGTCTCAATCCTTTCTCTCCAGACCTTTCAACTTTTCTGAGCGTAGAATCTAAAATAGCCGTCCGGTCCGCCTCTAAATAACCTAAATCACCCAAGTGGTGTGTTTGTTGGGGTCCGCAACAAAACGAGTTTTAGTTGCTGGTTGTGGCAGACGTTGTGTGCCCGGGGGGGGGGGGGGGGTGTGATTGATGGTTGGTTTCAGAACGGCGGTGAAGAACCCATGGAGAAACAGAGGCGCCGGAGGGGTTCAGAATTGTCGATTCTCTGAACGCTATTCCTCAAGGAACGAGTTGAGTATAGCAATTACGCGCACACGGGAGGACAACAAAAGTGCGTCCTAAACGGAGAAGCACTTCCCCGTTGGTTAAGTGATATATTGGTCCCACGGCTGCCCACCACATACCACTCATCCAACCCACGCTCCCATGGACAATGAAATAATTTTGTCTGAAATTCCGCATAGGCCAAATCAACGATTTTCATTGCTGTACCTACTAGTCCAATCTGTTTCTAAAAGTCAGACCTACTAATGTTACGAGTAACTAGCCCGTAGACTACAGTTTTTTGCGAAGGTTCGTACAACCTGTACTGGAAACACGAGGGAAACATTGCGATTAGTTTTTTAAATTTTCAATCCACTTTAGACTCTTTCCGCAGTAAAATTGAGATTTAGTCGACGCAGAGAAGTTGTGGGAGAATCGTTGAGAAATCCTTACTGTCACAGCGACGTAACTCCTCTCGTCAAACTCCTAGTTTTCCTTCGGCACAACTGACGTTAACTCGTAAGAGGGTGCCAGACTACAGTAAATGCTACCAACTGACGCGTATTCTGAGAGCAGATGTGATGAGGGGAAAGTAAATAATACGCAATTGAGATGAAAATGGGATAGGTACGACTGTTCCATCTCGAAATTTCAATTTTTCGTTGAACTTCTTATTCTTAGGTGAAAGAATGAATTAGTTGTTCGTTCTCCCCCCGCAGTTGGTCGTAAATAGTTAACTATCTGTCCGTGGTTGAGTTGACCAGTTGTATTTAACTGAACTACGTTTTGAAATTCGTTTCTTATTGTATCACCTGTTCCCCTTGCATTCAGCTTGAGTTACATCAAACTAGAACATGTCCTATTTTTACTTTCCGCTACCCGAAGGGAAGGAAAGTATAGTAATCGGCCCAAAAAAAAAATTTGGGTTTTCTTCAGATCTTTACGTTTCAGACCCTACTGAGTCTAAAAAACCTAATTTCGGCGCGTGGTCCGTGTGTGTGTGTGTGTGTGTGTGTGTGTGTCTGTAGTTCGATTTGCGGGAGAACGGCTGATCCGATTGAGCTGGTTCTTTTTTTGTTTTGTTCGTTATTTTTTTTTAGACACCAAAATAAGGTTATGGACGATTTCGGCCGGTGGGAAGGGGGCGGGGGGGATGAAAATGTACCAAAAACTAGGGTTTTTCGCATTTTTCTCGAAAACGGCTCTAACGATTTTGATTAAACTTTCAAATTATCTTCTCCTAATCAATACCTAACTTTTCTTCTCCATACATATCTCCATGAAAATACGGTGAACAGAGATATGGGCCCCTGAAGCAAAAATAGGTTTTTTACGCTTTTTGGCAAAACGGCTCCAGCGATTTTCACCAAACTCACAGGGTGTTTTCAAATAGTTGATACCTACATTTTCTATTCGATAAATGTTCCTGTGACGGTCCATTGAACAGAGATAAAAATCAAAATGTGTCAAAAATAACGTTTTTTCTAACATTTCCGTAAATTCCTGGGTAACTTTTTCACCAGGTGTGATAAATCCTAATGGAGTGTCTTTTAGTCACCCATACCAACATTTCGTTCTCCATAATTATTTCTGTATATATATGTTGAACGGAGATATAAGCCAAGTTAACTCAGAAAAGGAGATTTTTCGAATATTAATTTATCGGTATTCCAATTTTCTCAAAAACGGCTCTAACGATTTCGATCAAACTTTCGGAGTACTCTCAGCTAACTAGTCCCAACATTTTGGTCTCCATAAATGTTCCTGTAAAAATGCGTTGAACGAAGATATAGCGCCCGCCTATGTAGGTGGTGTTCGAACTTAAAGGGGTGGCGGAAAGTTGTGTGTTGCTACGCACCAGATATTTCTTTACGCGACGTTTCTTGGAAAATGAAGTAGTTGCAATAGCGTCGAAAGAAGATTTTTACACCGAAATCCCGCGCATTTTGCATTATCTAAGGCTGATTCTATCCGCGAAAAATGACAGTTTCAAGATACTTTATCCAAAAGAAAAATCCATCCTCATTAACGTGATTTGGATGTCAAAGAGTGCCAGTGTGGCACTTGAAGAATGTTACTGTAGCCACTTGTTTAGTTTTCTGTAGATTCGGGTGCGTTATGCATGCATTTGAATTTATTCTGTTTTTATTGGCTTCATTTTTAAACGAAACTTGTTGAGTTTTTAATTTTAATTTTCAAGATAGTGATAAGTCAAGGAAAATGGGAGGCCCTAATTTACCCTGGTGGTTAATTAAGAATATCTAATTAATCCGGCGCTTAACCGACAATTTAATAACAATTTAAAAATCAAAATATTTTTGGCGGTAGAAAGTTTTTGTCAAGGTTTTCGTAATCAGCTAAGATTAAATGATTCCTTTTTGGAAAAACTTTCCTAGTCGCACAACACGCTCGGGCGTTTTGTATATCGAATAAGCATTTCATCGCCTCCATTGAGGCCTCTTCACTTCTGAATTGTTCCGGAAAAAAAGACAAAAGAGGAAGCAGAGTGCGAAGAAGGTGCCGGACGTGTGTGACGGCTGTCGAGAATAATTAGTTTGAGACGAATGTGTTCGAGATAGGTCGATGGGATTGTGAGAGAAAGAAGGTCCCATAGCGAGATCATCTTCGAGGCATTCAACCGCCATCTTAAAGACAGCTTCATTTCTCTGTTTCTTGTCGTCTTGCTTTTCATTGTCTTATTTAAATCTAGCCAGGATGCTCTTTCCATTCTCCTCCCCTCAGGTGTCGACGGCCATCAAGCTTTTCATCGAGTCCCCCTTCCTCCGAATTCCGGTTTCGTGTTTAATTGTGATCATTTTTTTTTTGTATTTATAAAACACTCCAGTAATAGAATGATATTGAAAATATACGAAATATGACAAGCAGCAACGCGCAGGTGTGTACAATAACCACATGAAAAACGAAATAACAGAAGAATGAACGAAGAGGATTCTATTCAGAAAAATGGTACGAATACAAATATTGCAATATTTGAATTTACTCCTACCGTACGTCATATCAATACGAGTGTGTTTTCCTCTCTCATCGTCTTACTTGTGTTACCTGCACTCGAGTATGTTCACGCGGGATTGATTAAATGACATGGAGCTTATTACGTCTTTCGAATTTGTAAAAAGAATTTGCAGTGAGTTTGGTGTCGTGAATGTTGATTTACAATCTGTTTTCCACAGCGTAAAACTCGCGTAAGGGCATTTTATATGAAAAAATGAATGACATCGAAAGGCTGCTTTACTGGTTTCTAGAGATGTGTCGTGCGAAGATCTTAGAGCGTTAGATGAAATTAGAATTGATTGAAATATCTGAGTTTAGGGGGAACGGGGCTGGAATTTGCGTGGGAGTTGAGGTTCAAAAGTTGACAAGTCATGCCCAACTACTTTGTTGGTAATCTTTTCTTTCTTTCTTTTTTTTTTAATATTATACGGAGTTAAGTTTAAAAGACTCGCTGATTATATAGCTCTCCGCTGCTCAGGCGTGAATGCCATCACACGAAATTTATTTAAAATCGGTAACGCAATTTTTGAAAAGAAATGACTGGTGCTTGGTATCACGTAAATTCCAAGATCTGCATGTGTCATTCACAGGAAAACGGCTGTCGGAAACAGAACATCGGTATCAGTTAGTCGAAAGTACCCCGTAAATGTGATCAATATTGTTGGAGCCGTGTTTGAGAAAATGATTTAATGTTTACGAAATCTTATTTCCGAGCTATCATGGTTTAGTATAGGCTTATATCTCCGTTCAGAGAATTTCACTGAAATCATGGAGACGAAAAGTTAAGGAGTGATCAAACGTCGAAGATAATTTGAAAGCTTAACGATTGTTGTAGCCGTTGTTGAGCAAAATGAGAAAACACATCATTATTAGTACATTTTTCACATCTCCGACACCCATTCCATTCAATTCAGCATCGAAAAATACGAGTAAATGACCTGACGACAACGTAACAACAAAAATTGACATTTTCCAGGCGACGCTTGGCAATTGGCATCATTTTTGAACCATTTTTTGCCCATAACAACCATGGGTTTCGTCCGATCTGATTGACAAGGTCTCAAATAGAATTTTAGTGGAAAGAACAGAGTTTTTCGACCACGTTAAATGCAAAATATTGTGCAGACGGGCGGACATTGCAGGTTTGGAATCCATGGACGCCGTTGTTTGAATTTGCTGTCACAATACTTCAGTTTGCTAATATAATGTATCATACTCGTTGTTTTGAAATGAAAATCATAGCTCAAGTAGGAACCGTCCAATAAATTCTGGTTCGTGCGTGAAAATATGAAGTTACGTTCTAGGTTTATGCGAATTGAGTCAAAAATAGATTGAATTAGCAGCCAAAGTCATGACCAACCGCTGAATGCACGTGGGGCTGAGGAAAGTTGCGTGACGCTTCACGTTAGGTATTTCGTCATACGTACATAAGCCGGGAGAAAACACTTAATAGGTGAACGTGATCTCCGTTTTGTTTTTGTCTTGATGCCGTCTTCAGAATTTACTTAGCGATGTCAAGCTGAACGTAATTACCATTAATTATATGTTCACCCATCGAGGTTCTTTTCCCTTTGATTTCGCCGTCATAGTATGTACGTTCCAAACGAGTAGCAAATTGCGAAATAATTTATGTACGATTAACAAGATCGCGAACGTTAAGTGCGTGATGCACTCCATTGTTTCCTTCAGTTTTGCGGTTAACATTGGTGTTCACTTTTTTGTTGCAGGAGCCGTGACCTCGTGTGGGCCTTCAAGTAGAGCCAGGTGAGTTTTTCGACTCCGGAATTGTATAAAATTACTCTTCCATCGAGCGTGTCGTTATGTGTGAATTAATCCGTGTCATCATGTCACAAATGAACGGAGAATTCCGAACTGAGTGACAACCAGTTGGGGGCATGGATGGAAACGCCTCTTCCTTACTAGTTGGGACATGAATCACGTGGGTGACGACATCACACGTCCTGACTATTCTTCCAAATTTGAGCTTCGCGCCGATCAAAACGTTGCGAAGGCTTTCGAACTGTTTAACATTCGCCCATGTGAATAGGTTAATACAATCTCCTTTAAATTTTCCAGGTTTTCTCCAGGATTGCACGAAATGGTGAAAGTAGCCGTTTCTCCAATTTCATTTCATAAGCCAAAATATTGGAACAGTCGCTCAGCCACCCGAGGGGCAAATATTATAATTTCCCCGTCGTACTTTGTTGGAAATTACTAAAAACGCCTCTGGAATAACACCAAACAAATATTTGGTGGACGCATCACACAACTTCCCTCAGCCCTTCGTACAATCGACGATTTTTATCGCTCGAGCAACTCATCCAACCCATTTTTCACTGTGTTCTTATGAACTTGGTGGAATATGACGAGAAAAATCAGCCTTGAACGAACTATAGTTATCAAGGGTGATCAAAACCCCAAATATTTTTCTTCTCGAAAGCGATTGTACTGGTCTTCTCAAAACACTTAAGATATTTTGAAATTTTCAATTGTGGGAAAATGAAGAGTGTAGCATAATAAATTATCGATTATTTCGACAAGCAATTTTAGTGCATATTTCTCCTGTTAAATTCTGCTCATTCGACGAGAGTATTCTTCAGAAATCCTTCCTGATCGTCCAACGAGCTGCGCACGGTGTAATATTAATGTTAGTAATAAAGTAGTGAGAAACAACCCACTAAATGCCGGAACGTTAAGCATTACTAGTTTCCGTATACCGCTCAAAGTTCTATGTGGTTCACGTTAACTGAGTTAAATTCAGATTGGATTAGTTCGTGGAGCGATCAAAATCACTAAGCGATATTTATGGATGCGCCGCGCCCAATATTTGTACGTGAAGCAAAAGAAAAGGCAGAAAGAAACAGGAATAGCTCACTGGACTTGGAGTCGTTGATGTTGAGAACTATCGGAAGTCTGTGGAGTAGAGTCGACAAGGGCACGTTTACTAATAGCGCACAGAAGTTGTTGATTAGACTGATCGTGGCATTTGAAAATTATGTGTTGCAAACCTAACGTTAAACGGACCACAACAAAGCTCAAGATTTGCGACGATTCGAAGACGTTAAAAAATGTCATGTGCGCCGCATCACACAACGTTCCTTAGCTATACATAAATTCACCGGCTTTCATGGCTTTTGCCACTAATTCAATATTATTCTCTAAGTTCATTTAAACTTGGTAAAACATTACTTCAGGGTGGCACAAAGCGGTGCCACAGTTCGCTTACAGTTCCGGAATTTATTGTACTGCTCGTAATCATGTACTATCCATTATTGAGCAATCGAGAGGCTGTTACCACGATTCTTTTGAAATGGATAATAATTACTTTCCCAGGGCTTTCAGGAACCCCCCTTTAAAAATGATAGTACGCGAAACGGTGGGGGTTAAAACTCTGGAATTTCTAGAGTAGCTTCAACATATCTTATGAGCGTTATAGGTATTTAATTGGACTACCACGCCAATTTCCCTGAAGATCCTGGTAACATTTGAGAGGAGTTAATAAGGAAAAAACTGCGCTCAGTTGAGTAATTTATTGTGCTACTCTCGTCCTTTTTCCCACGGATGAGAACTTTATGGTATTGTGGTGTTATTTCGGCCTGTCTATGGACAAAATTTAATCAAAATCGTTAGAAGCGTTTTTGAAAAGAAAAACATTGGGCTTTTTGGTCGCTGTGATAACTACAGTTAGTTTTAAGCGGATTTTGCTCATACCCTTATTTTGAAGCTTGAGCGGATTTGGTTTTCTCGCAGAATATTTTCCCAAGTAGTGTTTTTCAGTCTCAGTAGGATCTGAAACGTGAAGAGCCCTCATAACAATTTTGTCAGCCGATTATGTAACTTTCTTTTCTACTTCGTAGAGCCAAGGAAAGTAAAAACATCTCTTTTTACCAGCCCTGTTTTCACAGATATCTTCCCTAGCACGCAAAAGTTGAGTATTGATCAGTAGAAGATACTTAGGAAGTTAATCCAAATTTGTGTGGAAATCCAGCAGTTATCCTTGCCTTCATAAAAAGGAGGCCTGAAAACGTAACGATCCACTGATGTCAAAGCTCAATGGTACGTCGATATTTCAGGGGTCATCGTGTTTTCATTATCTCCTCTCATTTAATGACTCGTTTGTTGTCAGCTACTTAGACATATAAAAACAATAAAATCTATGCGAAACTGCTACGAAAGGCAAAAGATGTTGGGGAGCTTCATCTAGTGAAACGAACAAACAACTCGACATCGGGTGATTACATTATCCGAAGGATGCGGGGAGCCTTTTAGGGGTTTAGTCAGTGTGAACTGGTGAAAAGAGCTCGTCAAGGGTGGTGTCTGACATATGGCGACTGGTGTCACATGTGGCCAATGCTACAGGCAAGAGACCCCATAAGGAGGTTAACTGGTCCTTTTTTCTTCCTTTCAAGTCCCGGCTCTTGAACAAACTCCGCGTTCAACTCTCGCAACACGTCATCTCGCCCCTCAGGCGTCAACGTTTTCATAATCAAACGACGATTTTTTTTTTTAAAGAGTGGGATTTTTGAGGGAAGAGTTGGGGTTTGATCATTTATTGCGCTGCTCTCGTCACAAGGATAGGTTTCATTAAATAATTTAACGGTACTGATGTGTTATGTAGAGCTGTTCACACAAAAAAATTAATCAAAATCGTTTTAGCCTTTTTTGAGAAAAAATGTTTGGTGTTTTGATCACTATGACAACTGCAGTTAGCGTTGGTTCGATTTTCCTAGTAACCTTACTTTGGCGTACCGTAATGCCCTGATTTTTCAGTCGATCACATAACTTTCGTCGTACGGCGTAGCAACCCCCGTAACACCAACTGAAAGGCCGTCATTCTCCTCTAGCTAAATTTTGTTGATGTAGGAGTAGAAGTGAATAACCGTAGAATAATAGAATGAAGAATGGGTTAGTTCAAATTGATACGTGCGTGTGTTAACGAAAATACTTTGTAGACAGATGTGAACAAAGCAGAAAACGGTGGATAGGTCTTTGGATTTCGAACGCTGACCGCCCATTTGTCGATATTAGTCGACGTTAGTGCAACCCAACACTTAACTAACTGAAATCTCAGATTTCATAACTAAACGGTGATAGAAGGGTTGGGTGAAACAAGTCATTAAAGAGCAACCCTACAGTTAATAACAACCTCTCGCACAGAACTCAGATCGTGTGTCCCGCCAGGCCTCACAAGGTGTCGTCAAATGACGTCGCCTAAAATTGTGTCGAAGCAGATGCCCAAAGAAGCGACTGGGACGAAAATGAGATGCAGAGCGGACGATATAAATAAGTTGAGTGGCAGGAGACCCCGGAGCCGCAGGATCAAGTCGTTTGCAGGCCGTGTGTGGTTCAAGAACCTTCCGCGAGAGCAGAACGGAGTTGTAGCTGTGAACCCCGGGTTACCGCACTTCACTTCCACCTATTGTTCCTCAAGTTCACACATAAACACGCACCAGCCAAGTTCATTGTCGTTTTGCGCCGGAGGAACCGCGAGCCGCTGGGAGCGTTCAATTTGTTCGGACGCCCCTCCGAGGCAATGCCATGTCCGCCAGGCTTCGTCCATAAGAGCGAGCCCCATGGGTAAAATAGGGAGAGGGACAACTGACGGCTGAGATTAAATACAAACAAAATACAAATGAGATTCAGACCGTTCTAAAACCATTCCGATACAAAACCAAGGGTGTGACTTTTCTCAACCTTTCCTAGTGAGTCGTTATTCACATGATTTTCGTGTGCACAGGATTTTTTTCAAATAGTTTATATCGGTAGATCTTTCTGAATAAATGTTTCTTTGGCAGCTCATTGAATCGAGATAAAAATCAAAATTAGTCGAAAATGATGTTTTTTCGAACATTTTCGTAATTTCCAGAGTGACCGCTTTGATCAATCTTACGGAGCGTCTTCATCGTCATTATTTCTGTTTATGTCTGTTGAACTTTGGAAAAAGTGATTTGAAGAATTAATTTACCGTTTACCGATTTTCTCAAAAACGGCTCTAAAAGTCTCAATCCAACTAACTTAACTAACTGTAACCTACATTTTGTACTCCATAAATGTCTCTGTAGAAATGCGTTGACGTGAAATACAGCGCTCGTATATATGGTAGGTGGCCGAACTTACGGGGTTGCTCAAAGTTGTGTTGCTGCGCATAAGATATTTCCTTTTAAACTCCGCTCAAATGTTACTAGAATCTTCGACAAAATTGACACCAGCAATTCCGGAATTTCAACTCTCACCGTTCCACTTACCACCGTTTCTGGCAGTTTATACCCGATAATTCTGGAGCAATGGTAATAATCGTTTAAAAAACGTGTTTACAGTCTGATTAATTCCCTGGGTAGAGATTGATCAATAGTAGAACGAGTAGGAGCACCATAATAAATTCCGGAACTATAAGCGCTATCGCTTTCTCAAGTTACGTTCGACCAAATTCAAATGAATTGAATTTGTAGCGAATGCCTCGAAAACCATTGAATTTACGTCGAGCTAAGGGAAGTTGTGTGATGCGTCGCACCTGATGTTTTGTCCAAAGTTGATTCATTAACTCACAGGATTGTTTCAATTAGCCGGTAACAACGTTTAGTTCTGTATAGACTATTCTGTAGGATCGTATTTGAAGAACATTTATCGTGCGTGGGCGAGTAAAGTTGTGCGATGCGTCGGACCTGACGTTTAGTTTGATCTTTGAGAAGCGACGATGTTCCGAGTAGCGAGTCTCCGGTTGGAACTCGAATCGTCTGATCGTCGTCGTCGACGTCGTTCACCAGAAAACCGTCGGTCGGTCGTTCGTTCGCCCTTCGTTTCGTCGTATTCGTTTTGTCGTCTCGTCCTCTTCTTTCCAATTTTTTGTTTGTTTTTTCCCCCCTTCATTCTTCTTATTTTTCTTCTTCCCGTTTTCGCATCAAAATCCGAGAACAACAGGAGCCGTTGGTTTTTAGGCGCACGAAACTCCCACAGTTGAGCTTTCAGTTTCGTACGCGCCCACACGTCGACCGGTTCCCGTTTCGTGCGTCGCTCCTTCGGACTCTCTCGACCTCTGCGAGAGTTGGACTAGGCCGGCGATGAGCCGCCGACCGGAGATTTGCGGCTGCTTTCCGACCCGATGGTCGTCAGGTAAATTCTCGTTGCTTACGGCATCTCCGGATTTTGGCCAAATGCTGGGGAGGAGACAACCAAAAGGGAATTTTATAGGAAATTCGAGTTTCCGCCTAAGAACTGACTATGTTGTTTAGCTCAGATTTCAGAGTCTACTCACTTTTCACTTCCCTAAACCCAAAGAAGTTCGGAATACAGTGTGAAGTGGAATTGTTTCTCTGGTATCTCTGGGAAGCCATTGCCATTTTATTGGGTTAACTAAAACTACAGTTTGTTTTTGACCTAATTTACTGTAACACTAGTACACATGAGATAGTTCGTGTGCCTGTTTACTTTCGTTAGCTCTACTACGCCAAAACGTCGACTCATTAGTTGAAAGTAGCTAACTACTTTTTACTTTCCTTGGCTCTACGAAGTAGAAAGGAAAGTTATGTAATCGGCTGAAAATTTTTTTTTGAGTTTTCTTCAGATCTTTACATTTCAGACCCTCCTGAGTCCGAAAAACACTATTTGGGAAATGGTCTGTGTCTGTGTGTATGTGTGTCTGTGAACGATTTTTAGAGAAAACCACCGGACCAAATCAGCTCAAACTTGATATCTCGCCCTCAGGTCACCATGGGACGCCAAAATAAGGGTTTGAACAAAATCCACCGAAAGTTAACTATAGTTATCATAGTGATCAAAACACTAAATATTTTTTTCTCAAAAACGTCTCTAACGATTTTGATTAAATTTTTTATATTGATATCTCTCAATAAGGCAATTATAGCATAAAATTGCCATTTGTGGGAAAATGACGAGAGCAGCACAATAAATTACCAAAACTTTCGACGAAATCGATTTTAGCGCGGTTTTCAGAGAAAACATCCGTACCAAATCAGCTGAAACTTGATGTCTAGCCTTCAGGTTACCATGGGACGCAAAAATAAGGGTATGGGCAAAATCCATCGAAAGTTAACTATAGTTATCGTAGTGATTAAAACACCAAATTTTTTTCTCAAAAACGGCTCTAACGATTTTGATTAAATTTTTTATATTGATAGCTCTCAATAAGGTAATGATACCATAAAATTCCCATTCTTGGGAAAATGACTAGAGCAGCACAATAAATTATAAAATTTTCGACCAAAAGCGTTTTTAGCGCGGTTTTTCCTTATAAACTCCGCTGGAATTTTTTTTTGAATGTTGAAACAAATCGGTATTGTAGTCCAATCCAATACCTAAAGGGTGAGTGTTTAAAAACGCTCATGAGATACATGGGGCTCACTCCAGAAATTCTTGAATTTCAACTACCGCCGTTTCGCTTACTACCAGTTCTAGCGGTTTTACTCGATAACTCCGCAAAAATGATTACTATCATCTTCAAAACAATCGTGTTCCCAGCCTCATTAATCCTCTGTGCAACAATTGCTCAGTTATGGTTCTGCAGTGAGTACGTGCAGCACAATAAATTCCGGAACTGTAAGCGCTACCGCTTTCTGCTGCCGTGAAGTGTTGTTTGACCATGTGCAAATGAACTGAGTGGTAAATGAATTGATTAAATAGAATTAGCCATGTACAAAGTGAATTTTTGTAGAGCTAAGGAAAGTTGTGTGTTGCAACGCACCAGATATTTCTGAAAGTGCCATCGACGAGGGCCATGAGAAACGCTGTAAATTATTACGCAACAGTTTACTATTCTCTCCCACAGCACGATTCAGTCCAAAGTCAATAACTATTAAGAATAAAACATGGCTATGTCAACAATTCGGGAGACGACGACTGATATGCAAATGACAATGTTTGTAGAGAGGTTCCGAGACCTATTACATTCGATTCAGCATCCAAAAATGATGGTAAACGATAAAAACTATTAAAATTGCCATTTTCTGGGCTACGCTAGGCAATCGACACGACGAGGTGAGTTGAACTGCCGGGTAGTTGTAGTGAGATCAGAAGAAATACAGTGAGTAATGATCTCAGGCCGGGGAAAAACGATAACTTTCGCTACATTCTCCCACCAGTTAGAATTCGCCTCACTACGTTTTCCATCTAGACGAAGTCCTACTCCTCTGAAATCCATTCCTATTCGACTCATCATCAGAAAGATAGCTAAGAAACGATACTAAATATGACGTAAATGCAATAAAACTGCCAAAATTTCGTTCTCGTATAATTATTTTAACCATGTTTAGCCCTTAACAACCATGGATTTCGTCTGATCGGATTTCCAGGCACAGCTGCTTCCCCAATGGGATTTTTTAGACCATGTTGAAAGAAAAATATGGCCCCAAAGGCAAACATTGCAGGTGCATTGAAAGCTGTGAGTTACGTTGCACCTAGTTTTGTGAATACCCACTAAGCTGCGTTATGTCAAGCAGAGGAAATTCCCTCTACGGACGTAGGGTTGTCTGATCCGTGTTTTGGGCGTTAAGTGGTGTGTTGCTCTGTTCCCAACACAACGTAACCGCCGAACCGTGAAAATCCTTTTTTGCTCAAGTAGATCTGTGTTTTGAGACGCTGTTCACCAATTGCCTTCGAGAAATTGATAACGTTTCGTTGCGCCTTTGTCCCTCGTCTTCGTCACTCGGGCAGAGAACTGGGGCTGAAGCAGCGGCCCGTGCGACGCTCATGAAACCGGCTGTTGCGTTTCCTCCTCAAAAGCAAAACTTACACAACCGACGATTTTTCGCTTCCTCTACTAACAATTTCGTAACTAGAATCTGGTGAGGTCCCGGGGGCCTCCTGTTGAGATTGGCAGATCGTCACAGAGCGATTACCCGCCCGGAGCGCAGTTACACAGTTTCCCAGCTACAGATCCCTCGTCATTTCAATTGGAGCAACTCGAACTGCTGTCGCGTGCCAGTTAATTGTGAACTCACGTATTTGGTTCTCAGTTAACAAATCCTTGCATTTTCCTCTCAGCTGCTTAAAGTTTTCCCGCACAGTTGACATGAGCACATGGGATAAAGTAGGACGAGTCGTGTCTAGCGTGTTCTGCTCTTCCACCTAGGTCCTCCCTATTAGTCACACGCGAGCCTATTTCGTTTGATTTTTCAGTTTTCGAATACCTTCCTACGGCTTTCCACAGGATAAAGAAAGTATTGAAATCGCCCAAGAAACAAAATCCTGAGTGTTGCAAGCATTACGGGGATGTTCCATTAACAGGTATACAAAGCACGATACAAAATGTCCCTTACTAACGTTAGAGGTGAATCGAGGTACACTTCTGAATTCTATTCCTCTGAACTCCTCAATCATTCTCAATATTTTTTGTCTTTTCAACTCTGTATTTCATAGGGCTAAGGAAAGTAAATATCTCTTGGGTGAAACCAATTGGTCACATAACCGTGTGGCGCTTAATCTCTCAGAATTTATTGGGTTATCTTATTTATTGCGCAGTTTTCACAGAACGTGCAGCTCATAAATGATTCATTTTAGAGTCAAATTGATTTTTTTAAAAGAATTATGTCGGCTGCAGAATTATTGCGCGAAAGATAGTGAAACAACTTAGTCAAGGTGGCGATAGTTGTGGTCATTCCGGTATTATGTGGGCAGCTCCTAATTATTTTATAACTTTTATTCAATATTCATCGCGTGGGTCGTTATTAGACTACCTACGCAACCTTTCCCCGACTACTTGCTCCAATTGAGCCGGATTTATAGCGTTAAAAGTTGGGTTTTTCCCGAAATGGTTGATAATTTGGTGCGCGGTCCTCGTGAATATCCATAGCATTTTAACCGCAATCGGTGTCGTCGTTTTGTAAAATTGTCATGACTATAGTTTGTTTTGGGGTGATTTTTGTTTAACCTTCGCATAACCTTATAACCTCATAGTGTCGTTTCGTGTCGAGTAGCATCAAACTTGAGATGACTTGGTTTGGATGTTTTCTCTCAAGTGTGTTCACAGACACGTTGACAAGTAAAGCGTTTTGCAAATGATATTTTTGTTTAGTCAATAGGCGGTAAATCAAAACTCAGTCACTCATTCAGTATACTCGTAAGTTTTCTTCCAACGTGCCTACATTTAGTTCCCCCATAAACGTTTCTGCAGACGTTCGTGTATCGATGATACGTGGCCCGTGCGCTCTGTATGATCAAATAAATTGTAATCCTTTCGTGTCAAAGATTAGATAGGTAGTATAATTCCTTCTTAACAAAGGAGTATTTTCATTGTTTTAGTTCCTCAATGCGACCCGGCGGAGCGAATACGAAGAAGTGGTTAGTGATTGCTTGTGCGTTAGGATCCTGACTGACTTTAGGGTTACAAGGAAAATGTTGTGGGTTCACAGACATGTACACACGAAGAATGGAGCAACAAGCAGCTATGGGCTAAATCCCAGAATAGTGTACACGCGTACATTTGTCCGGTGCTTCGGTTCGCAATTCGGAACGTTTAGTAGCGTCACTGATACTGTTGCTAGTTACAACTTTCTTCACTGGCAACTTTCTAGCTCTAGTACTCTTCAAAATATGACTTAAATTGTTCGACTAACCGTTGAACTATGGTATCATTCCGCGAATCCCACCCTTCGGCAAATTTGCGTTGTAACCGAAATATCGTCCTTCAGTTGTCGAGTTGCCGCCACCGTATGCGTTCTTCGTCCTTCGTCGTTCGTTACTTATCCAATTTTTTTCGCGCCCGTCCGGCTTCTCCTACTTTAGAGCTTTCCCCACTGCCCTCTACGCGTTATTTGTTCATCTTTTTCGACCAGCCATGGATAGGCGAATTAATACGAAATTTATTCATCAATTAAGAGAAAACCCTGCAAATTATTACACAATGGTTTATTATTCTCATGAACAGCTTGACCTAGTATTAGTGCTCCCCCATCCCATTCGACTCAGCATCGAATACTAGTAAACCATACGAAACATGTCCTGGCTACAATGGAACTATGGAAACAAAACGTCTGATGATTTTGCCCCGTAGGGGACATTGGAACGGGGAACCCACCCGTTCCGAGGCAAAAGGGGAGTTGGGAGGCAAGCGAGCGGGAGGCGCGCTCGCTCGCCTCTAGCGCGGTTGCTTTTTTAATGAGACGGGCGGGGAGGGAGGGAGTTCAATCAACGAAACGCTGTAGCTCCCGCGTTCTACTGCGTTTCGTTAATTTTTTTTAACCGTTTTTTGCCCATTACAACCACGGGCTTCGTCCGATCGGATTGCCGAGATAGCGGGCACAACTAGATACCAAATCGGATTTTTGGGCAAAAGGACGAATTTTTTAGACCACGCTAAAGGCACAAAACGGCCCGGACGGCGGATGGACATCATTGCAAATTTGGAATCTCCAAGTCTTGAAACGTAAAGTATCAAATTTTGAGGGGGGGTTGTCAAAAATTTTTCATGACCGAAAACATAGGGTTATTATTCATTATGAGTGTCCTGAATGTGGTGGATGGATGAAATTATGTTGAACGATTTAAGTCATATTTTGAAGAATACTAGCGCTAGAAAGTTGCGACAACCTCACAAAGATTAATTAATTAATTTATTTTTGTGGTCGTCAATGTGTGTTCTGTTGCACTACGCTAGTGATATTTATTATTGTGGTGGTCATTAATGTCTGTTGCATTAGGCGCGCACTGTTTCTCCACGTTGGCTCAGTTTTGCGCGTTTTGTTTACATTCACTTTAACGACAAAACTTCGATCAACTCTTACCGCTACTGTTACGTTCACCAGTATCAATGACACTACTAAACGTTCCGAATCGCGAACCGAAGAACCGGACAAATGTACCCGCGTACACTATTCTGAGATTTTACCGCAGCTATGTATTGATAGACATACGAACAGCTTGCTAACATTTCCCTTGAGAGCAATGGAAGAATGGGGAGGGTCAACCCCTTTACAGCTATTACATCAAAGCAATCGTGAACTGCTTAAAAAGACACGTCAATGAATCTCAAACGGAATTGTAGTGCCCAAGGGGTTCTTGGTGGGCTGAGGAAGGTGGCTCCGGAATTGACACCAGCAAATGAAGGGGCTAGGACGATAGCATTTCTCGCTACCACTAGACGCTTCTAGAAACACCACCGAATAAACCGAAGGAAGGAGTGACAGATAATTCCTGAAATCCCATTACTCAACAACTGTTGCTCAGTTCAGCACTGTAACTTGCAAGCACCACATCTCTCTTCTCCCTTGAGGACAGTCATTCTGTTTTTGTCACAAGTGGTACCTTCTTATAATTTCCTAATTCTGTCTAAGTTGTGCTAATGAACACTGACTGACTTCGTGCTGAGTATGAAAAGGTGTGTGCAGTATTTAGTGTACAACTATTGATTCCTCATTACCAAGTTCGTTCTAACTCTCATGCCAACACCTTTCGTGGAAGCAGAGACTCCATTTAGCATCTAGATTTGTACACCTGCTCGGCAATCCGACGAAACCCATTGTTTGTTATGTGCAAAACATGTTTGTTTCCTAAATTTGTTTTGATGTTGAGTCGAATAGGAAGGCTCTCGGAGGTGTGGGACCAGGTCTAGATGGACAATAGTGAAATCACTGTAAATATAGTGAGGCGAATTCTACTACTTTAAGGCACTTGCTGGATAATTTAGCAAACGTTATCGGTTCTGCCTCCCGTTTGCCCCCAACCACCCGTTAGTTCAACTCGTCACGTCAAGCCAATTGCCTAGCGTCGTCTAGAAAATGTCAATTTTCGTTGTTCCGTTGTAGTCAGGGATGGGTTTCGGAGGTGTTCTGCAACCATCGTCACATGCATAGAAGTTGTCATTTCGCGTATTGTTGATATATCCGTGTTATATCCGTAATATTTTTCGACTTTGGGTTTGATAGGATATGTCAATCATGCTGTGCAAGAGAATGATAAACCGTTGTGAAATAATTTTGAGCGTTTTAATCAATACTTGATCTAAATCAAAATATCTGGTGCGATGCAACACACAACTTTCCTTAGCTCTACAACAATTCACTTTGTATACGGCTAATTCTATTTAATCAATTCATTTATCACTCAGTTAATTTGAACTTGGTCAAACAACGCTTTACGGCAGCAGAAAGCGGTAGCGCTTACAGTTCCGGAATTTATTCTGCTGCTCGTACTCATTCCAGAACCATTAATGAGCAATTGGTACACAGAAAATTAATGAGGCTGTAAACACGGATTTTTCGAAGGAGGATAGTAATCACTTTTGAGTTATTGGGTAATAACTGTTAGAACTGGTATTAAGCGAAACGGCGGTAGTTGAAATTCAGGAATTTCTGGAGTGAGCCCCATCTATCTCATGAGCGTTTTTAAACACTCACCCTTTAGGTATTGGATTGGACTACAATAACAATGTTTTTTAACATTCTACTAACACACCAGCGGAGGTTATAAGAAAAAAATAGCGCTAAAAACGCTTTTCGTCGCAAATTTTGATAATTTATTGTGCTGCTCTCGTCATTTTCCCAAGAATGGGAATTTTATGGTATCATTGCCTTATTGAGAGCTATCAATATAAAAAATTTAATCAAAATCGTTTGAGCCGTTTTTGTGAAAAAAATTTGGTGTTATAATCACTACGATAACTATAGTTAACTTTCGATGGATTTTGCCCATACCCTTATTTTTGCGTCCCATGGTAACCTGTAGGCTAGACATCAAGTTTCAGCTGATTTGTACGGTTGTTTTCTCCAAAAACCGCGCTAAAATCGATTTCGCCGAATGTTTTGGTAATTTATTGTGCTGCTCTCGTCATTTTCCCATTGATGGGAATTTTATGGTATAGTTGCCATATTGAGAGCTATCAACATAAAAAATTTAATCAAAATCGTTACAGCCGTTTTTGAGAAAATAAATATTTGGTGTTTTGGTCACTATGATAACTGTAGTTAAATTTCGGTGGATTTTGTTCATACCCTTATTTTGGCGTCCCATGATGACCTGCGGGCGAGATATGAAGTTTGAGCTGATTTGGTCCGGTGGTTTTTTCTAAAAATCGTTCACAGACACGCATACACACACACAGCCAGACACACAGACCATTTTCCCAAATAGTGTTTTTCGGACTCAGGAGGGTCTGAAACGTAAAGATCTGAAGAAAACTCAAAATTTTTTTTTCAGCCGATTACATCACTTTCCTTTCCACTTTGTAGAACCAAGGAAAGTAAAAAGAGTGTTTTATGCTGATTGAAACGAGGCAAGATACAATATTCTATCAGTTCATGAGAATAAAGACATAGTTAGTCCATCATACAGCAGTAATCAACGTCTGAAAATGGCCTAACGGATCCGATGCACACAGCAGGAATGGCCACGTTTGTGACGAAGGACGAACATTTCGTTCCACCCTAGTGCCCGTAGCAAATTAATGAAGGCAATAGGGAATATGTTGCTACATAGTTGAGAATCCAGCAACTTACTGCGAACCATCATAACCCGAGCAAAAAGAAGGTTCGAGTTGTGCTAGTGGTAACGTTGAATAAGAGGCTCTAAACCTCAACAGAATGCAGTGGACATTGTGGTCTGGTCAATAAAAACTGCTCGTTAAAAGTGGCGATCTTAAAAGTTGCCTCTTTCGATGCCAACCAGTTCGACTCCCCGTTTAGTCATTTCCTTGGCAGGAGGTTTTGGCCTCGCTGCGTCCACCCTTAATTATGTTGTGACTGGTGGAGGATTGATATAAGAATCTACGGTAGAGCCAATAGCGTTGAGGAGCAATTAGGAGACGCTCATGCCGGGGGACGTGCAGGCCTCAACTCTATACCCTTGTTAGTGTCATAGCTGTGTCAGACCCCTTCATTCCCTACATTCCCTGCGGTTTACTAGTAACAGGAGGGTTTAAGTTGATCGGGTTGTGAAAGGCTCACGTAGGCGGTTCTGATGAAATAACTTTGATTCATAGGAGATTTGACGCGTAGGCGCTCAGTTGGGCGCGGAAACCAATCGGCTGAAGCTCATTATATTCGCGCTTCCTTCCCACTCGCAGTTCCCGATTCTTTATCACTTTCTTCTCTCAAACCTCATTTAAATTGTTAAGCGGCGTTTCAATGTCCTAAGCCGTTTAAATGGTGTTCTTTGTGTCAACATGTTCTATTCAACGCCCCGTCGACCCGACCATTTTGTTCAACTGGGCCCTTCAACGCTCCCAAACTATTTCTTTTGTCCCACACTGTCGAACGTCGTATTATAATCAGATATTTTTTTGTCACTTCTCAAAAAAATTGTGTGATTATCCCCATACACAGTTACTGAAACTGCTTCTGATGGTGATACTCACATTTCTGCTCAGAAAATTATAATCAGCCGAAAAACTAACGTGAGTTTCACGAGATCTTTACGTTCTGGGATGCACTGAGTCGGAAACCGTGGTTTGTGTATTTTCTGTATCGTCTGGTTTTCTGGAACCTGTAAGTAAATACTGGAGCCATTGAGATGATACTTCTGGCTTATGGATGGTACTGATGAGAATTCGGTGATTCTGCACAGAGCTGTCCCTGGGCGAGGGAGACCAAAAAGCAGTTGCACATGGTTCTTGTTGTGTCGCTGAGGCGTTTGACGCGGGCAGCCACCAGGCCTTAACTGATGACCTTCGGTGGTGTGGCGGCTTCCAATTGATATGTCGACTATGTGGGTTCCCTGTCCCATGGGGGCATGATAGTCCAACAAGTTGGAGGAGAGATGTGGGGAAATGGTGCGTGGTATTTGGCAGGGGGACCTTGTATACCCACCATCAGTCTTTGAGAATGCTACTATTCATCATGAATGGGCTAATTAGGGATAGGAGAACGCCAAAGATAGTTTTGAAGAACGGTATGAGTGTGTTCAGGGTTAATCCTGAAAAACGTAGCGGTTTCAAGCAGCACAACCTAAAATCTGGTAATTTAACTCTGAGCTGGTTATTTGTATGTTGATTAGTCTCTTCAACCTCATTGCGTTTGCCAAGTTGACTGTGGGTACAATACCAGCAGTGATGGGGTGACATGACAACGCCATCTGCCCCAAAGCTCCGCAGACCTTCTCACTTCAGAGCTGCTCCGTACATGTTACTCTTCCGTGTGGGTGCTGTAAGCTTCAGAGGGCACCCATTCAAGGAATTACATAATTGGTGTTGTTCATGTGGCCCCACTGTGTTAGGTGAGAAGACCCTAACGTTATGGATGCACGTTCTCATGCTTCTGGAAACAAGTTTGAAACGCTGCATGACGGGGGTACAGGCGTGCACTTATTAGGCCATCTGTAAGAAAGTAGTACATCCGAAGAAGTGAGTGATGTGGAATGTATATAGAGATGTATTAAGTACATATTGGAAAAACCCAACCCCTAACATAATGGACCTCTTGCTTCCCTTTCAGGAAACACCCCGAATAGCCGCTTTAGAATACCCTTTTTTGGAATAAACACTCCTCCCCAAACCACCTCTCCTGTTAGAGCTCTCTCCTCCTCAGAATAGCCATTCCTTTCTTCAAATTTTTGCGTAACATTTCGATATCCTTGTTTTCTCGTCTCGAAAAAAAACAACGAACAGGAATAACAGGAAGAGAACCCAGCGGTTCAGCCCTGGTCCCACAAAGTGGACTGTAGACAAACACAGAGCACACCCCTCATGCGGATTAGTAGAGCGCCGGACGGTGCCCTGTAATATTGTTACAGAACTTGAACAGTTTAAATTGCGGTCTATAGTGAGCAGGCTTGGGCATGATTCCTCTGTATTAAGTTACCCCATTTACAATCGAAATATTTATATAGTAGGGGGGTTCAATATTGTGTCAGAGATGGAACACTGCGCTACTATCGAAAAGCATCCGTGAACCGCCCAAATCCTATGAACTCTCTGAACCTTAAAAACTGTTGTAAGTCTCCAAGTATAAAATTTGCCTTTATGACAAAGAAAAGCGCATTGCTGGGGAACAACGGAACGTCATCAAAGACGATTTGCAATTGAGTTAATCGTGCAACTCTTAGCTCACCTTTTTTCCCAGGCTTTTGGGTGAACAACCGTTTGAGAAACCGCTCCTGAACCTCATGGTGTGAAGCGCTGGCGGTTGTAGTTAAAGTTAATTGCAGTGCATGGACTTATTATCTTACCGCTTTATTATTTGCCTGTGAATACGCGATCAGATCAACTCCAGAGCCTTTGTTGCTAGTTCGTCCAAAATCGGCACGTTGTTTTTTGACTCAGCTTATATTCTAAATTGTAACTTCAGGCCATACAGTGCAATATGCAAATCATTAAAATATTCACACTTCTCAGTATTTATAATACGTAAAATAATCTCAGCATATACGACGCCTTTAACACGGAGAATGGACTCAAATTAAATTGTCTTGTCGGTAAAATGTGTAAAAACTGAACTTGTTTGATTCAAATGGGCGCTCAAGCAGAGTATGCTGAATTATAATTGATTTCCACAGTGGTTACGTATGTTGAGTTTCTGTAAATGTACCTAAAACAGTGCGTGGCCGCTTCTCAACCGCGTTGCCATAGTGCAAAACAACGGTTGGGTGGAGATAAATTATGTGTCCTGTGCAGGAAATCCAGCGAACCGTGCTGGCTTGGTAGATGTATGAGACGATTGCTTTATACTACTCCTCTTTGGAGAATGCGAAGCCGGCCTGCCAACTTCTATTCGTGCGTATATTGCACTCGGGGTAAGAAATCCCTTATGAGGAACGGTCTTCAACCGTAAACTCTTACGCTTTTCGCCACCTTACCGGCCATTTGGTTTCTCCTTAGTCGCCCTTATTATCACTTCCTCCGCCGCAAACTATGAAGACTATCTGTTGCGACTAAACGCATCACTTTCCTCCTCCCCACTTACATTCGCCGATTTTTATCGCTCAACCAACTAATCCAATACTTGATGTATAAAATTGGTCGCGCTTAATTTCTTATAATTCTTCGGGAAGGATCGAGCTCACTGTTCAGGAAATAGAGGAAATACTGAGGAGGATATTGACTAAGTGGTGGCAGTACTTTAAATTCCGAGTCCTTCGTAGAATGTACCTAATTATTTCATAACTGTAATTAAGCTACTAGCTGTTGGCCGACCAACACTATTGTGAGAAGTGTGACGGTTTTTATGCAAAACAATCTATTCTCGTTGAAATGTTTGATAACCTACTATACTGCTCTCCTCCTTTTACCGCTAATAAAATTGGTATATTACGATTAAATTGTTTGGAACTGTCGATAAACACTTTTTGATTGAATCATTAGAGCTGTTTTGGGCAGAAAACAAATTCTGAGCTTTGATCATTATGATCACTTTTGGACGGATTTAGATTGTACTATTATTTTGGCGCCCCATGTTGATCACCCTAGATTCTAGACTGTTGATTCGTTGACTTTAACGTGATTGATTCTATTGTTGGTATTTACAATAGAAAGGCATTTGTTTATAGTTTGTTTAATCCGTTTACATTGTTCGCTCCACCCCCACGACACCTCAGTCAGAGAGACTCATATTGTTGTCTGCTGGAGCTCATGTGCCTTCACACAGTCGCTAGAGCATAACTTGGGGATTTCGATGGCAGTCGTTGATCAAAAGATTCAGCAACAGTGACAACTTCGTCGATTCCCTACCAAAGATATTTATAACGCTGCACGATCATTCTCCCTATCCAAATTGTATGTAAAATCAATTATACTTTACTACCACAAACACCCTGATGTGATTCTTAGACCCATTGATGGTGAGATGTCTTATTTTACTCGCTTTAGTGAGTCAGGAATGATCATTCCTCCTCGAGTTCGCTTGAGCGCCACAATTCGCTCACCCTGGCACAATTTGGTGAATATTTATAACAGATCCCCCCAGTATATCAAATTTCCTCATCACCTAACCCGCACCAAATTTAAAAATGTGATTTCGTCTTGGCTAATAAATTTAGGGCAAGCTGATCTTGATCAACTGCGAAGTCGAATTTATTGTTAAAAATCTTTTTCTTTTTCTTTTCATCGCGAGGAGTTCCTCCAAGCAGGCTCCATACTTATATATTATGTTAAGCGTTAAGAGAGTGGAACTGCTGTACAACAGAAAATTAAATACATGAGTTACTTAGGCAAATAACATAAATCAAGTATACTCGTACAACTCTAGCCGAAGAACAGGCCTAGCCTATTTCGGCTAATTCATGGTCAACACATGATGTATTAAATATTTCTTTGTGTCATTTGCTATGAACAAAATATTTCTCTCTCACTCTCTCTCTCTCTCAAATGGTATATAAATAAAAATCTTGGAGTATGAGAAGTAACAAAGAATTCAAGATCAGGTCACTTTCGCTTGCTTACAATTACAATTACGTTTTGGGTTTCCCTGGTTTGTGCGTTGTAGCGTTCACGACAGAGTGTGTGATTACTACGCACCGATGCGGATATTAACTGCAACGTTCCCGTCGGATTGAATGCGTGACTGAACCTTTTTTCCTCTCTAGAGCTGAAGAAACGTGACTCGAGATAGAGCCCAAGTGCAGGGAATACGACCAAAATGGCTGGCGGAGCTGCGTTAAATGATCTCATCCTCTTCCCTCTGGAGACCAGCCAGGGCATTCAAATCATCCGCGTCGTTTTCATCCGACTCTCAGAGTTAGTTAGATCCGTGTACACCAATTACTCCTTCGAGTTGATAGAGAGAGAAGAAGTCACTTTGTCTAAGGTGTTATCTACAAAGGTCCTTTAGCCCGCGACCTGGGTTGGTACCTTGAGAGCCACGTACTGTTCGTTGTATTGGGCAGAAAATGTACTATGTCCTTAGCTCAATTTATACTCGAAAATTATCCAACTACAACCAGTGAAAGTGTTGGTGATTTGTTGTTCCAGCGGAAGTAAGAAGGAAAGTTATGTAATCGGCTGAATATTTGTTGTGTGAGTTTTCTTCAAATCTTTTTCGTTCTTGCATGTGGGTGTGTTGATGTAAAAGGGTGCAGCCTTTATTTCATTTGACAGCGTCACCCTCGAAAATACCTACTTTCTGGAGCGGGCGAGTTAACAGTTTAGTGAGATGCGAGACTCAAACTAGTAAACCTACAATGTCTGATGTCCTAGTTACTCTTTAGACGCTAGTGGTCCAGCGAATGGAGAAGGGACCCTTGTATGTGCAATGAGAGGTTATCAATAGATGTCCTTTTAGCCGTCGGCTGCCCAGAGAGAGAGAGAGTGGGAGAGAGAGGGTCTTATTCTCTACCCTTTCCTTTCTCAGTCATTTTCCCCTATTTGATAGACGTGTTGCTCTTTGTGAGCGATTAGTCGTGCGTTGTGTCAGCACTAGACAAACAGCCCACATGTCAGTGCCAAAGCTGAAATTACCTTCTTCGCACCCACCCCTCAACGTGGTGGTTATTAGGTCAACTAGGAAGGAAGGAAAATTGTACGTGCAACCGTGCTCAATCGAAAATCAGTAATTAAGATGCTACGACATACTGAACATTTAACATAACGACTTCGATTAATGAGAGTTGATGGGAGGGGGCTCGTAGTGACGACGACTATGTACTAACAAGCCACATTTCCACCCCCCTAGACCTGCTCCCTTGCTTTCTTCTGTGAGGCATCAGATTAGATTAGATCCCTTGTGGTGGATATCAGTCTTTGTAAAAAGCTGGACAATCACGTGTGAGTTCCGTAGTGTTGGTTTTATTGGTTTTATTTTTATAAATCACTTATATTACGAAAGATAATCACTTTCAATTAACACGGAGAGAGGAGAGATAGCGTAGTGATAACTTTGATAACACATAATGAAAGGCGGGCGCTGTGGAAAAGAGCGGTAAATTTAAATTACATTCCACACTCTTCCTTAATTTCAAATTACCGATATTCATTTCGCATCGGATTCATATCACAATATAATTCAACAACATTTCTCGCAATCGCAACATAAATTTCACCTCAAATATATAACAAAGGTACACAGGTTCAATGAAAATACATAAAAGTACAATAAAGGATATAAATTTAACTAGATAATTCTTGATAATAACAGTAAATAAATATATTAATGGTTCACGTATATATATCTTCTTTTTTTAAATTAATTTTATACTCAATTCTTGGTTTCTACTCAATATTTTTTACAACTTCTCTTTTAAATAATTCGAATTTATTTGAGGCTAGCGCTTTAGTCAGGCCATCTGCAATATTCTTAGCGGTAGGACAATATTTTACAGAGATCAACTTGTTTTTTACTTTCTCTTCAATGAATCGATACCTCACATCAATATGTTTTGATCTTTTATTTACTATTCCATTTTGAATCAACTTGATACTACTTTGATTATCTATATTAATATTCACTTTCACTTGTTTCCCGGTCATCTCTTCTATTAAGCCTTTTAGGTATAGGGCTTCTTGAGCGCACTCAGTTGATGCTATGTATTCCGACTCAGTTGTAGACATTGCAACTATAGACTGCTTCCTTGATCTCCAACTCACTGGACCTCCTCCAAACATTATGATATATCCAGTTGTACTCTTCCTTGAGTCAAGATCTCCAGCGAAGTCCGCATCACTGTAGGCTTCCAAAATGTAAGGCATGTCTGATATGTGTTCATCTTCATGATAATAGACAATTCCATTCTGTAATGTGCTTTTGACGTAGCGAACAATCCTCTTTAAGTTGGACACATCTTCATTTGATGGATTTTCGACCCTCCTGCTGCAGTAGTTTACTCCAAACGCTATGTCCGGCCTTGTTTTATTAGTGAGATAGAGGAGACTGCCAATAGCTTCTCTGAATGGGAACTTGACCAGTTTTTCTCCACAATAGGTTTCACCAATAGGTTTTTCGGAAGAACTATCGGAGTGTTAACATCCTTGCAGTTTTCCATTCCATACTTTTCAATTATTTGGTTAGCGTATGTTGATTGATGGAGTTTTATGCAGTTAGAATCAATTTTCAGTTCTATTCCCAACATTGATTTCGGATTTTCAACTGTTGTCATCTCAAATTCTTTTTCAAGTTCTTTCAGCAGATCAACCATTTCATTTCTGTTTGCTCCGATCACCAACCCATCATCCACATGAATGGCTAGAAAAATTTCCTTCTCCTTATTCATAAAAATACATTTTTCAATTTTACTGGGAATAAGTCCTTTCGTTTGTAGAACAGTAGTTATTTTCTTATTCCAGTTTAAGGGCGCTTGTTTTAAGGCATAAAGGGCTTTTTGAAGTTTCACAACTTTTCCAGTCTGTTTAAAACCTTCTGGCAGATCCATAAATATGTTCTCATCTAATTCGCCGTATAGAAATGCTGTCTTCACGTCGAATTTCATTATATGGTATCGATTGATTGCTGCTAAAGCAAACATCATTCTGAGTGGACTGGTGGCAACAACTGGACTGTAAGTTTCATTAAAATCTTCACCACTCTTCTGCTCACATCCACGTATTACTAAACGGGCTTTATACGTTCCGTCATCTTTTATCTTAAATACCCATCGATTGCTTAATATTTTGTGATTTTTCAAGGAAGTTTTGTCAATCACTCTCCAAGTTTTATTTTTATTTAGTGATTTCCACTCTTCCTCGATTGCCGCTTTCCATGCTTCACTGTCAGATCCAGTGACAGCATCAATGTAGGTAAGCATGACGAAATCTTGGAACTTGGTAGGTTTGGTTTTCATTCTTTTTCCTCTTCCGAAAATCTCCATTGCTCCTTCAGGTTCATCATCTTCAACTCTTTTCCTCTTCTCTTGTTCTTGATTTGCTTCTTGAATATCTTTACATTCTTTTTGAGAGTTTTGTGTATCATCTGAGAATCCTTCAGAGTCGTAGGAGTTGGCATTGCTTTCAACTTCTTGGTGTGAAAGACTGGGATCTTCTGAGATATCATCTTCAAAAAACTGTGTTTCTTCAGAGATTACACGTGATATTTCTTGTTTTAAGTCAGGATTTTCAATTAATTCCTCTGTTTCAGATTCAATTTCTTCAATTCGTATTAAAGGAAATAAGTCATCAGATCTGAGGATTTTTTCATTATGTTCAAATTTTACGTCTCTTGAAATTACAATTTTACGGTTTTTCTTATCCAGTAAGCGATACCCGTTTGGAGCATATCCCACAAAAATTAATCTTGAACTCCTACTCTCGAGTTTTTTTAAGTATCCCAAATTTTTTGAGTGAACATCATCACCAAAGATTTCGAGTCGTGAGAGATCTGGCTTTTTTCCATACCAGTGTTCAGCTGGCGTCACCTCAGTGGCACTACTAGGACTCCGGTTTAGCAGATAAGTTGAAGTAAGCACTGCTTCTCCCCACCATTCTTTATCAAGTTGAGAATCAAACAACAATGCTCTGGTTTTTTCCATTAATGACCGCCCGAATCGTTCTGCTTTTCCATTCAACTGTGGTGAGTATGGTATATTTTTGTCTATGACAATACCTTTTGATTTACAGTATCCGATGACATTTCTATTGATATATTCTTTTCCACCATCGCATCTTAATTTCGATAGTCTGAGACACCATTTAGACTCCACCAACTCAACGTATTCCTTAATGACAGAGAAAACCTCGTATTTGCCCTCCAGCAGATATACAATAGTGAAATTCGTATAATCATCGATAAATGTGATAACATATCGCTTATTGTCCCATGTACATGGCTCTATGGGACCTATTAGATCGGTGTGAACGATTTCCAGTGGTCTCGTTGCTCTTGTCCTTTAGTGTTGAACGAAAAACGAGTTTGTTTTGCTTTGGCACATATCTCACAAATTCTGGGGAATGTTTCCAAAGTTGTTTGATTCAAGTTTAAACCATCACTTATTTTTAACAATTTGCGTATACCATCTGGGCTAAGATGGCCGAGTTTTCGATGCCATATCATTGCTTCATTGAGATTTGAAGAAATCAATGCATTATCAACACGTTGCAATTCAACTTCAAAGAGGCCATCCTCAGTTTTACAACCCTTTAGAATACACTCTCCATCTTTCAGAATCTCTACTTTTTCATTGGTGAACAATACTGTCCCTCCATTTTTAGTGATGCAATTTATTGAAAGTAAATTTGTACTAAGGGTTGGTACGTAAAGAACATTCTGAAGCAAACAGTTTTCGACTTCAACGCTTCCTATGCCTTCTGCTTTCATAGTTTGTTGTTTTTTCGCCGTGCCAATAATTTTAGTAGTTTCATGAAAATCGCTAAGGAAACTCGAATCATTCGTTAAATGAGAGGATGAACCAGAATCGGCAATCCATTTTGTTGAGTTGTTTTCTGTTGCAACTAAGGTTGTCAAAAATGCTACATTCGATTTACCGTTATGTTTTTTATGCACTTCAATTTTATCTTTGTTGCCATTTCTACTAGTACTACTATTTCTATTCCTATAAAAACAATTCTTTTCCAAATGATTCCTCTTTTTACAAATATTGCATTGAGGATACTGATTTTGATTTTTAGAGATTTGTTTCCTTTTATTTCCAGCATGAAAGGCGACATTTTCATTAGCATTGGAGCCACTTACGCCTGAGATGTTTTCTTCTTTGATTAGGAAAGAAACAAGCTCTGAATATATTCTTTCATTTGCGGGTTTAAGATTCCAAGCTGTCATAAAACTGCTGTAGGATGGTGGCAAAATCGAAAGTATTTTACCTATCATGTCTTCATCCGCGATCTTTTATCTAGAAGCTGTAGTTCGTATTTTATATTCTCCAATTTACTGAGATTTGAAGCCATATCTAAACTATGATCATATTTATACATAAAAAACTGCTGCATTGTATCGATCTTTTTAAGTTCAGCATCTTGTTCAAAAATACAGCATAGCTTCTTGTACATTTCATTGGAGTTTTTGCAATTCATTACATGCATCATGATTTTTCGATCGATTGTGGAGAGAATAATTCGCTGAGCGATTGCATCCTTTTTATTCCACGCAGCTACTTCAGCCGCTGTCCCAGTGGCTAAAGGTTTTTCAATACCATTAACCATTTCATACATTGACTGCGATTTGAAAATTACATTTATATGAAACAACCACAAAGGAAAATTTACTTTATCTCGTAATTTTTCAACGGAGGCGAGATCATTCGAAAAACAATCTTTCTCGGCCATGGCAAAAACGGCACTTACGATGTTCTGACGGATCTTCGAAATTTCTTGATCGATGAATCGAATTTTCAATAAACGTCGTCTTCAGAAAGCATCTGGGCCCATAACCTGTTGGTTTTATTGGTTTTATTTTTATAAATCACTTATATTACGAAAGATAATCACTTTCAATTAACACGGAGAGAGGAGAGATAGCGTAGTGATAACTTTGATAACACATAATGAAAGGCGGGCGCTGTGGAAAAGAGCGGTAAATTTAAATTACATTCCACACGTAGCAGCGATGTCCATGCAGATGTGCAACCAGACACAGTATGAGCTCTTGAGTGCTTGGTGTGCCACTTTCCACCTAGCAAGGAAATGTGAAATAGAGGCACTGCTATCATGTGCAAAGTCAAACATACTCTGGTCTAAGGACCACTTTGATCCTATCGCACGATGTGAATACGAGTTTCTTGTGGTTGAGCTTCTGCAAAATGTGATTAGAAACGCTGCAGTGCCATCACCATACAAGAACCACTCATTGGCAGCTTTTGCACGTGTCAAGGCTTAACAGCACTCCTCCTTGTTGCAAATTAGTTGTAGAATCGACACCTGAAGTCAGTAAGGTAGTGACGACGGTTTCGTTGTTGGCGCAGCTCCACATGTTCGCATCGATTCAAATTTGTATCTTCCCACCAATCTCTCTCTGAGAAGAGTGGAGGTGTTGCTAAGACGGTCGCTTCTTTCCTTTGTTTGCTTCTTCGTGCATTCGTTTGGTTATGCGATAGGCAGCTGCATCGATACGTTTTCTGGAAGGCTGAAGGCGATTCAAAATTGCGTTTCACCTTCGCTTTCAGTCGTCTACTTGAATCGTTCAAACAACAATACGGCTGAATGATGCTGGTTGGGGGAAGGGGTCAACAGCTCGAAGCACTTCATCGCATTCCCCTTACTGGACTCAAGCCACAGAAACGTCAAATGTCTTCATCGAATTTCTCAGAACATCCTCCTATCGAATAACACTTGTTGAACTGAACGGCTCGAGTAGCAACAAAAAATACTTGTATCGATTTCTTCCCATAATGCCTTCAGACCATCGCTTCTCTCGACCTGAGAAGACGTTCCAGATAAGTCACACCTACGTGGGGTAAAAGAGAGCGTAAATAGGTACAATACAACTCTAAAGGCACACGTATAAGGCTACTAGACTCTCCCTTCCTTCCCCCTTCATGAAAGATGAAAGTAGTTATTTAGTCTTCAGAGACTAAATGACGATGATGGTTCTTGATACATTTTGGGTAAAGTGAGACATCCTAATTGCTGTGCTTGTATCTTGGGGGTTTCTCATAAATACCAAAAAAGGTAATTGTGTATCATTAATACTTAATATTTCAGAGCAATGATGCTCGTTCGCTGACACACTTCAGGCGACACTCTTCATCGACTTCTTGCCCGTGTTAACCCTGATCATTTTAGATCGGATTTCTTGTTTGCTCCACTGGAACAAATGTTTCAAATTCACGAGATGCCTTACTAGACTAGTAACGAAAGTAAAAGCTCCCTCGAGGTCATCTAGAGCCACCGTTCCAAACGAAAAACTACAGAACTGCAATCAGTTGTCTGGTTAAAAATCCTGTCGAACGAAGTGAAGTTCATCTTGTAATGATTTATGCGCGTTGTTCTGCGTGTCATGGTTTCGCGAGCGAAGGGGTTCAGTGGTACTGGCGTGTGCTCTTTTATAATGGCCCTCTCTTCGACTTGGATGGCGAAGTATTCATGTGAAATGATAACAACAGTGTTTTCTCAAGTCTTGTAAAGCTCACAAGCTGAGATTACGGTTTAGTTCAACTCAACAGGTCACTTTTACGAGACAAGTAAAAGAACGTAGCCGATTCATAGACGCAACAATGGCCGAAGTCGTTGCTAGATGAAACCCATTTCTCTGTACGCCGAATAGTTTCACAATTCTAATCCCTTAAGATAGGGCCAGCCAATCTCGATCACTTCAGATGTATCAATTAGCTATAAAAACCTTTAACTTTTACTTTTGGGCTGGTTAGACTCCGCCCATCTTTGTCTAAGGGGGAAGTCGTCACTCCCGGAGCCCCTGCATCGTGAGCCACCCCTAAAGTGACCACCTCAGAAGTTCTTCGAGGTAGTAGTTGACTACCCCTGGTTCATAATTCGAATGTAGAACTGTTGATACAAGGGAAGAAGAGAGTTATGGGAATACGAGTTGTAATCGAGTTCCACGCGCTCTGAAGATTGGGGACTCGTTTTTTGGTAGCAAGAACATCAGATAGTGTCCATGCTGATGGTAGTTGCATCATAAAGTTGTTTGCTGTCAGAGTGGCGATGCTCGTCTGTCCTACTCCTTAGGTTGGAGCTACCAATATTTTTGTTCGTAGGAAAACTGTGTGCCGAAGCGCACTGCTGCATTTTTGAGGAGAAGAAGTATGAACTGTGTTTCATCCCATGGTCAGTCCCCCCCCCCTCCCCCTCCCTCTCAATTCCTTTGATCTATTATTGGATATTGTTAAAGACCCCGATTATGACTTTCTGCAGAGAATTCTCTCCGCCCTCCCTATTCGTCTCTCCAAATCTCCTAAATTCAACATACAATTGAGGATATATCAAATTCACTCCTCTTCCCCCCCCCCCCCCAAATTCAATTACCAAGTCTACTGGTAAACTAACTGGCTTTGATAATAATAACAGGACTGCGTAGCGGCGAGCGATATTTATGTTGAGTTGGGTCAGACTTTATTGTGTCTGTCGCCTGGGAAAGATGCATGTCTTGTGATTCTGAAGTCGATCAGATTGTACTCGTAACTTACGGTTACTGTAATTGCGCTTGGTCGTAACTGTGACATTTTCATTCCCGTTCCATCGTCCTCTCTTCTCTAAAGCTCAAATCACTTCGTAATGGTCGATCTTAACTCACTGAGACTCTCTGACGGTCATAGTCCGATCGTCATTACCACCTTGTAGACCGGGGTTTTGGTAATGCGTTGTCAGGATGAAGTGATGGAGGTCAGAGGCCCGTCGTGTTTCTTGATGGCTGTTGCTTTTGTAACTCGAGGACGAACTCCTCTCATTTTCTCCGGGGCGGTGAAACGAATCCCCTCATCAGGTTTTCTTATACTCCTCGACCGAACGTCTGGCTTCAGTGACTTCGCTCTCCCTCGGTACCTCCGGTGACTGCTGATTTCTTGAATTTGTTGCGAAAGCACAGTGGAATACCGCTTTCTGAGTAATTGCGATCTGTGAGAAAATTAGTGATGGGTCATTTTGAAAACGGAACGAATTCTCTACAGAGACAATGTGATTGAAACCCTTAGGAACTATTCACTCGGGATACTCGAATCTTGACTACTCGGCGATGTGTAATGATGATTAGAACGAAGAGATGCGAAGACTCAGGCTGCTCATTTTTTCTCGCAAAACTAAACCTGAAGTTGCAAGTTTCTTCTTTCTCCAAACTTCATCAAAACCTTTCCCTATATTTTATCGCCGTATCATTATTGTATGTTTAACATTTATTTAGTCATGTGTTTCCTTTAGTTTTTCACCCGTGGTTCTGTCTATATCCTTCATTTTTCACACGCACTGTTTTTGATTGATTAAGACGAAGCGGCTGAACCAAATCAACTACAGGGATTTGCTATATGAGGTAGTTGCTGGCAGTTAGGTTATTTTTACTCACAGTTTATCTTTGTACCATACAGGTTTTTGGCGCTGCACCTAACGATTGTTAACTCCTGTAAACAAAGATTACAAGACAAGAGTTAGTTTTGTGATTTTTGATTACAAGAGCAGCCCAATAAATAAGGTTGTAAGATAAGATGAGGATATTGATAAATGACAAGAGAACGTTTAGAACTATCCGTTTTGGTTGTCAACTGTTTTTTGTCGCAGAATTCAGTACGAAATGATCTGCAGTACTACTACGTATAATTTGACACAGAGCTTACACGTGATCCCGTGTGAGTAAAAAAAACATAAGAAAATACACTTCCTTCGCAAGAGCTGAGTAAACAGATAATTAATGAGGCTGTAAACACGAATTTTTTGAAGAAGGATAGTAATTACTTTTGCAGAGCTATTGGGTAATAACTGTTAGAACTGGTAGTAAGCGAAACGGCAGTAGTTGAAATTCAGGCATTTCTGGAGTGAGCCCCATGTATCTCATGAGCGTTTTTAAACACTCACCCTTTAGGTATTGGATTGGACTACAATAACAATTTTTTTTAACATTCTACTAACACTCCAGCGGAGGTTATAAGAAAAAAAAATAGCGCTAAAAACGCTTTTCGTCGAAAATTTTGATAATTTATTGTGCTGCTCTCGTCATTTTCCCACAAATGGGAATTTTATGGTATAATTATCTTATTGAGAGCTATCTATATAAAAAATTTAATCAAAATCGTAAGAGCCATTTTTGAGAAACAAAATTTGGTGTTTTGATCACTATGATAACTATAGTTAACGTTCGGTGGATTTTGCCCATACCCTCATTTTGGCGTCCCATGGAAACCTGTAGGCTAGACATCAAGTTTCAGGTGATTTGGTACGGTTGTTTTGTCTATAAACCGAGCTGAATTCGATTTCGTCGAAAGTTTTGGTAATTTATTGTGCTGCTCTCGTCATTTGCCCATGAATGGGAATTTTATGAAATAGTTGCCATATTAAGAGCTATCAATATAAAAAATTTAATCAAAATCGTTAGAGTCGTTTTTGAGAAAAAAAATATTTGGTGTTTTGATCACTATGATAACTATAGTTAAATTTCGGTGGATTTTGTTCATACCCTTATTTTGGCGTCCCATGGAGACCTGCGGGCGAGATATCAAGTTTGAGCTGATTTGGTACGGTGGTTTTCTCTAAAAATCGTCCACAGACACACATACACACACAGACACACAGACCATTTTCCCAAATAGTGTTTTTCGGACTCAGGAGGGTCTGAAACGTAAAGATCTGAAGAAATCTCAAAATTTTTCTTCAGCCGATTACTTCGTAGAGCAAGGAAAGTAAAAATACGGGTACATTAATTGGCAGAGTGACAAAAATCATTAAATGTAGGTGCGTCGCATGTGATGTTTTCCCCAGTTACGAATGGTTTTTAGTTGTATGAAGTACCGCCGATATTTTGGGGGTGATGATGTTCAAAACACGATCATAAGGTCAGCGCTGATCTTCTAACCTGCTAACACCGAAAGAAAGTATTTACTCAGCCAATTGTTTTTCCTTGTTTTCGAAATTCAGTATAAACACGACCATTTTTTCCTTAGCCGCCGCTTAACTTCACAGAGAGAAATACAACCTTGAAATTCAACTTAGGAATGATCATCGAGGAAGTTTATGACGTCGGATAGTTGCGATATGAGTTTTTAGTGTGGTGATAAGGTTGTGGAAAATGACGGTTAGTAAAGCACGGCAGACGCTTCAGTCATACAAAAACATAAATGATTCTTCGACAGAATACGTAAATCCATTATCCGTTACTCCCGTGACAAAATTGTCCTATCTTTGCCCCTGCCTTCGTGTATGCTTTCCCGTGAAGGTCCTTGAAATACCTCTTCAATTATGTCGAGCAGGTTCAAATTTGCACATTACGAAATAGTGGGAGAGCGTGAAATAATTCACAAACTTGATCTATCGCTCTAATGATGCGAAAACTTTGTGATCAGTACAGCGGTGTGTTGTTATCCTCTTAATCGGCGAACATTGCTGCATTCACGGGATGCTCTTGGTAAGATCTTGTCGACTAGCGACTGTTGACATTGTTTCAAAAAAGTTTTTTAATATATATCCATGTACAAAATAGTTTGAATGCGCTATTTGTTAGAGAACGTCGTGGAGCGGAATTCGGCGAGAGAATTTTTCTGTTATTCGCTCTTCAACTTTGTTGATGCGAGTGCTTGGCAAAATGGAAATTGGCTGGAAGCCGAGAGAAATGCGATTATTGTTAGTAAACATGCACTGATTGTCGATGTTCTCGTGAGATGGTAATTTCTCTGCGTAGCAGCAGTCTGAGGAAGGTTTTGTGATGCCTCAATTTATTTGTTTTTCGCAAGTATGGAGAACATGAAATAAATAATGAGAATTGCTAGCATTCGATTGGAAAAAGGGAGCGGAGAACGTTTGATCGATACAACTTGAATGGGAGCCATCAAAGTTGAATTCATAATGAGAAAAACGAAGTTGAGACGATGGATTGCTCCGGGATCTCGGCGACCGTTGTCTGGGTCTGGAGGCACAGTTATTTTGAACAGGAGTGGGATGAGGCTGCGGGGGCCAAGTGGGTGGATGCTTCCGCTAAGGTGTAAACAAATCTTTAAATGACCATAAAGAGACGACCAACCTACGACCAGATCGCGTAGGTCCACATTTCCAAGGTGAGGGTCGGCCTACGCGAATCAAACGGCAATCGATCTTGGCAATGCCTAAGAACCAAGTTGCCAACAGTTATGACATCGATTTCAACACCCAAAGATGAGTTGATGCCGAACTGAGGAGACTTCTCCATTTATACTCTGTGTATCAAGTCCTTGGATTAATCCGACATTTAGAGTCATATTGTCATATTTATTTATTTCCTTCTAGGTGGGGCTAAGAGTCGGGATACAACAGTGTTGGAGTTTTTGAATAATTACTCCTGGTTTTTTGTATCTTCCAAAATGCAATCTTTTGGTATATTCTGCAATTGCCTGGTTGATTCGAGTTCATCAGGTTTCCTAGTACTTTGACGCTGAGGATTATTTTATTCTTGTTGAATTAAACACAAAACAATCTGACTTTTGGCGCGACCTGTACCAATTATCACTAACTTGGCCTCGTATTGTTTGTTGGCCTTAGTTAAAGCTCTAGTTTGGATCTTCTCGACGTCACTCGCAGGCTATGGACACATCCAGCCAAGGGAACGCTGAGTGTCTGTAGTCTGTAATTCTACCCCATTAGCACTTTTTGCTCGTAATCCAATAATTTATTGGTATTTAACCAAATTCAGTAATTGATTAATATTTGCATTATTTTTAGGGAGCCCTATAACAAACTTCATTTCAATTTCTTCCAGAAGGAGAAGAAGCCAGAAGTAGTTGTTTGGTTTCTCTAAAACGACTCGAATGATTTTGATTGATTAAATTGCCAACGCGTATTTTACTTATCTATGCAAACCTGCTACAAAATGTATAAGATTTTTTTTTATGAAAAAGTGCTGTTACCGGTGATTTCTAACGAGTAAATGAACCAATACTAACTGAGCCCTCCTTACCTTATACTGGCTCCCTCGGCGCTTCCGAGTTTCGACGAACTTAGAAACACTTGCTCTTCTCCAACTTCTCCTTAGACAGGGACCAATATAGAAGAATGTAGAAATCAAGGGTTATTGATTGGTTGAACTTTACTATCCAACCTTTATCCCCTTTCAGGCTGCTCAGAAAGCTCTCAAGTTGTCCATGTATAGGGAGTCTCAATAGATACCTACGCTCTGCATGCTCCCCATGGGGTTAGCCGTTACGTTACTAGATACTGGAGCAGGCAGGACACTAACTGTCCCTAACACTTGGGCTGTGCCTCAAAAGCCTCAGTGGCTACTGAATACTCTGTAAGAAGGAAACAGAACAGTACATGGATATTCTCTTCGATACAAATATGTTTTGTACAGTATATTATAAATGTTTTATGAAAGTTGAAGAAAAAATTGTTTTACGTTTAATAAATATATGTATATCGTGAATAATATATTTTATTTGAATATTCTTATTATTATATTTTGTATAATACCTTTTGCAGTTTGTAAACAAAACTCAAAAAAATAAAAGCCGTGCAAATTGTGAAATCTCTTCCATCATAGTCCTCCAACTCAACTCTGTTACATCAATCTACGCAGAGATTCCACGAATATCCTCGTGATTCTGTTAAAGTTAAGCATCTTTCACATGAGCTGTGTGAAAAACATATGGGATTAGTTGTCAGGGGTATGGAAAGTGCATGTGAGTATGAGGAAAGTTGTACGATGCATCGCGATGGATGTTTTCTTTGTGTAAATTGATTGTGTTATGTTTTTGATCAAACTCACAAGGGTGTCTTCCAAATCGTTAATTACGAACGTTTTAGAATGTTCTCAAAAACTGCTTCCCCTGCGGTCTTGTGACTCATAGCTTTTTTTTGTGCGTGTGTTGCAGTTATGCGGTTGTTCAGACGACGAAGTTCCGATCCGAATCCTCAATTGGTGAGTTTAGCTCCTTTGTCCCTGGAAAGTGAAGATGAGAGCGCCGGAACAAGATCTGGCCAGGCGTCACCTGCTTCTACAGGAGGAAGCTCGACCCCATTTAATGGATCCCCAGCATTCAATCGACGTGGTGAGAAAACGTTTTCAAAAATTATTTTAATATGTTGGGTGAAGAAAAAATGAGTTGGCGTGGCTCTCTTGATTACCCAGTACGGTTTCGCTGCAGTGGGGGAGGAAAGCTTAGCAATCTTGACGCTGATGTGAAATCTGGATTCATTAACGTTACTTATACACTTAATTTTTAATGCCAAGTATCCTGTTGAGTTCCAAACTTTATTTTTTATTTTATTTATTTTTATTCGTTCATATTTCTGCTCATCAGAACCTGGAATGAGCAATCGGCATTCATTTTTTATATTTCCTAGCCCTCATGGATGGAACAAGAAAATAGTTATCATCAAATATTTGCATTTATCTAAGAGACGAAGACGATATTCGCTGCATATTTTCTGCGTGCTTATATTAATGAATGACTGGTCCTGGATCCCCAAAACGAGCCCATTTGGTCAGCAGGTAACTTAGGCAGAGTCCTCGCAAATATGAAGCACTAAAAAGGTGCAGCAATAGTCGCGCTCTCAGAATATGCTGAAACTCAGCCATAATGTCGTATACGTATATATATAAACGGCATTATGACCTGCCAAGCCATATCTCCATGTCTCCATAGTCGTTAATATCTTGGGTTCGTTACAGAATATATTAAAACTGGATTGAGGAAAGTTGCGTGATGTGTTGCAATTGCTGTTAAATGTTGATTGATGTTTACTTATTGACAGTTTACACATCTAAAATTGGCTCTTAAGCATTGATTTGCTACTGCTACGGGTGATTTCCTGTTTCATTCGTACTACTAATTATTCTGGCAGAATTTGCAAGCTAATGGCGCTAATCTGTATTTCATCACATTCATTCAAATAGTATTATTATGAAGTTGGTCGTGTAGTTTTCAATGAAATAATTTAAAGGATCTGGTTTGGAATCCAGTCAATTATTGAGAGGCCCTGGGGAACAACAAGGACCAGAAAAACATTTAAGTGTTTATAAAACTATCTCTGTGTTATTAAAGGTGAGCTCTTTATGAAAAAAGTATAAAAATTGAAGCACGTTTATGTGTCATTACTAGAATAGAATATGGTGACTTCATTAACAAAATATGAGATGAGAAAAAAATGAGATATTTCTCTCTCTCTCTCTCTCTCTCTCTCTCTCTCTCTCTCTCTCTCTCTCTCTCTCTCTCTCTCTCTCTCTCTCTCTCTCTCTTCTATTGTTTCATAATAAAATACCATGATTTATCACATGCTACCTTTGCCATTTTGTTCTGATTATTTCTTTTCTTTTCCATAGGCTTGGCAACCTGGGGCAAACGTGTTGGTAGAAAATGGGAACAAATGAAAAAAAGTGACTCGTCTGATTTGAACAATGCTACTGCCAAAAAGAAACCAGAACAGGAGTCCAAAAAAATCCAGACTAAAACACAACTTCCACCAAATGCCTCTAGAACCAGAAAAGTGTCGAGAGTTGAATCGTTGAGGCATATGTTTGTCAGAGGAAACAATTCTGAAACAAAAGCAGACCATAACTTGAATGCTCAACTAAACTCAAATAAAAAGGGCACAGATTGGGTTAAGACGGAATGTCAAAGGGGCCTATCTGATCTGTATCAACTTAATAATTTGATTTTGAAAGGGAAAAATAAGAAGACTGATAAGAAGAGTAAAGAGACAGTGAAGTTTAAACGAAATAAGATAGAGACAGTGGCTGAAAATCCCTTTGATGACAACTCATCCAAATCTAGTAAAGACATGGGTCATATTCAACAGGAGTTGAACAAAAAGATATGTGTTTCTGAACCATCTATCAAATCCTTAAGTCACAATGACTTGCTGAAGAATCTTCATGGTTTCCATTCACAGAACAATTCGGCTAAATCGTCATGTGCTTCTTTAAACCAGACCTCTATGATTCTTCCTCATTTGGATGAGGATTCAAAATTGATGTCTATGTCTTTGGATGAACGGATTGGAAATGGATTGATTAATCAAGACAACCACAGAAAAAATAGACCAGTGAATGTAGGAAGACAAAGCCTTCCACCTGGTCCACCTACTACCTCCCTCAACCAAAGAACTCAACCTCATCTAAAAGAAATATACAACTTCTTGAATAATTTCATTCTCATGAAGTCTGAGGAGAGTGGTTACGAAAGTGATAATGTCCGACAATCAGATCAAGTTAGAAGTTCACCTCAATTCCACGAGTCTGCTTCATTGCCTTTTCAAAATACTATTCCTCCAGTTAATCCAATTATGGGAAGTACACATTTTACACCAGGTGCATCCAAAAACTGTTCAGCGTCAGAAAATAAAGATAGTGTCCTACCTCCAATGAGAAGATCTTTGCCAGCATTTAAGGCTACTGAAGTAAGGTTACCTGAGGTTCCCAAAAACCTGTTCACGGATAAAACTGCGGAGGTATGTAATTTATTCATTTGCGCCTAATTTCCATGCTCTCATTATTAGTATGATTGTTAACTGATACTTGTGATGACACTGATTGTTTGCCTTTACTTGCGGAGGGGGCTTTCTTAACTCCAGTAGCCGAGGGCTAAAAACGTTGACCCGTTTACTACTTCTTCTGATAGTTCCCTCAATGTTTGGTAAAACCCAGGTTCTTTGCTCTCTCTCTGAAGTGTGGAATAAGAAAATGGCGGCAAGTCAAAATTTGATTTATTATTTGAAAGTTACAATATTTACCACAGTTGAGGAATAGGCTTGTACTTTCCGAATTCACAACTCTGTTACTGCCTATGCTTGGCCATTAAGTTGCAGTTTATATTGAATACTGTGTTTTTATAATCAAGTGGAAGACCATTGGATTTTACTCTGGATGTTTCAAATGCCTGAAACTTCAAAACGCTATTAGCTCCCCTATTTTTTAGGTTTAAGAGCCAATGAGGGAACATATCACACTTCATAAAATGCATGGGCCCTGAGAAAGTAATATATTTCCATCAATGGACGATGTGCTTTTTGATTGGTACATATGTTACATAAGAAGAAGATGCTTAACACCAAACCTCTTATTTTCAACTGCACAAAACTATAATGATGAGAAACACAATACCAAACGTCTGTTTTATTTTTATTACTGTGATAGGCTGCATACAGAAAAATAAAACTAATGAACTCAGTCAGGAGAAAGTTTACACTGCTATTTTTAATTTGTATGGATATCTAGAAAATGAGCTATTGCTATTTCCCATACAATGGCTACACTTCCGTCATTATACCCAGAAACTTTTTGGTTTACTTTTGATTCTGAATAATACATCTATGTTTTCAGTCAGAAAAATTTGTTACAATCCCTCAAAATTTGTCGAATTATGTTTCAAGGCATGAGGATTTGAAATTAGTAATGTTTGTCCACAGTCCAAGCCATATCTTTCTTTAACATGGTGTAAAATAATCTGTTCTTTCACACAAAAATTCCGTTTGGTATCTATTTGTGCCCACGTACTCAGCAATCCGATTGAACGAAACCCGTGGTTGTTATGTGCAAAACATAGTTTAAAAAATTAGCCGAAAACGAATTTTTGGAAGTTTTATTGCATTTATGCCATGTTTAGTATTGTTTTAGGTTTTTTCCCCCTCTTAATCATGAGTCGAATAGAGCAGCTCTCAGAAATGTAGGATTCCATCTGGATGGAAAACAATGAAATCACAGTAAATGTAGTGCGACAATATCTACTTCCTACTAGAAGGAACTGATGGGACTATGCAGGGAAAGTTATACTTTCCCCTGGCCTGCGCTCATTTCTCACTCCGTCTCTTACCTGACTCCAACCACCCATTTTAACTCATCACGTCGTGCCAATTGCCTATCATCGCCTAGGATGTCAATTTTTGTTGTTCCGTTGTAGTGTGGTCATGTTTAGTATTTTTCGATACTCATTCGAATGGGATAGGTATCGGAGGAGTGAGATTGCATCAAGCTGTGAAAGAGAATAATTAACCATCGTTTCCATCATTTGTTAATGTATTTAAATCCCTGCCCTGTTTATATGGAAAGCTCTTATTCACTGTGCAAAACCTACAAATTTCTTCTGGGATGCCCAGGAGGTAAAGCTCAAGTGTAATATTATGTGTACTAGAGTAATCAGTGTAATATTGCCTCATAACAGTCAGTAAAACTATTGTGATTTTCATTCTTCTTCTAGTATTCTTCAGAGTCCATAATATTTGGCTGCTTGAATGTATTGATAGTGTTCAAAAACTGTTAGTGGGCATGTACCACAATCTACTAGCATTCAGCTTCCCTTAATTTCTAACGTTGATTGGATGGATATAATTGATTATTCAGTCGTGATGAGTTGATCAGCTAATAAAATTCAATTCATTATCAGAGACACTTAGTTTAATGGCTTCCTCCTCAGGAAGTTACTTCGAACTACAGATTTTCTTCTTGGTAATGAACCAGCAAGACTTTCTATTTGAAAATAAATCAAAATTATCTTCATTGAATGTATGTTTAACTGGCTCATCAATATCTAATGCGAAGGTGTTTAATCTTTTTTATGTTCCTGCTGTCTAGAATGAGTCGCAAAAGAAGACTAGTGCATCTCAACCTCATAGTGGCTTCAACCGCAATATATCTATTGAAAAGGAGTTCAAGAGGTACACAATAGTTAAAAATCAAGAAACTGAACTTGGGATATACATTGAAAAATTTGAGATGGGCTCCTCAAAAGGGACTTACCTTGTCTCAAGCGTTGAACCTGGGAGCTTAGTAGACAGGTGAGAACATATTTTCTTACTTGAAGTGAAGATTGCCATTTATGTTTACCAAATTATGTTAGGGTGGGATGGGATGTGGTGTTGTGATGCGCTTTTGTAGTCGTCTTTAAGAAAAAAATATCCTCACGTTTTTTCCTGCTATAATAACATGTTCAGAATAAGCCTATAGTTATTTTATTACATCTTTTTAAATCGTGAATCTACGTTATACATTTGCTTGCATACGTGCATCTTGCTGGGAGTTGCTTGGACATAATATCCTGTAACTACAGTGAGGTATCGTATAATTGTCATCAATCAAATTTAATTGTGAACAATAAATTATAACTTGATAATGCAAAGGCTCACGTACTAAATTGTTGCAAAATGCAAGTTCTTTTGATGGAAACCAAATTTACAAAACAACTCAAGTCATACCATATCTAAAAGAAAGAAGTCTTTCTTGATATGTGCACTATCTTATTTCCAGGGATGGCAGGATAAAAATTGGAGATGAAATAATCAAAGTTAATGGAACAAGACTGAGAGGGCTTACAATTCAAGAAGTTAGAAAACTGATGCAAAGTAATGCCACAAACATAGAGCTTGTTGTGGCACGGAGTTGTGGACCTACCTTGGGGGAGGTTAAAGGAAAGCTTGAACCACAAATGAAAAAATCCAACGATGAACACACTAAGGTTCCTCCACTGACACAAACGACGACTCGCCTTCTAATGGGTTGCTTACCTGATATGACCAGCAATATAATTTCTGCCCGTTTGAGCAATAATAAGGCGCCTCAGTCAACCATTGGAAAACCCCCCATACCTTCTCCTGAAGAGAAAAAAGAGCCGGAAGTGGCAAAAACAGGCATGAGAAAATTTTCTGCTCATGGTGACAGTTATTTGAAGGGTAGGACAGAAGCGGCAAATTCAAGGGCTCTGAGATGCAATCGACCCAAGTCTCTAACCTTGTCCATTTTCACTGTGACGTTTCACAAAGGCCCAGGATATAAAAGTTTGGGTTTCAGCATAGTAGGTGGTTATGACTCACCCAAAGGAAATATGGGAATATTTGTCAAAACCATCTTCAAAACTGGCCAAGCTGCTGAAAATGGCTCTCTCAGAGAAGGTATGTGTTACAGTGCTGTATATTACTGTATTGATGTATGTTCCATCTCGTGACAAGTTCATCACGTTTATTTGCTATTAATCATTATTAGTTGTAGCTATATTATCATTTTTACTTTCATTAGCCCTTGGAAAGTTACCTTCCATCTGATTTTCTTTTATCTTCAATCCTGGAACCCCCCCCCCCCTCCAACAATCATGTGTCCAAACAACATCTTAGATTAGTTCCCTGTATATTTCAAGACTATTAACAAAAAATGGCTAAAATATATTAGTTCAAATTTCGTATTTGATGTACACATTAATGTAAGGCTCCACAATACAGTCATGATTTAAAAAAACCTCCCTTGACTAATTATAGTTATCATAGTGATCAAAACATGACATTTTTGTTTATGAAGATGGTTTTAACTATGTTGATTGCATTTTTAACATGGAAAGTTTTTAATAACTCTTCATAGCGAGACGATTTTTATTCATGGGTTAATGATAAGGCACAAAGCGATATTACCAATTTAAAGAAAAACTGATTTCTATTTTCCTCATTCCTTTGGGTAAGAAAAATATTGTATTGTGGTAAAAATAAAAATTGAGTTTCCATTACTAATGTTGTAAGACATCCTGAAAAAAACAAAACCCCTAATTTTGGTGGGTGGGTCTGTCTTCATGGGAGAATTGTTGAACTGAATAAAAACTATAGGTACAACTTCTCGTAACATAATATTTAGCCACTGTATTGTGCATGTTTAAGAAACTTTACTTGATTTGATGATGTGTTTGGTGATTCATTGGTTGGTGAATAATGAGAAACATTCTCATGTTTACTCAGGGGACGAAATAATTGCAGTAAATGGAACCGTTCTGCAAGGTATGACGCATTCAGAAGCCATTGCAGTGTTCAAGGATATCAAAGCTGGGCCAGTGATGATGCACGTGGGAAGGCGTGACAGTTTGCCAACCAGGTTCGTTTTATAAATAATCAGATTTTTCTTGCAGTTTCATTTCAGTGTTGATACCCCCTCAAAAAAGTGTGTGTGTGGGATTAAATAGAATAATACCTTGCAACTGACAACACTCATGAAATCCAAGTAGTTTACATTACAATATGTGGTGACAATTATTAGCTAGGGTTTTCAAGGTAAAACTTGATATAAGGAGAGGTCTTGTGTTTCATGATGGCTATAATAATGGAGAGAATGATTGGCTCTGAAGATTAGAAGGTTAGTTTAACAGGTAATGGCAATAGGTTAGTTCTTCGTATTGCCTCGAAATTAGTGGTAATAGAATTGACAAATTTGGAGGGGCTCAAAAGGAAGAGAAACGAAACTGATTTTTCAGAGAAAAAGTGAAGGAAGAAAGAAAGTAGAGATGTAGGCATAATCACCTAAAATGTTCTGGTTTGTAGTAGTGGAAATGTGTCTTCTCTGATGCTGCCAACTATTCATATGTTAATCGCTTTGTAAAATGACCTTTGAAATGAGACTAATAGCAAAGTGTTTAGGAAAACCTTGCCGGTGGACTAGTTGTTTGATTTTATTTTATCCTAGAAGATTAGCAAGCAGTTTTTCAGAGTGCATCCTAAGCCCAGAATGATCACTATCCAACAAAAAAAGGGTCAGGTCTTTGTTTGGTTATACTCCGAAGTTACAAAATTCTCATCAGGATTGAGAAATGATACAAGGTTGAGGAAAGATATGAAGCAACAACATTATTTGATCTTGTTGTCCAGTCTGTGCACAAACTACATGGTGATCAAGTTTTAGAGTTATTCTGGGGGTCCTATTCAATGGTACTATGTGTACGTTGCAATATTTGCTCAAACATGAGCGGAACATGGTTTGCTCCAGAGTATGGTAGTTATGGTAGCTCTTGATTGCTTGATTATGCTGAAGCTACAGCTGGCTAAAAAATGTTTGATGTGTAAATTCAGCTTGCCACAAAAAAGTTTAGTGATACTTAGTATTAATAAGAGAAAGGAGCTTGAAAACGCTCTAATCTAATTATTTTAGGTCCTGCGTTATACATATAAATATGTATTTGACAATAAACAGTGGTTTCAAGGTAAACTCATTTTCATGTGTTCTTGAGTCGAAGATCCTGTCTCTTAATACCAATTTGTAGAATAGATATGTTTTCTCCAAACTCCTGATGTTTCATACAATTAAAATGCAAAATAAGCAATTGATTGATTTGTTTCAGGGATTTCAGTGCAACAGTATGTTACTTCATTTGTCGTGTTATTTGAAAAATATGTTTTCATTCCAGGGGCAACAAGTCAAAATCATGTGACAACCTTGATAAATGTAATGAAGTGTTTTACAATAAGTAAAACTTTTTTCTGGAAACGAAGCGAAGAAACTGTGATCTGGAAAGGGAAGGAAGCAATGTGATTATATTATTACTTCTAGTGTACGTTAACCCCAAACTCTGCTTTGAATAAGTGCCTTGCTCAAAGCCCAAGCTCATGTATTGTGATTTATTCCCCCCTTCGATTGGACATACTTCTTCGACATTTTAAAGAATCGTTAGTTCATGTCTTGCAGATATTCTTGTCTCTAGTTAGTAGTGATTTAAAGCCAGTGGATGTATATATAACTTGTGCAAATCGTTGAAAAATCTCTTCCATTATTGAAGGATTATTGTACAAAATGGCTGTGAAGCGAGGGAGGGGTTTTCTTTTTTATTAATGACAAATGAACTTTCAGTACTTAGATCTTCCTTGATTGGCTATTGCTCAATCGAGACTGTTGTAAATGATACCAATAAATTTACATACGTGGTAGTGTTGCTCCAAAACCTAACAAAATATGTAATCATTAAATTGTCTTTTGGTAATTGTAGCCAAAATCTATACCATTTAGCACCATACAGTTTGGTGGTGATCTTGTTGCAATACAATTTGTAAACCAACTTGTGTTTTTAACTCCCCCCCTTCGATTGAAGGATGAAATTCGTTTAATCCAGGCATCTTACAAAGAATCTTCTGCCTCTATCGAAGACCTGTTATATGTTGTCATGGAAAATGGAAATTCTTCGTTGATGAGGTTGGTACAGTTCTACAATATATGTATGTATGTTTCTACTATAGAAAGCTCACATTTTGATACGAGTTAAGAAAGAAAAAGATGTGTGAAGCCAGGTGGTTTATATAGCTTCCTCACAAATGATGAGTAATGTGGGTTTTAGGAAAATTAACAGGGAGGGATTTTATGTGCACGGAAGTGGGAGTGTATGGCAGCAAAATACAGTACGAATTGAATCTGTGCGATGAGCTTTTTCTGTAGGTAATGCTGACATCAGTTGTTTTTGTTTTTCTTTTATTTTACGTTATAAAAACTTTGCATGAGAGAATTAAAGTGAAAATCATTTATGCAGAGTTATTGATACCAACCCTCAATGACATGTTTAAACAAACTCATCATGCTGATCGTATTCAGTACTCAGGTAAACTCAAGTTTGTGCCTCCAAGTTAGGTAACCTAAATTGTGGAGGTGTCCCTTTTAAATTATGGAATGGCTCAAATACCCTCACGATGAAAGTTAGTCTTCGTTCACTGTTTGTTGTGCGCTTCTCTCTCTCCTCCAATTTATCCAAGTATAAATTTCCGTTCAGCCGTCACATCCGTGTACTCTGTCAAAAGGTGGAAAAAAAATAGGAACAGTTTTTAAACACTTATTTTTCGCCTTCCCAAACTTAATTTCTATATATTCAAGCATTATTTTGAGTGAGATAAAATTAGGAGCATACCTCCTATGGTTCATTTAGCGTAACTCCGATGAAGTTCATATAACTTGGGATTCTGTTTTTTTATGGCAAGAAATTAAGGACACGTCAGAAACCAAATTTGTCCGGGACACTATTATAGTTCGTACTTATCACTATAACATGATGGTTTCTGTTCTGAAAACTGTGTAACTTGTTTACTTTTTTTGCTGCAAGTTCCATTTCTAAGTGTGGTCTCTGATGTGCAGGAAAGCTTTGGTTTGAAACTCTGTTCATGAGCATAACAAGATCTTTCTTGCTTTTACTTAGTTGGACATTTTTATTTGCATCGCTTATACTTATGTTAAAATTTCTTGTAGTGTTTCAAGCACTGATTTTGATCTGAGTAGGGATTGATAAATATGCAGATACGAAATTATTTATAATTACCAACAATAGATGAAAGTGTTGACGTTTGACATCGCTAGCCTCATTTTAAGTGACTGTTTAAAAAGCAAGAGCCCTTTTTCATTCAAGCGGTAGAAAGGAAAAGTGATTAGAGAAAAATATGTATTGACCTTGAGGGCAAATTGCTATCTAGCATCACTGTGGTATTTTATTTTGCTTTCTGATTATTTGGGTAGTGCGGACTGATCTTGAAAAAGAGGGCATGCACTCTACTTGCTAAAACAAGGTGTTGGGTTCGTGTTCATCAAAAAATGTGCTAGGACCAAGTAGAAGGACCAAGTGATTCAAGTTTCACCCAGCTGTCATGAAACATTGGAGCACCTACAAATGGCCTGGCAATGATGCAATGATAGGAAATACCAGGTCCCCATACATTACTACAATCATTATGGCCACCTGGCAGTTCACTGCACTATAGCAGTGGTATGCACCATGCACATCTACACCATATATAGTTTCCAAACTCCTTTGTCTAGGATTGCATGCACGAGTGTGTATAGAGCTGCTCAATTCAAAATATGAATTCTGAAGAGGATAGAGTATTTCATCAAAAGTTGGTACTGCAAATCAATTGGAAACAGAAATCGATTCAAATGAAAATCTAGAATTCGAATTACTATCTGAATATGTGCAAAAAAAGATGGAGAATAATTTTGTACCTGTCAACATGGACGACCATGTAAATCTCTGTATTGGGTTGAAGACTACAACATGACGTCTGGCAGATGAAAAGCAAAACAAAACATTGTGAGAAGATGCTAATAAAACCGAAATTACAACTCACATAAAAAACTGATCTTGGAAAATTTCAAAACTACCTGCTAATCGAAATGTTAGTAATAATTTAATTTTCACTGAAAAATAAAATCCTGACGAAACACTTACATGTTGAAAAGCAAGGCTTCTTGCATGTGGATTCACGCAATGACCAGGTGTCAACTACGATGAAACATTCTTCGGTCTTGCGCCAAAAGACACTGCAACTGTGAAAGGTAATTGCTGTACACAAAAAACTTAGCCTGCACCAACTTGATATACCACCGATTATCTAAATGGATCTCTACATAAAGAAATTTACGTAAAGAAGCCAGTGAATCAAACAACAAGGATTCTTCAAGAAATTCTCATCAAAGAGTCAAAATTCTGAAAAATACATTTATCAAACAAAATAAATGCTAAATGATTTGAGAGACAATTGAATTAAATAATATCTGGTGCGTTGCATCACACAACTTTCCTTAGCTCTACGTCAATTCATTGGCTTTTTCTACTTATTCAATTCATTTATCTCTCAGTTCATTTGAACTTGGTCAAACAACACTTCACAGAAGCAGAAAGCAGTAGCGCTTACAGTTCTCGAATTTATTGTACTGCTCGTACTCATTCCCGGACCACTATTGAACAATTGGTACACAGAGAATTATTGAGGCTGTAAACACTGATGTTGTGTTTTTTTGAAAAAGAATAGAAATCACATTTGCGGAGTTATTGGGTAAAAACTTTTAGAACTGGTAGTAAGCGAAACGGCGGTAGTTGAGATTCCGGAATTTTTGGAGCAACCCCCTTATATCTTATGAGCGTTTTTAAATGCATATAGGTATTCGATTGGACTGCTACACCAATATTTTTTAACAATCTAGTGATATTTCAGCGGAGTCCATAAGAAAAAAATAGCGCTAATAAACTTTTGGTAATTCATTGTGCTGCTCTCGTCATTTTTCCATGAATGGGAATTTAATGGTATAATTGTCTTATTACGAACTATCAACATAAAAAATGTAATCAAAATCGTTTTTGTAATCAAAATCGCTTTTGAGAAAAAAAATTGGTTAACTTTTGGTCAGTGGATTTTGTTCGCACCCTTATTTTGGCATCCCCTGGTAACCTGCGGGCTATATATCAAGTTTGAGCTGATTTCGTACGGTCGTTTTCTCTAAAAATTGTTCACAGACTCACAAACACAGGACTGTTTCCTTATTTGATGGCTGGTCCTGAACCCTTGATGAGTGGAGGTACGGCAGGTATTTGCTCATTAGCCAGTCTCTCGGTAGAGAGCTGTAGCTCGTGGGTTACTGCGTGGAGGTGACCACCTTTGGAATCCTGTACCATCTGGGAGGAGTTCTTAATCTGGTTTCCCACCTAATCAAACGATTCACATGCTGGGCAAGTTTCAAAAGGACAGATCACTTATGACCACGTTTCTTAGCCATCACCTTCTTCGTGAACTCTGCAAGATGGTTAGAGGCTTGCTGTGTTGCAGTCAATGATGGTAAGTTCATTTGCCCTCCCAACAACCGTCGCTCACTGTTGTAGAAACTACAGTGGAGCACGTGGTTTCTTGTTTCCTCGCACTGGATGTGCAAGATGTGCATGACGGAGAGTCTTTAAGAGAAAAGAAGTGGAGCGGTGCATTGAAGTCACCATGTCCAGTGAGGAACTGGCTCATCCAGTGGTCTGGCTCAACCTATTTTCTTGAAAGACCTTTACGGATGTTGGGGAAGAACTCATACGTGTCACGTCTCTTTGACGAGGAGTAGCGCGTGGCTTTCGCATGCTGTTTCTCTAACGCCCATTCGCCAATGGCGACAAGTTTCTGTTCTGTGGTGAGATCCGCATGAAGTTCAGCCCAAAGCAGGGGCTCTCAACTTGTCAACCATACACTCAATGGCCAAATCAACTGGTAACTGACCAGTGATCACCTGGAGTGCTTTTGTTGACACAGTCTTATAGGCCTAGGTGATCCACAGGAGCGCAGCCCTCGGGGATTAGGCCAATACTCTCGTTTGATTGACTGTAAGTTTGCTACCCCAGAGAATGGAGAAATAGCCAATCATGTCTAGATATATGGGCTTATACATGAGGATAGTATCATGGTAACACATACCTTAGTAATTTTGCACAGTGTGTGGCAAACCTTGCAATGGTAGTGCCTTTAAGGGACTGGAGGTGTTGATTGAAGCCCCACCTCTCACCTATATTCACTCCTAAATACTTGACGTGCTTTTCAAGAAGGAGCCTGTGGTCGCCAAAGTGTATTGACGGCGGATTATTCACTTTTCCTTTTAAGAGGATTAGCTGGGTTTTTTCCTCAGCCACCTGCCTCTTGACATGCTCGCACCATTGGGTGACGGTGCGGAGCAGGTGATTGGTTTTATTCTTCAATTTGGCGGACGGACTCTGCAAAGAATAGCACAGTCAAGTCATCCACATAGGCGTATGGTTCACAGTCAGTCACCATGAGCCTCCTGATGTGAATCAGAACTGCTACGACGTACTTAGCCAGTGCCAGCAGGGAAACACGCCAAATTTTCGACAATGACATCCTGTGTGGACCTTCCTTTGGTACACCCGTATTGCCTGCCTGTGAGGTTGTGGCCAAAGACTCCTTCGAGGATTGTGCTCAACAACTTGTTGGGCCAGGTCCTCTCTCCATAGGTCAGTCCACACGTCGCACTATAGCAAGCGTGGGAACCCAGGGGTGCTGATGCTTGTAGCTTCAACTCCTTCGTGGAAATATGGCTCGTAGGCGCCTTAGCCATTTCCATAGTTTCTGTCACGACGACAGTGCCACCTCCTACTGCAGTGCGGCTGTCAAGCACTCAGACGTTTAGTGCTTAGAGGGCCGTAGCGGGGACACCCCGCATCAGCGCGGGCTGGGCGCTCCTGCTTTTTTGGGGCCTTTTTCTTTTTGCCCTGCGCTTTCTGGCCCTGGCAGGCTGCTATTCGGCTCAGCTCCATGAGGGAGGGAGGAGGGCTCAGTAGCGGCGGGCTTGTGGACAGGGTGTGGGGCAATTGCCCTATGCAGCTTTTCCCTCACGACAACCGCCACAGTTTCCCGCAGTGGGGCAGCGGGGGGGCTCTTGCTTTGATGGCCAGCTTCAAGATTTCGAAGAGGCAGTGAGTAACGAGGTCATAATGAATAATTTGGACATAGGCACAAATCTGTTCCATATCTGACAGAGTAGGCTCCACTGGGCGTCTACTGCTTGTTGTAGTCATGTTGCCAAGATATAGAAGACAAGAATATTCAGTTGTTGAAACTTGTTATTTTCAGTCGTTGATACTTTATATAAAACTCTTTATTTTGTCACACTATTTATTCATTGACACTCTTCAGTACTTTAGATGTTTTGAAATGATAAAAGGTTTAATAAATCATTTCATGCCTACTATGTATGAATACAGGAATGAAATGACTGAAACTGGTGGAAAAATACACAAATTTGATGATAATGTATTATGTAACTTAGTTCTATTCTTTAGTTAATTAAGCTAAGCAAAATTAATTTAGTTTGTGCTATATTGGAATGCATGTTAATCCTTAAATCTAGAGTTAACTCAAGTTCCGAGACTGAGTAAACATTTCTCGTCGTTCCCAATGTTGTCCAATACAGCATCCCATTCGTAGTCCAATTTATCCATTTCCAGTCTCCCAATTTTTTTTGTTACTGAAGTAGTAGCTGCTGACCCCCGTTAAATTTTGTTGGGTTCAGTTTTATAGGGTGTATTATACAAGCTCACATGTCCACAGCCCCTTCCATTGCCTCTTGGGTTCAATTTCCAAGATTTCCCTTTGTTGGAGACTTTTGAAAATGAAAGGGGAAATAATGCGGAAGTTCACACATTGTAACTCCAATAGTTAACACATTGTTACTCCAATAGTTGACAAATTGTAACTCCAATAGTTGACAAATTGTAACTCCAATAGTTGACACATTGTAACTCCAATAGTTGACACATTGTAACTCCAATAGTTGACACATTGTTACTCCAATAGTTTGAAAATGCTATAATCGCTTTGTAAGCAAGTAAATAACACTCAAATAAAGCAGAATTATCAAATTATATTACCATCTGAAAGTTGGCACTCCATATCAACTACGCAATATTATGTCATATGAAGTTTCAGTATAGTTTACATGATTCTCAACAGACATTAAACAAATTTTTTACTATGCTAAATAACTGTATATACACTGAAATGTCTACAAAAAAGTACTAAATAATTTTTCAATCACAATAATAATTGATGTTTAAATTTGTACCTTTTAGCCTGTTCTCAGAAAACTCGAAAGCGAAATCACAAAAATCAATTAAATCACAAGCACTGTCTTGATGAGTGTGCTCTGGGGGTTTTACCTAATGGGACAGTGAATATTATCCTTCTCAAAAACCTGTTGAAAGTCTCAGTAATTCTCTGTATTTTATCTGCACAAATTGTTGAACACTGCCTCGTGGCATGAGTAGGAGCACCATAATAAGTTTCGGAACTTCATGCACTATCACTTTCTAATTAAAACGTGAAGTAGCTGAGAGAAAATGGACGACATTTTTACGATCGTAATGAAAATCAGTGAATGAACGTAGAGATAAGGAATGTGTGATGCGTTGTACCAGATTTTTTCCGGCGATTAGTTAACTTTCCCTTCCACTACTTCAAGCCAAGGAAAGTAAAAATTAATTGAACGTTGGCGCAGCAGCAGTGCATACAGCATATCATTGAAATAGTGTGTATGGTATGCTGGGCGGAAAAAAGGGAGATGAGGAAGTGAAAAGCTGTGTGATGCGTCACGCCATATTAGTAAAGGGAAATTCCGTTATTCCGTTGTCGATCAATTTTTCAGTCAAATATGGAACTAAAAAGTATCGATATAAATGTCATTGGGTATCGTATTCAATGTATCGATAGTAAAAGGTACATCGATACCCCTTCTGATATCGGCGTTTTAGCGGGAAGCGTGCAGTTGTTGACGGTAAAGTTCAGTGACTGAGGAAAACAGCGAATAAAGTTGGACTGACTTGTTTCTACACCAAATCAAATCTTTGGTGCGTTTCACCTTTTGGTTGAAAGATGACGACCGGCTCACACCAGTAAGTTCCTTCATTTCTTACCTTTTCATTTCATTCTACCGGTGTTTTGTTAGGGTCCCAATAGGGTTGTAAATATCTGTGACGTGACGTAGCTGATAGAGAACATCTCGACTACTGAAGGTAAAGTAGGGAATGAATGTTGAGCGATCTCAAGCGGCTTTCTGTCCATGGTTGAGCTTAGCGTGAATGTAACTTGAAAATTTCACTCACATTTAGGGAGTATATAAATTACGTGAAATTAGGTGTAAGACTCACTTCCAAGATCAACGACAGAATGAAGGAAATGTGAGACTGATGATAGCCCAATCAGGCTGATGAAAATCCAATCTGGAATCATTTATAGCAGTAAAGAAGGTACTTTTGTGCTATTATCTTGGCACTGCTGGCAATGAGCTTTACTGAGCCGAATATGTTGCTTATATGTCCTTTACGATGTATTGTCAGTCTCAGATAAGATACGTTAGAGTAGCACTAGTAGTAACAGTTAATGTAAGTAGCGGTAGCGTATATCAACATAAACGCGCGAAATGGGGCCCGCTACATATATGAATATGAATGTGATCCGAAACACAAAGTAATTGAAAATATTGCTCACCTTTCAAGTAAGACGACGTAGGTTGAACCACGACCCCGTACGAATGGAACTATGGGAGTTGCTGTGACCATCCTTTCGACATCACCAACCAAACCCATCTTGGTAATTAGCTTTCGCCCACAATTTCATTCCTACACCGCATTCAGGGCAATCATAGTTATCTGAGATCCCCCGACATTCATTCACCAACAGTGCGAGCCTTCCTGTTGCAATTGATGAATCAAAGATGTATTAATTTGTATGTAAGGCAGTAGAGAAAGCACTGCGAAAAAAAAAGTGGAAATCCGAGTCAAAAATGTGCACAATGAGCGAGGAAGGGCTCTAGACGCTTAGTAGTAGCTAGCGATCTACCGACATGGTTTTTTCATTGTAATAGTTGGTTGTATTTTTATTTATTTATTTTTTGTCTCGTATTTCCTCAAGTATTAATTTTATTGGGATCTAAAATTTTTTTTAAAATCTATCACTGCATAAAATCGTCAACTAACTGTAACTAGTTGTTGCTGAATTTATCCTAAAACGTCAGAGTTTTTTCTCAAGTTGAATATGAACTTTAAGCCGATTTGGTGGCTGCCTTCGTTCTGCACACGTTCCATTGTCAAAACCCTGCAAATTATGACACAACGGTTTATTATTCGGATAATCAGCTTGACCTAGCATTAATGCTCCGAGATCCATCCTGTTCGATTCAGCATCGAAAAATATCATAATGAAACCCAAAAAAAGGTCGAAAAGAACTGAATCGTAATATTAAAATAAACAAAAAAAAAACGAAAGTATCTAGAAAAAACTGAATTTTAATATGAAAACATGCACGCTAAATATTAATATCAAAATGTAACCAAAATTCTATGAAAAAAAACAAAATGAGAATGAAACGAAAGAATCTAAAAAAATTGAATCGTATTAAAACCAGAACGTCGGGGAAATTGGAACGGGGCGCTCGGGCGAACCGGGGGAGTCGGCGGAGGCGCGCTGCTGGCTCGCCTCGAGAGCGGTTGGTTTTGGTTTATTATTCATTCTGAATAATAACCCTATGTTTTCGGTCACGAAAAATTTTTTACAACCCCCCCTCAAAATTTGATACTTTACGTTTCAAGACATGGAGATTCCAAATTTGCAATGTCCGTCCGCCGTCCCCGTCCGCCGTCCGGGCCGTTTTGTGCCTTTAACGTGGTATAAAATTCGTTCTTTCGCCCAAAAATCCGATTTGGTATCTAGTTGTTGCCCGCCATCTCGGCAATCCGATCGGACGAAGCCGTGGTTGTAATGGGCAAAAAACGGTTAAAATTAACGAAACGCAGTACAACGCGGGAGCTACAAGCGTTTCGTCGTTTGAATTCCCTCCGCCCCGCCCGTCTCATTAAAAAACCAACCGCTCTCGAGGCGGCGGAGTGCGACCTCCCGCCGCTTCCTCCCAACGACCGGTCTCTCCCCATTCGCCTTACGCTTCCAATTTCCCGACGTTTTCGTTTTAATACGATTCAATTTTTAGATTCTTTCGTTTCATTCTCATTATGTTTTTCATAGATTTTTGGTTAAATTTTGATATTAGTATTTAGCGTGCGTGTTTTCATATTAAAATTCAGTTTTTCTAGATACTTGCGTTTTTTGTTTATTTTAATATTACGATTCAGTTCTTTTCGGCCTTTTTTGGGTTTCATTATGATATTTTTCGATGCTGAATCGAACAGGATGGGTCTCGGAGCATTAATGCTAGGTCAAGCTGATTATCCGAATAATAAACCGTTGTGTAATAATTTGCAGCGTTTTTAAAGGGGCGGGCGGGCGGAGGAATTCAAACGACGAAACGCTTGTAGCTCCCGCGTTCTACTGCGTTTCGTTAATTTGTTTAACCGTTTTTGCCCATTACAACCATGGGCTTCATCCAATCGGATTGCCGAGATGGCGGGCACAACTAGATACCAAATCGGATTTTTGGGCGAAAGAACGAATTTTTTATACCACGTTAAAGGCACAAAACGGCCCGGACGGCGGACGGACATTGCAAATTTGGAATCTCCATGTCTTGAAACGTAAAGTATCAAATTTTGAGGGGGGGTTGTAAAAAATTTTTCGTGACCGAAAACATAGGGTTATTATTCAGAATGAATAATAAACCAATATATGGCCTCGGCTCGCCCCGAACAGTTAATATTTAATGAAAACTTGTAATCAATTTTTTATCCAACAACTCACTTTCTTTCTAGTTGGAGAAAATTAACAAAATATTTCTCATTTGCATTGCTAGGGTTGAGGTTTCCTTAGATGAGTAGTGTATTTGCGTGTGTATAACTTTATTAAAGTTATTTTAGAATACAAAGTGTAGAATTTTAAGGGTCTAGCGTTACTATTTGATAGTATTGTGATAATGAGATTGTTACTCTGACATTTTAAATAGATAACGAAGAAAAAGTCATTATTTAGTAAACAATTTCATAGCTCAAAATATTGTTTGTGGATTACTTTTTCCTCTTCTCAATCACATATTGGTATGTTTCTTGAAACTGATAGCAAGAAAGTAAATAGTACATCAGGTACTCATACCTACGGTGTCTTCAAATAGTTTCTTACTACCAACACTTTCAAACGCTTTTAAGAACAGCTATGAGGACAGTAAACTAGAAAAAAAAAATTAAAAAATGGTAGGAATTACTTGGAGAGAAAATTCAGAATTTTTCGTGGAGGGCACTTTCTAAGGGCATTTGGAGCTACAGGATTAATTGTCGTTGCTATGATTGTTCATCCTATTATTATTATTTGCTTGCCCGGTAGGTTTGGATTCAAGCATATATTGAGGGTATTCCTTGGAGGGAGCATACCTGCCAAGTATCTGAGAGATTATCCATTTATTGAGAGTAAGTATCAATTTTTCATTATTTAATGAGTTGTGGCGCTATTCCAGTATGCCAATAGAAGGAGAGATCCATGTTTGGCAACGTTTGAAAAATGTACCTTCCTAGGACGTGTTTATATGGTGAAAACTAAACTAATAATCAGTTGAATAAGAATTTCTAAATCTAAACTCATACTGTCGAAGGAAAATGAATGACACCTTTTTGTACTCTGATGGAATCAGTCTGTCTCTCTACTTATGAGGGGTGTGTGACAAGAGCTCAAAGATGAGAGAGACACTAGTCTAGAGACTTGTGTCAATAAAACTAGATGAAACCCACAAAGTGCGAAGCGAAGAACGTCTCGAATCTGTTTTCGAAAAATACTTATAATTTTAGACCTTGTAATTGTATTTCTGGCAACAGCACTATTGCTAGCAGTAAACACATTTCCATCGTGACCTCGTCCTGAGATTCACGTACCTAATCTCTATCTGTAGACTCTTTCAGACATTTTTTGGATCACATAGAACGCTGGGTAGTTACCATCCTCTGGTGAAAGGGTGGACTGCCTTTTTGAAAACTACCCTCCTATACCTTTCTCTATAAATGAGAAAACCACGCTGCATTCAATTATACAAAAATAAAATAGAGTTGGTTGATGGGGGTCTTTAGCGTTTGATATAATATTATAATACAATATACATATTATGTTAACTAAAAACCAAAACTAAACTACCAATTAAATTTTGTAGCCACTTGAACCAATTGTTATATTTTTATTATATAATTGGATGGTAGCTGTTTTGTATGAACATCAGTTGGTCCAGGCCACCTCTTAGTTCAGGCAAGCGTGTGATCTCAAAATGTCTGAACTACTAGGTGAGTGCTTCATGATTTTTTCAAAGTCGTCTGGTGCATCGAGAATGAACTTTCAGTGTCTAATAAAAAAATGTTACCCAATGGTAGTAAAAATAACACCATTCCTGTTTCATTTATCATAAATGTGTAAAATTAACATGTTTATGAGAATGCCATGATGATGGACAAACTTTAATCCACCTGATTGTTTGAAGGGTTCTATGTGGCATAACCACAATTTGTAACATTTAGCTGCAGCAGCCATATTTCTAATACTGGGGTGGGGCTAATCATGAGATGACTCAAGTTTCACTCAACCAGCTGTCAAATGCATGTTTCTTGTGTTGGGGTTTTTGTTTGTTTTGTCGTAGTTGTTGGCATTTACATGTAATATCAACAAAACTGACTCAATAAATTGATTTTCTCAATATTTAGTTACCATATAAGAGTTCTTACATCTGCTAGAAATATGTCACCTTTAAAGCTGTTAATAAGTTATGTCAGAATTTTGAGATACTTTTGATTGCAATTCTGAGAATGGCTTCATAGTGACCTATCAGTTTAGGTACTTATTATGGAAAGGAATTCCAAATGTACCAAATGAAACATCCTACTCAGGTTATTCTAAATTTGATTTTATATCTAAATGTCTTGTACTTGAACAAATAATGGTGACAACTATTTATGTTGTTTTCACTGTCATGTTTTACGTTTGTTCCAGAATTAGCTGATTCTTCTTTTTCAATCTTTCGGGTTTCAAAACTTCTCAATTTCTCCTTCAACACCATGTACTTGAGCAGAATCTCGCATCAGCTGGATAGTGAAATAGAGAAAATACATTTTGGAGCTATTTCTGAGATAACTGTCATGTGCCCGCCACCAGTCATGCCTTGTATCAAGGTTGAATTGAGTCGATTTTTGCGTAATATATTTTCTCTGCACTTGCAAATTAATTAAGTTGCTCAGTCACATCCAAAGTACTAGCAATTCCCTATTTGTGTGACTATTTTCCTAACAATTTATATCAGTGTTGTGGAAGAATTGTGGAAAGTCACTATCAAAAACATAAAAACTGACAAAATGATCTTTTCCACATGGAAATTGTTAAGGGTAGGCTGGTTCCGGCAACTAGGCCATCAGTCTTATTCACAAACTCATTAATTGTTATTGGTAATGATGCTGATTTAGCAATTTCTGTGAAAAAAGATAATTTCTTTTACTTTTTGGTTTCTGCTTGTCTTTGAATCAAAGCTTTCTCTTGATACTTCAAAATCCAATTTCATTTTCTCATGGTTTCACTAAAGTTTCAGTTGTTCATTATGATAGTGGTAATTACAATAATTAGTTTTCACAATATATGCCATGATTAGGAAAAATCTGCTTACATGATAGTAATAATTATGGTTATTCAGACGTATAACTTTTTTTCAGATCACTGTTTCATCAAAGAAGAAAAAGCTGTATGAAGCATTAATGTTGTCTATTGATAACATAACGCCTGGAGACACTATTTGGTTACCATTTTACTGTGTACTACTCGAGGGGAAGACAAAAATTGCTGCTGCAGTAACTCATTTTCTAGAGAGAACATTTCTATGTCAAATTAGGGATTACATACCTCGCCAGTTGGATTTCTTCCGAATGATTGGTTAGTACACCCATGTGTCATACATAAAATAATGTACTTACAGAAATTTTATTCCAACATTATATTTATGCTGTATAATGAGGAGGCAATACTGACTTTATTTCCTCACTACCAATGACACATTCTCACAAAAAGTTGAAAAAATGTAGACCTCCAAATTTGAGATTTTGAGTTGCAATTTACTTCTTGTAAGTAACTACAAATTCGGGTTTGTTTTTTTTGCTGTGAGGATTGCTCATGCTTTGACCTTGTGTCTTGTCTATTTATTTTGAGAGGCTTCTTGACTAACTTGTTTACTTACATAGTTGGTGGGGATTTGAATTTGGAACAGTTTAGTGTTATATCTGATGTGGAACACCTGAAGCTTTCTTCAGCCCCTGTGAATGCAATGATGCCTTACATGTACAGGTACTCTCTTTGTGCAGTGCATTTCTATTGTAATAGTTAGGGGGGGGGAGAGTAGGCACCAGTTAGCAGTTAGTATCATAAGAGCACTGAAATCAAAATTGTTTTAGCAATTTTGGGAAAATGCAGTTTTAATGTTTTATAGTCATACAAATAGGGAGGATAAAATAATAGTATAGGTTGCTAAAGGCTTGCTTGTGTCGATTAAAGTAATTTAGGTGTTTAATAAAGTTGCTGATGATGCATAAAATCATCAGATTGTTTTGGCACATTTTGGGTTTTGTCTATTCAAATGTCAGAGGATCATTTATTGTGCACAATATTCAAGTATTTACGAGTTAATGACACTCAGTGAGTTTTATCTGAATTATTTGTGTTGTTGGTGCAAAGATTAAAAGCCCTTTTTGTGCTTCATTAGCACATTTTCATAGAGGTGTTTCTTGAGAATAAAAGTTAGGTATTAATTAGTTAACAGTGTAAAGAAAGTTTAATTGAAATGATCAAAGCCATTGCTGAGAAAAATTGTATAAACCTTGTTTTTGTTATATTCCCCCCCTCACATCCTTTCTTGTGAGAGACTTTTCTTAACCATATTTTCTCCCCTCTTAAACATAACAAACCACAAAATGAACAAGCACGATCAGTTCATTCGTTTTGAAAATGTCTATGCACAGACTACTAACTGAAATTAGAGTTCTCAGATTTAGTAGGGCTCAACATGCAATAATATGATGAAAACTCTTATTTATTTGCTGATTAAAATACTTTACTGACCAAAACAGATATATATTTTGTATTTTTAGTCTATATCCTTGTTCACGGCATTTCCAAAGAAATATTAATGCATTGCAAAAGTTGGGAAGTAATTAGTTTACATTGAGAGGCCTAGCAGCCTACATGCACCTTCAAAGTTGTTACGATCCACAATAAAAAATAAGCAATGTAAAAGTGTTTTTGAGAGAAGCTCAGATAATTATTGTTTTGATTCATATTGGTCTGATTCCAAATCCCCAGTGAATACTAACTGACCCGTTACAAATGAAAGACAGAAAGAGTTATTGAATACTATGTTGTACACGCAGACCATGCATCAAAATTCAGTCTTTATGGCCCAAGAAGCCTCAGAACTTGAAAAGCTGTTGAAAACAATTTTCCCTTTGAACTGAGGATGAAAATATCTGATGCGTTGCAACACACAACTTTCCTTAGCTCTACTTCAATTCACTTTTTACTTGGCTTTTCCTACTCAAACAATTCATTTGAACTTGGTCAAACAACATTTCACAGCAGCAGAAAGCGGTAGCCCTTACAGTTCCCGAATTTATTGTGTTGCTCGTACTCATTCCAGGACCATTATTGAGCAATTAGTACATAGATAATTAATGAGATTGTAAACACGAATTTTTTGAAGAAGGATAGTAATCACTTTGGCAGAGTAATTGGGTAAAAAGTTTTAAAACTAGTAGTAAGCGAAACGGCGGTAGTTGAAACTCAGGAATTTCTGGAGTGAGCGCCATGTATCTCATGAGTGTTTTAAAACAATCACCCTATAGGTATTGGATTGGACTATAGTACCCATTTTCTTCAACATTCTACTAACATTCCAGCGGAGTTTAAAACAAAAAAACCACGGTAAAAACGCTTTTCGTCGAAAGTTTTGATAATTTATTGTGCTGCTCTCGTCATTTTCCGACAAATGGGAATTTTATGGTATAATTGTCTTATTAAGAGCTATCTATATAAAAAATGTAATCAAAATCGTTGGAGCCGTTTTTGAGAAAAAAAATTTGGTGTTATGATCACTATGATGACTATAGTTAACTTTCGGTGGATTTTGCCCTTATCCTTATTTTTGCGTCCCACGGTAACCTGCGGGCTAGACATCAAGTTTCAGCTGATTTGGTGCGGTTGTTTCCTCTGAAAACCGCGTTAGAATGGATTTCGTTGAAAGTTTTGGTAATTTATTGTGCTGCTCTCGTCATTTCCCACGAATGAGAAATTCATGGTATAGTTGCCATGTTGGGAGCTATCAATATAAAAAATTTAATCAAAATCGTTGTAGCCATTTTTGAGAAAAAAAAAATTTGGTGTTTTGATCACTATGATAATTATAGTTAACTTTCGGTGGATTTTGTTCAAACCCTTATTTTGGCGTCCCATGGTAACCAGCAAGCGAGATATCAAGTTTGAATGGATTCGGTACGATGGTTCTCTCTAAAAATCGTTCACAGACACTCGGACCATTTTCCCAAATAGTGTTTTTCGGACTCAGGAGGGTATGAAACGTAAAGATCTGAAGAGAACTCAAAAAAAAATTTTCAGCCGATTACATATTCTACGTCGTAGAGCCAAGGAAAGTAAAAATAATTAGACTGAACGCTAGTTATACCTTTTGTTATCTACTGAAACCCCTCGGAAAATTCATGGTTTGGTTAAGCCCAACTGTTCTCAAGTCTGGAGGCACAACGCACTTGAATTCCTAGTACGATACTGAATGCAACATTCAACGAATCAAACTGAGTCAATGTAAACAATCCAAGCTAAATAGGCGAAAGAATTCGTCAATGTTTTCTTGACTAGACATTTACACATGAAATCATGGCCCATGAGAAATGCAATTTTTGAAAGTTGTACTATTTCTCGCTAGATGAAGCGAACGACCCCTCCAACGAAAACCTACATATCGTCAATATTCCAAATGGTTAGTTAAGGATGAGCCCCAAAATGTTGATGATCACTGCCATTACTAGAACCCCGACTTATGAGTGATGGACCTCATTTGATGAGTCCTCAGGGTTTCATGTATTTTTTGGGCGTCCTACCGCTGCCACCCACCGGTGAAAGTGAAAGGCTAAGTGGTCGAAGGGTATGTATTAACTGCCACCAGTCACCTGGTCACTGGTTTAGATAGGACTTCATCAACTGGTCGCTAATGGCATCAACTGGCACTCTTCTGAATTGATTGTAAAAGCAATTTCATTCAAACTTGGTCCCCATTTCCCTGAAGAGTATGGCACAGTTTGTTATTTGTTTTATTTATTATTTTATATTACTTTTAGGTCTTTTTATAACATTGACAACATGCTTTAATAGCTAGGATACACCCCAGATTTGTAACCACTCCCACATGCAACCCCTTTACATCCCTGCACATAATGCCTCCCAACGGGTGGAGACAGTGTAGACAGTTCTCAATCTGTTGAAGTGGGAAGGGAAATTTGATTATCACCTGATAAACGTCTCAGTCCAGTGGGAGATTGGATCGGGTGGCAGTTGATAAGTCAAGCGTGAACTCTCAGAAGTGAAAGGGGTGCCAGTTAATGCCATTAGTGCCAGTTCATATACTCACTATTTTTTTTACTACTAGTTTCTTTTTTTATCATAAGGATGCACAGAGTTCTGCCATTAACGGTTTAATTTACGTGGTGTGCAATTGTCTTTTCTTCCACTTAATTGAGCATTTAAAACAGGGTGGGGGAGGAATCTTGAGCTCTTGGAAGTGAGGTTAGATATTGTCCCCTGTACAAATGTGATGTGTTTGGCACATGATGCTCTAGTTGTTAGCGGTTTGTACAGCTTTATTGTCCACTCTAAATGGCAGATAATATTTGTATTTAAGAAAATACGGTTATAATAGTATTATCTTCTTATTGCTCAATTTTCAGTAGTTTACTCTTTTAGGTTTAGCCTTCCAAAATTCAATGTTAACTACGACACTTGACGATATAAATGTGTCCTGGGGTTTTAAAGACATGGCTAAAATAACTCTCTCTATGAATGATGAAGCTGCAACTGCGTTCTGGAGTTATTGGTGAGTAGTTTTGAGTTGAAAATGTATGTAACATATTTTTCTGTAACTTCTGTATCAATCACATCAAACAAGTTGGAGTGAGGATTTTTGCCCTCAAATTTGTTTCATTACATTTGCTAATGAATTTCCAGACCATGTATTTGAACTGAGAATCGAGAAGTATTACAAATGTATTTTTAAAACTTCATCGAGATTTGGGTTTTACTGGAAGAGTAGAGTAAGTCATTTGTCGAAGTAGTTGACCCATCAGTACCCGCTGTGTGAGATTTTCTCTCACATGCTTGGATAAAGCAGCATTGCCTGGAATATGCGAAGGCTAGAAACATGAACTCTTGTATAGCTAGAAGGTAGAGGCACCCCTAGACAAAGGGCACCAGATAGTCAACGTCAGTTACCTCTGGGTACCAGGTTTAAGTATTTGTTCTTGCAAAACCTGAGTTGTGAGAAAAACTCTCACATGCGAGGGCTCGTTATAATTAAAGCAATTGGGTTAGGTCCGCCATTAGGCAAATTACTCAAGTTGATGTACCTGTTAGGTGAGTCGGTCTCATCTGGTGAGTACTGACTTAATGACCAGATGATGAAGTCTTTACATCAAAAGCGCTCGCCCACAGTATCTCACCAGCCAGAGGAGATGGACTAACCTAACAGGTACATCAGGCTCGTTATAATTTTTTCAGTGCCTGTGCAACTTTTTCTCATATGTGAGTGCTCCTGTATGAATCTAAGTATTTAACTTATAAAATAGTCTCAATGCAGTTATTTCTGAAGTTTTCTTCTTGCCATTTGCGCATTGTACAATGTCAGAATACATGCTTGCTTGTATGGGGACGGCTGTGTTTGAAGCAACTGCCATGATCACTTGCCTTCAGTTAATAACCTTTTTCCATTGTTGTTTTGTTCGCTTCGCTTTTCTTGCGAATTTTCCAACAAAAAAAAAAAAGATAAAAAAAAGCTAATGTATCAGTAGCAGTAATCTCAAAATTGTGTTAGTTTAGATGTTTTATATTTATCCAACATGCAACAACTCCGTCATACATGACTCTAGTATTTATTTTATTTCACGTAATTTCCATTCATTGGTTTTATTTTATTTTTACAAAATTCCAAGTCAGCCAAGGTGCTGGAAACCTGGTGTTTCACATCTCCCATAATCTTAGCATAAGCACGCTATTCATGAAAGAAGGTTTGCATAGGAGCTTGTGGCTGGCTTCAAAAAAGCCCAACTCGTCAATGTGAAGGAACTATTTAAATTACTAACTAACTTTATTCAAATTATACTGGTGCAATGCTTGCGACAATCTAGTTTTGAAAGTATAGTTAAACAGTAAGAAAAAAGAGTGATGGTTGAACTAACAAATATATTCGAGGAGACTGCTCAAAAACTGGGCAGCATTTACACAGAAAACCTGTGTGAGAGAAAATTTCATGTTCGAGTAACAATGTCTTGCTGTGCCTAGTTAGTACTGGTGGGTTAAAAATTGATTGAGACCAACCATAATGTAAGCCATCCTGGTGATACTAGAAGTTTCACATTTTTGTACATTCAATACAATTTTTAAATGCCATGATGAGGATGGCTTTTCTCAGTATTCTTCCTTGTAGAACTCAGTGGAAGCCCATGAGCGTGCTGTACTTCAGGAATTTCAGCTTGGAAAATTCATTTGCTAGTGAGTTTACTGAGAATTATGTGCCAATAGAATCAAGGATACAGGAACATCCAATGTACCAAAAACTAGGGTTTTTTGCACCTTTCTCAAAAGCGGCTCTAACGATTTTTACCTAACGACTGATTTAACTTTCACATTATCTTCTACTAGTCAATACCTAACTTTTCTTTTCTATACGTACTTGCATGAAAATACGGTGAACGGAAATATAGGCCTAAGAAGCAAAAGTAGGTTTTTTACACTTTTGGGCAAAACAGCTTCAACACTTTTCACCAAACTCACTGATGTTTTCGAATAATTAATACCTATATATTGTTCTCAATAAATGTTTCTCTGATAGGTTATTGAACAAAGATAAAAATCACAGCGTGTCAAAAATAATGTTTTTTTAAACATTTCTGTAATTACCCGAGTAACTGCGTCACTGAATTTTATCAACCTTATGGAGGTGTCTTCTAGCAATCTATGTCCACATTTTGTATCCCACAACCATTTCTGGATCTATTTGTTGAGCAGAGATATACGCCCAGTAAACTCAGAAAAGTGTATTTGTCGAATATTAATTTATTGGTTCCCCAATTTTCCAAAAACGGCTCTGACCAAACTTACGGTGTACTCTCATCTAATTAGTACCCACATTTTGTTTTGCGTTATTATTTCTGTACCCGTCTGTTGAACGGAGATATAAGCCAAGTTAACTCAGAATGTGAGATATGTCGACTATTAATTTACGGGTTTTCCTATTTTTCGAAAACCAGCTTTAACAATTTCAATCAAACTTACGGTGTACTCTCATCTAATTATCTCTATAGATGTTACTGTGAAAATAACCTGAAGGAAGATATAGCGCCCGTATATGTAGCAGGTCATCACATTTTTTTGAAAAGGATAATAACTTTTCCAGTGTTATCCAGTAAGAACTTTTAGAAATATGTGGTTCTATATATTATGAGCATTATCAAACTATCACTGTATAGGCACTTTATTGCACCACCACCAGAGATTTTATAAGATTCTAATGACATTTTATATGACTTTTTGAGGAACTGGCAACAGTGATAAATGTACTTCTAACGGATTGCACTATGTCCTGCAATGCCAGAACCCCTTGGTCACAAATAAAGTCGGAGATAGAAGATGTTTGGAGATAAAGTACAATACGACTGACGTAGATTAGCTGAGATTGTTAACGAATGAGGGAAGAGAGTGTGTGATTGCCTCCCATGCTCGTTTTTTGATAGATTAAAATTGTTCAGTGTGCTTAGGGCAGAGAAAATATTTGTGATTAATGTTACCACCCTTTTCCCTATTCTTAGGTCGATTAGGAGAAAGAAACTTATGTAATTGGCTGAAAAATGTTTTTCTGACCTTCTCTTCAGATCTATACGTTTCAGGTACAGTTTCTTCTTTAGACAGCTCAACACAACACGACAATACCATGAAAATCTCATTTGTAGGAAATTGACAAGAGCAGAACAATAAATTACCAAACATTGCTACTGAAATTGATTTTAGCGCAGTTCTGCTCAAATGTTATTAGAATCTTCTTTAATAACGCTCATAAGATGTATAGGGGCTACTCCAGAAACTTCGGGATTTCAACCACTGCCATTACCCTCACTACCATTCCTATAAGTTTTTAGCCAATAACTCTGGAAAAGTGATTATTATTCTCTAAAACATCAATCAATTCTCATCAGCCTCATCAATTCTCTGTGTTCACTCTTTGTTTTTGAAAGTTAAGTTTTTCAAATACATACAGAGAGAATCATTAAGCAATATTTCGTTCTTTACAGTGCTGGAGATGTGTCTGACGATGGTCTGTCTGAAATTTTGGCTGAAGAGTTCATGCAAGAAGTTTGCAATTATTTCCAACGTCTCTATGGAGTAAATTTGAATCATATGACTTTACACAGTGGGGAAGTTGGTGGTGTGACCATTAATATGGTCAATACAGTTAGTATTGAATTTATTTATTCTCTTATTTCAATGAGCATTGCAAAATTGATTAATCACAACTTTCAGTGAATTTTCGTTGAGAATTGAGGTACTGAAATCTGACCTAACGATTTATGATGTAAATGATGAGTTGCCAACTCCATCTTTGGATGACTCAGTTCCTGGCAGTTATCATGTTGTATTTCAGCTGTAGAAGTACAAGAAAAACATTTGACGTATTCCTGGTGTGCCGAAACTTTATCTGTAATGGGTTTAGAAGAGGTAACATGGCGTCTTTTTGTTGTTCAGATTAATAATCTTTTCTACATCAAAATCTAAATAAAGTGCATGGGTGAATCCAGTAGGTAGGGAAGGGGACTCTACAGAGTTGTGTCAGACTAATGTGGGATGCTGTAGCCCTATAGGTGGTCCTTGCGCACCTGTGTTTGGTATTCAATCACAATGTGCAGTAGATCCTGATTTGGTTCTTGGAGTGGTGAAAAACAGAGTTGGACCGAGTGAGACTGGTGTGAAACAAAGCTCATCAACAGGATCCCACGAAACAGGGGGAAAATTACCTGTATCTTATGGATTATTGATTGGACCTTGTGCAGATGTCGCCAGTTGGAAATTGGTTAGAACTTGTGAATCGCAGCCACTATCATCAGCAATGTTAGAGCTTTAATTACTACAAGCCCTTGAGGCTACTGTGGTAGGAGGTTAGTCACTACACAATATGCAACTAAATAATCTGTCACTTTCTTTTAAAAATCTGAGATGGACAACTCACAGTCCACATCTGTTAAAGCAGTTATGAAGCCTTCAGTGAAGACACTCCCTTGAGCTGGGCTAATCAGCAAATGCTGCAGGGACCCTTTCTCAAGAGTCCCTTTAAACAAACATCCATGCTCCATGATGCAGTGATTTCAACACTAAAACCTCTAGGATGTCATTCTCGCCAATGATGATTACAGTAACACCCATTGGCTGCTTCAACTTTTCAGTTGATTCAGGTTGTGTTGAGATTTAGTGATAAAAAGAGCATATTAGTATGGATTCCATAGCTGGTCGCTACTATGTATTACTTGCGCTGTGTATTTGTCAACATACATGTTGTCCAGCTTAGTGAGTGAGAGGGGCTAGCTTGGCTCATTTGCCCATCCAAAAAATTGAGCAACGAACGTTTTAAAAATAATTTGTTACACTTTACTACCTTTATTACACTCAATAGTTATGAACCACCTTATTTTGTGTTAACTTTATATTTGCCTCCTATTAGTGTTCAAGTAATCATGAATAATTTTTTGTTTCAGCTCGAACTTCGAGGTTGCTCCATTTGTCTATCATTTCTCTTCATGACTTATCTGAATCTTGTTTGTAAGGTGACGCGTTGTTAGCCATTTATCGAATCTCGTTCCTATTATGCGGTTGTACATTGCTCTGTTATAGCTTTTTTACGCCTATTATAGTATTTAATTGTTTTGTCAAAGTTTCTATCTTCAAGTGAGATCAACATCTTCAAGCGTTTATATGGTCACGGCAAGAAGAGGCAGGAAAATATCATTCATTTCTGAAAATGACGATCGAGTTCGAGATTAAAAAAAAAGAAGAATAGATAGTTTATCGCTGTAACACATATTACATCCAGAAGTAAATTCTGTGAATGGCAGTTCAGTAAAATGAGTTCAAATGGGGGGAGATAGTCAGGTTGTGTAGTGTTTATATGAAAAAGAAAAAGTGAGTGTTAGCTTCTACAGGACTTGAGTAAAAATAAATAGGTGCGATAAAAGTTCAGATCGTCAGACACTGATAAAAGTATCACCCATCAAACATGTTTTCTTCACTCCTATTGCTTTAAGAAGAAAAAACAAAACAAACAACCGGCAGCTCTCCTGTCACAAGAAACAACAAATAGTGATGCAAGCATGTAGGACATTGACTATAAGCTGATTTTCTGGCTGTATTTTACACTGATATGACATGGCGTATCTGGAACTCCCTTTTATCCTTCCCCTTCCTTGATTTTAAGGAAAATACCATCCACAAGATGAATCACATTGCTTACTCTATTAAACTAATCTGTTCAATTCTTTTTCTGTTCATCCGTATGGATGGTAAAGTTTACAGTTGATACGACTATTTCGTTTTGAATAAATGATTTAGTAACAATCATTGAGTGGAATCGTGAACAAAAATGTGTAACAGAATTACTCTTTTATAAAATGGGGTACTTGATTAGATAGCCATTGCCTTTTGGAAGGTTGAGGTGAGGAAATGTAACAGTTGTTTCTTTTGATAATTCAGTGCTGTAGTTTTTTCATTAGCCCCCTAAATGGCATAGTTCACTAAACTATGAACAATAGAGAAGGATAGGGACTTTGGGTCAAGCTGATGCTTTTACTATTAGTTGTACACAACCTCTCTAGTGAAATTAATGTTGATCTTTTGATGTGTATGGGGAATATGTAAAAATGACTGTTATTGTACTAATGATAATGATGTTTTCAGTTACTTACTTTTTATATCTGAACTACAAAAAAACTACAATATCAAGCATCCGAATGAATTCAAAAGTTTGTGAGTCATTTCTACTAGCACATTAAAGTCGCGTGTATTTTTTGTGGCTTTCAGCATGTTTTTTCTTTCTTGCTTGTCCTTACCATGATTAAACGACGGTATATGGGTAGAGAAGGGACTATCAAAATATTTTAACTCAAAATAATGAAATAAACACAATTTGACTACTCCATTTATTTGTTTTGTGCAGGCAAAATAAATCCAGATCCAGTGTTTATGCTACATCAATGGCAACTCAAGTATGTTCAGCTCGTGTAAACACAACAAAAACACCAAACTGTAATAGTAATTTCTCATCTCTTCCTTAAACTTCCCTACTTTGAATCTGTTAGCAGACTTCCATGTAACAAAAAGTTTGCTGGAGGTATCTCAAACTGCAAGAATAGCTTAGTTCCATTCGTCTCTCGAATTGTGTGGTGCTAATTACTTGGCATTTTATCACGTATTCATAGTGGCTTACATTTTTCCGCAATATAACCACTGTGGAAGACCGAACCAGTAAAAGTTTCAAAGGATAGTACAGCATGACTGTTGGTACTAGCGCTGTCATAAAACTCTGCTGTGTCTTCAGAAGAAATCTTTTACAGTAAAGAAGTGGAGCTTCACATTACCTCATAGGATGTCTTGAGAGCTGCCACACATGGGTCTCATTTTCAGTTACTGTTGGTAAGCTTCGTAATTGGTGTAACTACATCTTAATTGGTTGGTGCATAAGTTTTCACATTGTCAAAAAAGTGCTTATAATTAATACTGAGCACAATTAGGAAATGTTCATGCATTTACAACAGCAACAGACAATTTCATACAGCCTACAATGGCCTTATCGGATTTTATGGTGAATAGCACAATGGCCGGGACTGTGGGGAAAGAGTCTAATACAGGGAAAAGTAATTGATAGGTCACTTCTTCCCCTTCATCAAGAGGGCATTCTCCATCTATAAGTCCAGAACATACGTTGTTGTTTGGAAGAGGGTAGGACACATCTGTGCCCATTGCATGAGCCTTTACGTCAGTTGTCAGACTTGTTATATAATCATCTATGAATTGAAAAACAATGTATTAATAAAGAAACTCTTCACTTGCATAATAAAATATGAACAGTGGATGACAACTGTTTTACAAAACCTTCTGATTACCTCACCAAAAATCATAACAAGTCTCAATTTTCAGGTGCTGCATTAATAATTCTTTATGCCTCTCGAGTTTTTTAAAATTTATATCTGACTGACCTTAATTTGGGATGAGCACTGTGGCCTTAAGTCCAACTGTGCCAGTCCTTACATCTCACAGGTCCGTGTCTAGCTTTCTAAAGAGTGCTTGATATCTGCTATAATGCTTGATCTGATAAAAAGCTTGGGGGAGTTGTACCGAAGACCAAAAATCGCTCCCTTTGTAGTCTCCTCATCTTCATAATCATAACATACATGTTCGTTCATTTTACTGTGTCCCTTGATGATTCCACTGTCTACCTCACGTCCTTCCTCCCCATCATCAAAAGGTCTTATTTCATAAGTTGGTCCCGAGTTTAAGTGTTTGGAGTGCCTCTGCATTCTCCTGGCATATTATCTCATTGTCTTTTTCGCGATGACGTGAATGAAGCAGTAAAACATACAGCAGACAAACCAAATCTGGCCTTCTCTTTTTTAGTGATCCCTTAATGCTTAGGAATCCAGTGCATATTAACTCTACTAGATTGCTTAAGAGTTTAGCCACATTTTGCACTCCGCCGCAAATTTTGACTTTGTGCAGTAGGCTATAGTTAGGAATTTGGAAAACTTTAGAGAGCAAAGCGTTGACGTGATAGTGGTCAGGTACATGTTCAACAGGAAATACAAAGTGCAACCAGAAGGAAGCCTTTAGATCAACAAAAGTAGTCAGTTTTAGCCTCCTGATGGTATCAACATCTACACATAGAGATCTACAACCCTGGTACAAGCTCTGAGGAGGATTGGGACATACATTGCGCTGGATCAGTGGCGCAGAAGCCACTGAGTTAGTGCTACTTCTTATGAATTTATTACCTAACTTGCACTTTGGTTTCTTGCAGTGTACTGATACTCTAACATATATAGAGATATGTGCAGTTGCATACTGGTGAAGGCTAGTTTAATAGTCATGCTGGCTACGGGGATGTGTCCTTATTTAATGTAAATGCTATATTTCTCAAACAAATTGGTAGCGTTGCTCACCTGATGCTCAAGAAAAGGTGATTTGGAAGACTCATATACTGCAGCAGCTAGTAAAAATGGTGTAGACATTCCATTCATACATGCACGCCCTCGCAAAGAGAAATTGTAAGCGTCGAGCTTCAATATTTCACTTATTTTGAACAGTTAGTTCTCTGGGAGAAAGATGATGTGGCTGAAGATATGTCCTTGTCCATTAAGAGTGGGGGATTGCTACTATTGAAGGTAACGTGTTAACAGTGATGCGCAGAGAAGTTGTTGAACTCGTCTATGACCCATTTGACTCAGGTTAATGGTGTTCGTTAGCACTCAGTTCTTGAAAAATACCATCATAAGGGCACGCCAAATATGGTATAGTTTGTGGTAACGTCAACCCACTTTTATACAGAATTCTTAAATTGCTGTCTTTCCTTACGCCACAGCAAAAGTAATTGTGAGTTCCAATCGATGCTACTAATTCATTGATCAATTTATCGCATCTTAATAATGGCTCCTCATTAGTGTCTGCTGCACAAGCATAGTTTCAATGTACAAACGTAATTGGTTTCAGAGAAGTAAAAAGTTCTCAAAAATTGAACTCACTTATCAACATCTTGACTTGAAATTTTACTGATGTTTTTTTCACCAATTGGCACGGCTGATGATCACAACCTTCAATAGTGACATTTAGGAATTCAGGTCCATTATTGCCTGTAAATAAGAAGAAGTGAGAAATAACGATATTTAGATCCCTCAGCTCCACAAAGTAGAAAGAAAAGTACGTAATTAGCTGAAAAAAGTATTTTGAGTTTTCATCACATATTCAAGTTTACTAGTGAGTTTGAAGAACATCATTTTGTTATGCACATGTTCATTGGTTTGTGTTATGCACATCTGTGAGTGCGTGTGAGAGCAAACCACCAGCCAACCCATTTGGTTGAACCAAATCCAATCAAATTTTATATTTAGCCAGCAGGTCACTGTGGAACGCCAAAATAAGGGTGTATGCAAAATTGACCCAAAACTAATTATAGTTATAGCGGTCGAACAACCAAAAATGTTTACCATTATTTTTCCTCTGTGAAGTAAAAAGACAAATTATGAAATCAGCAGAAAAATATTTTATATTTTTATCATTAAAAAAAGGTCTGTACGTGATTGAGAGAAAACGAATGAGCCAAATCAGCACAAACTTGATATCTACCCCGTAGGTGGCCATGGAACGCCAAAATGAGGGTATGTCACAAGTAAGAGCAGCACAATAAATTCTAGAACCTTAAATGCGACCAGTTTTCATGTAGAATGTAGTTATGAACACACTGTAAAACAAATTTGATTAGTTGCTTGTCAAGAAAATCACTGAATGCATGAGGGGTGGAGGAACTTTGTGTGATACATTGCATCTGATGTTTTCCCCCCATAAACGGTTCTAGCGGTTTTTGACTAAATTTGTTATGTAGACAGTTCCAAATAATATAACAGAACCATAAAGTTGTCACCCAAGGGAAAAGGACGAGAGCTGTACATTTAATTATCGAAAGTTTCGAAGAATGCCGATTTCAGCACCATGTTCCCTTGTAAAGCCGACCATGTGACGCACAGGGTACCCATACTTAGCACCAATTCAATGATATCTGACATGAAACTACGATAAGTTACCATTCCCTCAGTCTCAATTGGTAGGTATGCTCAATGATTGGTTTAAATGTTAGTAAAGTTCTTTGAAGTTATTAATTAATAAGTTCATTCCACATAGATCTGTTCTCGCATCTAACTCACTGTCTACGAAAGAGTAATCTTGATCCATTCTGCCTATTCAACTGCTACCAGGTCAAATCGGAACTTTATTATTTCTGTTGAGGTTTTGGCTGCAGCATAGTACTCACATTCCAAGTTGCCATGTGAACAGTCGATTGATTCATCCATTGTCTGCAGCCAGGTCAAGAGCCATTTGTTTCATTCCCGTAAATATTATTTGGTTTGGTATTCATAATGGTTTGTAGGGTAGAGTTGTAAGCCTTATTCCCAAACCAGGGGACTTTAAAATCGAGTCCCCTGTATGCCATAGGTGGCTTGCCATCACCTAGGCTACATAGCAACCTTCCTTCCCTTCGCAGTAAGCTGGCATTTCCACATTGAATGTGCTTTTCAGCCTTGGCCTGGATGTATGCTTGATTTTGTGTGGAGCTTCGTATGAGTCAGAGTTCATGGCTTCTAGGGCATAGTGGGCCAGTGGGGCTGATGTGGTACAAGTAAGCAAAGCTTTCAAACATTTGCCGGAGCTAATCCAACTGAATAAGGACAAATGATAGATTACACCATCAAAACAAAAAATGTCTTTTAAAAATGTCTAAAACATTGAACAATTCAAACTGTCAGGGAAATTCATTGCTTCCACGTCCATTCACATATTGGGTCGTAATAATCTTAAGTTCAGACATTTATTTAATTTGGAAATGAAACAGTGCCTACAGAACCCACATTTTATTATCAGAATCAAAGGATGGCTGAGTAAATGCGTTGCTCTTGCTGAGAATTATGTTCTGAATTGAGCAAAACTTACATGGATAATGTTGAGTGCCCGAAGAAAAGTGAATAAAATACAACAAAACCAATTTAAAGTAGAACGAATACATTTTCACAACGAACTGCTGTTAAACTGCCAGGCAGGTGTGCTAAGAGGGCAGGAAAGATAACACGAGTAATTGAATGTTGTCAAGTAGGTACTTGAAGCAGAAGAGCCTCTTAATGGAAGGAATGGACCTAGCATCAAATTACTGATTACTATTATGCATTATTAACCAATTCCTGTAATCAAATCATAACTCTGTGCACAGACACATACTTCTCTCAATATTGATACTTACCCAACTAACCCTGGATATCAAATTTTTGATGTTTCAAATCTGGATTATTTATTAGTCATAAATATTATCCAGATACGTTCAAGCACATGATTCATTAGGGAAGCAGATTTAGTACTATGAGAACAGAATTCACGAACGTTTGAACCGTAAGGCATATAATATTTCAGATGTAGGACAATGCTTTGTCTTGACAACAGTAACGTAAATTCCTGTTGGCAGATTGTTGACTTCAGCACTTCCCCTCAATGTATCTACAGTTGTCCAACTCCGAGTAAACTGAACTGAACTGAACAGTGAGCTGTTAATGTGTTGTGTTTGATAAAATCTTTGTTAGCAAATCAGCAATCGTGTCTTCTGTCTTCCAAAATTCAATTTCAATATTTTTGTTTTCGATTTGAATATTTTTCTAATGTCGATATGTTTGGTTCGTGAGTGTTGCACCAGATGTCAAGGTAGGTGTTGAGCTCCCCATTGTCATCGTGTATCTTTACTGTGTCTGGGAAGAGAGGAGATCCCAGCGTTCATTTCAATGGTTTCAATGCCACAGCTATATTAGGTTGGGTACAAACAGAAAGTATAATGGTTCACAAACTTTGCGCTCGTAGTTATAACAACTAGCAGCAATTTTAAATGCCCTAGCTCACACGTTTTCGAAGGTATCAAGCATATTAAGCTTGATTAAGCTTGTATTATTAAGCTGATTGTTATATGTTCAAAAATAATGTTTTTAAAAAGTAGCTTGAATTTTTCACCCAAAATTAGATAAGAGTGACTGGGGCATGTAAGAGCTGAGATAATACCAAACAAGTGGTTAAATTATTCATGGCATTTTATAAATTTTAGAACGATGACGTATTCAAATATTCTATGGAAATTACATGAAGTAAGTTGAGCGTTTTCAGAATTGTGGTTGTTGCATCATAGAACACGATGAAGTAAGGATTGTGATGGTGATTGCTTTTCGTGAATATTGGCTAACAGTTGATAGGATTCCTCTTCTTAACAGTCGTCTCCATTTTATAATAAATTTTACTTCTTAAAATAGAGCACCTCATAAGGATGCATGCTTGTCCCTTATAAATGAAAATATTTTTGATTTGCCTTGCACTTGATGATGACATCTGCAGCATAGCACTACTAGGTTATTATATATAATTCAGTGGCGAGTTTCTTTCCCCAAAAGAGTAGCCTCTTAATTCTGAGTTGTTGAAATACATAGTACTGTTCAAGTGCTCAAGGCGAACCATGAGTATCAGGGAGAGCAAGCTCACAGGTCACTCAGAAGTAGTCAGACAGAAATGGTTGTTTACAGCCATGCTAAGCCCTGCAGTAGGAGTAGTTTCATTCACTACTAAGAAGGTTTTAAGCCCCAAATCAGTCTAACTCAGTCTCCTTCAGCTGCTCGTAATTTAACCCAATTCTTTGCTGTAAAACATAATAAATGTTTCCTCTTAGTGAACCGCTATTTACAATTGCACCAAGTAAACTCTTGAACTTTTGAAACACTTTATAAACATATCAACCATCGGTGTGTAACTTCTTTTGTTGGCCCTGGACGAACAATTTTGAAACTGAGCTACTAACTTTTTAAAATCATCGATGAGCTTATTAGAGTTGGTTTCTTATGAATCTCCTCTACAGTTCAGCGTGCTGTGCTTTCTCCTCAGCGCACTAATGCAAAACTTAGAAACTGAAGAACCAAATTTTATTAAATCAGAGCGTATTGGAACTAATTTTGTAAAAGATATTAGGTGAATTTCGAACCAAACAGTTACAGGAATATACTTAGAACTCATAATAATTATGAAGGTTGATTTCTCGGTGGGTTTCTGCCTAAAGCTTATTCCAAATAAAGGAAAACGCTGCAGATCAACACTTTTGCTGCTAACGACCGAACCCGTGTGTAAGACCACGGCTAAACAAAACATGGCGGCGCGTGGTAAACCCGCGCTTTCGGGCGTAGTCACTCGCATGGAACAAAACGATATTTTTCTTTCCTACTACTACCGCGTGGTAAAACCGCGCCTGCATTAGCTGGATATTAGGTATCGAAAACGGCCTAGACATAATATGTGATAACATTATTATTCTGGATATATGAACCAAAAAGGAAAATATATTTTGATTGTCTTCGATTTGTTTCAAACGTGCCGCGAAAACTACATTATTTTACGATTATACCTACGAATAGATAGGTTGGGAGGTCAGCAGGTACCTACTAGAAATACATATTACAGACAAATACATCCATATCATAGAAGAAGAATAATAAATTTATTGTCACAAACCATTCATATACATGCTTTCATATAACACTTGTTCAAAAGTTATAATATAATATATTAGTAAACTTTTGGGAGGGAGCAGTCGAGGAACTTGTGGAGGGTTGAGGCTCATCCTGATTACGGGGTCTTTTGAGACCCCCTCGAGTTTTAACCATGTTTATTCTGGAAAATATGGTAGATAAATAGCATGATGGGTGAAGAATTGAAACATACATACGAGATAAATTCGTTGAACGTGAGATTCGTTTTTTAAAAAAGTTTTATTCGAATTCCCACAAATGCTTTACAATAGAAACACACGAACTATGAAGATGGAGTGAAAGAAGTTAACAGGATCGTTGGAGGGAACCGACTGCCCCGATGCAAGGAGGTGTCCTAGCGAAGAAAAGTAGCTTAAGGGGGGAAAAATGCACGCAGTGCATTTTTATTTTGTGATCGGCATTTTATGACAATATAACTCCTCCCTCCTTAAGATCGAAAATTATGGAAGAATTTTCAAAAGAAAAGAGAAGGTAGATTGCTGGAAAATAAAATTTTATACAGGTTGTGAAACTGTTAACTTCCTTTTTCCTTGACAATATATAATAATAATATACGAGACGAAAGCGATCAATAGCACATAAAGTGTTAAAGTCCAAACACTAGGAGTAATAATATTAACAAGTTGATTATGAAAAGGCTTAAACTGTTGAATAGGTACATTGTTAAACATTAAATTTTGTAATTTTAATTTTACATCTGGGATCTCCTTATTAGGCTTATTTAACTTAATATTATTTACTAACAATGGTTGACCATTAGATTTTGCAAATGAGCTTACTAAAGTTTGGTTCCTAAACACAACTCTGTTCTGTCCAGGTTTAAGGAGATAGATACCTTTCAAATTATGGACTTGGGCATCACTTTCAGAAATTATTTTAATTTGTTCTTCTTCTGGAAGGACTAAAAGGAATTGGCTAATATCGTTGATGAAGTCGACATAATTACCATCTATTTCTAGAGGATGAAATCGCAATTAGAACTCGTTTCTTCAAACAATATTTCCTGTTCACATTTGCTGGTTGCCGTAATTATTGATTGACTTTGACACAGATAAATTAGACCTTGTTCACATTGGTCTTTGATTAACTTTATTTCTGCCCTATGCCTGGATCCTAAGACATAGTTAACAGAAGGAGTAACTGTAAGATAGCGTTCATCAATTACGGTAGGTATTGGTTGCATGCAGAAATAGATCATAGTCTTCTGAATCAACTATTGGGACGTCTATAAAGTAAACAATTTCTTCTTTACTAATATAACATTTAACTTTGATATGGGATTGCAATTCCCAAAGGTATTCTCCGTTATATTGTAACATTCTGTTTTTATAATATTTAGATAATAGGTCCAATTCTTGGTGCAACGAAGAGGGCTTAATAATACTTGGGTGAAGTTTACCCAAACGGCAAAAAGTGATAGAATTTTCTATATCTTGCATGACGTCCAAGATTGAGTTTAACATGATTTGATGATGATACAAAGTAGTTTCCACATTCCTGACGTGACTTTCCAAGGAACTCATTTCTTTCAATTTGGAAATTTCTGACTCAATTATTTTGTTGTTACGATTGATGTTTTCCACTGTGGTGTTGAAATTTTCTAGAAGGGCGTAACTAACTGAATAATGGTGTTTTATTTGTTCGTCTAATCCTTCCAGTTTATTTTGGAGGTTTCCAAGAATTTCGTTGATTTTCTCTCCATCGTTTGCATCTAAGTTGCCAGTAATTATTTTTATGATTGATCCTAAACCATTGAACAGTGCTGCTCTTTTTTCTCTTTTCGAGATTAACGAGTTGTCGATTTTTTCTTGTATAAGGGTGATGGAATGGTTAACTAGTTGAGACGGGATGAACACTCTTTTTCGAACTTCTGAATCGGTGTTTACAATGTCTAGTACTTCAAGGAAATGAGATTTGATATTCTCGGTTTGTTTTATAATTTCTCTGATGTCATAAAAATGGGTGATTGTATGATAGAATTGGATAGTTTTAGCGGTTCCTAATTTGATAGGTAACAACCCAAGGTTGGAGCTTACGTCCTTAATCTCAGCGGTTCGAGTTACGTCTGCCATGAAGGACCTGCAACAGGTTCATCAGGGTCAGTTCTTATGTCTGAATGGGTTCCTGGTAGTTTTCGTGGTCGTTTGATGTTGGACAGATGAATTTTACTTTTGGTATTGTGGTGTCGGGGTTCTATAAGTGCTGTTTTCAAGTTCGGATCAACTGATTTTACAGTTTCTTTATTATATTTCTGTTTAGTTTTGCTTTGTTTTTGTACCGTTTTCACGAATACTTGCTCTGGAATGTTAGGTAAGTCTTCCCTGTTTTCATTTCGTTTTCCTATAACGTTTTCTTTATGTTTTAAAGTTCTTTCTTTTACTTTGTCGTAGAGGATTTTTATTTTTTCTTTATGGTTACTAATATAATTGGAGGTCATTTGTTTATTGATGTCAGCATCCAAAATGGTATCTGTACCTATGTGGCCATACAGTATCTCGAAGGGTGTAAGCTTGGGAACTGAATGTATGGAATTGTTATAGGCTACTAGTGCATATTTAACTTTCGTTTTGATTGAGTCTCTTTTGAATTCTTCTCTCTGGTTGAGGATTCTGACATGCTCAATGAGGGTGGAATGAAAACGCTCTACAATTCCGTTCGAATCCGGGTGTTGTGAGGACGTGAAGTGGATATCTATTTTGTGCAATTCTAATAGCTCTTTCACTAGGGTGCTATGGAATTCTGGGCCATTGTCAACTACAATTAACTGAGGGGTTCCATGGTGTGAAAAATAGTCTATCAAAGCATGAACAACATCTATACTATTGGATGAGTTAAGTCGATAGGCTTGTGCATACCTACTGAAAGTGTCGATAATTGTTAAGAATTTAGCATTTTCTAACGTTAACTTATCCATGTGCAGCGTTTCGAAAGGACGTGACGAAGTAGGGGTAATATTTAATTTAACTTTAATAGGGTTTCTCTCATATTTGCAGGCTAGGCATATTTCACATTTGTTAATATGGTTTTGAATAGAGTTTTTCATGTTTGGCCAAAAATAATTACGTTTTTTTTTTCGTATGTCTCATCTATGCCTCGGTGGTTAGTTTTGCCAATATGGTAATCATTGATTATTGATTCGATTGCGTCTTCACACGGTACATCTAGCAATTTAGTGTTATGCTTAACGAAATTGATTTCCGAATGTTTGAAATGTTTTGTCATGATTCTCACAAAGTCTTCATAAACATCTTCCGTAAAGAATAACCCGTATTTAACATTTGGAACCACATATTCTTTGACGAAATTTATTACTTGCTGTTCCAATGTATCTTTATTAAACTCTGCCATAATTCTTGTTTTATTTTGGAAGATTTTAGAAATGATCGGTTTCGCTGGGGGAGAACTAACGATCCTAATTATGATTTGGTTAGAGCAGTGGTTTACAGGACTGTCTGATATAGGGATCTCGATTACAGCATTGCCGTGATAGTTGGAATGGACTGTTTGTTCAAGGGTAGATCCCTCTTCTGCATTAACAATCAAAGATTGGTTATCGTCAGGTTCGGGAGACCCGTACCTTTCGCAGTATCTTTGTATCAATTGCTCGCAAATGCTTGTATCCAAATCGTCAGGGTTGGTTGATCCTCCGATGATTTCCTCTATTTCGTCGTTGTTGGAAACAAATGTATTTGGATCGATTGTTTTATCAATTAAATGGGAATAGTCTTCGCTTTCTTGGTTTTTTATTTCTTCTCTTGTTAAATCGTCTGCGTTTATGTTAGTCGTTGCCTTTTTATATTGAATTTCGAAATCGAACTCTTCCAGTTTTAGTCTCCAACGAAACAATTTTGAGTTTGGTTCTTTTAAGGAAAACAGCCATTGTAAAGGTTTATGGTCTGTGAATAATTTAAATTTTCTACCAAAAATATACGGTCGGAAGTAATGTGTTGCCCACACACAAGCTAGGCATTCTTTCTCGATCGTACTTAAATTTTCTCATGTTCATTTAGAGTGCGACTGGCATATGCAATGGGTAAGTCGCCTCCGTTCGTATTCTGACTGAGAACGGCACCCAACGCGACGTTACTAGCGTCAGTCGTTACATTGAACGGTTTAGAAAAGTCGGGATACTGAAGTATGGGTTCGTTTGTAAGAATAACTTTGCATTTCTCAAAAGATTCTTTGTATTCAGGGTTATCGGGATTTATTTCGGCGCCTTTCTTCAAACATTGTGTAAGGGCTTGGTAACTTGGGCAATGTTTTTAATGAATTTACGATAATATCCTAAAAGTCCAAGGAAACCTTTAATTTGTTTTGGCGTTCGGGGTATCGGATACTTAGAGATCGCTTCAATTTTTTGGGGTTTGGTTTGACTCCATCGGGAGTTATTAAGTGTCCTAAGTAGACACACTCTCTCTTCAGAAATTCTGTTTTGTCCATTTGTATTTTTAAATTGGCTTCTCTGATGCGTTCGAAGACCTGCTTTAGGCGAGATATGTGTTCCTCGAGACTTGTACTAAAGACAATCACATCGTCAATGAAGACGGTACAAATCTCGTTTTGCAAACCACGGAGGACGCTGTCAACGAGGCGTTGAAAGGTCGGAGGAGCATTTTTTAAACCAAATGGCATACGGGTGAATTCCCAGTGTCCATGTTCTGTTGAAAATGCAGTTTTCTCCATACTGTCCGGGTGCATGTTTATTTGGTGGAAGCCACTTTTCAGGTCTATGCATGAGAAGTACATACACCTTCCAAGTTTGTCTAAAAGTTCGGTGATGTTAGGTAAAGGGTACTTGTCGTCAATAGTTTTTGCGTTTAAGGCTCTGAAATCGATTACTACGCGGTACTTCTTTTTGCCAGACGCGTCCAGTTTTTTGGGGACAACCCACAGAGGACTATTCCAAGGGCTGGAACTCGCTCTTATTATTCCTTGTTCTTGCATTTCCCTGACCTGAGAATTTATTTCTTGTTTATAAATTTCAGGGTACCTATAATTGCGGGTGTACACAGGGATTTCATCTTTCGTTCTGATGTGGTGTTGTATTTTGTGGGTTGATGTCAGTTTGTTACCCTCTACGTGGAACAAGTCTTTATAATCGTGTACCAATTTGAGAATTGCCGTCCTTTCTTCCTCATTCATGTGATCAGTTCTGAGTTTTGAAGGATCAAAGATATAGTTGTCAGTGTCGTAGTAATTAAGTTCGTTCGAATTTTCAGAGTTACAATTTAGCTCATCTACCTCAAGGGGTGACCTAAGTTCAAACAAGGTTTCCTCCTCATTTTGATTTAGGATACCCAAGTAGCATTCGTGGTTTTCAACTTTCACTAGGCATTCGGGTATCTCTATTGGTCCATCACGAAGGTAAGATATGACTCCTTCTCCTTCTTTTAGGGTGACTGGAACTTTTACTTTTGAGATGGCTCTAGGAGGAATTTTCAGTTGAATATGAAAGCTGGCTTGGTTTTTATCTCGAGGAGAACTTGTTAAATTTTGGGGGTCTAAATATTTTATTTTAATTTCGGTTTTCGGTGTGATTAATTTGTTATTGATTAAATCAATTTGTGCTCCTAGCATTTTCAGATTGTCCATACCTAATAATAATCCGAAGTATTTATGAAATTCGAATACTTTAAATTTTAGATTTAGATTTCGAATTCCAAAAAGGTTTCCACAAGGGATTTTTGCGCTGTATTTTCCGTGCGTAATCCCGTGGGCCGTTGTTACTTCGAAAGGATCTAAATCGGTTTTACTCTTGAAAAACTGTTCGATGCATTTGGGATGGATAAAACTACTGGTGCTTCCTGTGTCAACTAAGATTCTGATGTTGTAAGGGGAAAGTATGATGTACGGAAGGGGATGTTTGGTGGAGTTGAGATGCATCAAGTCGAATTTAGGGTTTCCTGATTCTCCTCTAAAAAATAGTTCTCTCCAGTATTTTCCGTCTCGACTATAAAGTTCTCGTTACTTTCTTCATTATATTGCGGTTCTGGATCGTTATCCGAAATGAAATTAAAGTTTGGATTAGTCGTCTGCCAGGACATAGGGGTGTTTCTATTTGTATTTTGATGGGAAGGTCCCGGCCTATTATTGTTGGGGAATCTATTCATCGGTGGTGCTGATGATTTGAAATTTTGATTAGGGTGTCTTACATTAGGTGTCATACTTTGGTTAGGGGAATATTGTGGTCTAGGATTTGGGTTTTGATTCGGAGTATATTGGGGTCTAAACTGATTTGAACTTTGATTGGGAGTATATTGAGGTCTAAACTGGTTTGTTCCATTCGTTTGTAGTCGATTGAATTTCGGTGTTGAGTTATGAAATGTTCTTTGAGGCTTCGGGGGGTTCGTATTTTTTCGACTGGACCAAGTTTGGTAGTCGTTCGTCATCCATGATAGGGCTTGTCCTAAACTTCCCGGTTGGCGCGTTCTGAGTTGACTTCCCAGGGGTTCTCTGAGGTGAAACGGCAGAGTTCGTAGGGCTAGTTTCTCATAATGCTCCATCAGTGTATTTTGCTTATTTAACTCCACATGGTTCTTTATGTACGCTAGAGTTACATTTAGAATATTTTTGATTCTTTCATGAAACGAAAAAGGGCTTTCATTTTCTCCCTGTCTCATGGCAGTTAAATCGTGACACAGTGTATACAAGTCTCTCCTGTCAGTATATCCTTCGATCAACGCGTTTTTGATTTGATCGAAATTTTCAAAAGAATAGCTCTGAATGAGGTCGGCAGCTGGTCCTTGTATTTTAGACAAAATCGCGCCTATTACCTCGTGTGTCTTGAAAGAGGCGAGGACTTGTTCATCTACAAAACGTTCAACCAGCGTTTCGCACATGTAAATAAATCTTTGTAGTGTTTCTGGTTTTCCATTGAATGTAGGGATCATGTCGGAGTGTTTTCTTTTGAATTCCGGCATCCTAGGTAATCTCGAATTACTGGCTAAAATAGTTTGCACTTGCTGTTGGACTCTTTGGTCGATAATTTCTTGGAGAGCTGCACGTTCGCGCTCGATTTGTTCTTCAGCGTTCATGTTGTCGGGTTTTTAATTAATTTACTGTTTAGTGTGTGTAACACAAATTTTTTGAGTGATTTAGGAATTTTGGCAAGATTGGTCAGTCACTCTTTGAAATGTGGGTACTAACGGCTCCTAACTTACTTTAAAACAAATACAAATACAACACAATAAGAAAGTAAATTAATTAACAAGTTGATAGTAATAAAGATACGTTTTTATAATAAAATGAAGTTTATACAAGTTTCACTCTCGGATCTTTCGCCAGTTAACGGGGGGTATGAAACGAAAGGATCCGATGAGCCTAATTAAATTTTTACAAATTTTTCTAGAGACTTTTCGCCAGGTAACGGGGGGTATGAAACGAAAGTACTCTAGAAAGTCAAAAGGTGTTCCTTGGATCTTTGGCCAGGTACGGGGGAGGTATGAAACGAAAGAATCCTAAGGAATTTAAAAATCAAAATTAATTCTTCAAAATAAACTTATCTCTTGAATCTTTCGCCAGGTAACGGGGGGTATGAAACGAAAGAATTCTAAGGGATTTAAAATCAAATTGTCTCTTGTATTTATCGCTTGAGTCTTTCGCCAGGTAACGGGGGGTATGAAACGAAAGAACTGCAAGGGATGAAAAGTAAAAATAGAATCTTTTAATTACCGCTGAAGTCTTTCGCCAGGTAACGGGGCGTATGAAACGAAAGAACTTTCAAGGAAATGTAAAATAGATTCTCGTAATTATCACTTGAGTCTTTCGCCAGGTAATGGGGCGTATGAAACGAAAGAACTCCAAGGATTTTGATTTAAAATTAAAATGAATTCTTGAGATTTGCTGTTCAAAATCTTTCGCCAGGTACGGGGGAGGTATGAAACGAAAGAATTTGACAGTCGAAAATCAATTTGAAACAAAAATAGTTACAATTAGAAATAAGCGCGCGAGTTTCTTTCACCAGGTAACGGGGCGTATGAAATGAAAGAAATGTCGACGGCAGTTTGACGAGACGAGAGATCCTTTTAAATTATTGTGGAGAACTTACAGAGCGAAGGTGAAGGCCAGTTGAGAGAACATCAAGAGGGTCCTTTTCGCAGAGTTTGCGTCTCTAGGATTGTCTTCCAGGAAAGATGAAGGGGGTCTCTCGGTCCCGGGTGAGTCGTTCCAACGGAGGTGGTGAATTTCCTGCTTCTTTGAAAGTTTCTTCTGGTTAAAGACGTTCGGTGTTATTTGCCGATATTTGGAGTCGTGTTGATTGTAATTCTTCTTAATTGCGGGCCTCTGATTTTTCAGACGGGTTCTTCGGGAAAATAACTAGATCGGTGAATTTGGTGATTTGTTTCTTCCCGAATCCAAAATTTTGGAGGTCCAAAAGACTGCGCCAGATAAATTCGTTGAACGTGAGATTCGTTTTTTAAAAAAGTTTTATTCGAATTCCCACAAATGCTTTACAATAGAAACACACGAACTATGGAGATGGAGTGAAAGAAGTTAACAGGATCGTTGGAGGGAACCGACTGCCCCCATGCAAGGAGGTGTCCTAGCGAAGAAAAGTAGCTTAAGGGGGGAAAAATGCACGCAGTGCATTTTTATTTTGTGATCGGCATTTTATGACAATATAACTTACGTATATAACATCTAAGGGGAAAGCACAAAAGGTAGGCCACTAGACAAGTGAAATGAGTTCAGACATCCACATACTTGTTTTCGATCCTCCTCTCAATAAATTCCATAAATATATGCTCATTAGTAACAGTAAAAAAGAATGGTAAAGTAAAGTATATAACTTTACCATTCTTTTTTATTGTTACTAATGAGCATATATTTATGCCAAAAACGCAGGAGAAACGCGTTCGGTTGAGACTTTCGTCAGACTGAAAATAGAAAACCCTCGCTACCTGAACTCCTCGACGGGTACTCCCCGCTCATTTACGAGGGTCATTCCCACTACTACCTGTATTGAAAAGGGCTTATGGAACTACTACCGTCTCAATACGGGCTTGGATTGTACGGGGTTTTTGCAAGGTTCGATAGCAGTTTTACCACTCTAGTCATGGGGAAGAACACGAAAGCGCGGTAATACCGCGCGTAGCAGGGAAGGTGTTAATACACAAGGTTTTATTATTATCTTGACAGCTTGACATTGTCTCACACCTCTGAGACGCATCCCGATTGATTCAGCATCTGAAAATACCAGTAAAAGAAACATGACATGACCCGACTACAACAAGAATCACATATTCCAGGCACCTGTAGGCATTTGGCACGACTTGACGAGTGCAAATGATGAAACGATTACTTTTACTGTATTGTTCGATGAGTTCTTACAACTACAGTGTGATTTCACTTTTTTTGGTCTAGACGCAGTCCTGTACCCCTGAGACTTGTTCCATTTGACCCAACATGAAAAATTACCTGGAAAATGATAACAAACACGACGTTATTGTGATTAAAATGCTAAAATGATCGTTTCTGTTAATTTTTTTAATCGAATTGCTGAGCATGCGGGCACAACTAGATACCGAATGGGATTCTCGTGTGAATGAATGAATTTTTTACAACGCATCAAAGGCAAAATTCGCTCGGGTGGCAGATGGACATTACAGATTTGGAAACTCGATGCCTTGAAACGAGAAATGACAAATTTTAAGGGGATGGGAGTTGTACACAAAAATGAGAAAACAATGATACATTATTCAGAATAAATACAATATGCCTTGATTTTTATGGAAAAACGTATTTTGCACGAACAACAAATTTTTAAAACAATACCATGGCAGCCAGTTGATGTGAAAAAGATAGTTAGGAACATTGTATGAAATTTTTGGTGTGTTACTACAATCTCCTGGTTTTTATACTGGAAATGTTTTATTATGTGTGGAGTACAAAAGCAGTGTCGTCTAAAATTTCAATGGATTTCAAAGGAATCAAGTGGAGAAGAAGGTTATCAACATCAACTAGTTCTCTATTACCCCGGAAAATACAGATTGGACGGAGAAATCGAAAAGCCGTTGCGGTCAATATGAATATCGATAGAAAACATCGAGGCGGTTGAATTGTTCTTTCCTCAGCAGAGAAAAAAGAGTAATGACACAAATTAATGCAAGTGAAACAGCGCTCAACGGGGAGCTAACGCACTATTGTCACTCACCACAATTTTCATGCTTTCAAATGCGAGTCCAACGTTTTTCCAGTCGGTTCTGAACTATTCTGTTTTCAAAAAGAAAAAAAAAAACGAAAAAAGAAGACTGATCTAATTTGCTCGATGTGCAAACTGAATGAACGAATAGTTCATTATTTACAATTCATTGGACCTGTTAAGCAAGCGAGAATGCAAGGTAAATGTGGTAGTTTCCACTGCAATCGAGACAGGAGACGAAGACCGTTGACTGTGGGTTGAGATCGCAACCAAAACTACGATTCATTCAGTATTGTAGTCTGTCAATGAAATCAATCGTGTAATTGTGTTGACTGTGTCATTAATTTATGCTGTGATGGAATGCCAAATAATAGTTCCTACAGGACTAAGAATGAGACGATGATTTGCTCTTATATTACTATTATGTTACGAGGAAGGAAGTTTGGAGATGCTTTTTGAAGAGCTGCTGACTCAGGCAAAAATTACGGCAATCGCGCCGGAGATTCGATCCATAATCTTCAACTTACGTCGAGAATTATGAATCGACTCTCTTGACCACTAGACCACGATCAACCGCTTGCCTTTAACAGGAGTCAGTCAGCACATCTCCCCCCTCGTCTTTTAACCGCTGCTCCTGGACTCTTTTAAGGAAAGAATTTACGAGAGTTGAGCGAATCCCCGGAAAATCCGATCTTTGATTCGAGAAACGAGAGGGCTACAAGGAAAGTCTTTTTTCTTTCGCATTGTAGTGGGCGCATCACCCATTTTACCTTCGTGCTGGAACTTTCACAGCGTCAGTCCAAAAAAAAAAAAAGCACCGTGAAAAGCAATAATTACTTTCCGCTACCCGAAGGGAAGGAAAGTATAGTAATCGGCTCAAAAAAAAAATTTAGGTTTTCTTCAGATCTTTACGTTTCAGACCCTACTGAGCCTAAAAAACCTAATTTCGGCGCGTGGTCTGTGTGTGTGTGTGTGTGAGTCTGTAGTTCGATTTGCGGGAGAACGGCTGATCCGATTGAGCTGGTTCTTTTTTTGTTTTGTTCGTTTTTTTGTAGACACCAAAATAAGGTTATGGACGATTTCGGCCGATGGGAAAGGGGGTGGGGGGACGAAAATGTACCAAAAACTCGGGTTTTTCGCATTTTTCTCGAAAACGGCTCTAACGATTTTGATTAAACTTTCAAATTATCTTTTCCTAATCAATACCTAACTTTTACTCTGCATACATATCTCCATGAAAATACGGTGAACGGAGATATGGGCCCCTGAAGCAAAAATAGGTTTTTTACGCTTTTTGGCAAAACTGCTTCAGCGATTTTCACCAAACTCACAGGATGTTTTCAAATAATTAATACCTACATATTCTCTTCAATAAATGTTCCTGTGACGGTCCATTGAACAGAGATAAAAATCAAAATGTGTCGAAAATAACGTTTTTTCTAACATTTCCGTAAATTCCAGGGTAACTTCTTCACCAGATGTGATAAATCCTAATGGAGTGTCTTTTAGTCACCCATACCAACATTTCGTTCTGTATAATTATTTCTGTATATATATGTTGAACGGAAATATAAGCCAAGTTGACTCAGAAAAGGAGATTTGTCGAATTAATAATTTATCGGTATTCCAATTTTCTCAAAAACGGCTCTAACGATTTCGATCAAACTTTCGGAGTTCTCTCAGCTAACTAGTCCCTACATTTTGTTCTCCATAAATGTTCCTGTAAAAATGCGTTGAACGAAGATATAGCGCCCGCCTATGTAGGTGGTGTTCGAACTTAAAGGGGTGGCGGAAAGTTGTGTGTTGCTACGCACCAGATATTTTTAAAATAATAAGCACGCGCGCTTTTCGAGTGCAATACGGGATCTACTGGCTCGCCACCTTCCGTATTGCTTCTGTGTCTCCTGTCTTGGTTGCTCATGTGAACTGACGACTATAAAAACCTTAGTGACAAGTGACGCTAGCAGTCTCCTGTCTATGGTCTCAGTCTCCAGTCTGGTGGTGCGATCTGCAACCTAACACATGATAACATGAACATACGATTGAAAAAACTAGTCACCAGCTGTAAATGAATTGAAGCCTTTCAAGTATATAAAGAAAGCATTTCAGCATGGTTCTTTCGTGTAATGTACATGTGAATACGTCTTTTTTTAGGAAAGACAATTATTGTACAAAATTAACGTGTACATACAGTTGTGGAAGCATATTATGAAAGAAAGCAATGCACTTGGTACTTGTAGAGCAGGGGTCCTTCATTGTTACAGTTGAATTGTTAACACAAAATACACCTACTTAATTGTACAAGTAACTGGTGGCATGAGGGTCAAGATAGTGTTAATGTCATTGCGAAGAATGTGTAGACAGTTCTGAGTATTCACTGTTAGAAGATCAGCATGGTGTTTCCATTTACAAACCTGGTTGGTGTGGTGAACCATCAACGAGAGAATTTTTTGGAAGATATCTTTCACGGAAGCTTAGACTAAGGGCATTTGAATATCATCGTAAATGACACTATTGCGAATATACCAAGGAGAGTTAGTTGTGAAGCAAAGATACCTGTTTTGTACAGTTTGAATTTTATTAACATGAGGCTGAACCCCAAATCCTGCTGCCACAGTACCAAGTAGGACAAAGTAGTGCAATTTACAGTAATCTTTTCAGGCTAAGTTCGGATTCACTGGAAATAAGAAATATGAGCCATCAAGTCTGATTTTTTTTAAACAACAGCTGTAATGTGAAAGACCCAGGCAAGTTTTGCTCCTAAATTCGGTCCCATATATTTAACTGAATTGGCTACATGATAACCAGGATCACCTTTCTTTTAGTCTGGTTTCGGAATTATGATAATCCGAGCATGTTCAGAGGATTTCGGAAAGTATGTGATGTGGAGTATACTATCATTAATCTGAATGAGAAATAGTAGTGGTCCCATCAGACCCAGGAGCTTTCTGTGCAGACGATCTGCAGATAGCATTCCTCATTTGTACTATGGTAAAAAGTGGGTCAAAGATGATAATGGCAGTTGTTGTGCTGATTTCTCGTTTATTGATGTGTCGAAGGCAGGTTCTTCAAATGGATTGGGAGTGAATTACTCTTGCAATAATAGAATAAGTCGGCTTTATCCAACAAGGAGCAAACATATTCATCCCCCTTCTGTAGAGGTGGTATGGTCGCATATTCATTGGTTATGGAATGGTTTTTTGGGGTTTAGGGTGGATAATATTTGTTCCATGGTTGCGTTGCTTTGGTGATGTCAAATTTTGGACAATTCCCAGAGAGCTCTTTTGTAAGCAGTCTTATTGGTAAGGCAATTTTACCGTTGATTCCAAATTCTCTTCTCCATGAATATGTTGAGAGGCACAAAGCAAATCATGAAACAGCTGATGAGCGCTTTCTATAGTTAAGTATAGTTTTAACTACTGACGGCTAGTTAAATAGTTGCCCTGAGAAAGGACCAACTAGTAGTTACAGAAAAAGTAGTTATCTACTTTTATGGTTAGTAGTAGTTAACAAGAATAATCATTAACTACTCATAGTAACATTATTTTCTTGAAAATTATGCAAAAAGAAGAAAAAAAATCATTTCTTACCTGTGATCTTTTGCTGTCATCATTATACCTTGCTAGCAAATATTAAATGAGTGTAGTGGGACCAAATTAATCTACAGGGGTTCTACCCAAGTGAGCATCACATTCATCAAGTACAAATTGTTCTTAATCAAAACAAAAGTTCATTGAAATACATAAAAGCAGAATTTATAAAGCGACATCATTTCCAAGCAAAACGAAAATCTAAAATCTTGAATAAACTGTAAAATCTCTAACTCAGTAAATCATGGCATGATTCATACCTCAGTCGGCGTTCACTGTTATGCCCTCCGTATAAATTATAAGACTACCTGTTAGCGAATTTTTTTATAAGAAAAACGCTGCCTATTCCACACATGGGTTTTTTATTCCAGGGTCTCAGTCACGATTAAATGAACATGCTCATAATCAACCCCTCTACTCACAGGTCAGTTTTAGGCTTTTAGTGCGTCATGTTTTTCAACCGTATTTTCACACGAAACGAGTTCCTATAACGGTCTGAAACGATTGGAAAAAAGGACCAATTTTAATCCCATTTGTATCCAAAATTTATGAACGGCAGAAAAGTGGCGGGGAAAAAATTAAACGAATAAAGTCTGTTTCAGTCATCTCAGATCACAATTCTACATTTTTCTGTTTTGTAATTAATAGTTACAGAATCATAGCTACTGACTAAAATGTAGTAACGAACTGTAGTCAAGAAACTTAATCGTAACTACAAATTAGTAGTTCATTATATGTTATATGTGTGAAAAGTAGTTACTCATTTGTAACTACTAAGTACACTTGTAGTTGCAATTAAATTTTGAGTGATCTAATCATATTTGTAGTCAGTAATCATAACTACGGTTCGCCCATCACTACCTCAATGAGACTTTTTCATCCTTATAAACGCTCGTTTGGTATTGTGTTGTTGTTACTGGAGAAGACCTAACTGTCTAAATCGATGTAACATTGAATTAACTTTATTTTATTATTAAAGTAGGTTTCTATAGGTTTCTACAACTTCGTCGTTGGCTATAACCATATCGTGACTGTTATCATTAACACTCATTGGAAAATTTAGTAGAAGGTACATTTATCCGAACGTTTATTATCTGGACCGTCCAATATCCGAACCGAAATAATCAACGGCCGTTTTGCATGTGGCCAAAGGAGACGGAACAACTCAAGGGTGAAAGGTTCCACAATAAAGGTGAAGAAGTGACACTTTCACTTTTCCTCAAGCACGTTTCCCGTGTGTGGTGATTTTCAGTATTCTTGAAGCGCCCGGACTCATATACTGCACGAGTCCATTCAGTTATCTAAACAATCGCGCATCATGGAGTCAGGTAATACGTGATTCGGATAAACTATGTTCTACTGTAGCCGTTTGCTGGTCCACAGAAAACGTTTTTGCTTTCCTTGGCTCTACAAAGTAGAAAGGAAAGTTATGTAATCGGCTGAAAAAAAAAATTTTGAGTTTTCTTCAGATCCTTACGTTTCAGACCCTCCTGAGTCTGAAAAACACTACTTGGGAAAATGGTCTGTGTGTATGTGTGTCTGTGAACGATTTTTAGAGAAAACCACCGGACCAAATCAGCTCAAACTTCATATCTCGCCCGCAGGTCATCATGGGACGCCAAAATAAGGGTATGAACAAAATTCACCGAAATTTAACTATAGTTATCATAGTGATCAAAACACTAAATATTTTTTTCTCAAAAACAGCTATAACGATTTTGATTGAATTTTTTATATTGATAGCTCTCAATAAGGCAATTATACCATAAAATTCCCATTCATGGGAAAATGACGTGAGCAGCACAATAAATTGCCAAAACTTTCGACGTAATCGATTGTCGAGTGGTGTTTAGAGAAAACAACCGTACCAAATCAGCTGAAACTTGATGTCTAGCCCACAGGTTACTATGGGACGCAAAAATGAGGGTATGGGTAAAATCCACCGAAAGTTAACTATAGTTATCATAGTGATCAAAACACTAAATATTTTTTTCTCAAAAACGGCTATAACGATTTTGATTGAATTTTTTTATTGATAGCTCTCAATAAGACTATTATACCACAAAATTTCCATTTGTGGGAAAATGACGAGAGCAGCACAATAAATTATCAAATCTTTCGACGAAAAGCGTTTTTAGCGCAGTTTTTTCCTTATAAACTTCGCTGGAATTTTTGTAGAATGTTAAAAAAAATGTTTTGTAGTCCAATCCAATACCTAAAGGGCGAGTGTTTAAAAACGCTCATGAGATACATGGGGGTCACTCCAGAAATTCAAGAATTTCAACTACTGCCGTTTCGCTTACTACCAGTTCTAAAAGGTTTTACCCAATAACTCTGCAAAAGTAATTACTATCCTTCTTCAAAAAATTCTTGTTTACAGCCCCATTATTTCTCTGTGTACCAATTGCTCAATAATGGTCCTGAAATGAGTACGACCAGCACAATAAAATCTGGAACTGTAAGCGCTACCGCTTCCTGCTGCTGTAAAGCGTTGTTTGACCAAGATTCAAGTTATCTGTTCTGGCCTAAGACAATCCACTTCTAATCAAAAGTTTCATGGAAGAGCTGTTAGTTAGGCGTAATCGTGTTCTTCAATTGTTTTTTTTGTGTGAGTAAATTGATACAGGCATTTAATAGGAAAAAAGGGCATTTTCATATTATAGAATTTTTCGTGTGAATGTGTGTGAGGCACTGAACGTAGAGTAGAATCGATACAGGGGTTCGTCGGAAGTGTATCGATTGTGAGAACCCCAGATTTCTGTAACGAGGCCCCAGTCATTCACTACCACTGGTTGCGCTCGCATCGTGTTCGTGATAAACTGGTCTTAGCTTTTGCACACTCAGTTTCCATTTCTCGGATAGTTATTTTTCTTTCTATTAAACATCGAAATTCTCGTGGCAGGTCAAGAGCCGCATAAAGGGCGAGGTCGTTTTGCTTAGGCGGAGGACGCGTTTTCCTCACATCGCCCTTCGCGTCTTAGGTCTTGGCGATAGGTGACGTTGAGACATTGGACGCTCTCAATAAATCGCATTATAAGTCTTGCGTTCTTAAATCTCCCAAAACTAAAACATAAAAATGGCAGTGCAGATCTTTCATTACGCCAAAGATGGGCTTTTGAAAGTGTTGTGCGCAGCTCTCAATGATATGGATCCGCTGTCTGTGAAACGCGTCATAGAAATGGTAAGATCATCTTCATATATCTTTACATTTTCATGTCATTTTACTTTCAGCTCGTTAAATTGCTTCATTTCTGCGATCGTGTTCAAAAATTGAAGCTTCCTCCCGTCGTTCTACATTTTATTCACGTCAGTAAAGGCGCTGATGACATCAAAATTGCTGAACTCATCGTTTTGATGGCGGACGGCTGCGCAGTGTATCAGCTCTGCACCCAGTCACAACTCGCTGCTAGACATCAGTTCATTCCCATAGGTCCAATTTACCTGGTAATTCTGCCATTGGAGCTCCAGTAGATCAATACTTCCTACTGATTCTCGACTCCCTCCCCTATCCCACCCCTCTCCAATCTGTCTCTATTTTCATTGACGGGCAGTTCAAATGTCATTTCTCTTCTCTAATCGCTGAGGCAGCAATTAGGGGATATCTTTAGACATTATTCAACATGCATCTTTCCCACCTCAAATGGACAAGTGTCATTTTCTTCATCACAGTTTGTTCATTCCAACGATCCTTTTGACTTGTTCACGCCCTGGACCTATCACAATAGCAAACGTAGTGAGCCGCTGCATATTCGTCTATTCCGCACTCGCTCTTATGATACCTTGCCTTTTCTTTTGAAGTCATATTGGCCAGTCCCTTCTGCCTTGTGTTGGAAACCTGTTGGTTTTCTCAACCCTTCGCTACCTGCAGCTGGCATTCGGGCATAATAACTTCCGGCGATCCGCTCTCACATTTTTTTGACTTGAAATCATTTATATTTATTCGTTATTGTGTTTTTATTATTTATTGATATGAAGCGATTCGTTAAAAAAATCAGCCATTGAATTTAAATTGAGCGCTAAAAAAGAAGTAAACAAATTTTAGTTTATATGTGATGGGGTTCTAAAGGAACGAATCAGAATCTTGTCAAGACTGTTGTCCATACGCGCACAATGTCCTTTGGCTTGAAAACGTCTTATTGTATGTAACAACACACAAAGATTGCAGCTTTTCTCAAAAATATGAAGGGGGAAGTGGGTGAAGATGAGGATTCTTCAAGTTACATATGCAAGTGACTAACATTTCAGAATGCTTGTAAATGTAAACTTTTTATTCGAAAACCTTGGTGGGATCTTCGTAATAAATATGACTCAATAACTGGACACCCCTCGCCAAAAATAAACCAACAAGCACAATTTTGTTGGTTTGTTATCCCTGTTGGACATATTGCTAGAGAAATATTTACAGAGAAAAATACATGGGATGTCACTTGTTGACTAATTTAAGGTTAATGAAAATCGTTCAAGTTGTTTCTCAAATATCTCGTGCGTTGCAACACACAATTTTCCTTATCTCCACGTCAATTCACTTTCTACATGGCTTTTAATACTTAATCAATTCAAGTTGGGAGTTCAACCCCGAGAATTTAGTTAAAAAATATCTGGTGCGTTGCAACACACAACTTTCCTTAGCTCTACGTCAATTCACTTTGTACATGGCCAATTCGATTTAATCAATTCATTTATCTCTCAGTTAATTTGAACTTGATTAAATAACGCTTTACGGCAGCAGGAAGCGGTAGCGCTTACAGTTCCAGATTTTATTGTGCAGCTCGTACTCATTGCAGGACCAATATTGAGCAATCGGTACACAGATAATTAATGAGGCTGTAAACACGAATTTTTTGAAGTGGATCACTTTTGTAGAGTAATTGGGTAATAACTGTTAGAACTGGTAGTAAGCGAAACGGGCGTAGTTGAAATTCAGGAATTTCTGGAGTGAGCCCCATGTATCTCATGAGCGTTTTTAAACACCCACCCTTTAGGTATTGGATTGGACTACAATACCAGTTTTTCTAGCATTCTACTAACATTCCAGCGGACTTTATAAGGAAAAAACTGCGCTAAAAACGCTTTTGGTCGAAAATTTTGATAATTTATTGTGCTGCTCTCGTCATTTTGCCACAAATGGGAATTTTATGGTATCATTGCCTTATTGAGAGCTATCAATATAAAAAATTTAATCAAAATCGTAAGAGCCATTTTTGAGAAACAAAATTTGGTGTTTTGATCACTATGATAACTATAGTTAACGTTCGGTGGATTTTACCCATACCCTCATTTTGGCGTCCCATGGAAACCTGTAGGCTAGACATCAAGTTTCAGGTGATTTGGTACGGTTGTTTTGTCTATAAACCGAGCTGAATTCGATTTCGTCGAAAGTTTTGGTAATTTATTGTGCTGCTCTCGTCATTTTCCCATGAATGGGAATTTTATGGTATAGTTGCCATATTGGGAGCTATCAATATAAAAAATTTAATCAAAATCGTTAGAGCCGTTTTTGAGAAAAAAAATATTTGGTGTTTTGATCACTATGGTAACTATAGTTAAATTTCGGTGAATTTTGTTCATACCCTTATTTTGGCGTCCCATGGTAACCTGCGGGCGAGATATGAAGTTTGAGCTGATTTGGTACGGTGGTTTTCTCTAAAAATCGTTCACAGACACACATACACACACACAGACCATTTTCCCAAATAGTGTTTTTCGGACTCAGGAGGGTCTGAAGAGAGGTCAGAACTCATAAAAGAATATCATGAGAGAGCCACAAACCACCGTGGTATCGATGAGACGCACCAGCACATAAAAAGGTCTCAATACAGGCCAAACATGAGGGAAACGATCCAAAAGTACATTAACAACTGTACCATTCGCACCCGATGCAAATACGATCGAAATCCTCTCAAGGTAAAGTACAATGTGACGCTGTATCTCGTCCTCTAGAAATCATCCACATAGACAAAATAATTCTTATAGGTTCGAAGTTCCTAACGATAATAGATTCGTTCTCTAGGCACGCCCAAGCCTACCAGTTAAAATCCTCCAATGCCGTAAATATCGTGAACTCTCTCTCCTTGATCACTTCTCAAATCATGGAACACCGGTGAATTTACTAGCAGACAATGGTCCCGAGAGTTCCAGAACTCGCTAGTATGGGAACTAATGGAGTTGCACAACGTCAACATCCATTTCACTGCATCCCAACATCCGGATTCGAACGGGTTTCGAAACGTTTTCGTTCAACTCTAATCGAACACATCCGCATCCTCAACGAACGTCCCGAATTTAAAGGAGATAGCGTGGAAAGTAAAGTCAAGTACGCTATCCTAGCGTATAACAACTCAATTCACACTGCCTCCAAAATGACTCCGTTCAAACTTCTCTACGGGCATCTCAATCAAGATCCTCTGTTAGATTTAAACATTGGGCAGACCCTAGCTAACAATTATCTTGCCCTTGACAGAGAAAAAATGAGGATCTTATACTCCCAATTAAAAGAGAAGTTGCATACCGACAAGGAGAAAGTGATCTCCAAGAAAAACGAAGACCACGAAGAAACCCCGAAAATTTCGTTAGAAGTGTACGTTAAAACTGTTCAAAAACAGGCAAAAACAAAACCCAAGTACAATAAGGAAATCCCGGAACCCAGAATTTAAAACGGCATTAATAACCCTTCGACACGATAACACGAAAGAGAAAATCCACCTCTCTAACGTGCGTCGTCCTAAAAAACACGCTGACATTGTAGCTAACGCCTGGAATGAAACCTTAGGTTCAACAGAAGTTCTCCCCACTAAATTTGGTCTAAAATTAACCAGAGCCGATCTTATCACCCTCAAAGGTGACAACTGGTTAAATGACCAAATAATAAACTTCTAAATGGAACTGATCGATCAAAGGAGCCGATCAAACGCAAAAACCCCCCACGACATTCAGTTTCAATACCTTCCTATAGGTCTCATTCAAAACCGGAGGCTAAGAAAGGGTGAGGAACTATACCCGACGAACGGACCTATTAATATCTACCTATGTTAGGTATACCTATACCTATATTACCTATACCTATAGGTATTGATACCTATCAATACCTAATAGTAATCCCAATCTTTAAATCTTCCCACTTGAGGCTAGTGGTCATCCAGACCATTGCCAAACGATAACATACTAAGGCTCCCTTAACATGAACGGAACGGAAATCCTTGATGACGTCAAAACATATTTAGAACTAGAACACCTTACCAAAAAAAACACTCCACTAGACACAACAAACTGGAAACTCACTACTAACCAAAACACACCCCAACAACAAAACAGCAACGATTCCGGAATATTTATGTGCCAATTCGCCGAGACCCTCACACACAAAAACACGATTAAAGACACAGCCGGCATAGCAATAGTTAGAGAAGAAATGTGTTATGAAATCCTTAACACAAGAGTTAATCTGAATGTTGCAGATTAACTTCCCTCCTAACATCATCCAACTTAATATCAAACCCCCGGTTACTTGCCATCCGATCAAAACCTGCAAGAGTCGTAGAAGGCTATCACACCATCATACGCTATACAGCCTCAGCGCAGTGACATCTTAAATACAAACACTACATACACACTACGAATTCGTAATGACTCTACCTACTTAAAACGAACTGACTTACTCTCCACCTCCATCAATCATACCTTCAGCTTGATCTACAAAAAGACCCAAAATTTAAAATTACAAAAACCAAAGAAACCCAAACGTCGACGCACTAGAGGACTCATCGATGGTCTAGGATCCCTAATCAAATTCGTAACGGGAAACTTAGATGCAAAAGATGACGAACGCTACACAAACATACTCAATCACTTAACACACGATCAAGAAACCCTCCGGAAACAAATTGATTCTCAATATTCTATCAATTCCCCTTTCTTTATTTCTTTCTCCCGATGTCATCTTCCTATCGACGACAGAGCTCTTCCAATATCATTCTGCTTCCAACTATCACCCCAGTAACTTCTCACTTTCTCATAAAGTTGCCCGCGCCAGTTCACGCGTTCCGAGTACTGCCCTTGTGTCCCCCAGTTGTACTCCATCTCACCTCAATTTCAATTCTACTCAATTCCACACACACGTATAATACAGTCCTCACGCTCACCGAGTTTCAGTTTCGTTGCGATCCTCAGCTCCCCCATTCTTGCACCTAACAACCATCTAGAACCTATACCAACCACATTCAAATTAAATTACGTTACTATCATTCCCGCAGTTCGACATTTTCTTAAAACGCATAATGAAGTCCTAGCACTTCGCGAAGCCTGCCCGTTGGGACACTATTTCCACCTATACGAGTTATGTACTATAATATTACCCATTGTAGAACTATTATTGCTGACTCAATCCTTGTCAACCCGCTCTCATATTTCCTGCTAACCTAGCAATTCCTGTCCTATAAAACCTCTCCTTCGAGATGATCTCTTCCCGTACTTCCAACTGCCTCCTGAGTCCGAAAAACACTATTTGGGAAAATGGTCTGTGTATTTTTTTCTCAAAAACGGCTCTAACGATTTTGATTAAATTTTTTATATTGATAGCTCCCAATATGGCAACTATACCATAAAATTCCCATTTATGGGAAAATGACGAGAGCAGCACAATAAATAATCAAAATTTTCGACGAAAAGCGTTCTTAGCGCAGTTTTTTCCTTATAAACTCCGCTGGGATGTTAGTAGAAAGTTAAAGAAAATTGGTATTGTAGTCGAATCCAATACCTAATGTGTGAGTATTTAAAAACGCTCATGAGGTACATGAGGCTCACTTCAGAAATTCCTGAATTTCAACTACCGCCGTTTCGCTTACTGCCAGTTCTAACAGTTATTTAACTCTGCAAAAGTGATGATTATCCCTCTTCAAAAAAATTGATGTACAGCCTCATTAATTTTCTGTGTACCAATTGCTCATTAATGGTCCTATGAGTATGAGCAGCACAATAAATTCCGGAACTGTAGGCGCTACCGCTTCCTGCTGCTGTGTCCTGTTGTTTGACCAAGTTCAAATTAACTGAGTGATAGATGAATTGAGTAAGTAGAATTAGCCATGTACAAAGTGAATTGTTGTAGAGCTAAGGAAAGTTGTGTGTTGTGTGTTGCAACGCACCAGATATTTTTTTTTGGCTTCTGCTTCGTCATCGAGTCAAAATTTACTATTATCGAGTCTGGAGTGTCAACGTCTTTGTCAGTTAGTCGGAGTAGTGTCCTGGGGGTAAGCGCGTCTATAAACCTGTCTACAGATAGTCGGCGTCTACCATTTCGTCGTTAGCGTTGTCGTTGTTCAATAGCTCGACACACGACAAAGCGTCGACGTTCGAATTTAGTGAGCCTTTCTTGTACTCGATGTCGAAGTCATAGGCTGATAGTTGTGTACGCCATTTGAACAACTTCGAACCTGGTGCTTTAATCGAGTAAAGCCATTGGAGCCGTATGTATTTTAAATTGTCCGAATTGGTATGGGCGAAAATGTTGGACGCCCCAGACAACTGCTGAGAGTTCTCTTTCGATGATGGAAAGACGTCTCTCGGTGTCGCATAGAGTGCGGCTAGCATAAGCTATCGGGAGGTCTGCTCCGTTGGTTGTGTTGCTTAGGATGGCTCCGATCGCGACGTTACTTGCTTCGGTGGATAGGTGGAACATTTTGGTGAAGTCTGGGTATTGTAATATCGGGTCGTTAGTCAGTACGTTTTTGCTGGCGTTGAAAGATTCTACGTATTCTGGGTCCGTGGTGTCTATTTTGTGTCCCTTCTTTAAACAACGAGTCATTGGCTTTGTGATTTTTGCAAAATCTTTTACAAACCTCCTGTAATATCCAAGCAATCCGAGAAATGATTTAATTTCTTTGGATGTAGTCGGAATTGGATATTGCAGGATAGCCTCGATTTTGTCCGGATTTGGTTCTACTCCGTCGGCCGTGATTACATGGCCTAGCTACGCGATGTCTTTGCGCAAAAACTCAGTTTTGTCGAGTTGAATTTTCAACAGAGCCTTGCGTAGACGTTCGAATACTTCCTCGAGCCTAGTTAGGTGTTCGGATAACGATGTACTGTAGATGATAATGTCATCCAAATACACACAGCAGTACTTACTCGTTTGCAATTCCACGCAGTATATTGTCCATCATTCTTTGGAAAGTGCTAGGGGAGTTGCGTAAACCGAACGGTAGGCGGTTGAATTCGAGGTGATGGTTTGGCGTACTGAAAGCAGTTTTTGCCATGCTGCCTCGGTCCATTTCGATTTGGTGGAACCCGCTTTTCAAATCGATTATGCTGAAATATTGGCAGCGCCCTAATTTGTCGAGTAATTCGTAAATTTGAGGGAGTGGGTGTCTGTGCTCTATCGTATTTTCGTCAAGTTTCCGGTAGTCGATGACAATCCAGAATTTAGCTTCTCCGCTGGCATCGGCCTTTTTGGGAACGATCCACAAAGGGGCGTTCCAAGGACTGTCACTGTGTTTGACGATGCCTTAGTCTAGCATTTTCTCTATTTGCCGGTCAACTTCCTGACGATAGATTTCGGGAAACCTATAATTTCGTGCATAAACTGGGATTTCGTCGGTAGTCCTAATCACATGTTTGCCGTAAACGAGAGGGGTTCACCTTCTTCATGGAATACATCGGCGTATTTGGATACTAGCTCGATGATCGAAGATGCCTCTTCTTCGTTCATGTCACTCAGTCTTAACATTGATAGGGCGAATTCGTGTTTCGTGTGGTCATCGGTGTAATTGTTAAGTGTTTCCAGGTCGGTTAAGTTGTATGTGTTTTCAATGTCGTATACTTCTACTGGGGAGATTTGTGACAATTTTTCTGGTTTGTCCCTAGGGTTCAGAACCATGACATGAGTTTCATAGTCCTTTACTCTAACTAGTCATTCAGGGATTTCGAGGGTACCTGTCTTTATGTAAGGGAGGATCGTTTCGTATTCGAATTTTTACTTTCTGAACGGATCGGGCGTTTATCAAGTGTGTTTCTGCGGTCCCAGTGCTAGATAGCACAGCGGGATACTAATCTTCGGGGGTTTCAAGAGGTGATTATCGAGATCGATTGATGCTTTGATGATTTCAAGATTGTCTAGACCAAGAAGAAGGTCAAATTTTGAATTGAACGTTAAATTTCAAGTTCATATGTCTTTGTTGGAAGATTTCGCTGCAGGGTACTTTGGTGGTGAACTCGCTACGCGAGGAGCCATGGGCAGTTTGCCCGATAAACGGTTCTACGCAAATTTTGTTGGGGAATGTTTTTTCGGCAATCTCGGGATTGATGTAGCTTTTTGTGCTCCCTGTATCCACGAGGATCTTCAGGTTGGATCTCAGGAACGTAATGTAAGGGAGTTCACTCACGCTTTTCCGGTCGATATTCATCAGCTCGAATTTTGGGATTCGAGGCTGGTTTCGGCTGAAAAATTTCCGTTTTCCTCTGTTTCCTCTCTCTCTTCATAATTACAGTTTTCCGGAGTTTCGTTACAAAAATTACCGTTTTCCGTGGTTTCATCAAACTCATAATCTTGGGAGAAACATTGTTTTTCGCCTTGGTACCTGTTTTGACTTTCGTCTAAGTTGTGCAGATTTGGGTTTGTTGTATGCCAGGACATGTGTGTTGGTGTCATTGTTCCTGGGCTTGACAAGCGAGGAGAGTTTGGAAAGTTAGGTCTGGAGTAGGCTTGGGGAGGAAAGTTTGGGTTGCATGTTGGTAGTTGGTGGTTTTGGGGGGTAGTTGCTCCGAAAAGATAATTCAAAACTTTATTCAAAATTGTTAATGCTGTTTTCGAGAAAACCCCTCCACCCCAATCGCTGGAAATTGCTCATAACCTTATTTTTGCGCCTTCGAAAAATGACGAACAAAACTAGAAAATAACCAGCCCCTCAACCTGTTCATCCGTTTTTCTGCGTGTTGTAATTACCAGCTCAGTGGGGGAGCTATCTTCAGAACATTGAAAGAGAACGAGTCCGAGAAAATGGTGTGTTTGTGTTGTCTCTGAACGTGATTGAGAGAGAACGATTGAACCAAATCGTCTCAAATTTGACGTTTAGCCTGCAGATTAACGTGGGACGCCACAATTTGCGTATGAGGTAAAGTAACTATGGTTGTAATATTGATCAAAACGCTAAATTTGTTTTTTTGACGAACGGCTCTTGCGAATTTGTTGAATGTTTTGTGTGGAGAGGTCCGTATAACAGCGCGATACTCCAAGGGAAAATGACGACAGTAGCACAATAAATTATCGAAAACTTTGACGAAAACAGATTTTAATGTTGCTTTTCTTCATAAATCTCGCTGACGTCACACTAGCGTTGTCAAGACAATCAGAATGATAGTCTGATGAACTACTACCAAGCACTAGAAGGTCAAGTTATGTTTAACACCGTCATATGAATTGAGTGAAACGCAGATCGCACTAGTAGCAAGAATGTACCTGGGGCAGCACACCGTTACTGAACCTAACCGCCGAAATCGATATAACATCGTAACTCGAATTTAGTAGAAATAGACAATCGTCCTAACTTCGTTTTATTATTGAAATGGGTTTCCACAACTCCGGCGCGAGTGATTTAGTTTGTGAGAGGCGCTGTGCCAGATTTTTTTGTGTGCCACAGAGCGATGACATAAGATACTGCTATGTACTGTATCATCAGGTAAAGTTTTGTTCATTCTTCACGTACACTCTAGTTTTGAGACTAAACCCCCCAATTTCGGGCCACTTGGACGTCATATCTTACATTATCCGGAGCGACACATCACACAACTTTCTTCAGCCTCACGTACATTGAGTGGTTTTTATCGCTGCTCGTACTAAAACAATCCATTTAGACGAACCTGGTTCTAACTTAAAATGCTTGGCCCGGAATCGGGTAACCAACTGATAGGTTCATCTTGTTCATTTTCCCGGAATTACAGTGAAAACACTGCGAAAAAAGTAAGTTCTAGAAACGCCAGCAGTATGTAATCTATAATTACGTGGGTTGTTCTAAAATATTTGTCCTCACTCATGTCCGACCATCATTAAAGACCATTGCATGGATACTTTATGAGCCTGTCAATACTATTTTTTTGGAAACGTTTTGTTTGTTGTTCTGCAATTATAAGAACTGCGGAAAAAGTTAGTCAGCGAAACGTCAGTATTTGGAATGAAGGAATTTCTTGGGTTGTTCTTAAATATTCTATGACCATTATGACATGCACATCACGTAGGTAGCTCATTTAGATTTTCGTGAGATATCCATGAGAAAATATCTGGTAACTTAGCTTAGCTTCACGTGCATTCAGCGGTTTTCTTCACTTCACTAAACAGTTTATAATAACGTTCAACAAAAAAATGAAATTTATTGTGTTGATTTGACTTGCGCCTTGGCCACTATTAAGAGATCAGTGCACAAGAGATTCATGAAATTGTCAACATGAATTTTTCGGGAAGGATCGTGCTTACTGTTTTGGAATTATTTGGTAAAAACTATAAAAAAATGGTAGTAAGTGCACGGAGGTGGTTCTGGAGTTGCTTCTAATTATCTCGTGAGCGTATTAAACGTTAATCCTATTGGTACTTGATTGGACTACCACCTACATTTTTTTGAGAATGCTGGTCTAATTTGAGTGGAATTTATAAGAAAATATCTGGTTGCTACGCATGTGTTAGGTTGCAGATCGCACCACCAGACTGGAGACTGAGACCATAGACAGGAGACTGCTAGCGTCACTTGTCACTAAGGTTTTTATAGTCGTCAGTTCACATGAGCAACCAAGACAGGAGACACAGAAGCAATACGGAAGGTGGCGAGCCAGTAGATCTCGTATTGCACTCGAAACGCGCGTGTGCTTATTATTTTAAAAATATCTGGTGCGTAGCAACACACAACTTTCCGCCACCCCTTTAAGTTCGAACACCACCTACATAGGCGGGCGCTATATCTTCGTTCAACGCATTTTTACAGGAACATTTATGGAGAACAAAATGTAGGGACTAGTTAGCTGAGAGTACTCCGAAAGTTTGATCGAAATCGTTAGAGCCGTTTTTGAGAAAATTGGAATACCGATAAATTATTAATTCGACAAATCTCCTTTTCTGAGTCAACTTGGCTTATATCTCCGTTCAACATATATATACAGAAATAATTATACAGAACGAAATGTTGGTATGGGTGACTAAAAGACACTCCATTAGGATTTATCACATCTGGTGAAGAAGTTACCCTGGAATTTACGGAAATGTTAGAAAAAACGTTATTTTCGACACATTTTGATTTTTATCTCTGTTCAATGGACCGTCACAGGAACATTTATTGAAAAAAAAAATGTAGGTATTAACTATTTGAAAACATCCTGTGAGTTTGGTGAAAATCACTGAAGCCGTTTTGCCAAAAAGCGTAAAAAACCTATTTTTGCTTCAGGGGCCCATATCTCCGTTCACCGTATTTTCATGGAGATATGTATAGAGAAGAAAAGTTGAATTTCAATTAGTAGAAGATAATGTGAAAGTTTAATCAAAATCGTTAGAGCCGTTTCCGAGAAAAATGCGAAAAACCCTAGTTTTTGGTACATTTTCGTCCCCCACCCCCCTTCCCATCGGCCAAAATCGTCCATAACCTTATTTTGGTGTCTACAAAAAATAACGAACAAAACAAAAAAAGAACCAGCTCAATCGGATCAGCCGTTCTCCCGCAAATCGAACTACAGACACACACACACACACGTGCCGAAATTAGGTTTTTTAGGGTCTGAAACGTAAAGATCTGAAGAAAACCCAATTTTTTTTTTGTGCCGATTACTATACTTTCCTTCCCTTAGGGTAGCGGAAAGTAAAAAACCACCGAAATCGGGTTTCCTCGAAAATATGCAGTGATTTGATCATTATGATAGCTATAGTTAGTTTTGGGCGAATGATGCTGACTCTTATTTTGGCGTCCCACAGTGATCACCAGGCTAAGCATCAAATCTGAGTCGATTTGGTTTAGCCGTGTTTCACAGACGCTCACAGACCACTTTCCCAAATATGGCCGTTCGGACTTACAATATTTTTTACCGCCGAGAACGTAACTTTCCTTTCTACCCCGTAGAGCCAAGGGAAGTAAAACAGTGCTAAAATCGATTTTGTGCTGATCTCGTCAATTTCCGACGGAAGAAAATTTTACACTATCGTTGAGTTATTTGGAGCTGTCCGCACAAAAAATTCAATCAAAATTGTTGTAGTGTTTGGATAAAGTACTAGTGTATTTATTATTTTTGTGGTGCTGTATGCTCTTAGTTTGGCGTCTGCTGGCGGAACGAACGCGATTACTCAAATGTAATGTTTATTTATAATTATTTTTGTACTCGTGAAATGTTAGTTGTGTTCATCGTATACTTAAGCGTACCGCTGTGTCTACTCGCTCGCATTTAATAAGACGTACAGATGTGAAACCAAAATGGCCCAGAAAGCTCTGATAACGGAGTGCTACTGGATATTTTGAATTCAGACCTACGATTTCCATCCCTCGGAACAATGAAAGGGCCTATGCCAGTAATTTGGGCGTTGTTGGAGCGAACACTCGGAAATTTGAATTGGAAAATTGAATGGAACAGAAAAGTAGTAGCACTACGTATCATTCTGGGACAAAACCAGTACTGTTCCTGTTTACCTAAAGTTTCAGACTGCTCAGCACGTTGGTGATGTATTGGACAGTTAGCGTGATGTTTTGTTGAATGATACGTGGGAACTGATCTGGAACTATCCAGAAAGTACTGTGCAAGTAAGATATAGTATTGTGCATTCCGGAATATCAGGCTGATTGGGCCAAAATAAATTTTACCAGAAGACGTTTGAGCTGGGTTTATTGGGTAATACTCTAAAAACCGAGTGTTTCTGGTAATCTGTCACAATTTAATGTGCTACTCTCTTAACTTCGTACGGATGACAATTTGTTTGCAACCTACGGTTGTTAAACAAACACGTCAGTCAAAACTGTTAGGGGAACAAAATATGGCGTTTTGCTCGCTCTTCATACATATTGTGGCGTCTCACGTGTATGTACAGGCCAAATATCAATTGTAAGCTGATCTGGTTCGGCAGTTCTTTCTCAATCGCAGGAGCAGTTCATATACGATTACTGATACGCAGGTAACATAGGCAAATCAGGTTTTATTTTACTCACTTGACTCCACAACGTCAAGACTTATAAGTACTTTGAAACCCTAAATTTGTTCCATTACTTTTCCCATTTTTTGCGAAGCCGAGAAAACAAAAAGACCGTTTTTTATTAACGCTTATCGATTGTGTTGGACGTAATGGTAACAAGTAAACGAAAGAAACAATGGACTGTAAAATAAGATGATAAGGAAAATTTAGAAAACTATGAAATTAATGAGCGAATAAGGAAATTAAGGAGCTCCTGCACATGGCATTAAAATTTTACGATACTGCTGTTGGACAATGAAGAAAAAGTAAATAAAAGAACGATCTTACCGTGTCAACTGAAGACTTGATCGTAGAACGAATACGTAACTGGTCGTGGTATACTTCAGGTGGGTCATTGCATTGAACTTGCTATAAAACTATCTTTAAAGGAATGAAATCGGGACTCTGGAAGCTGAGTTGAATTGGGATTGGTAGGAATGAGGAATTAAGTTGATTGAAATCAGCATAGGCCAACCTCGTGGCTGGAGAAATGGGGGAAAGCTTGAAGTAGAATGAGATTCACGTTGACGCGGTTTGTGAGAAAAAGGCGAGAAATAATTGTACCGACAAGTCTCGTGTTGTGGTTGAATGGTCAGTTCCTTCCTTAAGAATCTCAGCGTCAGCATTTGTTACTTGAAACATTACATCGCTGGTTTTTTGCGCAACGTTTAATACCGGTGTTTATTTCGTTGTATTTTGTTTTTTGAATTGTTTTCGTATTTTTAGTATATTGGGGCGATGTCGATGTCAAGAGTATCGTGTATACGTGATCAGCTTGAAATTTCCTACAACACCTTAAATATTGAGAGATCCCGTCGTTTTTTTCGTGTCTCAATGTGCCTGGTAACAGTTGCCGGAAAAACAGAAAAGAGTGGCAGTTTGCGCGACGAGTTTTTTTCCTATGTGCTGCTCGTACCGTTCAATTCCCTTAACGACGTCTCACGAAAAGCTGGAGGTCCAAGTATTTTGATAGAAAAATTGGAGCAGTATGCATTATTTTCATCACTATATATCCTAGATCTAAAGAAATTAAGAAAACAACACGAATTCCGTCGGTTCGGTTTCTATTTTGTCCCCGTGGCGTGGCCTGGAGTTCGTCCAGTTCTTCGTCCTTGACATTGTTTCTTCTGCTTGGTAAACATATTAATAAACAATATGGCGAAAGCCTTCAATCGTTGATCTCAAAACAGCGTTCGAATCTTTACTTCACAATGCAAATGACGTAATTGTTGGGGGGGGGGGGGAGTGTTAGTATATTCAAATACGCCTGAAATTTATGACAACTTGCGCACATCCTTTGAAGCGCTGTTTTCAAGGCCGTGTTAACTTCGTTCCGTTGTGTCAATTGTTTGAGCCACTATAAAAACTAAGAAGGTTTGAGACGATTTCATCAGCTAGTTACGTTAGTGCGTTTTAACTTAATGAAGAGTACTCGTACATTTTCAACGAATTATCGTGAAAAAAAACAGGGCTAACAATTCGCGTCAAAATAGTTTTAGCATCAAAGTTTTGACCAATTTCCTTGTTACCATCAAGATATGTACGTATATCGTTGGCGACGAACGGTTTTAGTGGAAATCACTCAAGTCACTGTGACATTAAAAGTTCCCATTGATAGGTTAAGCGTGTTTGATAGTCTTTCATTGCAGTTGCCATGAGAGTATGCAACGAATCTTCGTTTTCCGAAATAAATCTGCAACTAAAAGCTTTTAGAAATATGCACAGCGAACATGCTTGAAGCCAATTTTGTTGAAAAAACATTACATATTAACTGCCTGTATTTGGTTTATGCCGTGACGTTTTTTTACATTTTATCTATTAATATTAGCAATAAACGCTATAAAGTAACTAGAAACCTATTTTTCAAACTATGTTAAAATATGAGAAGTGAACATGTAAATTTTGATCATCACTTCTCTTTACTTATTCATAATGTTTTGTTCATTCATCAATATGAGTAAACTGGACGGTAAAGATGGCATTGAAGGTTCGGTTTCAACGAACAATCTTCCAAAAAGGATGTAGGAATGGGTATTAGAGTTTAATTGAATCTCTGGGGCTATCACGATATAGGCAAAAATACATACTAGATAAAATGAGAGTACAGAAACGAAGAAAAGTAGCTTCCAGGTCGTTAAGTGATATATCTGTCGAACTGAAATATCACTCAATGTTATGTGAAGAAAGCAAGCGTCAGGCACCCTTTGGCGAAATCGAAACATAATTACACGAACTTGTGCAGACTTGCGTGACTCTCAGCCATTCGCGAATCTCCCCACGTCATCCAACGTGAGAACATGGTATCTGTAGACCGCTATACGAATTTACATAAAGAAGGTGGTGCATGTCCTCCCTTATTCGCGGAATGCATATGGGACATTGTTCCACAGTTTCTGTCAACTATGGTTCCCTATTTAAATTGAGAAGCTCGCTGAGGATTTCGAACAACCACTGAACTGCTGCACGGAAATCAAGTGCTGACTCCCGCTTGAAGCAGGAAAACTTCCTCCTCTACATTGTGCTCTCTGTAGGGGATATCCAACGGTTCCGTAAGGCTGAAGAAAGCCCTCCAAAATTTCGCTTGTTTCCCGCCTTCGTGCCGAAGCGCACATCATGAATGTAGGTTTAGGATAGGATGTTCGTAATTATTTCGTCATCATGATCCCAAATTTCCTTGCTCAGCAAATTCCTTCATGATAACCTCCCTATCAACAGTCTTTGACAGACTAGATTACTTATCCAGATGCTTAAAATGAGATTCGAGAGTGCATAGGGCAATAGGATCCAATTCAATTTCCAAATGGAACGCGTGGTTGGGAAACCATCAACATCCCTTCGACCACAAAGTATTCACGAAGCTCCTAACTTTGCGACGCCTGCCTCAACGATGGTCTCAAGCAACCCTGGCTGCAGTAGCGGACGTGCTGTGAGATGGGCAGTCGTTATCGCGACTCCGAGGTGTACGTAATTATTTTGCATCTTCTGATCTTAACTTTCAATTCTTCGCCCGCCCACAGCTCGCACCGTCCTGGAAAATCAAAAGTTTAGACTGAGCCTCCACCTCAAATCGTAACTCCTGAATTACATTACTTATTTGAACTAGCATCAAACAATGATGAACGTTCTCCATTTGTTGCATTTTATATCGGTGTTAAAAAACATGATGTCTCTTCCACCACTTTCTAATGCACGTTTCTTTCATTAACACTCAATCGCGTGTCAAAAGGTTGTCGCCATTCAGTTAGCCATGAAAAAAAACTGTGCGACGATCGCTATTATTCATTGGATCGCACACTCTGCGTTATTTCGGAGGTGTTCAGTTCTCTTTGTGAATTAATCTTGGGCTAGTGGAAGGCGACGGAATGGCTGATACTGAAATAGTTTCCCACGGTCTTCCCCGTGTGAATTATTTTGGTCTATCGCTCCAAGAACGTTCATTTATTTATTAGGCGATCCATCATATTTTCAAAGGCGAGCAGGTAAAAGCAGTTCCTAGTGTTTTCCCGAACCGCACGCTCGGGAAGGTTTTTAAACCTGAGAGTGCGCGTTATATCATTGTTACGTGCTTCAGTTCCGTCGTCGAGTGCTACAACTTCCCTTTCAACTTGTGAAAATACTTCAACAACTGATTGTATTGTGAACTACTGAGCTTTCACCCGATTCCTATTCAGGGAGTCCAGTCGGTGGGTGTGGAAACGTTTTTCAGGAGCTATGAAACGTTATATATGACCAACCTCATGTTGACTAAGAGATCATTTCAGTACTTGTATCATTGTATTACTTTCCCAGTACATGTCCTTTTAACGTCAATGTAAAAACTAAAAAATGTCTTGTGCCGTTCTTTATTTATGGAACTGGCAATGTAAAGAAAGGGTTAATACTTAATGATACCGTACACTTACCTTTTCCGCTCATCTTTGATTGACTAGGTGGATTCTCACTGTCCTAGTTAAATAAATTTCGTTTGAATTGAACGTTAGATACCATGTAATGAAGTGTTCTTAATCTGTTAACGTTTCAACGGACAAGGGTGAAAATCGAAGACGTTATGCGTTGATAAGGAGTCCCAGACAAGATCACAGAGTGATTGTTCGGGAAGGACTAAACCTCAAAATGCGACCCCCCCCCCCCCCATTCATCATCATAAATAAATACTTTGACCTAATAGCGGAGAACTACTTCCACTCTTCTCATCTTCTTTAGTTCATCTTGAAATGAAGTTCCTATGTTACTCAAATTCTGGAAAGTATGGCGTCATAATTTTAAGTCGACGGAAAAATGATCGGATCGAACCTCAATAATTAAACCGATGTTTATGGAAACTTATAACACATTTAATTTGATATTTGTTGAGTATTCCAAACAAAATTTCAAAAAAGTGTTGAAGGTTTTCCTTGTTTTCGGGTTTAAATGGTGAGAAGGTTACCCCTAAAAAAACTTTCCCTGATGAAAAATTATCTTAGGTTTTTGCACAGGGGCGGCATGGGAAACTATTTTGGTATAAAGACAATATTAATATTGCACCGTAATAGGTATCTTGGATAGCTAGGTAACTAACCAATCACATCCTCTTTTTTCTTTAAATGCATTTCACTTCCATGTAGGCTGCGGGAGCGAAGTGTTTTGCAATAGTGCAGTAATGAGTCGCATTATTAATGTGCGTCCCCACGGAGAACCAGTCCCTTTGAATTTACTAAGTTCTATAAACATAAAACACGATTTAACGACCAATGCTATTGTATAACTGTTTTCATTTACGAAATATTCGTCGTACATACTTATCTGGGAAGTTCCTATATCACCCTAGTGATAATGAGAAGTCAATATGAATGGGATTCCCAACTATGTGTGAGTTGAGAAGCAACTACCATTCAATATCAATAAAGGACAATTTTGAGGTTGACGTTTTTTCTCCCTTAAATCCGCTATTCCTCCCAGTGTCAAACGACAGTCTTGGACATGCTGCAAATGCGAATTTGACCGTCTAACTGGTATCCAGGTTTTGCGTAATGTGGAGAACTGGTTGTAATGTGTGAGTGAACGCATGAATCATTCTGTTGCTTCCTCGTCATATTAGAGAGAAGCACTCGAAGTGTACGTCTTGTTAAGCTTGTTTAATAACTACCTCAGCCATTCAACAGCATAATTGCATGCTAAAATGTGTTATTCTAAGTAAATTTAGTTCGCAATTTGTTCACTAATTCATTGTGTACATTTACATGACAATCAGTGAGGTTCCTACACAGCCCGCTCAACTAACAGGCGTTTTTGATCCGTGCCTAATAGTACAATTTCAGTTTTTCTTCTATTGCCCTTCGTTTCGAATCATTCGTGGAACTGGGCGTTGTAGGTTGAAACAACTCAAAGTATGTCAAATTAAAAAGAAGAGCTACTAAGGCAGTTATGTGTAACACATTACACCACTTTGTTTACTCCTGTTGTGAATGCGCTTATTTTTCTCTCTAATGCTTATAGTTCTAACCTTTGGGGGCTTATGTAACTTCTAAAAAATTAAGGTCTGAAATTCTCGATTTCAAGCCGAAATCCATAAGATTGTGTCTCTTCAAATGTGATTCATCATCAAAAGTCACATAAACCCGTGTAAAATGTTCAATATCTCTTTCGGATCTAGTTAATTGAGTTCTACATTATTTCATTGTGAATAGTACGCTATGTTAGGATGTGTGCCAGGAAATTCGTACAACCCTCCTCTCAAGTTTGTCATTTTTCGTCACAAGTTATGAGGATTCCAAATCTGCAATGTCTGTCCACTATCGTCCGCCCTTCAGGCCATATTTTCCCTTCTATGTAGTATAAGAAAATCTTTTCCATAGCACAATGGTTAAAAAAATTAGCCAAACTCGAAATTTTGGCAGTTTTATTGCAATTACGTGGTATTGGTGTCGTTTCCAAGGTATTATTCAATGTTGAGTCAAATAAGATAGTGAGTAAATTCTATAGTGAAGGAATACAATATAGCAAACGTTATCGTTTCTCAATGGCCTGCGCTCATTTCGTTCCTGACTCCTGTATCACTCGAACAATTGGTCAGTTCGACTCGTCAAGTCGTGCCAATTGTGTAGCATTTATCGAGTACTTTAAAACTTTTTTTCGAATATTCTCAAAACCTACCCTGACGATATTGATTGAATTCAGATGGTAGTATTTCACTGTTCCCTACATTTTCATACCCATAAACGTTCCCATAGAAATGTGATAGAAGGCTGTGATTGTGGTAATCCAAATTCATGTGGGAATGAGGAAGCTTGTGTGTCATTTTCCGAGCCTCACAATGAATGCACTGACATCAATCAAGAAAAAATCAAATTAAACAAAATTTAAAAAAGTCACAGGGGGCTCAGACTCAAGGACTCGGGGAGATAAAGGTTGAGACAAGGATGGATTAAAAAAAACGAGAAAGAAAAAGATGAGAAGAAAGATGGGAAGAGAGAGGATGCCAACACCTGTAAAGTGGGTGCCAGTTGGTGGCCTCATGCTTGACACTAGTTTCGATTTCTTGTCACAATGATTTCATTGCATTGCATTTTCTCTCGTTGCACTCACGAAACAGTGATCTTTGGCTTGCTAGTGATGTTCCAGAGTGTTACTGAAAAAAGGGCATGGTATTGGCAAACATCCCCATGTGACCAAGACGTGACAGCGCTGGTGTACGTCGGGTTGAAATCAAACATTGAAACAACAACAGCAATAACCTCAATCAGTTTAGGTGTTTCTACTCAACATTGACGACAAAAGAGATAGAGTCTCACACATTGATGCATGACACATGTTTGCTCGTTGATATTTGACTGGAAACGTGAAGTCGATGAAACAAGTTTTTCTAGCCAATTACGCCACTTTCCTTTTGAATGAGGGAGATCAAAATGTTCTCGGTTTTATATTTTGTGATGTTACTTTTTCTCATCATGCATCCGTGAAATTTTTAAGGCAAACGTTTGATTTTTCTTTTTACTTGACAACTGTTCTTTGTGGTTTTAGGAGGTCATGAATAACCTTGGTGAGAGATTGACTCCCTTAATCGTGGCAACCAAACACGGACATAGAAAGGTTGTGAAACTACTGCTGGAACGGTTTGGAGCAGATGTGAACAAGTGCGGAGCTCTTAGAGTTGATGATTTGCTGTTGGAGCAGGTTTCACCACTGTGGGTAGCTGCAGGTAATACTTCTATCATCAATTTTACTGTTCATCAGTTACTAACTTACTCGGTATTATTAATTTTAAACCTGAGTCAGGTGACAATTATGTCATAGATGACTTGGCCCTTGGTATCTGCCTGAAGGATAGCTAATTGTTGCTGGCACCTGTGTTACACAAAGCCTATATTACTGTGACATGAACTCCAATGTTCTTTCCCCATTAAGTGTTTTTTCCCACGCGTATGAGCATTACAGGGAGGTGATGACAGGCACGGTAGGCACCACCATGAGGACTGATATAAGCTGAAGTATCGCTTACTAGTGTTGTTTTTATTACATAGTCAACACAAATAATGTGTCACGTATTCAGGAATCTTCAAGGTAGCACAATGTTCCATATAGTTGTGAAATATCTGACTTTCTGTATTATTTCATAAAATATAATTTTAGGAATTCAAAATGATGACTAAACAAGAGTGAACTCGTGATGTTGGTGAGATGGACATTTAGTTATATCTTCAGATTCTCGAGCATGTTATCTCCATATCTTGCAACCAAATTTATTTGTTATTATACACAGCTTTTGTCATGAATTCTGGATGGAATTGCTCATGCAGCTTTGTAGTGAGATTTTTGTCAAGGATGTGAGAACTATTCCAATTCCACCAACCATTTTCAGTGCTCCTGAGTTTTCGTAGATAGTTCAGTTGTAGATGTACTACTTTGCTCCCTGGCTAGGATCATTATCTAGAAAAGGAAATGTCAGAGCTCATGGATCTTTTATGACTTTCCTAATGATAGCTGTACTACTTGGTTTCCCTATGCACTATTTTGTTACTTTTTACTTTCCTTATTCATATGAAGTGGAAAGGAAAGTTATGTAATGAGCTGAAACACTTTTTTTCTTGAGCTTTACGTTGCTGAGTTAAAGTCCCCAAAATATTATTGTCAATGAATCGACACAAAACTATAGATATCATAGTGATAAAACGCCAAATTTTGTTTTTCTCAAAAACAGCTCTAATGGTTTTAAATACATTATTAGTGTTGAAAGTTCTATGGTGCTGGATTTTAATCTGTGGGAAAATGCTAAGAGTGGTACAACAAATTATCAAATAGTTCAATAATCATCTATTGCAGTACATTTTTCCTAATATATGCTGCTTTTACGATACTAGATTCTCACAAAAATTGTGTTGATAATTCTATTGGGTACATGTACGTTGGATGGTTATAAAATTGTTAGGAACAACTCAAGAAATTTCAACATGCGAACTTCAGTATTTTTGACTAGCTTTTTTCTCAGTGTTTTCTCTATAATTCCATAACATAAATAAAAATCTTCACAAAAAAAATCACGCTGACATTCCCATGAATATAATGTTTTTTGGTAACTCAATGAAGGCTGTGAGGCACTACTAGTTTCTATATAGAACAGTGACATAAACCACCATGTTCATTTAAATTTAGGGAGAAACCCATTGGAATAGTTGTTAGTGCTATAAAAATCAATAGTGTATTTGTGACTGAGAGAAAGTTGTGCACTGGGTTGCACTTGGATGTTTTCAGTATGTTGAATGAGTTATCGCATTGTTTTATTCATAATAAACTTGTTTCTAGGTGGTGGCTTCATCAATATTGTAAAGGATTTAGTGGAAGCAGGAGCCAATATAAACCATCGCACTGATACTGGTTCAACTCCTATTAGAGCAGCCTGTTTTGATGGGAGGCTTGAAGTAGTGAAGTATCTGGCTGATTGTGGTGCAAATGTTGAAATAGCTAACGAGTTTAACAACACCTGTCTCATGATAGCATCGTACCGAGGTGAGCTTATTGGAATATGAGCCTGATGTATGTCAAAAATTGTGGTCTCCCTGTTATGGTACCATGGAGGGCTGAAGATAGTGAGAGTGAATTTCAAAGTATGTTGGATGCTTGTGTTTCAAGTATTACTGAATTTGCCTGAAAGGCCAAGTGAAATGTCATGTTCTGGCGTTCCACCAGCATAGTCTGCATTCTCTAAAGAGCTGAGAAAGATTAATGATAGAATGGAGTTAGTATATCTGATGAAATGATTCAGTAAGTGAAGTATGTTATGTGAAGATATTGAGGATGGATACCTGACAAACAAACATTTAGACTTAACACATTCAGTGCGTACTTCTGTTGTATGAACAGAACCAACCCATCCCACCAGGCGGATTTTTTTTTTTTTTTTTTTCATAAACCTGACCGAAATGGTTCCAATTGTCGTAATTTATAGGTAATTAATCTTAATAGTCGAATTTGATTAAATTTTGCTCATTATGCACCATGTGTGTGATACGCCTGGTGAGAGTGATCACAGATTTTCTGAGGAATGGCGCCGCCGGCTTGGGTCTAGTAGGAAAATCGTGTATTATAAGGTTCGTTTGGACAATACCCATAGAAATAGAAACAAGAAATGTTGGTATCAGCATTTTTATTGGGTCGGTTCCATACATATCTACTCCATCAGCAAAAATGCACGTCATGGCTCATACCATAGGTATCCTTACCTACCTTGTTGGAAGAAAATATGTATCAATTACTATATTTATGGTAATTATTAGTCCAATAATATATGTCAATCACATACAAGAAAATGTCAATCACATTCAAATGTCAATAAAGGAAATATAAATCAAAAGAATATATCAATACAGAAAATATGAATATCAAAATATCAATCACAATCAAATGTCAATAAAGGAACTATAAATCAACCGAATATATCAATACAGAAAACATGAATCTCAAAATATCAATCACAATCAAATGTTAATAAAGGAACTATAAATCAACCAAATATGTCAATCAGTTTCTCTATATCCTCGTCTGAGTATTTCTTCTTCTCCTTAGACAAGCGAGGGATTTTTGGTTCCAATTGTGTGTCATCAGACATCTAAAATACCAATACAAATAATAACGTGGGTAAAAAAATACTTGATAAAGAAAACTAATCATAACCATCATACTGTACCAAAATACAGGGCAAAATGGTAGGAAGAGAACAGAAATCAGGGATGGTGCTCTACATATTGGTGCCAAAAACAACATTTATTTATTCACTGCCCGTTTGTAATCATGCATTATGAAGTAATTATTAATTTATTATTGAACTTACCTTGAATGAGAGAAGAAATAGCCACACGAGAACTCCAGAACGCACAATAATCTAATGCAAAACTCCGATTTGGAGTGTCTATGAAGCACAGTATTTTCCGAGTGAAATACATCTCCAAACTGCAGAATGCGCCATTCTATCGGTTGTTCATAGTACCTGCTCAGGGCGGATAAAAAAACAAAGACTTTTGCACCGGGCGTCGATTTCCAAGAAAAGTTTGAAATAGCAGCAAGTCATCACGCACCATGTGTGTGATACGCATAGCTGACCCGACCGGATTCACACACCGTATGCGTGATACACACGGGACGTGTTAACAGGAGCCTTGAATCTATGGGTAAAGAAATGGCCATACCAAACCTACACGATCGTAATCAAGTTTTGAATGTGTATGGAATGTCATTACGGGTTATTAAAATGAGATTAGGAACTAAAGCAGCCAATGGGTGAAATCGATGCTATGGAAAGTTGTGTGATACTTTGCTCTGAATTACTTGTTTTTCCCACACGTGTGAAAACACACAGTTGAATCATTCATAAGCATGTGTGTTCTATGACTTTATAATTACTATATCAAATAGTTTGATATCATACAATTTCTGGAGCAGTTTATTGTTTGGAGGTTTTGTCGGCAATTCCTGGTACTATACAGTACTGTTGCATTAAATTGACATTATTCTAGCATTGTCTTCATTGTCTAAATTAAATATAAGCACCGTCTCTCAAATGAGAAATACTGGTTATGATTTTATAAATGCAGGACATTTTGACATCGTGGAATTTCTAATTTCCATTGGTGCACAAATTAATCGGCAAGCTTTGTGCGGAGCGACTGCTCTCCATTTTGCAGCTGAGTTTGGTCATGGTGAAATCATACGGCGCTTGCTTGAGGCTGGAGCCGTTGTGATGTATAGCAAAGCAGGTAATTAGACCAGCTGAAAGTACCATTTTACGTAGCATGTGGTTTTTCGATGTTTAGTACCAATTACTTGAGTTACACAAACATTTTTTCTTATTCTAGGTCTCACACCTATGATGCTTGCTGCAGAACAAGCTAGAGCATGGGTTGTTGAGTTATTCATCAACCGCCCAGAGTTGCATCTTTCTAAGCAAATGATTATTGATGTTGTGGAACTACTTGGGGCCTCTTTTGCTAATGATCAGAAGAATTACAATCTGGAAAAGTGCTTGAAGTACCTGAGGTTGGGAATGAAGTTGCGGTGAGTTACCAATCACTGATACTTTTTCATTGACCACCATCCTTAGTCAACAAAATTCATTATAATCCACAAATGTAAAAGAACCGCAGCATTTTTGACTCATTTTTATTTTAAATTCCCATAATATGAGCCTTTCTCATTGAAACAAGTAGAAGTCGTTATTGGGTGGAGAAAACAATCCTTCTTACCCAAATACACAACGTATAATTTCCCCAAATTATTGATAACATTGCAAAGTAGCGTTGATGGGGATAACATTGTTTTTTTTTTTCAGTATAGGTGAGGGAGGGGGTTTGAAAAAATGAGGTACATTAGATTTTAGGTGAAGCTAAAAGCGAGGTTAAGCTTGTTGACTGACTTCATCCTGAAAGGACCTTCTAACGATACCACGATCTGTCAATAATCCTGACTCATTTACAGCACATCAAATTAATTTGTCACTGTTAATGTTCTGGTTTTGAGTTTCCCTTTCCCTAGGAGGGAAAGCAGAGTATTGCAGAAGGTTGGAATCTAAAAGTACTGGTGTTAACTTCTTGATTCTTGTGCCCAGATAAGTATGGTGGAAGATGGATGGAAGGAGGAAGAAAATGAATGAAGAATAAGAAGGGTTAAATGTGAAGGTGATGACTATTGAGATGGGGTGAGAGTGTTACGACAATAGTGAATAGTGTGAAAGGATAGACAGTATGAATGTAAAACCCTGAATGGATGAATCAAGACTAAAGCATCCTGGTCCCATTCACTAGGAAACGAAATATTACAATGTGAGTGATGAGAAGAAGGTGGTGACAATCAAACAGGAGATGAAATGCTTGGGAGTGTTCCTAAACAGGAAGTTCACAAGGGCCACACACGTGACAAGAACCATACAAAGGGCTACAACCGTGATGTGGTAGTCTAGAAGATGGTTGGAAAGACATGGGGGCTGTGGCTGAGGATGGTCTTGTGGATGTACACAGTTAGGACAGTTAGTGCCTGTAGTCACTTATGATTCCCTGGTCTGGTGGACCAGGACAGTGTAAAAGACTGCAGCTCAGGGCCTCTGTAGCTGTGATGGGTTGTATGCAGGCAACCCCCCCCTCCCAGCAGTGCTGGAGGTCCTGCTGGGTCTTGCACCTCTCCCGCGACAACCCTTTTGCTTTATTATTCATTCTGAATAATAACCCTATGTTTTCGGTTACAAAAAATTTTTTACAACCCCCCCTCAAAATTTGATACTTTACGTTTCAAGACATCGGGATTCCAAATCTGCAATGTCCGTCTGCCGTCCGCCATCCGGGCCATTTTGTACCTTTAACGTGGTCTCAAAAATTTGTTCTTTCACACGATAATCCCATTTGGTATCTAGTTGTGCCCGCCATCTCGGCAATCCGATCGGACGAAGCACATGGTTGTTATGGACATAAAATGGTCAAAAAAATTAACGAAACGCAGTATAATCGCAAATAAGCCGTGTTTCGTATCATTTTTAAGGTATTTTTACATCCTGAGTCAAATGGAATCAGTATCAGACGTGCACAACTGCGTAAAGGGCAATTACAGTAATTATTAGAGTCAACTAATTGAAAGAACTTGCGGGAACTACAGCGTAAGTCAACGTTTCGTTGTTAGTACTCCCTCCCTCCCACCCGTATCATTAAAACCACCCGCTCGATGGCCTCGCAACACCGCCCGCTCGACTAGCAACATCGTGTCCCCGTCCCAATTTCCCCGACACTTTTTTCCCGACGGGGCGAAGGAAGGTTAGAGCCGATGAGGGCGCCACTTCCTCCGCACACGAAGGATCATAAATGCCTACAGACGTTTACGGGTGCCTGGCACCGGGGGAATATTTAGTTTTCGTAGTCCCATTGTAGTCAGGTCATGTTTTGTATGGTTTACTAGTATTTTTCGATGCTGAATCGAATGAGATGGGTCTCGGAGCAGTAATACTAGGTCAAGCTGTTCATGAGAATAATAAACCATTGTGTAATGATTTGCAGGGTTTTTTCTTGGTTACCAGAAGTTAGTATCCAAAATTAGGAGGTGAATCACAGTTCCTTGATGAGAATATCCTTTTGTGGGGACATAAAACACAAAAGTGTATCAACATTTGTTGGTAGGCTGCTTGGATGAAATCTTCTGAAATATTGTTAGGTGAACACATTTATTCAGAATGTAGGAGAGAAGTAATTTACTTGATTTCCTTTGGTTTCAACTCAAAACAGTATCATTTTCAGTATATTTGTATTTGTAGTTTTGAAGACCCTGCACGCCCAATTGAAAAACCATATAGTGATCTAGTTCCAGCCTATGAAAATCGAATTGAGTCCCAAACGCTCCAAGAACTTGAAGCTATTGCACAGGACCCCAACGCCTTGCATATGGAGTCACTTATTATAAGGTATGATATTTTTCAGGCAATTTCACTGGTCAGTTTGAAATGTGGACTGTAAATTTGTTCATCAGAATAAACGTCTTTGCTGTTGGATGAATTCATTCTTAAATTCTTATGAAGGTTAAAAATTGTGGTAGTATTGTGTATTATTATTATCATGGGCCATGGTCTTACTGATGAACCTAATGAGGAAGTGTTACCTGTAATGAGTAGAACATATAGGCACCTTCCATATTGTTATGTTCTAAATGCACACTTCCATATTGTTATGTTCTAAATGCACACTTCCATATTTTTACGTTCTAAATGATACTTCATAGTGATCTGTGCCCATGAATGACTAATTGTGACACGTACATTGATGATTACCTCTCATCTAACCCATCTGTCTTCAGAGCTTATTTGTTACAAAAACAAATGGCGTCCCTCCTTTCATCTGGCTCCTTCACTTTGACCAAATGTGCCTCAAATTCAAGATGCAATCCTCAGTTCCTGAGAATTTGAGATCCTCTGCCCATTTTCGATTTGTTCACCGTGCAGCCTTGAAAGTGTTGGGTCTGCAGTGGGACCCCCAGCTTGACCTATTCTTGGCGTGAGTAAATATTCTGAGGGCCTAACGCACCAAACGAAATCTAATGTCAGTGAATGCCATCTATCATCAGTAGATAGGGGTCCTGCAGCCATCATGGTGGTCGTGGGATCGCTGGAGGGTAATTTGCCCATCCCAAATTCCGTATTTAAATCTGCAGGGTATGAGAGAGGTGAGGGCCAGTTCTCCCCCAGACATCCTTGCATGCAAAATCATATCAGTGGATGGAGTTCGTTAAAGAATTTGAGTTGTGGCATTCATTTGTCACGTCTGAAGCCCAGAGTTTCCCTGTAGGGTTTTCTGATGCTTCTCAAAGGGCATATTAGGGTGTAGTATACGTTTTTACCCACCCACTACACCGCAGTATTCAGATCAGTTTGTTGTTAGCCAAATCTAAGGTGGCTTCAGGGAAGACTGGTAGCATATCCCGATTGGAGCTCAGTGGTTCTGTGTTGTTGTGCGTTATCTTGGATATGTATTCAAATCGATTCGAGTTCAAGGAAGTTTTCGCATTAACCAATTTGACTGTGACAGTACACTGACTCTCAGCACTAACAGCTAAGTGGACAACTTTGGGAGCAAATATAGTGTTCAAGATACAACAAAATATTCCCATGAGTTGTTGGTATCATGTTCAAGGGGAATCGAATCCAGCTAATTGTTCAAGCTGAGGGTTATCAAGAAAGCCTTAGTTGGAGCATCTGCTCTGGTGAATGCCTTTAGCTTGCTGGCCGATCAAAGTTTGGTAAAGTTAATGTACCTGTTAGTTGAGTCAATCTCCTCTGGATAGTGCGATACTGTGGGGGAGCGCTTTTGATGTAAAGAGGAGATGAACTCGCCTAATAGGGAGGTTAGCTTTAGTGATTTAGTTGTTGGAACTAACCCAATTACTTTACTAAAAGTTAGGTACCCCTCCTTCGTCGATGCCTGAGGAAAAATGTTTATTGCTGAATGCTGCTGTCAAAGACGTGTGGGGTTTATCGCCCTTGTTGAATCAGGTTTCTTCATATCACGAGCTACTTCAAATTACTGCTTATTTTATGCAAGCATTCAGGTCTGTGAAACCTCGCTGCTGCACTCTACAGGTTTCCAAAATGTTTTCTGCTGAGACAGCTGCAGCTGTATTACTTCTTGGAGTTTTTTTTGAGTATTTGGATGGCAGCCATAACAAAATTCGTGGCTGTTGTAATAGAAATCCACTCTCGAGGTGGTTGGATTTGTTTTTGGACACAGGTATTATTCTCAAGTTATTGAGAATTCTGTATGACTAAAGGCATCCCATTATACTCCGTAAGTCAGGACGGTTTTTTGAACTTCTCGCAGACAAAAAAAAAACGTTGACAATCTTCATACCCCACCATGTACTGCTCTCGTTACTTACCGTGAAATATTGGTTACTGCACCCTTTGTTATTGTGCTCGACCCTGCCCCTTAAATCCCGAAATGGCGCCTCTATTTGCCCTAGGGTTTCAACAACTTGAAGCAATGAAGCATTTTGGTTTTCTAGCGTAGATTACGCAGGATCATTCACGATATCTGCTTTGCTGCAGGGAAGGTTTTACCATGAGGGCATATATCTGTGTGTTTATTTGCCTTTCCACCAAAGCAATCTATTTGGAGTGGCCCTTGAACCTTTCGACGGACTGCTGCCTCACCACTTTCTGGCTCACCATTGCCCTTGTCAAGTTGTGTGTTCCAATCAGGAAATCAACTTTATTGGTGTTAAGAATAAGTTGCATAACAAATGCTGGTAGACTACTTCCAAGTAGGAGGGTGGAGGGGGTGCTCGCTTATCAACGTATTCATTGGAAGCTTAATCCTCCTTTGGCTCCCCACTTAGGGGAAATATGGGAATGCTCATTTCAGAGTGTTGAAACAATTTTGGGTGACTCACGGACATCTTCTAACCTATGAGGAATTTAACACCCTCCTCATTCAAATAGTGGCCGTGATGAATAGTCGTCCCCTATTTCTTCTGACTGCAGATTCTAGTGGCCCAACCATTCTTAAGCCTCCTCATTTTTTGACCTTGGGATCAATCTTGGAACAACTTCCCAATGACAATTTAGGGTCCATACCACCAACTTGTCTTAGTCACTACCAACGAGTAACACATATGGTCCAAAGTATGTGGAATAGGTGGCAAAGAGCAAATTGGGGCAGAATACGCCACTTCTCATGGAAAGTTGTGTAGTCGTTGTTATGCAGGAAACTTCTCCTCCCCTGCATTGCCCTGTGATTACCTCTTTTCTTCGCCATTTTCCTTGTCTACCCTTCCTTTATACAGTTCCTCTCTGCCCCCTTTTTCCCCCTCCTTCAGATTTGATACCTCCACAGTACGAAGGTAATACTTCAAACAATATTCTAACATAGCCATACAGTCCACAGTGGCATTTCATCATATATGCATAATGGTGTTGTATTTGGCGTTATTCTATTCATGGAGTGTGTTCTGGATTATACATCAGAAATTTCTGTGATGTTTTTGGTTTATTATTCATTCTGAATGATAAACCAATGTTTTTTTGTGTTACCTATGTTTATGGTCAGGAAATTTTTCTCACCGTTTCAAGGCATTGGGATTCCAAATCTGCAATGTCCATCTGCCTTCCCCTGTCCACTGTCTAGGCTGTTTCATGCCCTGAACGTGAACTAAAAAGGCCGTTCTTTCACCGCAATTTAGGCAGTTTTAAAGCAAATATGCTGTATTCGGTATCTTTTTCAAGGTATTTTTAGATGCTGGGTCTAATGGAATGAGTCAAATAAGTGTGCAACTGCACCTAGATCGAAAATAGTGAAATTACAGTAATTATAGTGAGCCAAAGTCTACTAATTAAAAGAACTTGCGGGATAATACACGGGAATTGATCGTTACATTGTCTCACTCCAACCACCCATTAGCTTGAATCGTGATGTCGTGCCAGTTGTACCTGGAATATGTAATTTTCATCGTTCTGTTGTAGTCAGGTAATGTTTCGTATGGTTTATTGGTATTTTTTTGATGCTGAATTCAATGGGATAGTTATCAGAGGTGAGAGACTAGGTCAAGCGATTCAAAGAATTAATAAACTGTTGCATAATAATTTACAGCATTTTTATTTTTCATGTAATTAATTTATCACAGCTTTGAATATATTTAGTTCATGTTTTAAAGTAAAAAATCTCTTTCAGACAGCGTCTGTTGGGCCCTAAATACACTAGTGATAGTCTTATCCCTATTGTTCTTCGTGGCATTCTGTTGGCTGAAGAAGGAAGGTTTGATCGCTGTATTGCATTGTGGATTCATCGGCTCAAGCTACTTAAGGAATGTGATGCTTGTTTCTGTATCAGTAAAGAAATACACCAATTCGCCATGGTAAAATACTTTGAGCTACATTATCTTGACTACATTATTAAAATGTGATGGTAGTGGTCAACAAAGGAGACTTGGCTACTGCTATCTTTTATCTTTTATGGTGCTAGATATAACCATATCCTGTCAATTCTATGCCAGTCGGATAGTGAAGGCAATATCTCAAATGAGACGTTGGCGTCGGATCACCGGGTGTTGATATTCCAGTTAGGGGTCTTGGGACCTACCAAACTTGAAAAGACTGGGCTCTGTACAGCTGCACTTTTTCAATAAGTTAAGAAGGTTCCAGCTGTGATTTACAGACTGCTGCGGAGGTGGAACAGACAACAGTCACAAATAACACAGCTATAAAAGAAGCCCCCGAGGCGAGCTGCAAGTTGAAAACCCAGGAGCCAAATGGGTGGAACAAGGCTCTGGGCAGACTCCTGGCGAAGAAAAGGAGGCTCTTCGACATAGGAAAGAGAGCTGGTTGCAGAAGGTTCTTGCAAAGGAAGAGAGGCCAATGATGGGTCTCATACAAAAGGGGGGAGGAGCATGCACTGGGAGCACTGGGTAGATGCTGGAGGAACTGATGGCAGTTCACTCTTCAGGGTCTCTCAACTATCACTTTCAGAACTATCTTGCTCATACGCCCATCCACTGTTCTCAGCATCAGCATGCCAATCAGAGGAGGAAATCTATAAGGACTGTTCTGAGCGAGTCGGTGACTCAGGTAGAGGACACTTCGAAACTGGTGAGGGGGGGAGGGGGGCTTTGACGATACGTTATATTCCTCAATCTTGGATGTGGCCTTTTGAGTTCAAAAATGGTGTGTGTGTGATCAAAAATGCTCAAATTTGATATTCACTCGGTGAATCAACGTGGGGTGTCAGAATAAAGTTTGTGCTAAATTGATCATTAAGTCCAAAAATCAAAAGAAAAAATGTATAGTTTATTTACTTGTAAACACTTGCAAGCATCTATATATCTCTGATTTATATGTTATACTGTTGGTATCCGCTGCTCATTACCTTTGTTTATTTCTGTTGCAGATGTACTCTCGCATTATCTCTCTCCAACAAAAAATAGAGGTAGAAGATATTACCTTTGTTTTATCAACAGCGCATTACTACTTGACACGCCTTGGAAAATTGAGACGGGTTGGGTACAACAAGACGCAAGTGGAGGTAAAAGTCCTTCTTTATCTTTTCACTTCAATGTGTTTTCCGATACCTAACGAGTATACTATAAGGGTATTGCAACAATGTAAACCAAAAAAAGTTGGGATTTCTTCAGATCTGTTTATTTGGACATCTTATGAACAAAAACAAAAAAATTGTCAGCGTGGTCTGTGTGTTTGTGTGTGTTGGCTAGACTTCCCAAATAGTGTCCTATGTGTGTACATTCACGCTCTGGTTCGATCTGAGGGACTCAGTGTTCCATCTCTCTCTACCACTATTCCTTTCTTCTGCCGTAAGCACCTGCTTGCTTTGCAGGCATTTGGCTAGGATGTTGCACGCTCTGTGGCTGGTCTTGAATTTGTCCAGGATCAGCTGCAGTGGTGTGACATGGCAACTCCATCTGCCCTCAAACCCAGTAAGCCTTCAGAGTTAGCAGCTGCTCTGCATGGGCTGTGTCCTGACTGCCTACTGTTCTGCGTGGGAGTAGTAGGCTTCAGATGGCACCATGGAAGGGATTACTGATAGTTTCACACCATTTGTGTGGCTCCACTGCCTACAGCAATGAGGTGTACAAGAAGCCAGGATTGTAACATTGTGGTAACTGGTTTGAGTCGATGAATCATGTGGTGCAGGTGTGTCTGTATACTCATGGGGGTTGTGTCTAGTGGCTTGACACGGTCTCCAAGCAGGTAGCTGGTGTATTTTCATCTGTAATCTGAGGGCTGGGAAGTGGAGAGAGAATGGCACTACCAAGTTGTCTCTGAAGAAGGATTGAGGCCTGTTCTAAACAAATGTTTCTGTAGAAATGTATTGGACAACAATACCATGCCAGTGTATACAGCAAATTTAAAAAACGAACTAGAAAACTTGGGAAAGAACAATCTTTAATGTAAAAATACTAAAATTAAAACTTACTAGTGAGAAAATTTATAATAGGACTTTTTCCCCTATAGACTAACATAAAACTGAAAAGACTTGCAAATGGGAGAATATACCAAGAATTGAAGAATTATTCAATCGTATGTTCAAGAAATATTGTAAGCTAATAAGTACAAAAAAAACATAACTTGGAAAAATATATTTTACCTCACTATGTTTACTGTGATTTCATTGGCATCACATACCTTTGCAATTGCTATTATTTGAATTATTTTTATAGCTGTGTTAAATACATAAAATAATCAATCATTCACTCATAACCATGAAAATCACTAAAACATGGATCGAGCATAAGCCTGGATGATTGAGACCTTTTTATTGTCAGGAGGATAACACAAACTCAGGAGGTAAGAAAAAACCCTTGGCCAGGGGTTTCGCATTAGAACTAAGGGCCATGATCTTGTTCGGCCAATTCTGTGCTGAAGAGTACGAATACATTTTTTAAATATTACTTGACATGTAAGAGAAAACCAAGGAATTAAGGAAAACTTAATAATTACTTACCTTAACTGTACATGCACAGGCAGCTAAATCCTGAGACGACTGCTCCTAAAGGTGTCTGGAGGGGGGGGGGAGGGGGGAGTATTGAGAGACGGTCAGGTCAGGACGGAGACGGTAGGTCTCAAGTCAGGACTGAAAGATGGGCTCAAGCCTTGTTGCAAACAAATATAATGAGACAGGGCTGCCAATTGGTGGCCCCTGTGCCTTGCTGGGAGGATGCCAATCGGCAGCCCCTCGCGCTGAACGTGTTAATTGATGTGATTGTTTAATCATTTGACATAACGTAAGCCGGAGTTGTATCGTCGTGTTGGTGATTACTCATTGTTGTTGAATCAATCTCCGCCTCTAAGATAGTGACTCAATTCTTCAATTTTTTATTTAATCCATTTTGAAAATTGCTTTTTAATTTCAGGATGAAAAGGGCTTGCTTGTTTTATCAATACTTGAGCTATTTCTTATTGTGTCTATCCCTACATACACCACAGCTAGTGAATCAGATCTGATGAATTTAAAGGAGATTATATTCACTATAATCAGACTGGACGTGAGTAGCTGTTATTATTTTGCCATTTTTTCATGGTTTCTATCGTTAACATTCAGAAGTTAAGTACATGCGGAGCTTCTTAATGCGGTGAAACATTTCTCATTAAGGGCCTCATTTATGTTGTTTGCAGTTCATGAATAATATGCAAGCCAACCTAAGCGCTATGCACTGCTGGTGATTGCAGAATTCAATCAATGTATCGTTATTAATTCAATAATTATTACTGTTTGAATTATTGAGGGGGATATTACTGAAGAGTGATAGGTATACATAGCTACGGTCATTGTAATAGTTCCATTTTCGCTATTGGAATATTTAATTTGAGAATTTTAAGTGCCTGTGTAGATATTTTTGTGTTCCTCTCGTCGCATGTACGTATACACACATCGAAAAATACTAGTTCAATGTTGCTAGTACCCTCAATGACCAGGGGGAAATACCAATGTGCCTGTGTAAAAGCTAGTACCAGTGTACCTTTATTGAATTATACGTATCCAGCAAGGTTGATATTATTTGCAGTCATGCTTAAATGCCTGATCACATAACCTGAACAGGGAGCTTGAGTTTTCCTAGTAGTCAATTGGTTGCTAATGCATATCTTTCTTCATTGCTTGAGTAGGTTATGGTATAAGTTCTGAACACCATTCACTGGCCAATACCCCTCACCTCTAAACCATCACATCAGACACTCAGTTTGTTTGTCACTCTTGCTTGCTCAAACACTCCTTACTTCATCCTGTGAGTCCCATTGTCATTTATATCGTTGCTTGCTGACTATGACAAAATGGTAGGTGTTTGCTAGTTGTGCCAAAGGCATTGTTGTTCTCCTGCACATCTGAAAAAACTCATCTGTAGTTACTTTTAGTCATTCTTGATCTTCTTATTGACTGGTGAATGTCGCTAATGATGAAAGTTGTCGTTCTTTTTTCTTTTCAGGTGCGGTCATCCAATGGTAAAAGCTTACTTCACCTGGCCTGTGACCCTTACACCAAAGTGAATGTAGCTCTGTCAGCAATGGGAGTAAGGCAAGTTCAATCATGATTCTTACAGTTCTTCTCTATTTGTTTCATTGTGATCAATTTTCGTTCATGTATACTTTTCTGTTAAGGTTTCCCAATGAGCACGTTATTGCACTTCTTCTGGAGTGTGGGTCTGACATTAATGCTGTAGATAATGATAAAAATACTCCTCTTCATCTGATAGTCAGCCCATATCGACCTGTGAGGTAAACATGCCTTTGTCTTTTATTATTTAAAATAGTCTCTGAATCTTATTGTATTTCTTTAGAGGTGGTATTGTTGAAAATGTTCATGAATGAAATGTTAATCATGGACTCACTATTACAGGCAATCAGGGTTGTTTCTATGTCTCGCCATTTTCATCTTTGTTACAGAGAGTTTGCGGACACTCAAAAAGTAATTAGCTTGCTTATTGAAAAAGGTGCTCATGTGGATGCTGTCAACAAGGAAGGCCTTGAGCCTATTCAAGCTGCCAGTTCGGGTGAGTGTTCATTGGTAATTTTGATTGCGTTTAAGGGTTGCATATATACGATCACAAGCTCAATTAATATTATGGGTGAATTCAATGTTCTGTGGTATAATAGTCAAAATTATGCTGGGAGACGTTTAGTCTCTGTTTTTATCTTCTCAATTCGTTGCAAACTCGTTGCCGATTTTCTTTTTAGGTAGCTGGGGATTGAGGGCATTTCAATTTCTGGTCCAGGGCAGTTGTGCTATCTCTTTTATTGAGATGATCAGGATTTTGCTGATACCTTTTGTAATATGTTCCACAACTAGGCTGCGCTCAACATTCACAACTTCATGGTGAACTGTGTGAAATTCAGTGTGGTTGTTTTTGTGAGACTTAGTATAGAACTTCACCCCAATTTCTTCTGTCGTTCCAGTAGTTTGAGTGGTTCTAATTGTATAGGTTCAAGGCTGAACCCAGCCGACTGGCAAGTAGAAGCAGCCATCAAAAGAGGCATCTGGGCTGTTTAAAGTATCCCTTTTTGTGCAGAAGAAATTTGGAATGGGAGGTATGTGGAGTGTAATGGTGGGTTGATATTACAGCTTTCAAGTCACTGCTGGGTTTGCCCTAAGTATGCTGGACTACATATTCTGAACAGATAAGGGTTCGACTCAAGTAAGACATGTATTACCTATACATGTCTTACAGGGCTTATATGGCATGCATTTGATTGTCAGTTGGTTTAGCTGTTTGCTAACTTTGCTCATGCCGAATTTGATTGCTTGTCACAATTGATATAGCTTCTCTAAGAGGTTGGTGGAGATGAATAATGTTGGCTAATGCGCTGGTAATTTATATGTTTACTGTAACACAATCTGCTTACTGTAGAGAAGTTTCACATTCATCTTTGTAAGTTGGATTCAGCCCTGCCTTTCAATCAAAACGTATCGTATTAATCTCACAGTTGTGAATCTTGATTAAGTAATTCTTTTAATGAGTTATTAAATGTTACAGCATTTGTGCAACTCATTCTTAAGGCACATTACTCTGTGAAAAGTCTCATGTGTATTGCTGCAAGAGCTGTCAATGATCATGGTCTTCATTTGAATGAGCCCCTCCCACCTGCTCTTCTTAATTTCATCGAGATGCATGGATCTGGTGAGTAATAAACAGTTTTGATTGCATATTGAATTTCCATCAGAATATATCTTCCCAATTTTATAAATGGTCAATTAACCTGGGAGAACTTACTGTGCCAACAAGTTTCGATAGCAGTAATTACTGGCTTAAAAGTAAATGTTAGTATTGGTTAATTTTACTTTACTATAAATGAATAAGCATTGTATTAAATATTGTACTCAACTCTATATTTATGGGTGATCTAACGAGTAGGGGAAGCAGTTTATGAGATGATAGCAAGTACAAGTTGATTACACAGTCACACAGGATAGTGATTCATGTCGGGCAAGAGAAGCAGAAATCCTTATCAAACGCTCACAACAAGTACAAACTAGTTCCCAATATCCACAAATTGGACCAGCCAGTTCCTTCCATGTTATGGTAGATCAGTGTGTGGCTACACTTGTTCCAGCCATATGCCATACTTTGGTATGTCAAAATTCATGCAGGATTTCTGAGGGACTTCTCACTGTCATGTCATTTAGTGGTAGTTACAAGCACCTCTCTTTTGTATAACCAAATTATAGGTGGTCATGAGAAATATTAGAATCATATGTAATTTCTCAGAACTTGTTCTGACGAACCTTATGGATCAGACAGGCTTCATGAATTGTTGTGTGGTGTGTTGGCTCTGATGGCCTCTCCCATAAGCTCTCTGTGAAAAATGATTGGGTGGGCTGATACTTCAAGTTTGGCTATCTTCATTATAACCTTTCAGTGTTTCTCAAAGCCCCACACTACACTTCATTTTAGTGGGATTGTCTACTGAAGTACCTAATTATTGCACTATATATAATATAAATAACCTCAGCAGTGAGTATAATGCTTAGTTTTTGTGGTTTGTTGAAAGGGTTAAGCGAGTGTGTAGTTGTAACCATTTCAATAAGTATGGCTTGATCCTTGACACATCCATGGCGCTTGTACCACATCTGTGTCATTCATTTTAACACATCTGACAGATTCTACATAAACCTTTTTAAACACATTCAGCCCAGGGTGCTGCTGATCGGCGTCCTCCTTGCAGAACACCCGGGCTGATTGGCAGGCCTGTAACATTATATTTGTTTGCTACTAGTCTTGGGCTCACCTCTGAGCCTTATTCAAGACCTAGGCCTCGTCTCTCAGTGTCATACTCTTCCAGAGATTTAAAAAAAAAAAAAAAATCATTTTAGCAATATTCAATACATATTATGGCGTTAAAGCAATGAAATGATATTTTTCATTTCAGGTCGTTAGGTAGGACAGGTGAGATCATGGCTGGGTAGAATGTGGTATTGAGTTAGCTCACTAAATTTCCATCACTGCACAAAATTGTTGAAGTCTTATGTTTGAGTTACTGATTCTTATTCCATTTTGTGAAAATCGTTAGTTACTGTTTCTGATTTTCATAACTGAAGCAACTGATGTTGACATACTGGCAGGCATAAGTACTCTGGTGTATATCTGGTCTAGTGTGATATAGTAACTAGAGATAGTGTTGCCAGCCCCTGAACCATTATGTTTGATACAAACCTTTTGCATTGATTTTTCAAAATCGTCAATGCTCAATACCTTTTTTTTACTGTTTTTAATGGTATGTTGAAAAGGGCGCTCAATAAGTTCTCTAGAGGCATAACTTTACTAGTATAACTGGTTCATGATAAACACCATACATCATTTATAAATATAATTTGATTTACAGGCCCGGACTGAACCGTATTTTCACCGAATAAGAAGAACCGAAAGTTCCTGAAATTTATGTGATTTTATTGTGTTATCATCTTTTTTTAATGTTTAATATGTTACTCTGTCCATTATTTTTTGGCAGAAGATTCTCATCTCATTTACTGTTTCTTATCAGTTATTACTTACCTTAACAATAAGAAGTAAATTTATTTCCAGAAAACCTATGGACTATGTATTAAAGTAATTGGGTTAGTTCCACCAGTAGGTAAATTACTAAAGTTAATGTACCTGTTTGTTGAGTCCATCTTCTCTGGCTGGTGTGATACTGTGGGGGAGCCTAAAAACCTAAAAATCAAACGAACTGACAACGAATTTTTTGGAAAACCTACTGCTACAGACACAACAATACACTATACATCAAACCACCCACAACAACATAAACCAAGTGCATTCAGACACATGATAAGGAGACTAAAAACTGTTCCACTATCCGAACAAAATGCAAAAAAGAACTTGATACTATCAATACTATCACACAAAACGATGATTACACCAAACAAACAGTAAACAAATTATTAAGACGATATGAATCCGAAAAAGACAATACAAAAACACAAAATATGTAGATTTTGACAAGACGCTGCTCATTCACATACACAGGACCAAAAATACTCGGAATAATCAACAGGTTCCGAATGTTGCATCACATATGGACAACCCACTTAGAACCAAACTAACTACAAAGACTGAAAAACAAACCCACTCGACCAAAGTGGGGTGTGCAAAATAACTTGTACGCGTAAATACGCATACATAGGACAAACAGGACGAAAAATATGGACTAGATATTCAGAACACCTTAAATCTCTTAGTGGGAACAAAGACGACTCAAATTTTGCCAACCACCTCAAGACAACTGGACACGAACCAACCAAAATACCGGACTGCACCACCTTACTACATGAACAATACGAAGGAAGTATTAGAAAACATGGAAATCTATAAACAAAGAACTTCAATGAACACATCAACACATGACACCATATTTACACCACTCAAGACACTATACAAACGAAAACAACTGACTGACGAATTTACAGACCACCCCATACTATAAAGACGTCAAAAGCGCTTGCCTACAGTATCTCACCAGCCAGAGAAGACGCATTTTGAAGTGAATTTTTCCTGTTTCTTAGCACTATTTTAGCACGACATTATTTCCTATCTTACTGTGTATAGTTTCGTACAAAAATAGTGCTCAATAACACATTATTTCTTGAGTCTTCTATCCTACAGGGACTATTAAATAATTCAAGTAAAACGAAAAACAAACAAACAAATAAAATCATGAAGAATACTTAAGGTTAAGGAAGGTAGTAGTTTTTTCACTGATTTTGTACAAACGCTCAGTTTTTGAAGAATTATTGTTACTAATTTAACTTTCGAGGCTTATTCAAAGTCTTACAACATTGTTTGTAAAAGAGTTACTTACCCTTGTTTTAATATTGAGTTTTAATAGGAACCTACGGGAATATTTATGTTTTGGTGCTACAGTTAGTTAAACTGCGGCTCAAATTTCATGTTTTCATCATCCTGATACGGTGTTCGTAACTGTCTTGCGTTCACATCACACTTGACAGCTCTATGTATGGTTGAGTGGAGTTCTTCATAGATGTGCCATTCTGTCACTGGTTGATTCTTCTCCAGTCTAGGACACTGAGTTTGATGATTTCATTATACATTTTTGTAGGTAGAGTTCCCAAGCTGCGAATTACATCGTAATTTGGGAGTATTATGTAGTGGAAGGTTTGTTATTTTCCTAGTCTCATTTACTTACTAGTTTTAATCGGAATTATTCAAATTATGAGTTGTTAATTATTTGTAACTACTTTCCGTCTACACTATGCAGCTCTTTTTTGTTGTTTCTTGAAGATTTCCAGCTGTTGTTTATATTTGTTGAAGAACCTCACTAGGTTATATCACGTGTATTGTTCATCCTCGTAAGGCCCCAAAATCGTTAACAGTTTGGAGTTTCATGTCAAATATGTATTTGTGTTTACTCTACTTTTGGATCTCGTTGTGAAGCTTAAGCTGTGATTAACCAACGTGGGTGCTTACTGTTTGCTTCAGCCTTGTAATCGGTAATCATTTCAATACAGTTAAATGTTTTAAAGTTTATTTATGATTTGTGTGCTTTGAGCAATTTTTTCTGTTGTTTGTGTGTTAAGTGTTACACCGAGGAGTCTTAGACATCCTTGTTGGTCTTATTTTGCGTTGAAATTTTAATAAAACGTTCATCTTCAGAATGTAAGTTTTTTTACGTACAAATGTTGTAATGGGAAGAAAGATGTACACGTCTGAATAGAGGGATCTAAATGAATGGCATGGTGTGAATATATTTAGTTATCATTCCACGTTAACTATTTTTCTCTGATGTGAGGGGCATGCCCACTTCACATCAGTAAAGTCCTTGAATAATGGTGTTATGATATGTAAGGTTCTGTGCTCTGAGAATTTGGTACGAAGAGCTCAGATGACTTTATTGCAACTAGTAATAAGTAATTATCTATAAATAATTGTTTTCTGGATATACTAAGAGGCTAAATTAACATGTTGTCTATTACCACTATTACAATTATTCGTTTTCAGAGTTTGGTACTTGGTGTTACCAGTAACATATCACTGATAATAACCCAAGCTTCTACCCTGATTTAATATTATAGCTCAAGTAGAGAAGCTAAACATTTCAAGTACTTAGTATGTTGGCTATAATTAATTTCTACAATTTCCATACAACTGATCTGATTCATATTTTCACTGTTGTTAGTTCATAGTCCAATCAGTAGAGGTGGAAAACAGTGTACAGAGACTAGGTGTCAATTTTCCTAGTGTGTTAGTCTCTAAAGGTTATTAATCAACAAGACCTGCTCCTAAAGAAAACTTCATTCCACACTTCTAAGTCCTCATTTCTACATTTTGCTTTGTTATTCTGAAAAGTATTAACGTCTCTATTCATGAATATTAAATACTACTTTTGATGAATAACCTTACAAAATGGTTGAAATAACTGAGAAGAAAATGGACCTATTTTTCTAACTCTGGCGAAGATGTGGAATAATACTGGATAACAAATGAATGGTCCGACCAGCAGAAGCTGGTGATGATGTCATAAAGGTTTGAGGTGAATAAAGCCTGAATTCTGGTAGCAGTATAGAAATTGTGAGAGTTCCTGAAAGTTGGAAGCCATTGATCAACACTTCATGCGACCCTCACGGTAAGGTTTCTATTTCAATGAACCCAACAGTCCTACAGTAGAAAATTGATGAAACCACCAAAATACCCGAAAATGTAGGAAAACAAAAATGCAAAGCATAAACAATGAAACAGTTGGGTCGAAGTGTAACACACAAATGACTGAATAGTTCTGAAAGAGCTGTTAACCGTGGACTAAGTCTGAGTTCAAGAAACCAGTTGGTGAGTGGGGGGATTGAAGGTCTGTGATTGTGATGAAGTAATCACAATCAGCATGTTCACTCAGGATCAAAAATGTGAACCCCACTATAGTTCATTTCAGACTAGCTCACAAAGATATGCATTAAAATGAACTTGGTGTTATCTCACATCCCGCAGTAACAATTATCCTATATTTTTATTCCATCAGGTGGTTCACTCAGCTTTTCTTTAGATGATTTTGATTTAATTGCTCATTTTTGGTACACCTGTTCTTCTCCCCTCTCTTCTTTCCTGTCTCGCAAAAAAATGGGCTTGATTAGCTGTTCTCCCTTATAGTATGCACCATTTTTTACTCAGTTTTTTACAGAATTTGTTGAAAACAAACCACACAATGATTTGCAACTTGTACCTAACGTTTTAAGCTCTTCATTAAGAAGCATATTTTATGACAGATATATCAGTGAAGGGATTAACTTACTATTAGGTTGTTCATGCTAAACAGATTTCACAGGGTTTAGTTTAGATCGATTAGTGTTGGAAGTGGCCCATTCGATGTTGTCATCCTCATTCTCTGGCAAAAATCTCAAACAATTTTAATTGCAAGTTCTTTCTGTTGTGGACAAGTGATTGGTATGGGATTTGCCATAATAAAGAACTGCTTCTCCCAATACACTACGCTGATTGCGGCAACATAAATTCTCTGACTCTTGCCTTTCTGAAGTACAGTCATAATCTGACTTTGGTAAGGTTGCTGAGATACATCCTCATGCCATTGAACCTCCCTCAGCACCATTCTAAATATTGAATTATTTTACTTTTTACTGGTGTCATTATATACTGTGTGAAAACTTGAATCTGCAGTATTTATCCTGTTCAAGTTCTCTGGTTGTTAGAGTTGGCAAACATGCTTTGAAAATTGGCAATAGCATCTGTTGCATGTTCACTTAATTCATGTCCTTGTCGTTCTATCAATTTAGTGTTCGTTCTCTTGATTGTGAAAACAAGTGGTAGTCATTCAATATGAATTGAGTACATTCCTTTTAGGGTGGGTTTTAATTTTTTTTTATTGAATTCATTCGTTCAAGACATTCACTGCATACATTTGTGTAAAAATCCGACTAATATCTTTAATCGCTGTTGATTGATTACTTACTTAATCTCTTATTTCCCACAAACAACAATCTCATGTGAATCCCGCCCTTCTCCATTTATATTGATTCAGTGTTGAGACAACAAGAAACTGAAGAAAAAGAATGAAATATCGACGATAATTAGTTTTTATCTCCACAAAGTAGTAATTAGAAAGAAAAAAATGCAAAAACTGAAAAATATGATGTTTTGATGATGAAATGAGTTTTATTATTATGTCTGCTATATAATAATTGAAAACTTGAAGAAAAAAAAAGATAAAATATTTTTAAAAAAAGAAAAAAAAGTATTTGAATGTGGTTAACCTATGGAATTGTATTAAATATTGTGTAAATGAAGGAGAGGTATTGTATACTCGGACAGTATTGAACAGCTGGAATGAAACTGGCCATAAACTCAATTTAAAAAACAACATGCAACCCTGGGTGGGGCATAGAACGTGCAGGTGAGACTAGCTTCCCCCTTCCACATGTCCAGTGTCGTGAATTTATGAATAATCATGAAGACGTTCTCAGATTGATTAGCTAGGCAATATTTCGTTAAGCCAGGAATATGTTGCCCTTCAACTGTGGTCAGAGCAACTACAATTTGACTTATTGGGAATAAAACCAATGCCCCTGACTTGAGGGAGAAGGTCCCAAATGTTGAATCTTGTTGACTTGTTCTTCTACATCTATTCCAGACTCTAGCTCCTCGACCAGACTACAGAAGCAGAACTCAACCATAGTGGGTAGTTATCCCAAACAGGTAAAATCTGCAGGTGGACAGGGTTTGGTAGTGAAATATTGCGTAAGGAGTGTCATCATCAGTTTCATCACTCAGTCTACGAAGGCTTCAATCGATAAGTGTGGTTAGTTACACAACCCCCTAGTTGTTTGGTGAGTGCTCCTCCAGTTTCCCCATCTGAGTGGTTCATCTTATCAATGTTTTAAAGAAGAACAACAAACTGGCAAATCCAATAATATTGAAGAAATACAAGGAAATACTTCACAAAAGCTTCAGCCAGAAAAAGAAAAATATCTGCATCATCATTCACTCTCCTGTCATTCTGGATGAAACGGTCAATTCTAAGGCATTGAGGAAACAAAAAGAAATCCAAGTGAGGGTGGTTATAGAGGAGGGGGTCTATCTCTCGTGGTAATTGCTGAAGCGGCTGAAGGTGCAGATAGTTGGTTGGTGAGAAGGATGAAGGAAATATAAATATTGAACGTGTTTGTAATGCAGGCATAGCAAAGTTGATCTCAGTGGGAAGATTAGGACCATTAAAGACACTATTAAATCGATAACTTGCTGTTCCCTGTGATGCCACTGAAATAATTCATAGCGCTTGCACAGTTACAGAAAGTGATTGATGCTAAACTTGGGCGTTAAATTTCCTTTGCACCCAATTTAACTTACTAAACAAAACTGAGTCTGTGGTACCAGTTTATGTGTGATCCTTACAAAGTTGTTGAGATGAAGTTACTGTTAATTGTATCAATACTCGTACATTTGCTTCTCCTTCACTTTATAGATGTACCCTCCAACTTGATCTTGCTGTTGTTACGTATACATCACAAAAAAAAAAATTAGAGTAAGTATAATTTTTCTGTGTCAATGGTTGTTTCACTCAGATCGAATATGTGGTTTAGAGTAGGTAAAGAAGTATTACTTTGATATGGACAATAACAATGAGAAAATTTGTCGCTGTTATTGGGTGTCTTACATCCATGAATTATTTATAAAGATGGTCTGAAAAAAACCCCAATATCTTTGCTATCTAAAACTGTATGAGTATGTGAAGCATGTTAGTAGCCCTTTGAATGATTCCCCTTTTATGGTAAATGTTTATATAATGGAATCTCCTTGATGTGGTCACATCAGGACCAGGCCCATTTCCCTTCATTAAACAGCTATTCCAGTGAACTAGAATGAGTAAATGAGACGAAATTCAAGCTCCAGAATGTACTCATGTACTACACAGGTCATCCAAAAAGTAAGATCTCTCCATATTTTTAATATGCGACTAATTTTTATTTCTATAAATCGTTTTCACGATAACAAGAAGTTGAATCTAGATTATTTTTCTCCATTATCCTGATCTCATTTAACCAACGATTAACCTTTTCTTTTATTAAGCTGTCACCGTGAAATTGTTTCCCACCCAAGTGATTGAACAAGTAGTAGTTGCTAGGAGCTAAAACGGGATTATGGAGAGGATATTGTATGGTGTCAAAGTCATTGATGAGGTCAGTTGTTAAGCGTTACAAACACACGTGCCTCAACACAGTGACGTTTGTGTTCTTCAGTTATTATGTGCGGGATTCATCTCTTATTAACCCTATGAACCTCCAATTTGTCTTACACAATATTGTATATAGATCTTGAAACCTCATGATGACTACTTCTTTAATCTTTGACACGACCTTGTAAAAAATGTTCTATTGAGAGGCTTGATCCCAATGTTCACAGCTATCTAGATTAATTCCAACATGAGACATTATGGAGGGATGCGAGCTCTATCAAAGGAAAATGGAAATCTTGAAAGAGGCATTGTGACAACTTGAATTTATGTAATTGAGTTTGTAGCCAATCATCAACCTTTATGATTGGTGTATGGTACACAACCCCATCTGGAGGCTTCAATTTACGAGTTTTTATGCACAATGAAAGCTGGAATACTCTTCTGCTCATAAAATATGACTGCCTGCACTAATCAGTACCCACAACAAAGCGATTCCACTGAGTAGAATCATTAGGTTAAGTTTCATAGTGATGGTTTTTTTTTGTAAAAGGTCAGCAGACTATTTACATTTTTCCTTGAAACTATTTCTAATAGTTGAGTGACTGAACCCTGAAGCTCTCTCCAAAATGATGAGCAACTCTCAATTTTCTATGTGTGAACCCCCTCGTAGAATAGATATGTCTTGCTGAAACCCCTGATTTACGATCGTGGGGATATCAGTGAGGCACACCCAATTATATAATCTCCCCTGGTAATTGGGAACCTAATTACCTAACTTTTGCATGTTGTGCCATTTTAATGTCAAAATGTGATCATTGTGTATTTTCCATTTTAATCGTATTTTTGTATTTAAGTTGATTAAATTGTATATCGATGTTGTTTAAATATTTGTTCCTGGGATTGACTAAAATTTATTGGCTATCGCCTTGGCCAAGTTTACCTATACTGCCTAACTCCTATTTAAGTCTCATCATCTAGTGGTGGCTGTGGTCCCGGAAAAAAATGGGTACTGGTTGGAACATAATAAGCCGCAATGATTGCCAATGTCAGCCATTCTCTTACACTTCAATCTTATCGTTGCATAATGATGGAAGTTGTTGCAAAGGAGGCACATTTCCAACCAAGGTGCTCCCGTCCCTTCTCTGCCTCTTCTTTAATTGGCCGTTGAAGCCTCCTATTAAATTACGTATGTTGAGGACAGTTAAAGGATTTTCCCTAGGTTGCTCAACCTTCTGTAATGAATTATTTTGTTAAAGTTGTACATCTATGTGGAGAGATGTACTGTCTGTCTCGTATTCTAGGCATCTAATGAGGCCACAGTCTCAATGAGTTAGCAAGTAGATTTGTAATCAGAGGATAATACCGGTGCTGCTTCTCAGACTGGGCAAAGAAGTAAGTGGGCATAAGATGAATTAGTACCATGTTCAAAAGAAGGAAATGTCTTTGAAGTGGGTTGAAGAGGTGGAGAAAGAAATAGAGATGTAGAAGTAAAGAGGTAGAGGCGTTTTTTTTTTTGGTATAGGCACCAGTATGCTACCTTTCAGCCAGAGCATCTAAATATAATTTATAAAGTCGGATATTAATATCTGATGATCTGTAAAGAATTTGTACACTGTGATATACTTACTTCCTCCATATTAGTAGTTCATTAAAATGTAAAGGACAAATAGCTAATTTGGTGACCACACCAAGCATAATAGTTTGCTGCGGTTTGAGGGTAAAGAAAAACAAAAAACATCACTCACATGGTCAATTTTCTACAAGTGCCCCGTACATAGCCCATGTCTGCTTAGTAGGGACTGTGTAGAAAAGAGGCTTTTCCCTTTTTTCCAGATATCATAGTACCGTTTGAACCTTGGGAAACATTACCCTATGCAAGTTAGTTGATTGGTAGTTGTTTTGGAGCTCTTGCTAACCTTTCATGTACAGGCAGCGCTGAACCAAACGGAATTCCAAATAGGGCTGAGAAGGGGAACTAGTTGAGCCAATGGAGAGAAAAAGTTGTTGCTAAGGTAGAAGAAGTTGTTGTTGAATGGAGGGATCAGGAGAGTAGAATGAATTTCTTGGCTCAGCATGTCTTTTTATACCAATTATCTTCATGTAGTTCACTAAAGATAATGAGAGGTTCATAACTTGGAGTGGGATGTGGCATTTTTTGCCATTCAGGATTTTTCAAATTTGCAAGGTTCTGAAGACAGGGTTTTCTGGATCTGGATCTTTGGATGGAGATATGTGAAGAGCACTATTAATGGCTCATTTCGTTTGTTCCAAAGCTAACCCTGTGAGTTTATGGAGTGCTGGGGATTGTTTTAGTAAGTAGGGCATTTGATGCATGGTGTTGGAAAAATTGAATGAAGTAAAGGCAATAATATTGACTGCTTCGCATCAGGATGAGGCGTTTCTTGAAAAAGAGGATGTTGGAGGTAGGTTTTGGCTCGGCCACACTTGCCTTACCACTATATGACGTATCTATCGACTTAGAAAACAACATTTCAGTGAATGGCATTATTGTAGAATCCCTGTATACACCGATGATAAAACAATTTGTCAGGTAAACGTTTTTGTAACTACTCAAGGTGGTATCTGTACTCTACTTGCACCACAACAATATATTGTGACACATTAATATATTCAGTGAAGAGAAAAACAGATCTGACTAAGGGACAGAAGAGCATATGAATAATCCTGGAACAATTAAGTGTTCCCTGTTAGGATAAAATCTGAGAACTCTCGTTTCTGTAAGGTTAATTTACCCATTTGGCCGCCACAGTATACGGAATGTGTTAATCATAGCACTATTCTGTGCTTACAGTGTACACTATGTTTATCAACTTGGCAACAGCTACTTATTCCATTACATTGTGGCAGTCTTAATGACTGAAGCTTCTTCCACTTCGGGTGCTCATGAATACTCATTCTCATTCAGGGCTCGAGTAAATGGGATTGAAAAACCAAATTTTTCAGTCTGGTGTTGAAGTTTTGCTCCACAAGTAAATAACTCTACGTGCATTTCGTTTTTGATGGGTTGTCTTTAAAAGCTAGTGGTTTTTTGTGAGTTATCCTGGGCCAAGATAGAAGGCTTGATTTTGGGTACACAACAACTTGTGGTGGAAATTCGTTCTGAAGGACCTTACTATGGGCGCAACCCAGTAGTTTTGATAGGCAAACAAGATTTAGTTCTTTTGCATTATTATATGGATGGAGTAGTCATTGAAAAAATTGGTCCAACTCATGCTGGGATGAATAACGCAGTATTTAGAGGGAGTTTGGTTAATACCAAACTCTCCTTTGGTTTGGAGTTACCACATTTGGTGTGTACAAGATAAGCCTGCCATAATGGTGGCTAC